>CAWUFW010002612.1:1200000-1800000 GCA_963921515.1 Calotriton arnoldi
TTTTCTTACACAGTGTAGTATACCTGGATACTATACTGGGACATTTCCTGTAAATAGGTAAGTAAAAGCATTTTTGTTAGTTAGTACAATTTTAAAGAATTTCTTTAGGTTTACCAACTCCACACTTAGAAACTTTTCACAGAAAAAATAGTCAATGTAATCCTTTGGGGGGAAATAGTTTTATCGGTTTAAAGGTAAGTACTTTGTTGTGGGAGTTGGAGTTATGGGGTTTGACTCAGGGGACCCCCAGGGTCAAGGATGCACTCTTGTTACACCCTCAGCGGCACTAGGGCGGCCGGGTGCAGAGTGCTGAGGCCCAATGTTACCCAATAGGGGATAGGGGGCCTCTGGTTGGTGGCTGCTAACGAGCAGGCTACTGGGTTGTGGGAGCAAAGCTCCTGGACTTAAGCTCAGGGCAAATGGGGGTTTAGGCCAGCCCAAAATATGCACCCTCAGTGGCACTGGGGCAGCCGGGTGCAGAGTGCTGTTTTGGCGTCGGAAGCCCTGTCTCTTTCAATGGGGAGTCCGGTTTACAAAAGCACTGCAGGCTCTGGGACGAAGGTCTTCTGGGTGCGACCACCACTTGAAGAGGTAAGTTGGGATCTTGGGGGTTGGCTAGGCACTGTCGGTTGGGCCACCCAAGGCAGTGGGGTGTCGAGTGCAGGGGTGCCTTTTAGGGTCGGATCTTCTTACCAGCTCCTGGTTGGGGGGTCCTTTCAGTTTGAGGCTGCAGGCGTCGGCTGGAGGTTTTGAGGCAGGTCAGGGGTCACTGGATCTCGGGTCAGGATCGCTGGGGGGACCTCCTCTTGATATTGGACCACTCGAACTCACGCCGTGGGCGTCGGGTGCAGAGTGGTGCAGACCCTCGGATCCTTGCGGAGCTGGAGTCTGCTGTTTGAACAAATCTGGTGTTCACAGGAGACAGAGTCTTTGGGATTGAAGGCAGGCAGATCCTCCGGGTTTGTCAAGGTTTCTGGCTGCAGGACACACCGGAATTTCACTGGAGCAGGTTCGAGGTGGGGACAGGCCTGTTGGGCTGGAGCCAAGTCAGTGGGCGTCCTCCTCTTGTTAGCTTCGGCACTGCTGTTTGGTCCTTCTTCTTCTTTTCTTCTTTCAGGTTCTTGTCTGAGGAAGCAAGGTTCAGGGGTGCCCCTAAATACTAGATTTAGGGGTGTTACAGGTAGGTAAAAAGGTTGGGCCCAATGGGTCGCTTCCTTGGGGAGGGTACACCCCCTATTATGCCACCCTCCAGTGAGAGGGGGGCATAAGCCTTTTCCTGGTTGGCTGAGTCCCCCCATCTTCAAGATGGCGGGGACTGAGAGTTGTGCTTCACCTCGCTTCCCCCACCTGAGGGGTGGAGTTGGCAGAGGTGGGCACACCTCTCTTCCTCACTTGTTTTTCCCGCTGGTTCTCCCGCCCAAAGTGGGGGTCAGAACCAGTGGGGGCCAGTTGCTGAAAGCAGCAAGTGGCCTGGGGAAACTCACAAAGGCGGCAAGCCTTTGAGGCTTCCCCTTTGTGAACCCTGCCCATCCTGGGGGAGGAGGCTTGGCACCTCGTCCCAGGATGTGCATTGTTTCAGGAGGTCTTCCCTGGTCACAGTGCCCTGGGTACCTGTGGTACCATTTACCAGGGGCTGACCTGTGGCTAGAGATGCCAATTGGATTTTGTTTTCAATGCAGTTTTAGGGAAAGAACATAGGCCCTTGGTAACTGATTAGCAGGTGGCCAGGGCACACTCAGTCAAAGCACTTCAGCAATTCAGCAAAAAGTGGGGGCAACCATGCAGAATGAGGGCACTTTCTCACACTCGCCAATACACCAATATTCCCCAAGAAGCAGGACTTGAAGCTATGGAATGTTTCCTAGAACAGAGACCAAGAACCCACAGTGTACCCACATGGTTTATTCTTGAATTGGCACACATCTGTCTACAAATAAACTTTTTTCGTTTCAATAAAACATTTTACATGCAGGTGAAAGGGAGCACAATGGGATGTCCCTTTGCTCCAGAATTTGCGGTAATGTTTATGGCCCAATACGAGGATAGATGGGTATACAATAGTAACCCCTTTAGAGACAACATCGTGACATGCAAACATTTTATTGATGATATCTTCTTGATATGGTGAGGAGATGTGGAAAATTTCCAGCTATTTATTGAATGGTCAAACAACTAAATAAGTGACATAAAATTCACTGCCCAGCGGAGTAAAGAGTCTATCAATTTCCTGGACCTGACCATTAAACGTGAAGAAGGGGTCATCTACACTACCCTCTACACAAAAGAGACTGATAGGAATACTTTTCTTCATTATAAAAGTCACCACCAAAGAGACCTTAAAGACAACGTGCCTTACAGTCAATTCTTGCGTTTACGCAGAAATTGCACAAAGAAATCTGACTATTTTGATAATGCCAACAAACTCATGACCAAATTAAAAGATTGTCAATATCCTCACCATTTGTTGCGCAGGTCAATGAAGAGAGCCTGGAACACACCATGAGAGGCCCTATTAGAACCAAGAAATAAACAGCCGACAGACCGTCTAGTCTGTGTAATCACTTTTAATGGTGCGACATGTGATGTGGAAAAAATAATCCGCAAGCATTGGTGGAGTGTATCCTTCCTTAGCCCCCTGAAAGAAATGCCTCTATTTGCCCTTAAGACAAGTAAGAACCTTAAAGAGAATTTGGTTCACTTTAACACTGAGTTAGCAGGCACCCAAAGAAATTTAAGAACCATAATGGGTTTACCGCCAATTGTGGGGCACCATAAGTGTGGCACTTGTGTGGCTTGTGCGTTCACAATAGAAGGGACAATTTTTGTGCATAACAATATCTCGATTCAACATAAAGAATTCACCAACTGCAAATCAAAAAATGTAATTTATGGGATCTTGTGTCATTGTGGCAAAGTCCATGTGGGCCAAACGAACCAAGAAATCCGTCATCGGATTAGTCAACATAAATTCCGGATACAATGCCGAAATCTGATGGCACCTTTGTTTCAACATTTCATTGATAATAATCATACGGAAAACAAACTCGCCATGATAGTTCAAACCTGGATAGACAAGAGGCACTGCTAATTATGAAGCTACGTACTGTGGAAACGTGCTTAAATGAACTATCTGAGCTAGCAAATGTCTTTCGATGAAAGGGTTCCGTCCAAGTATCCTTTCTATCTATATGTGTTTGAGTTACTTTACTTGAATTAATGTGAGTGAACATAAGCCTTGTTTATGACAATGTTTTCTCCATGTCATTTTTTGAATCTCTGTACTTAAGTGAAAAAGTTGCATTATCTCTTTTTATATAACGCAGAAAGGAATTACACCTTTTGTTAAAGATCTTGAGAATGCTTTGACTGAGAGACATACATTTTGCCTTTCCTGAAATTGTTGATATACTATGAGTGAATATTAATTAATTTTCTGTTGTAGTTTCTCTGATTGTGTGGTTACTATCGCCATTCCTTAGAAACCTGTCTCTTTTTGATCTGTATCAGAATGTACTCCAGGCACGCCTGGAGTACTGAAAACGAAGGAGTAAAAGTGAAAGTAAAAGTGAAAAAACTGAGTCTTTTTTAACATTTGAAAAGGAATTTTAAAAAAACTGTTTAATTTTCAGGATGACATTGAGTGTGGGACTACACAAGTAGATATACAGCCCCCTGTATACCTGAACGGGTAGAACATTTGTTAGAGTGAGCTAGTTTGGACTTTCTGTCAACAACTCACTAAGGTTCAGCAATAGAGTTTATTTTAAATTGTGACGCTTTCATTTTTGTTTGTGTTGTGACCTGTACTGATTAAGGGTTTTTTGTTGATTATTTATTTCTCTATGTTTTGATTGTACCAGATGGACTTGATTGATATTAAGAAAATTATAAATACGTATGACAAACATTTGAGATATATTCGTAAGCACACAAGATTGATGTATGTGTTGGCTTTTTCAGACTAAAGGTTAATTACTGGCCGAGTGGGGTCTCTGAGCATTGTGTCCCTGGAGATCTGGACATGGCAACAATAGTGCTCAAACCCAAGGAGGGGAAATCCAGAAAGCACTGGTATTCCTACCAACCCATCTTGCTCCTTAATGCAGATACTAAAAATCTAGCAAAGGTCCTAGTAAATTGATTGGGCAATGTGATATTGGATCTGGTTCACCCAGGCCATAACGGATTCATGCCCCACAGGTCCATGAAGCTCAGTTTACAATGCCTTTACAACAATATGGTTATGGCAAAGTGCCTGAAAGAGCCCTTGGCCTCATTAGATGCAAACAAGGCATTTGGCTCATTGGAATGGCCCTTTCTCTTTGAGATTGTCAGGATGATGGGCATCAGGCCTGATTTCCTGAAGTGGGTGCAGCTGTGTTACATGAACCATAGGGCACAAATCAAGGTTAACAGAGTCATATCCCGAGAGACCTCAATAAGGCAGAGAACTATACAGGGATTCCCTCTGCCGCCAATGCTATTGGCACTGGCTATGGAGGGGCTAGAGGAATGGATGAGAGTAGATGCCCAGATCTGGGTATGGAGATTGGAGCTCACAAGGGAGTAGTGGATTTTGCTATATACAGATGATTTCTTGCTGTACTGAACTCTCACTGGCAAAGGTGGGCAAAATATGTAAAATATATGGGGAATACTGTGGATTAATACTCTGCAATAAGTATAAACAGGGACAAATCCCTTTTGATCCCAGTGGGTGGATAGGAACCATCACTGTCTCTACCCATGCCCTTAAAATGCATAGATACACACTTCAAACACTTGAGATTGTGGATAGCCTGTGATGAGAAGATGTACTACTCCGACAACCTAGCACCCCTACTTCACAGACTACAGGCAGATAGAAATTATTGTGCTGCCCAGACTCACCAACATAACCCAGTACTGCCGTCCACCCACCTTCCTTCAGATACTAGACAGGATACTAGGATCCCTTCTATGGCGGTTTGGCCTACCATGAATAGCTTTCTCTACACGTCAAAGCTCGGTTTATGAAGGGGCATAGCACTACCTAACGTAAAGAAATGCTATGAGGTGGCCAGGTCAGCATTGTAAATGAGTGGGCATAAGCACCATTGGATGACCCAGCTTTCCAACTGAACCGCATGATGTTGAGCGAGAGAGGCCATCTCCAAGCCCTCTATGGCGGCAGTTTGTCAATTGATATATTACCAGCGACTGCCACAGCGGTCACTATCTGGCATAGACTGCTGCAAGAAATGGGATCAGGAAAGAGACTGACCACAAAGACTACTTCGTAGCTGGGGACTAAATTGGGCCAGGTCAACACATTACAGGGGTTCAGGAAATGGGGCTTGATTGGTCTGTCTACCCTAGGGGAGGAATGGTGCCACCGCACTCTACGCGCACGCCTCCACGACGCAGGGATCCGAGACAAGGCCCTGGAATGGGCCACCTCCTTCCTCGCCGGCAGAACCCAGAGAGTCCGCCTCCCACCATTCCGATCCGAAGCCTCCGAGATCATCTGCGGCGTACCCCAGGGATCGTCCCTCAGCCCAACACTGTTCAACATCTACATGGCCCCGCTCGCACGCATCGCCAGACAGCACGACCTCAACATAATCTCCTATGCCGACGACACTCAACTGATCCTCTCCCTCACCAAGGACCCCTCGCCGCCAAATCCAACCTCCATGAAGGAATGAAGGCCGTCGCCGATTGGATGAAGATCAGCTGACTAAAACTGAACACGGAGAAGACAGAGGTCCTCATCCTCGGCTCCAACCCCTCAGCCTGGGACGATTCCTGGTGGCCAACGACGCTGGGAGCAGCCCCGACACCCACCGACCACGCACGCAACCTGGGAGTCATCCTCGACTCAACGCTCTCCATGGCCAAGCAAGTCAACGCAGTCTCATCCTCCTGCTTCAACACCCTCCACATGCTTCGCAAGATCTACAGGTGGATCCCGACAGACACAAGAAGAACAGTCACCCAGGCCCTCGTCAGCAGCAGACTTGACTATGGGAACGCCCTCACGCGGGAGCCCCGGCCAAGCTCATCAAGCGACTGCAACGCATACAAAACGCCCCTGCACGCCTGATCCTCGATGTACCACGCCACAGCCACATCACCCCCCACCTGAGGAACCTGCACTGGCTCCCCGTCGACAGGAGAATCTCCTTCAAACTCCTCATCCACGCACACAAGGCACTCCACAAGACTGGCCCAGCCTACCTCAACAGATGACTCCTCTTCTACGTCCCCAACCGCCAACTCCGCACCGCCGACCTCTCCCTCGCCACCGTCCCTCGCATTCGAAGAACCACCATCGGCGGCAGATCCTTCTCCCACCTCGCCGCCAAGACCTGGAACACCCTTCCACTAAGCCTACGACAGACCCAAGACCTGCTGACCTTCAGGAGGCTACTCAAGACCTGGTTGTTCGACCAGTAGCAGCACCCCCCCCCCTTTTTTTCCCCAGCGCCTTGAGACCCTCGCGGGTAAGTAGTGCGTTTTACAAATTCTGTGATTGATTGATTGATTGATTGACGCGAACGGCATAGTACCCTTCGAACACCTGAGGAAGGACTATGACATGTCACCCAAACAGCTGTTCAATTACCAGTGAATGTGCCATGCACTGGTTGGACAGGCGACCACTAAGGCCATCTCCCTAACATACGGCACAATGATGAACACACAGGGAGAAAGGAGCAAATTTCAAGCATGCGGGCATGCGGATGTAGGAGAAATAGATAACAACAACTGGCAGGAATCCTTATAGTTCCCCAGAGAAGTGATGATACAGGTACGTTTTCATCTGATCCTAATTAAAATATTGCACATGCTATGGCACAAAATAGGAAGGACAACGTATGGGGCACCTACTGGACAAAAGAGAAATTGTGAAGAAATGGGGAAGCCAAGATAGGCCAAGGGTGCAAGACTAGGCAAAGGAAATGCAAAGGTAGTGGGCCCTGGAAAAACAGGTATACGAGGGCAGGAATTTGCCCCGGAAATTTGAGAAGATATGGAATGGCAGGGGGCATGGAGAAATGCTAGTGAAGGCAACCAAGGTGGGTGGATAATTTATCCTGATGGGACAGGGAAATAATAAACCATACTATGGAGTAGCGGGAAGCGAGGGTGGCCGCACATTGATTTGAGCGATGAGCCGAAACTCAAAACACTATTATGAGGAGATATCAGGAAGATGCTGAGGTCTCTGGGTCGAGGGGAAATATGAGGGGAGAGACAGACTGTGCAAATGTTTAGTTGGATTATGGTCACCTTGTTGGGAAATTTATGTTAAATTGTAAGCGTTGGAGACTGGGAAATCATACCTTTGTAAATACCAACTCAATAAAATATGATTTTTAAAAAAAAAGTGAAGTCTCATTTCATCTTTTTTTATCTAACAGGGTGAACCTTAAAATGCCTCAGCTGTAAGAAAAAAAAATCCCCTTTCTACCCCTTTTCTAACCCCTCCCCCATTCACCCCTCACCCAACATACTGGCCCCCACATAAAGCAAAAACATGCCTAGAGCAGGTGGTAAATGTATACAGCAAAACCCCCATTTAGTTTGCTTTGGTCGAAAGAGAAGTAATCCAACATTAGGAATTTTGCAGAGGGAATGATTCAGGCTTAAAAGCAGTGAATGTGACAGTCTAGGAGATGGCTTGGAACTGGTAGAGGCTCTAAGGAAACACGTTTGCATGTAGCTATGTCATAAATCAATCACCTCACATGGAGAAAATTAATTTCTTTACATAGTCACTGAAGCATGAGGCCTGCTCTGCACTCCACTAAAGTTGGGACCGTTTGATTCATGATTTGGTGATTATGTAAAGAAATTCATTTTCTCCATGTGAGGTGGATTGATTAACCTCATTAAGATATACTGTGCCGACCTCAAAATTATCGACCAAGAGGTCAAAGAATCTCACAAGATCTACCTTTGTCCTGAAGATGGTCTCATTGACATATTGCGACAGAGACAGAAATGTCTACGTATACCCATTCTTCTCTTTAGTTATTGTTAATTGATTTATTTTAAAACTTGAATCCTATGTATAGGACGGACTCTTTATTGATTGGATGGAGATGGGCAGCTATACATTGATGACTAGGATACCTTTTTATATTTGGTTGGATTGATTTTCTGTTTTCAATGTATGTGAGAATTGTTCGCTTGTTTGAGCCCCTGTTTATTGTATTTTGAATATAAATCAAATTATTTTTCATACACCCAGTTATTGCAATTAATTTTCTCATTGAATTGTACAAATTGGAACTTAATTAATTCCTTCGGTGTCATTTTCTGTCACTATATTTAAGATAAAGTTATATGAAGAAAGTACTTTTTGAATGAATCCCTTGTAGTCACCTTTACCTGTTTATCTTTCTAAAAGTGTCATTTTTAAAAGGGTAATAATAATTCAACTTTACCAGAAAAGCGGATTTATCATCACCATTCCAATGATAGGAAACATGACAGAACTACTCCTTCTCAATCAGGAAATTCAGCTTATTAGTGTAATAAGGAATTTCCAATGTTAACAGTTGAGAGGGGTAGGCCTCACAGTAGTGAAAAATTAATTTGGGTGATTTTCACTACCAGGACATGCCAAACTTGACCTACAAGTACATGTCATACCTTTGGATTACACAGCATCTTGCCCTATGTGCTAACTTGGGCCTACCTTAGGGGTATTTTATATGTAATAAAAGGGGAGTTTAAGGTTTGGCAAGGGATCTAACGCAGTCTGCCAGCTTAAATATGTACAATAATTTTCATCACTCACTGCCACCTTCACAAATCTGCTTTCATAGTACTGGCATTTGCACTGAGCAGTGCTTTTCATTCCACCACAGACACGTAACAGGACCATCCAAAAATATTTTGTGATCATGACCTAGCTCTTTTCACTTGGGCCCAGATTTGCAAAACTCTCACGCAACGCAACACAGCACCCAGAGTTGCTGCGCTGAGTTGCATGAGAGGGAGAGAGAGAAAGACAGCCCCATATCTACAGAGATATGGCACTCTCCTCCCCTCTCCATAGTGCCGGTGCACATTCAGGATCCTGCGCGCCATGCACACACCTTTGCAGCGTAGTGCAAAGATGTCTGCGTGAGTCAAGCATATGTTTTGTATTGAAAGGGTACACTTCCAGTACAAAGTACTGTGCTTAGACTGACTTCACAACATTTCGTACTATGTATGAGTGCTGTAGAGGGCAGCACACATGCAAAGTCGGAAAAAGAAAGGAGGAATTAAAGCGTTTCTCCTTGCAATGTCTGCTTTCAAGTGGTATTATTTTTTGGCGCTAAACCCTATCTACTATTTTTAGTAGATATGGGTTTGCTCAAAAACAAATGGTGGTGGCACAGGAACACCCATGTACCACCCATGGAATACTCCCTTGATGCAGAGAAACGTAAAGCAGTACTTTGATCTGGTTTGCAATACTTTTTCTTGCAAACCAAAGCAAATACTAATTTGCGTTTGCTTGTAAATCCCACCAAAAGTTTAGCAATGGGTCTGCCTTAAAAATGTAACACAAACCTAATGCAAAACCTGAGTCTTGGTGTTCCTAGTGAGTAAAGCACAAACAAACACTCTAATGTTCACTTTTGCCACATAACATACATTAGATTTTCACTGATCTGCACAAAAAGAAAAGTTGGAAAAAAATACAGGGCAGTTTGCTGTTTCTCTCAGACCCAATAGAGTAAACCTAGTATCCTGCAGTCCATATTACAGTAAGATTTTGTGCTAGTGCAAAATCGGAGGAAATAGTTTAGGGGATGTACGGAAAATAGTTATTAATTGAGATGAATGGTATTCCACCACAAGTAATAAAGGGCCACATTTATAAAAGGTTTTAGCATTCGCAAAGGTAGATTCAGTCTGATTGCAACCGCTAAAGATCCTTTTGGCATGTACTAACCATATTTTGAGAGTCCGTAACCTAATTACCAACTTGAAAAATAGGATTTGAGAGTCGGTATTAGGACGGGGTGAGGGTCTCAGGGGGATGTATGAATGTTTTGTGACCCGAGTGTGGTCGCAAAACATTCGCAGTATACCGCCTACTTCAAGTAGGTGGCATGCCAGTCCTCTTTGTGAAAGGTTGCGAAAACGTTTTTAAGAGCAGGAAGTGCTCCCAAGTACCACTGCCCACTCTTAAAAAATGAAACTGAAACATTTCATTTTTCTTTTTGAAACACATCCCGTTTCCTTTAAAAAAAAACTGTCTGCATTTAAAAAAAAAAAAGTTGCTTTATTCAAAAGCAAACACAGACATGGCAATCTGCTGTCCCCAGCAGGCCACCATCCCTGTGTTTTTAGAGATTCACAATGGTTCGCAAATTGCGACCAACCTTATGCATATTGATGAGGTAGGTCAATTACGACCCCATTGGGAATCGCTAAATGTGTCTGAGACACATTGGTACATCACATTTTGCGACTTCCTAATTGTGAGTCATAAAAAGTTGCAATTAGGAACTCACAAGATCTGGTGGTCATACATGTGGCCCATAGTCACTAAACTGTTAGGTCCAGCCAAAGGTTTCAATAATTTAAATCTGAGCTCAAACCCTGGTAGCTATGGCACAAAGAGGACAGGCTTATCTTAGAGGAGAGGCAATATGTAAAGCATTTAAAAGTACCTAACTGTTAAAAAGTCAAAAGCGCAACAAAACAAAAAGGCGCTCCAAATCATGACAATGGAGAAAAAATAAGTAGACAAGATGACACCAAAATGACAAAAAAATCAATAAGAGGACTGGAGATTTAAATTCTTTAAGATTTAAGAGAAAAAGCACTAAATAAAAAGTAAATAGAAAGTACTATTCACAGTTGATTGAGACCTAGGTGCGATTTCAGGTCAACTGTGATGTCAAAGTCAAAGGAACTTATTGAGCGCACAAATCACCTAAAAGGTCTCATGGCGCTTACGAAGACTCCATATGAGCTGGTGATCAGATCTGACAGCATTATTGATGGTCGAATAACCAGGTTTTTAATTCCCTGCGAAAGAGCTTGTGATCAGAGATGGAGAGAAGCTGGGGCGGGAGCTTGTTCCAAAGGGCGGGGGCGAGAAAAGAGAAGGATCGACCACCAAGCGGGTGTGTTCCAGTCAAGGATTTGACCTTCTAACTTAGACTCTGAAATGGAAGTTGAAGTCCTTCAGCAGGGCAAGACTGCAGATTGTATCCGAGGAAGTCCTCTCATAGCTGGATGTCCTTTAGATGAGGTCCTGCTAAGAACATTAATTTTGGCGGAAAAAACACCCCGAGCTGGAAAAGTTTACACCTCGCACCCAGGGAAACACTCATCAGTCTGATACTTTTTGCATCTTTGCTCGATGAAGATTTCTTCATCCAGATCAGTCTCTTTTTTGAAGATCAGAAACCTCCACAGTGCAAGGATGCAGGCTGTCTCCAGAAAGGTCACACCGAATTTGGTTAAGCTAGCTGTGATGATCTGTTGAACAGATTTTTCGAGTGACAAAAAGCTCAGGGCAGGACCAACTTCATTTTTTTCCAGCAAAGTCATCCCATGGGCTGATTGACTAGGGCGGTTGGTGCTGGTCGTCCAGAGGTCTGGAAGTCCTAAACATTTCTAAGCCACAACATTTCAGAGATTTCAGAATAAGTCGGCTCATGCTTCTAGGACCTCAGCAACAGCACTTAGGGGTTAGAACTCACTCCAGCAGAGGTCACCAGCAGGCTCCAGTCTTCTTTCAGTTGCAACTGATCACTAGTGACTCCAGGAATAGACCTCTTGCACCTTGTGATGTCTTTGTAACCACACAGGAGATCAGTCACTGACCCTTGAAGTTCACTTCTGAGTACACGTAGGAGCAGGCCTAGCCTTTCAGGTTTCCTCACAGGTTTCAAACAGCAGTCACAGTTCTTCTGTTGTTCCACAGGTCCAGTGAGAATCTGTGGGTGACGTGCCACACTTTGTAGTTTTCAAGCGGGTGAAACCACACTCTTTCCAGCCAACACACTTCTGGATCAAACCGAGGTAGTCTCTGACTGCAATGCAACATAATATGTGGTACCATATTGCTTTGCCATACATTGACTGAATATATCAGATATTTTATTAATTTACGAAAGTGCAAAAAAGCAAAAACAATCAAACCTTTTAAATGCAAATGCAATGAAATGCATGCAATTTTCTTTGTTCAAAACAAAGACGATATAGTAAAATGTAACCGACTTCACAGTCTTCAAAGTAGAAAAATGGCGATGGTTTCCATTATTTGGCAATTTAATGTAGAGGGCATGTCTGCGTGTATCCTTTTAAAGCCTCTGTTACCCCAGTAGCATACATGCTGAAGCATTGCATAGAACCAAAAAGCACCTTTCAGCTATTAGTAGGCTGGAAAAATATGGTTGGAAGGAGGTTTTTGTGATCACTTACTATTGTGTAATTATTTTAGATTGATGGAACGCTGGCTCTGGAACTTCAAAGTGCTGTTGTACAAAGAATTAGTGTTGTATTCCATTCATCTTTAAAATTCCACTTTAAGAAATGACTTAGTGTATAAAGGTAGTAATATTTGGAGATGAAAGTCTCTCAGCAGAAAGCTGAAATGATATCTGAGGCTAAGGGATGCAGGATGTATTTTGCATGAATTTACCATAAAAAATGAAACGTTCTTGCCCTTGTAATAGACCGGTGGGGTGAGCTTTACGGAAGATATATAGGTTAACAGTGGGTAAGGTATCAAGGCTTGTGTGCCTCGAGTGCTACATATCTCTAGAAGTATAATGTAAAACAGTGTCAGATTAAAATCACATAAGAACATGTGTATGGTGTTTTTTGTCTGATCAGTTCTTAGAACTTTATATAGATACTATACTTATACGTTTGTCAAATAAGTTAAATACGAACCAGGGGCCAGTTTTACTAAGGAGTTGCCCCTCAAGTGGGATTTACCAAGTCAAGTAAAGCCACCTTGCATGGCTCTGCGTGGTTTAGCAAATCTACGGTAATGGAAGGCAGCACATTTCAATGCCTTGTGTTACCGTGCAGCAGGGAAACATTCCAAGAGTAAAGTGTGGGCGTTCTCATGCATCGACCCATGGATTTTGGTGTAATCCCCGATTTACAAAGAGTTGTAAACCTTGGACAGCGTCAAAATGGTATGACTCCAACACTCAGACATAACAAGCAGAAATATCTTTAGTTCTCCTAGGGCCAGATGTATCAAGGGTTTTCCCGTTCGCAAACGGGCCGATTCGCCGAATCGGCCCGTTTGCGAACGGGAAAAAGCCTTATGGGATGTATCATCGCAAAAGGCCATCGCAAAATAAGGAATCGCAAAATTTGCGATTCCCTAATTTGAAAATGCATTTAAGGAATCGCAAATTGTGATTCCTTAAATGCAATTCTGGAAGCACCCAAAATTTGCGATCTGGCCTTAAGGAATCGCAAATTACCACCAACTTCAAGTTGGTGGTAATTTACGATTTCCTACAAAAAATGCACTTTTTTCATTTTTCAAAGTGTCATGTGGCGCACATACATGCCCTAAGGGCATGTATGTGCGCCACATGTGCACACATACATATTTCAGGGGTGCAACAGGGTGTCCTTTTGGCACCCTTGCACCCTTGAATATGCAGCAATTTGCGAGTACCTATTGGGTACTCGCAAATTGCGCATGCATCCTATTCATTTCTATGGGCCTCTTGGCCCATAGAAATGAGTGGGAAGCCATTCCTTATTTGCGACTAGCAATTTGCGAGTCGCAAATAAGGAATGCGTAGGAATCGCTATTTAAATTGCGAAACCTACATACATTGCATTTTGCGAGTCCTTAAAAGCGAATCAGTAAAATTCGCTATTAAGGACTCGCAAAATACAATGATGATACATCTGCCCCTTAGTTACTTCATTTTCTAAGTGTGCTGCATTCAGCAACACACGTAGAAAAAAAGAAAATGCCTTTTAGGATTGTTTTTGTGCAGGAAAGCAGACCTTCCTGCACAAAACAATCCTGCCGTAATGCAGGCACCCTTCCACCATGGCGCAAGGGTGCCTGTGTTGGCGCTAAGCAGGACACAGTGCACCAGTGCAGGGAGAGAGCAGAAATTATGCATATCTTAGTAGATATGGCACGTTTCTACTCTCTCCCTGTCTTCCAACGCAGCGCGGTAAGTTGTCTTGCTGCTTTGAGTGACTTGTTAGTAAATCTGCGCCCAGCACCCATGGAGACTTTCTGGTCCTGCCTTGATAATTGTAAAAGGAAGCTGGTTGACTTTTATCCAAAGTCATGATTTTATGTGAGAAGTATTAATACCTTTAGTCCAAATGTTTGCAGTCAGATTACCTTTTCAATATTTTTGCTCACCTTTTTCATGCAAAGGATTTTTGCATTTAAATCATCCATAAGAACAATCCTTAAAGGACTTTCATTGTGTAGCATAAAATCAATGCTACCACATGCACATTTGGAACTGGGCAAACACCCACACCTTCTAGTCTGCAGCATAATGAACTTTCTCTGTGGAGAAGGGCTTCTAATCTTAGCACAATCTTTGAAAAGCATCATCTGTTTCTGTAAAGAGTCTCACCGTGTCACCCCGGAGATGGGATTTCAAGAGTACCTCTAGGGTTTCCAACTGAGTGGATTTCCACCCGGGTGCCAAGAATGTTATTGCTTTGTTGGACCTCGGCTTCCCTCTCATCAATGCGAACTTTATTTCTTTCGGAACAAGGAGGCAAACATCCAGTATCTCAGTAGCTGAAAAGAACACTTTGTGCCTAACACATTTTAGAACCAAGGTCATGTACTGGTCAAGTTGTTTTCCCATGTGGCTAGTATTGCCTGCCAAGAAGGAATATAAAGTAAACAGAAGTTTTTAGCTTGACTTTTGTTTCACCTGAACATAACCCAGAACAAGTCAAAAGACTGAAGAAAACGCACTCAGGAAAAAGAGTAACGAGTATTTGATAAACTGACTTGATTTTACTTCAAATTGAAATCCGTTTGCATAGTTTAAGTACATTAAAGTATATAAAAAAAATTAAACAAAGTCAGTCAGTCAAAATAGTCAAATGGCTCCTAAAGCTGACGGGAAATATTGGGATTTGTTTCATCAACACATTTTAAACCCTTTTGTGTTAAAGGCAGCTCTGTTCTCTGTTGATAAGTAAGAAAGTTCCTGAACTTGATAGATCTGTTGTAGAAATCATTCTATGTGAGAGAGATAGAGGCCATGATTTCTAGACTCCATGTTGGGATGAGAAGCTGCCATGTTTCCAAGCATTGTTTTTATATAACAATTTAGGGTAGGCTGTGAATGATGGTCCACTTTGAAGTGAATATGCTGCAATTGTACAGTTCTTAATGTAAATAGTATCTGGTGAACTGAAATAGTTTTTCCCAATTTTTCAATGTTTTATAATGATACGATTTACAATAAGCATTGCCAATGCCAATAGGCCTGGCTTCTAACTAAAAGTGTGTTTTCAGTCACTCGAAAATTCAAGCACTCATCACAGAAGCCCTATGACATTCATCTTTGCACTCAGGCATCCATTCGTGAATTTGTGAATTTGAGTTTTATTGTACAGTTAATTAAAACTAGGGGTGGGCGGTAAATTCTATTCCGCTTGCGGAATTTGCGGAATTTTGGTAATTCTGCGTTCAGCGGAGAACGCGGAATTACCGAAAATTCTGCGATTCGCGGCATAGCAGAATTTTTTCTTTGTTCGCGCTTTAAAAATGCGTGTTTGCGCGCGAGGTAGCGACTTACCGGGATCCCTGCGTTCGCCAATGATTTTTCTTATTCGTTCGCGTGCGCCGCGAGAGAGCTCGATCGCGAACACGTCATTTGGACGCGCCACCGGACATCCGCGTTCGCGAACAGGAAACACGCATCGCGAGCGGGTGGGACAAGTGAAACAAGATGGCTGCACCATTTGGCGACCGGATGGGTAAGTTCGCGAGATATTTCCCCCTGAGCACGCAAACAGCGTCCCCGAACACGAAAAACCCATCACGAACGGGCGGACCAAGCAATTCCGCATGCTCGCGGAACTTTGCGAAGCTCGCGGAGATTTTTTACCGTTTCGCGGAACTTTGCGGAACGCGACTCCGCAAATTCCGCTCACCCCTAATTAAAACCTTTACAATCGTGCATTTCATTTTTGACATTTTGTAACAGAATAAAGTAGGTCGCCATTAAAACACAATAAAATTTGAATAAAATATGACCCAAGGATTAGTTTATACAGCAGGAAACAAAGTGCAATGACGTGCAGAGAAAAGTACAATGAGCAAGACCACCAGGCATCCATTCAACAAGACAATTAAAAGAATAAAAGGAGGGAGACAGCAGCGGTGCGACGCAACGTGGCCGCCACACCTTAGAAGTCATCGCTCACCTGCCAAATGATGACGAATTACTACTGAATGGGGACGGTATTCGGCTGATGTGCTGCAGCGAGTCTTCCTCACGATGTGTGGTGCCTGGAGTGAGGTTTGTGGGGCTTTTTTGAGAATTGTGGAGCGTGGTGTGCTTCCTGCTGTTTTCCTCAGTGAAACTCCTCTCTTTCTGTCGTTCTCTGAGAGGAGTGTTGAGGAGGTGGGCGTTTTCTTCGTCAGCACCTCCCTTCCTTCAACTGCTTGCTGCCCTCTTAAAGGGATTTTCTGGTTGCCTGCTTAGCCTGGAACTTTACATTTCAGACTTTATAGGGGATTTTTTTTTCTTTTTCATAGTCTGCTGCAGCAACCTCCCATTAAGGCTCTATAGCAGTTTATTAATGCTCCTTCTGTCCAAATGTTCTCATTTAAACATCACTGATTGATATATACCTAGTGGCAATAATCTGCATATTGTTTTGCCATCTACTAAGTTTTCATCTACCATTGTCTGTTTTTATACACTGCAATTTGGGTTCCGAATCAGCGTCAACTCATTCAAATAAGCTGAAGCAAGCTGTTTCACTGCCACCTACAAAGTCTAAGGCTATAGACTCATAAAAAACCCCATTGAATAAGATTTTGGAGGAAATCTAGGCTATTCATATGAACATAGATACCATATGCTCGGGCATTAAAAATATTCAGCCAAACATTGCCTTCCTCTCTATAAAGGTAGCAGACAATGAGATTAAAATCTGTGATAACACCAACGCCATTGCACCTATGACTCCATTTATCCACCAGCTTGCTTCTCTTCAGATGAAACTACTTGACTTGGAAAATAGAAATAGACAGTACAATGAGCTCTGATCTCTAGGTGGTACAGAGTTATCCCCACTCGTGGAGACAGTCAGATCTGATCCCGATGCAGCGTGACCCCCCCCGCTCGCTGAGACTGGCCTCTCCTCTCCCCGGATGCTATGCCTCGCCGGTGCCAATCATAAGATGGCCGCCCGGGGCTCCGAATCTCAACCTGAAAACAATGCCTCACCGGTGAGAGGAAAACTCTCCCCTTGGATATGACCTCAGCGTTGACCACTGCCTGGCCCCGAGCAGCAAGTGTAATGCGAACCCCCCTCCCCCCATCTCGTCATCACGACCTCTTCACACCCCAGGTGCTGCACCTCACAGCTGCCTGACACCAAGATGGCCACCCGAGGCTCAGAACCCATCCAGACAAGCGAAAACTTCACCGGTGAGACACAAACTCCTCCTACAGTCGTGACCATAACGCTCTCGGCCTCTGCTTTACCCGGAAAACCAACCCAAACCCTATAGTGCAAAGAGCCCGAATGCTCCAGAGACAGCTCTGGAAACACTTTCCCACCTTTTCTAAATTGAGCTCGCCCCCCTTCCCACCTAGACACAATGCCTTCCGCCACGTCAGCCCATACCATCCCCCTTTCAAGGAAGCACTTAAAACCGCACGGCCTGAACTCCTTCTCGATCAGTTTCCCGCCTAACCTCTCACCCAAAGCGAAAAAGGACTTTAAGCAAAAACTGATCAGACAACATCCTGAATCACTATTCGCGGACACCTACCACTGCTCATCCAAAGGACAGGTAAAAATGGACCTCATTTTCTACACCGAAAGGCCCAAAATTTGGAACTCCATCCTCAGATCGCAACTCAATATCTCCAAAACTACCAACACTTCACATAGCTCCAAACTGACACTATCAGCTCCTAACCGCACTAGACGTACTGGTAACACCACTGTGACCATCTACTCCAACGGCACAGTCCTGATACAAGCCAACAACGACAATCTAGAGTCCTTCGATGCCCTCTTCCCATCCCTCCGGACTGCCCCCTCTCACGCCCTCCTCCCCTTCCTGCCCCTGCCCCTCCCCCCCGAAGAACCGGACCCGCCACCAGAACTCACCCACCACCCCAGTGCTCCCTAGTAACTACACCCGCCCTTCACAACGCGACCTCACCCTCACCAGAGAGAACAAGACCCCACGACTCCCCCCCCGGCATTCACCCCCTCCCACCACCTGGCCTCCACCCCCCTCAACCCACCTCGAGCGACTTCAACTCGCAATCTCTGACTCCCAACCACCTCCCCAATCCCACATGCAATAAAACACTGACACCCCTACACGGGTGGGGGTCCCAGCACCCTGCCCCCACGGCCCCGCCCAAAACCCACACGGCTAACTCACCCACAAAGAAGCAACCCAACAACATAAGTCTCTCCCCCCTCAGGTCTAACGTACCCGCCCAGAACACCCACACCGACTTAGAGACTGGGCAGCGACTCACCATGCTTGAAACCCAGATAGCAACTATAATCCAGGGTTTTAGCGAAATCCTAGCCAACCTTGCCGCGCTCCATAAACCTCCGCTTATCCCCATCCTCCCCACCTATACTGAAACAAAGTCCCTCAAAGGACTCCCACCAGAGATGGATCTCTACCCCCCTCTCCAAGCAGACACAGAGGCCCAAAAGAACCAGAGATGCAATGTCGGAGAGTGAATTGGCAGACCTCGATCCCCGTACGACAACCCCATTACTGTCACCCTCCAATCCAAAATCCAGGTGATCACTGGACGAGGCAGAGACCAGACCCAACCGAAATCCCCCATACCCCCGGCCGCCCACACTATCATACCCACGGCCCCCAATGAGAAGAAACCCAAAACAGAGACGACCCCCACCAACTGCATGCTCATAAACTGCAGATCAGCCACCAAGCACGCCACAGAGCTAGCGGAATCCATCCTCACTCACGACATAGACATAGCATTCATCACTGAACCTGGCTAAATGATTCCTCCCTACCTCTTCTGGATACTCTTGTCCCCCCAGGCTTTACAATCACCAACAAAGATAGAAAAGACCAAAGAGGAGGAGGCATAGCAATCATCCACAAAAACACTATTTCCGTGACGGAAATAGACTCCTTCAACTACAACACCTTTGAATGCGTATCCGTCAACATTAACACCAGCAACAACAAAACACTAATCTGCCACCTTATCTACCACCCCCCAGGCAACACCACCACATTCGCTGAACACCTGTCTGACCTGATTGCCCACTGCTCTCTCCGAGATGCAAACAATTTAATTCTGGGCGACCTCAACCTACACTGGAATGAAGAAAACAACCTGCTAATCCAGAACCTGAACGAGCTGCTACACAACAACAACCTTACCCAACACTGCATAGAGGAAACTCACAACAAAGGAGCAATCCTAGATGCCATTATCGCCAAACGCGACACAATCACGATAAACCACACCCTACCCGTGGATTGGTCAGAGCACCACTTAATCCTCTTCCACCTCACTCAACCGACCACTCTCCAACACCCCACCCAAGACCCTCCCAAATGGACCAGAAACCTCACTCAGATCAACATCAATGACCTTAAAAAAAGGGTTAATTCTCTCCTCACCTCCTCCGCAGATGATCTATCCACCACTGATCTCACTGCCCATTACAACACAACCTTGACATCCATTCTAGATCAAGTAGCCCCACTGAAACTAAAAAAACCAGGAACATCCCATCTAGATCCTGGTTCAACACGGATATTAATAACGAAAGGAGACAACTTAGAGCTACAGAAAGACTATGGAGGAGCAACTCCTCAGCAAGCCTACTCGAACAACTCAAAGCAGCCGAAGGAAGTACAAAAAACACATAAGCAGTGAGAAATCCTCCTTTTTCTGCTCTGCCCTCGACAACGCAAAAATAGACCCAACAAACTGTTTAAAATCATCAAGCAACAAACCTCCAAGCCCCTCAAATCCAAAGATCTGTGCGAAAACTTCGCCGTCTTCTTCGAAGAAAAAATCACCAAGATTGAGCTCTCACTAGACATCAATGCCAACCCCGCCTGCAAAAGCTTGCCCCCAGTGACAACAGACTGCACGTGCATGCACCCCATTCGACCCCATCACGGAAGCCGAGATCCTCAAGCTGATATCCACCTCCAAACCCGCCTCCCACGTCCTTGACCCGATACCCACCCAACTGACCAAAAAACTGAAACTCTCCTTAGCCCCTTTCTGGTGCAGAATCATAAACAGCTCCCTGGAAACCGGCATCATACCTGAATGCCTCAAAGTTGGCCAAGTCACGCCGGTACTAAAAAAAACAGGCCTTGACTCCAAGGACCTCAATAACTTCAGACCCGTCTCCAATCTCCCCCTCCTATCCAAAATCCTCGAAAAATGCGTCCTCTTGCAACTGACTCAGCACATGGACAACATCAACCTTCTGGACCCCCACCAATCGGGGTTCAAAAAAGGCTATAGCACTGAGACCGTGATCCTCCACATCACAAACGATATCCACAAATCCCTCGATACCGATCAATGCTGCCTACTCATTCTCCTGGACCTATCGGCAGCCTTTGACACGGTTGATCACCAACTTCTCATCAAGGCTCTACAAGAGAGGGTAGGTGCTGATGAGGTGGTCCTACGCTGGTTCTCCTCTTTCTTACACAACTGCTCGCAAAGGATAAAAATCAAAAACTTTACTTCCGACCTGCACCCCGTCAGCAGAGGCGTCCCACAAGGCTCAGTGCTCTCACCACAACTGTTCAACATATACATGGAACCCCTCACCACCATTCTTAAAAATGCCAACATCCCTTTCTACCTATATGCGGATGACACCCAGATCTATCTAGAAACCTCCTCCTTAGATGACATCCACAGACGAAATGTCACTCTAAAAGAAATCCAACATTGGCTGTCTCTAAATCACTTAAAACTCAATCAAGACAAAACTGAGATACTCCTCATCTCCAACAAAGAAGAGAACGCTCAAATTGCAGAATGGCTAAAAGGGATGGATGCTCTCAACGGGAATCTCACTCTGGCAAACTCAGTAAAATCACTAGGAATCACCCTAGACCCAAAACTCGACATGGCCAAACACAACAAAAACTCCGCCTTCCTCAATCTGAAGCTACTCAACAAAATTAAACCATTCATCCCTACCAAAGATCTCAAACAAGCCACCCAAGCACTGGTACTATCCAGACTTGACTATGGGAATGCAACCCTCACTGGTACAACAAAATCCCACCTAGCTCCCCTCAAAACTACACTCAATGCAGCAGCCAGAATGGTCACTGGAATTAAGAAATACGATCACATTTCACCAGCACTCAGAGAACTAAAGTGGCTCCCAGTCGAACTGAGTGCCAGCTTCAGAACTGCCTGCCTCACGCACAAAGCCCTACACACAGGAAAACCCGACTACCTGGCCGGGAAACTCAAGAGGGCTGGTCAGACTAGAAACCTCAGGAGCTCAAACACCCTGCTTCTCATCCCTATGAAAACACGCAAACAAAAAACCGCTGCACGATCCTTTGCCGGAAACGCGCCCAAAATCTGGAACTTAATCCCAGCAGATATCAGAACTATTGTGTCCTTCACAAAATTCAAAAAACACCTAACAGTCCTCTTCCTCAACCGCTCCCTCCCGAAGGGATAACCGCCGCCTCAACGCAAATCTCTACTCGTCGTGGCTCCCTGACATTTTATCACAAAGACCTACCTTCTACCTGCTCCCTGACCACCTCCTGATCCTCCCCCCCTTAGGGTCCATCCCAAGACAAAGTGCACTAATCGAGGTTATCTCAGGTCACACGTACTACCTCAAAACTGCACAGCAAACTTGGACTTCCCTATCCGATATCTATAACTCTGCTCTCTAACCCCCTCCAGTTCCTCCGCCTCACCCTTAAAGGTTCACCCCAAGACAAAGTGCACCAATCGAGGTTACCTCAGGACTCACGAACTACCTCAATACTGCATAGTACTCTTGGACCTCCGAACCTATATTTATTACGCTGCTCTACTTTATGACTCTTGCGAAAAATTGCTGTGGTTCAACCCAAGACAACGTGCACTAATCGAGACTAATCTCAGGATTCACGTACTACCTCAATACTGCACAGCACACTTGGACTCCCGAACCAATATGTATAACAAGACAACAGGCTCTATTATATGACTCTTGCGAAAACAATCTGCTGTAAAGCGCTCCGATGCCCTCGGGTCCGGCCAGCGCTATATAAAACTCCTAAAATAAAATAAACAATGTCCACATATTTAATGTTCCAGAGAGTACTGAGGGACAGAGGTGTTATCTTTTCTTAGAAACTCTATTTCCAAAGCTCCTAAATATTACATTTCCAGAGCGTTTCGAAATTGATAGAGCTCATAGAATCCCTCCCATCGAAAACCTCTTCAGACTAAACCACGACAAATCATATGAGACACCATCATCTGCTTCGCTTTAGGAAGGCTGCGCGAGAAATCCAAAATCTTCTGATCAAGGGGAATAAAGTCTTTATTCATCAAGACTTTGCCAAAATTAGATGACAATTTTTGGACTCGATTGCGGGATGCTGGATATAAGTATGTCCTCTTTGACCCTTCTACCATACGTATATGGAAGAATGATGTTTCCAAGTCTTTTTCCTCACCTTCAGACCTGATACATGAGGTCATGGAGTCTCAACCTTCAATGTCTACTGGCTAATGTTTATTCCCCATTACAGCTGACATTATATTGTTCTCATGGCAGGTGTATGCAGGTTGTCTGATCTTGCTTCGTACCTCCGTCTCCACTGTTCCATTTGATATGAGGTCATAGCGGATGTTATCTGTCACGTTTTGACTCTTTAATATGGGCTACTTTTTGCTTTTTCTCTCTTAGGTTTTCTATCTTTGATTCAGCCACACAAGCTGGTTGTCACTTCTTTGAATCGTAAAGGTTTACGCCATCCTGTCAAACAGCGTAACATTTTTTAATATTAAAAAAAATGTAATGCTGATGTTTGTTTTTTACAAGAAACTCACTTAGATGATACAATTTTACATTCTATGTCTAGGGAATGGGTGGTTGATATAGTTTCATATCCTGCTGCAAAATGCAAAAATGGTGCAGCTATACTTTTCTCACACAAAGCTCAAACACAATTACTGACTCACCATCATGAACCAGATGGTAGTTATGTATATGCTCAAGTTAAAATTGATAAGCACATTTTAAACTTTGTAAATATTTATGCTCCTGAACTAGATGATCCTTCCTTTTGGAAAAACATTACTACCAAATAATAAAATTAGATAATGCTTCCCTTGCTATGGGTGGTGATTTTAATATTATTCGAGATCCTTTGTTGGACATTTCCTCTGCATTTAAATTTCAGCTCAACAAATCTTTTCATCTTTTGAAATCATTTTTCTCTACTACTAAATGAGTTGATTTTTGGACATTAGCACACCCTACAGACAAAGAATTTACTTTCTATTTTAATGCACACTCCACTGTTTCCAGGATTGAATCCCTATTGGCCTGACGTAACTTATGCCACATGATTGCTGATCCTGTTATATAGCCTATTACAATTTCTGATCACACGTTACACTCATTTTCCTGTCTTTTTCAGATTTATGCCCTACCAATAAGAGATAGAGAATGAATTCTGTTATAGTTCGTAACCCGAATAACTCTAAAAACTAGCCTCTGCCATAAATGATTATTTTCTGCACAATAATTCTCGTAAAAAATTATTAATTGGGACAAACTTAAAGCATTTATTCAAGGCACCACAATTTCTATTATGGCTTATGAAATAAAAACATTTTATGCTCACCTTTCCAAATTAGAAAAACAAATACCAGATTTTGAAAGGCTATTCATCACGTCTCGAGAACCACAATGCAAATGTCATCCAGTGAAGCACAGATATGAATATAACAATATGCTTAGTAAAAGAGAAGGGTTACTTATCTCAAAGCAAAAATCTAACTTTCATTTTAACTCAAACAAATCTGGTTGACTTTTAGCTAATTATTTATGCATTAAAAACAATAAAACTCGAATCAATGCCATTAAAACGAGTAATGGTACCTTACTCACTAATAAGGAGATATCGAGAGGGTTTTTACCTTTGTATACTTCCTTATATCATAAGCCTACAGTTCTCCATGACAATGTCATCAATGAATTCCTTAAAACTTGTCAGTTACCTCAAATTTCTGATATCGATAGACTGCTTTAGAAAACCCTATTGCCTTTCAGGAAATAACCACAGCCATCAAAGCATTACACTCCAATCAATCACCTAGTCATGATGGTATCCCGGCTGAATTTTACAAATGTTTTCAAGACCAACTCTCTCCTATTCTGCTTTCATTTATTTATGGAATTTCAACATACTTCCATGATGGGTGGCTCTTTTAATGAAGCCACCATCATTGTCCCCACAAAACCAAACAAAAACCCTACTTGGTTCCAATTTATGGTCCCATATCCCTCATTATCAGGATTGTAAAATATAAGTCAAAATCTTTGCAAATAGATTAGCACCTAAACTTTCCTGAATTAACCAACCTGACCAGACTGGATTTATGAAGGGTAGATTGTCAGCTCATAACACTAGTTTATTATGCCATGTTCTTTCTTTTGCTAAGGATCTCAAGTATCCAGTAGGCTTGTTGGCTTTAGATGCAGAGAAAGCATTCAATAGAGTAAATTTGCAATTTTTATTTAATACACTGGAAACGTTCCATTTTGGCCCCATATTTCTCAAACTGGTATACTCAGCACCTTCTGCTTCTATTTATGTCAATGGTAGCCTCTCTACTCCATTTAAATTATATAGAGGCACATCCCCTTTGTTATTTCTTATTGCCACTGAACCCCTCTTATGCTCTTTCCGCATTAGTGAACAATATACAGGTGTTGTTTATAAAAACACTATTGTAAAAGTTTCTGCGTATGCTGATGATGTTTTATTATATGTAAATGATCCTCTTATTTCTTTACCCATCATTCTTGATATCATTCAACAGTATGCAGATGTCTCTGGTTATTCTTTAAATGTCAATAAAACAGAGCTTTTTCTACTAAATGTTCTATGTAATTCCATAATGTTAGCAAATACAAACATATTATGGTCACCAAAGATGCTAAAATATTTGGGGATAACATTTTTTGATTCTATTTAAAAAGTACAATTGAAATCAATTGTTGTAAAATATTAACCACCACAAAAGAGAAACTGGATTAATAGTCCACCCTTCATTTAAATTGGTGGGGACATATCGAATTTAAAATGACTATTGCTTCACAAATTCTTGCTCACTTTGCCACTGGATTCAAGCTAGCCTGGCTGATGTGGGGTGTTACCCTGAAACAGGTCCCAGGATGCTTGTTTCCGGTTCAGGGAAGACCTGGCTTGGCAGTTCGGGATGGACTATTCCCATGAGGCACAGGGTCAAGACTGATTTGCATTTAGCTGGGTCTGAACTGAGGTGGCGAAGTGATCTAAAGAATGATGATGGATTCTACCCAGATCTGTGACTGGGGGTGAGTGTCTGAAAAGGTACAGCACTCCATCCATCATCTCCTTGTGTTTGCAAGAGGGGGCACTTGCCAGGTCGACTTGGCAGTACCAAACTGCGCACAGACACTGCAGTGGCAGGTCTGAGTTACATTTACAGGCTGCTCATGTGGGTGGCACGATCAGTGCTGCAGGCCCACTAGCAGCATTTGATTTACTGGCCCTGGGCACACACAGTGCACTGTACTAAGGACTTACCAGTAAATCAAATACGCCAATCATGGAATCACCAATCCATGACAACAATTTACAGGGAGAGCATATGCACTTTAGCACTGATCAGCAGTGGTAAAGTGCCCAGAGTCATAAAACCAACAAAAACAGGGTCCAAAACAGGAGGCCAAAAAGCAAAAACTCTGGTGATAAACCAACTGGACAAGCCAGGTCTAACACCATGTATCTTTTCTCATTGCATAATGCTCATTATGGTTCCAAAATATTCCTCCTTCTAATTCACCCAAATGGCTTACATTAGAGAAAAACGTAATAGCGCCGTATCCTCTGCCTGCTTTCTTAACCACGAATAATAATACATTTGGGAAACGTTCACCAATTATCGTGGCCTCAAAGATTGCCCTTTTATCTTTTGATGAAAAATGTTCTATTACTATTATGTCAACTAAAAAAGTTTCCCTTTGGTTTAACCCCAAACTCAAATTAAATAAACCTACTTCTTTCTGGAATTCATAGATTACTGCTGGTATTTTTTACATTGCTGATATATGTCAAGGAAATATGTTTTATTCATTCGATTAACTTACAGCCAAATATCATTTGTCTTCATCTGAGTTTCCTAAGTATGAATTACTTTGTAACACCCTCCTTAATACATATACTGATTTGTTACCTTCTGCTAAGTTACCCATATGGAGTTTTATATAAGCCTGTTTAGCCAAACAGGACATATGGGGCCAGATGTATGTAGATAGCATTTTGCGATTCCCTAATTGCAAATCACAAGGACTCGCAATTAGGAAATCGCAAAATGCAATGTATGAAGGTGTACAGTACACCTTTTGCGATTCCTAGGGGGTCGCAAATGACCTACCTCATGAATATTAATGAGGTAGGTCTCAATTTGCGACCCCCTAGGAATTGCAAAAATCACAGGGATGGTGGCCTGCTGAGATCAGCAGACCACCATGTCCATGATTGCTTTTCAATAAAGCATCACCTTCCCTGCGGCTCTTTTTTTTTGTAAAGCAGAGATGCTTTACAAAACGAAAAATGAAAAGTTTTCATTTTTTAAGAGCAGGCAGTGGACCGTGGGACCACTGCCTCCTCTTAAAATGGTTTTACAAACATTCACAAAAGGGAAGGGGTCCCTTTGGAACCCCTTCCCATTTGCAAATAGGTTACCACCTACTTGAAGTAAATGGTAAAATGCGAATGTTTTGCGACTGCAATTGCGGTCACAAAACATTCATACATACCAATGCGATTCGGTATTAGGAAGGGACACCCTAAAAACGCCCCTTCCTAATACCGAATCGCAAACCCATTTTGCGATTCGGTGACAGGTTACCGAATCGCAAAATTAGGTTTGCTACATCGGAAAAGCAATTTTTGCATTCGCAAACGGGCAGATTCGGCGAATCTGCCCGTATGCGAACACAAACATGCTTGATACATCTGCCCCCATAGCCTCTAAAGTATATATTAAAAACTTTCTGTTCATCCTTCCCCCTTTATGATTCTTAATCAAAACTGGTTCTCATACCTAACTATACCATTTTCAAATGTACAATGGAAAGACAGTTGGAGATCTAACATTGCTAGTTATCTCCCGGCCACTCTTATACAAACTAATATTTATTTGCTATACCAATGTTTTTGATCTCCAGATAAATTATTTAAAGCTAAACTTTTAGATACACCAAATTGTTGGCATTGTAATACGGTTATTGGAGATTTACCGCATATTCTATATCACTATCCGGTTATTTTTAAATTTTTGTCTCATGTGTGGATTATTATTACCCAGCTATTTAAAATTCAAGTACTTTTATTGTTTCCTATATTAATCTTTAAATCTTTCTCTCTGAAAGCTGAATTATCTCCTGAGGATTGTAAACTATTATTTTCCTGAGATGTGGACAATCCTCATTAATAAGTAATCATAATGATTACTCTGTTTTTAGGCCCAATATATGGTCTACATTGGACTCATATCTTACTGTATGCTATTGTATCTTATTTTATGTTATACTTCTCATTGTCTCATTGTAGCCCTTCCTGTTTTTTTATTCTTTTTGTTTTTACTTTATTATATTGCTCAATATATTGATGTAAATTGATATTCCATATTTCTCCTGTAATTGGTCTGATATTTCATTCTTTAAGCTACAGTATTATTTTTTATACTGTGTTCATTGTATATTATACTTATATTTAATAAATACTTCTGAACAGAAAAAAAGAATGAAAGTAGAAAAAAGAAACAAAGCTGCTACATAAACATGGTAGGCATGTGCTTGTAATGAAAAATAAGTGGCATAGCAATGGGTAGCCACCTTGGAATGTATTGGGCATAGTGAATCATTGCTGTACTATTCAAGATGACAGACATCTTGCTTTGAAATATTGGGGCAACCTTAAACTGGGTAAACAATGATACACTACGGACCCTACCATTTTTAGATGACTGCCCAGTTTAGAACCAATGGCTGCTAAGGATGCAGTGCTCTACAGATTAAATGAGCTGCAAGGCAGCCACACAGTAGCACTATCTGGGGAGGTAGTGTGCTCTAAGAAAAAACTGAAAGAATTTTAAATACATGAAGTAAAGTGATCAAAGGTGACACGCAAACTGCTATCTGTCAGAGGGCAATGGCTGGAGAAGGCTTACCAACTGTACCATTCTATTTGCTGTCATGCATGGAAATAATGTGAATGATAATCAGACAGATAATGATCGATAGGGATCATTCAAAGACCCCCCCCTCCCTGTCTCTCTCTATTCTCTACCTCTCGCTTGCTCTCTGTATATGTATACATATATATATCTAATCTTTCTTTTCACATGTTTGCAATTTTAGTCATTATATATCTATATATACATATATATATGTATATATGTACATGCCGGGTCTGGTGGCTCAGTGGACTAATGCATCTACTGCAGGAGCCTGTGTTCGACCTCATGGTCACAGGTTCAAATCCCGGCGGGTCCACTCAGCCTTTCATCCATCTGAGGTCGATAAAATGATTACCATTGAGTTGGGTAACAACAAACATCTGTTATTCAGCGCCAAGATACCCGTAGTGGTGAACGTGCGCTTTACAAAAACACATGTTATGTTATATATATATATATATATATATATATATATATACACATGCATATATACACATATATATATATATATATATATTCATTTAAAAAAACAATGGTTAAGGGGACGTTATGGTTAGGCACAGGTTTTACTCGTGCAAAACCAGTGAAATTCAGCCATTATTGTTAGCCAAGCTAACTATAACTTGTGCCCCCGCAATGCACTGCTTATTACATCACTCATGACATCATCCAGTGACTGAGAGTGTTTTTAAAAAGTTTATGTGTGTTAAACATATATCAAGGTGTATTGGGGAATCAGTGGGTGCATCAGTGTCTGTATGGATGATTCATTGGGCGCGTGACTGACTGTATATGTGAGTGATTATGTTTCTCAGTGAATGTATGGGTGAGTGACTGGTTGTGTGAATGTCTGTATCAGTCTGTCAGTTGGAGTCTAAGTGGATGTATGGGTGTGTGAGTGGGTATGTGAGTGGCTGTATTGGTAAATGATTGGTTGTCTGCGTACCTGTATGGTTGTCTGAGTGTCTGTGTGGGGGTGAGGGGATGTGTGACTGACTGTATGGATGAGTGAGTGGGTGAGCCAGTGGCTGTATGGGTTAGTGAGTGCATGTGTGAGGGGCTGTATGGGTGAATGAGTGTGTGTATGGCTGTGAGCAAGTGGATGTGTCAGTGGTATATGGGTGAGCAACTGGGTATGTGAAAGGCAGAATAGGTGAGTGATGGGGTATATGAGTGACTGTATGGGTGAGTGAGTGAATGTGCATGTGGCTGTATGGGTGAGTGTGTGCTTGTGACAGTGACTGTATAGGTGAGTGAGTATGTGTTAGTATCCGTGTGAGTGGGTGTGTGTGTATCTATATGGGAGAGTAAATCGTTGTGTGATTGACTGCATGGGTGAGTGACTGGGTGTGTGAGTAGCTCTATGTGCAACTGACTCAGTGCGGGGAGTGGATGTATGGGTGTATGAGTAGATATGTCAGTGGCTATATTAGTGACTGAGTGGGTGTATGAGTGGCTGTATGGTTGAGTGAGTGTATGTGTGTTTAGATCTACAAATCAGTAAGTAGGTGTGTAAGTACAGGTATGGGTCTGTGAATGGGTTTGTGAGTGGTTGTGTGGGAGTGTGAGTGGGTGTATGAAAGGTTCTTTGGGGGTGTGAGTGGGTGCATCAGTGATTTTGTGGATGATGTCATCAGTGATGTCAGCATTGATGTCATTTGACATGTCATCCGTGCCCTACATTACCTACATTCAGTGATGTCACTGACCATGGCATGAGTGATGTAATATATGAGGTCATAAGCAGTGCATTGTGGTTGGTGCAAGTTATAGTTAGCTCAGCTAACTATAATTGCTGAATTTCACTGATTTTGTACGAGTGAAATCTTAGTCTAACTATAACGTCCTTTTAACCTTTGTTTTTTTCAATGAATTCAAAGGTTTTTTAAATGCTAATTCTCACTATTATGTCCCTGTAAACCATGTTTTTTTTAGTAAATTTCTATGGCTTTTTATAGGTCTGTGTGGACCTCGCAGATTTTCACTCTGCAGATTTCTGCAGAGTTACTGGGAAACTCTGCCAAATTCTGCAGAGTTCTTCGTGCAGGCGGAGCACCGCTTGGCCACCCACAGTGTCGGACACACCAAGGAAACAGCATCTCCATCCTGAACTGCAAGGCTGCTCCATCCAGACCTCTTAGCAATCCCACTGTGGTACTTACTGGAAGTAACAGGAGGGGTAGTTGGGGGCCAACTACCCCTCCTGTTACTTCCAGTTATTCCCACACAGCATATTTGCTGAGAGGTTGATGGAGGCCACGCCCTTTTTCTCCACCACTCTGCAAATGTGCCTCCTGGCACACTACTAGTAGGGGGATTAAGTCCCCTTGGCTATTGATGGTCCTTGAGGGCCAGCTACCCCACCTGTTACCTCCAGTAAGTCCCAAACAGTGGGTTTGCTGAGAGGTTTTCAGTGACCATGCTCTTTTCTCCATCACTCTGCAAACACACCTCCTGGCACACTACTAGTTGGGGGATGAAGTCCCCTTGGCTCTTGAGGATCCTTGGAGACCAACTACTCTTCCTGTTACCTCCAGTAAGAACCACACAGCTGGATTGCTGAGAAGTCATCAGAGACCATGCCCCCTTTTTTACCACTCTGTAAACATGCCTCCTGGTGCACTACTAGTTGGGGGAAGGAGTCACAGACACTCACTCTCCAATGCAGCCACTCACACACCAACTCACTTAACCAAACACCCACTTAAACAGCCACTTACCCATACGGCCACTCACACACACTGCCACTCACTCATACAGCCATTCAGACACCCACTCACTCACCCTTACAGACACTCACACACCAACTCACCCACCCATACAACCACTCACACAACCAGTCACTCACCCATGCAACCACTGGCACACTCGCTCACTCACCAATACAGCCACTCAGACAGCCACTCACTTACCCACACAGCTACTCACACACCCACTTATACATCAATACAGTCAATCACACACCCAAACAGTCAGACACCCACTCACACACGGATACACACAGTCACACAGCTACTCATATAATGTATGTTAGAAATAGTATCACTCATTAGTAGTACACCTGGTATACTAATTTAACTTTTGTAGAAGCTTAGTATATATGTTTAAAAATCACAAACTCTTAGAAAATGTGTGCAGTCACTGGATGATGTCATCAGTGATGTCACTGACCATATCAGAAGTGATGTAATATGTGAGGTCATAAGCAGTGCATCGTGGGTGCGTAAGTTATAGTTAGCTCAGCTACCTATAACTGATGAATTTCTATGGTTTTGTATGAGTGAAGTATGAGCCTAACTATAACATTCTGTGTATCATTTTTTGGTTTTGCTATATATGTGTATATATAGCAACTCAAAAGAATTATGCTCACCATTCCGTACATCATTTTTTGTGTTGCTGTATATATGAATATATATATATATACAACAACTCAAACAACACCCCCTGTCACAGATCTGTGTTAAATCCATTGTTTAAGTGCTCACCATGCCACCCTAGTTCAGAACCAGCCATATGCAATTCAGTCTTCACCCTGTTCCCCATGGGAACAGTCCCACCCAAACCACCAGGCCAGATCCTCCTTGGACTGAAAAACAAGCATCCTGGGACCAGTTTCAGGGTATCACCCTGTTAGAAATGGGGGTCTCTTGTTGGCAGTAGTTGTACCATGTCGAAGTTGGGTCCCTTCCTTCTAGTCAGGATAAGAGAGTTATACACCTAGATAACTCCTGCTCACCCTCTTGGTAGCTTGGCATGAGCAGACAGGCTTATCTCAGAGGCAATGTGTAAAGCATTTGTACATAACACACACAGTAATACAGTGCAAACACTACAAATAGACACCACACAAGTTTAGAAAAAGAAAGTATCTTTATCTAAACCAAACAAGGCAAAAATGACAAAAATCCAACAAACAATTTAAAATATGACTATTAAAAGGTTTCAAGCAATTCTGTCCATAGAAATCTATGGATGCGTGATTTCTACACAAAGTACCTCTAATGCATGAGAATCCACAAGGCAAAACAGCTGCAGAGGAGGGAAGCGCTGGAAAACACAGCGATGCATCAGTTTTGATGGGAGTTGATGCGACAGTTTCTGCTGCATGCAGGAGAAGTGATGCGTCAAATCCAGACTGTAGGGGGAAGTGATGCATCAATTTCAAGGTGATTCTGGTCTGCAGGTGCTGTTTCGGAAACACTTGCCCCACAGGTGCAATGCATGAAAACTCAGGTGCCCTGGAGGTCAATGTGGCGGCGGTAAACAGGCGCTATGTTGATTTCTTCAGCCACAGTCCCACAATGCGTTGATTCTTTTAGCCACACATCAGGGCCTGCGTTGGAGTCAGGGCAGTGGTCTCAGACTTCAGAAGCTGGTGCTTGGTACTTGGCTACGGCGATTCCTCGGGCCGTTGGCAGGCGCTGCGTGGATTTCTTCTGCCACACAGGGCTGTATTTCGGAATATTTTTTGACACGGCACTGCTGCACCGGCAATATCAGCCACAAGAAGGGCGAAGCATCAATTTTGCAGGTTTCTTCAGTCGCTGATAGTTCCGTGCATCAGGAACAACCTCCAAGGGCCCAGAACTGGGTTTTGCAACACAAGGCAGGTCAAAACTCCCAGCAGTGGAGTTCTAGGAAGCTGCAGAGCTCTTTGTGTCCCTGAGACTTCTTCACAGTAGGCAAGTTGTACATCAAGCCCTTGGAAATCTTCTTAAGCAGGATACCACAGAAGGGCAAAAGTTCAGTCCTTTACCCAGCAAAGCAACATGTAGCAAAGGGGGCAGCAAACCTCCTGCTAGCTCTTCAGCTCTTCTTCTTGGCTGGGTCCTCTTAGTCCAGAAGTAATCTAAAGTTCTGGGGTTTTAGGTATAATATTTATACCCTTTTTTCCTTTTAAAGTCTTTGTTCAGAAAGTTTCTCTTGCTCAATAAAACGAGTTATGTCCTCCCTGATCAAGCTTCACTATAGGAGGCAGAGGCAGCATTGTGCAGACCATCTACAGCCTATTCAGGTGTTAGTGACAACTCCTTCCACTACTCTAGCTCAAGAAGACCCATCATCATATGAAGGGCACAACTCAACTCCCTTTGTATGAGTGTCTGAAGTAAATGCACAAACAGCCCTGTCAGTCTAACATCAGACAGTGAATTCACAAACAGGCAGAGGCACACAGGATGGTTAAACAAGAAAATGCTGACTTTCTAAAAGTGGCATTTTCAAACACACAATTTAAAAACCACCTTTAGTAAAAGGTTTGTTTTTAGATTCTGAGTTTATCGAGCCAAAACTCCAAATCTCTAGCTGTTCCCAATCGAATGTTACAAGGCAGCTCCAATGATAGCCTATGGGAGAGCTAGTCCTGCCAATAGTGAGAAATGAAACACATAGTATTTCACTATCAGGACATGTAAAGCACTATAGTACATGTCCTACCTTTAACATAGACTGCACCCTGCCCCTGGTGGTACCTTGTGCCTACCTTAGGGGTGACTTACATGTAAGAAAAGGGAAGGTTAGGGCCTGGCAAATGGGTGCACTTGCCAGATCGACATGGCAGTTAAAAACTGAGCATGCAGACACTGCAGTGGCAGGTCTGAGACACTTTGAAAGGCTACTGGTGTGGGTGGCACAATCAGTGCTGCAGGTCCACTAGTAACATTTGATTTACAGGCCCTGGGCTCACATAGTACACTCAACTAGGGACTTACCAGTAAATCAAATATGGCAATCATGGATAACCAATCAGAATTATAGTTTACACAGGGAGTACTTGCACTTTGGCACTGATCAGCAGTGGCAAAGCCCAGAGTATCTAAAGCAGCAAAAACGAAACCCAGCACACAGTCGGATGCCTGGTCTAACACTTCAGCCAGACTACCTAGGGCATTAAAAACCGTGGAAATTTACTGGAAAAACAAAGGTTGCACGGACATTATAGTTAGGAAATAGAATTAAACAACCTTGTAAATTCATGAAAAAAACAAAGGTTGCAGGGACGTCATGGTTAGGTTCAAATTTTACACACACAAAACTATAGAAATTCAGCAGTTAAAGATATCTGAGCTAACTATATCTCACGCCCCCACAATATACTGCTTACGACCTCACATATAACATCACTCATGAAATGGTCACTGACATCACTGATGACATTTCAAATCTCAAATTAATTGCTTCGGGAAGCCAGCTATGTCCTGGGGTGCCCACCCCTGGGATATAGCAGTTTCCCTGCCCACTGCGGCATGTGTAGAGAAGCCTGTGTTTCCTCTTGTTTGGCTGGAGCATTTTTAAATCTCCCACCAAGCAGGAGCAAACAGCAAGTCCACTCCCAGTGGGAGGGAGATTTAAAAATGGTCCCACCCTCTGGGAGCAGACACTAAAGAGGGTAGGCAAACAGATGAAAAGATTGCTCCCACTGAGATGGAGAAGCATTATTAGCTGCTCCCTGCAGGCAGTAGCAATGATGGCTCCCACTGGTTGTGGGAAGCCAGCTGGGGTAGCCCTTGTGGCCCACAACAAGTGTTGTGGATTACCTGGGAGAGCACTAGGGCACCCACCTTTGTTTGAGCTGGGCCCCGGAGGATGGGGTCCATGGGACCGAAATGGCCTGGGGATGGGGGCTGCATGCCCGTTTCCCCTTCTCAATGGTGCTGGACCCTTGGTGATCAGATCCTCTGGGCCAAAATTGGCCCGGGGAGGGGTGCTGCATGCCCTCCCACCCTTAAAATTTCTGCCAGGTCCCGGGGAATAGGGTGCCTGTGGGGTGAAATTGGCCTGGGGAGAGGAGCTGCATGCCCCCACCCCCCTTCAAAATTGCACCTTGCCCTGGTGGATGGGGTCTCCGGGCCAAAATCGGCCCAGGGAGGGGGGATTTCTACCCTCCTCCCCCCTCAAAATTGCACTGTGCCCTTGGGGATGGTGCCCCAGGGCCAAAATGTGCCTGGCAAGGGGGGATTGAGCCCCCAGGGCCAGGCCCTATGGGCAACTGAGCATGGGGTTGGCTCTATGGGGGGGGTTGGCTGCAGGCCTGGCCCTGCAGCCAACCCCCTGCCCTTCTCTGGCTAAGACTGTGCGCAGTGGGGGGTTACATTTGTGAGAAGTTGGCCTGGCATATGCTGTCCACTAATTATAGTGGGCACCTTGCACCAGTCCAAATCGACTCTTATGGTAGGTAGGTTAAAGACAACCTTATTGAAAGCTATCCTAGTGGTAGCTGTGGAGAGCAGCCTTCAGGCTAAGTCTTGAAGGAATGTAAAGCAGCTTGTTTTACCAGTCTATAATCTCTTGAGTGACCAAATGAAAGAGCACCACACCAGGTATATATTCAAAATATATGTATTTATTACTAAACACACCCCTCTAGTCTCTTTATGAGGCTAGAGTTCAAGTACATAGGTTATAAGATCTTAAATCACAGTAATAGCACAAATACACGTTTGGGCCCTAGGGGCGTACCAAACCATATACCAATAAAGTGGTATGCGAACCACGACTGAACTAGACACTAGGCCTAGAGCCTCTAGAAGTGCTTGGACCACAAGGAACCACCCAAGGTAGTGACACAGGGGACCCACGGGAGACGCGTGCAGTGCAAATACACAACCGCGATACGCCGTTAACTTCTATGGAGAAAGTCGGGATCGGGAAAATAGAGGAAAGGGACACTTAGAAGAGGACTAGGACAAAACCCTTTGAGATCTAGGACTTTGAAGAGTCTCTACCCACGGGAGCACCGGAGTACTCGTGTTACCTCACCCAGGGAAGCCGGGTGCATAGGTGCCTTTCGGGGTCGGGTTTCGTCGTCGGTTCTTATGGCGATCTGCTGCAAAGTGCTGCTGGCGACCAGGAGAAAAGTGTCCGGGTGGATCCAAGAGTGGATCAGAGTTCTGAAGAACCTGAAAGCAGAGGGGACAGAGTCTGGGTCACTAGCCAGTGACCAGGGAGGCGATGGACAGATGCCCACCGATGTCGAGTGCTTCAGATTCGATGACGGTCATCTTGACTCTTCAGCCACGAGGTCCGGGAGGCGTTGTCGGCGACCAGGAGCAGGATTCAGGCTGTTGCTCGATGTCTGTCGAGTGCAGAGGTATCGGCGACCAGATTGGACCCAACAAGCCTTGGCAACGGCAAGTCTCGAGTAAGATGTAGATCGTCGATGATGCAGACCAGCAAGGTCTGGGGAACTCACCCAGCGAGGGTAAGTGAGGGCAGGCCTGGAGCAACCAGACTGCCAAGGAAAGAAAAGATTGGCCTTCGTTAAGGGCTACTAGCCAACGGGCTAGCGACCGCGAAGGAGCCTCGTGACGCCGCACGTGGAGCTGGCTTACAGGACACTCGTGGAGTGGGGGCCAGTGATCTTCGGTGCAGGTGGTGCTGGAGGCTAGGGCTACTCGGAGCCCAAAGCACGACTTCTTGGGAGACCCAGAAGATGGTGCACTTGCAAATGTGCTCGGTGTCCAGGGGTCACGGTCTCACGTTACCCACGATAGCCACGGGCCTCAGCTTTGCTGGGGACTCAGGGTAGCCTCGGGGAAGTCTGAGAATCCACCTCTGGTGATGCGATGACTTCGGCGTCCGACGGGAGCTTCAGTGATGCGAACCGGACAGATGCTTCTTTGGTGCCTGCCAAGCAGGGGAGTCACTCCTTGACCCCAAGGGAGATTCTTCAGTCCTCTAATCGTGAGTAGAGCGTCGAAGGTCCAGGATTCTGTTTCAGAGTTTCGTCCAGGTATAATCTAAAGTCCTAGGGACTGGGTTCCTACCTTTATTCTAAAAATAGGGGATGGACTACTCTGTGGCCCCACCTATGGGTGGGTCAGGGCAGAGGGGTGGCTACACCCCTTTCCCTTTGTCCAGTTCGCGCCAAAGCAGGGGCTGCAAGCCCCTGATCCGGTTTGAACTGGGGTATGCACAGGGACACCAAATGTGCCCCCAGTGCAGGACTTCAAAGCACCCGAAAGTGCTCCCGCCCAGCCCCAATACACATTGTCCTGTCTGGGGAGGTGGTCACACCTCCCTGGGACAGGAAACCTATTGTCCAGGCCTCCCCTGCCGGAGTTTCGTCCAGCAGCAGGAGGCCAGACTCGTGTCTGTGGCAGCAGCATCCATTTTGTGATGCCAGGCTCTGGAAAGAAGTTACCGGACTCGTCAGAGTTAACATGCCTTTCCCTCTAGAAGGGTGGAATGCTACCCCCGCCGCCAGGATTGGCGGGGGGTAGTATTCCAAGATGTTTGACACCAAACACGACATGTTTAGGTGCAGCCATTCCATAGTTAGCATTTTACCGCGAGGATATAATGCGTTTAAGAGTATATGGTCAGGCTGCACTACAAACAGCATCAGAGATGGTCTCCGAACGCTGCAGAGGGGCCCTGCTCATGCAGGGGCACCCTCTCACATAGGAACCATGCACTCTGCCTTTAGGATTGATAAGGCCTGCCTTAGGAGTGACTTATAGGTTTATATGTGTGTATGCATTTAGTGATATAGGTAACCTATACCACTGCAAGGGGTGCATGCACCACCTTACCCAGGCTGCAGTAGCAGACCTGTGGTGCCAGTTTGGATGGCCGACCAGGGGTGGCATAATACATGCTGCAGCCCCTGGCAGGCCTCTGAGGTGCCTATGCCCTTGGTACATAGTATACCATATACTAGGGACTTACAAGGGCACTCCAGATCCCAATCAGTGATGTGCCTAAGGCACATGGAGACCCTTTTAAAGAGGAAACAGCTAGGCTGGGGTTCTGAATAGCAGGGCCCCAGCCAGACTAATGTCGAAAACCAGTGAAGTATCAGCAAAAAGTGGGGGTACCCCTGTGAAGCAGATCCTACTCTCCTACACAACCCCCCCAAACGTAGGGACATTAAACTAACCTTGCCCAGTTAAGTCTTCATGTTCTAAGTGGAAATACCTAGAGAGTCCATCTGCATTCGCATGGTTACTCCCAGGCCTATGTTCCACTGTAAAGTCCATCCCCTGTAGGGAAATGGACCACCTAAGCAGTTTGGGGTTTTCACCCTTCATTTGTTTTAGCCATAAGAGGGGCTTATGGTCTGTCTGAACCAGGAAGTGTGTACCAAACAAGTATGGCCTCAACTTCTTCAGAGCCCAGACCACAGCAAAGGCCTCCCTCTCTATGGCTGACCAACGTTTCTCTCTAGGGGTCAGCCTTCTGCTAATAAAAGCTACTGGCTGATCCTGACCTTCTTCATTCAATTGTGACAGTACAGCCCCTACCCCCAACTCAGATGCATCAGTTTGAACAATGAACTTCTTGGAGTAATCAGGACTCTGCAGAATTGGAGCAGTGCACATGGCCTGCTTGAGGTCATCAAATGCCTTTTGACAGCTAACTGTCCACTGAACCTTTTTGGGCATTTTCTTAGAAGTTAAGTCATTCAAGGGTGTCACTATTGATCCATACCCCTTGACAAATCTCCTATAGTACCCAGTCAGGCCTAAGAAGGCTCTCACCTGAGTCTGGGTAGTGGGAGCAGTCCAGTCCATGATGGTCTGGATCTTGCTCTGCAAAGGTTGAACCTGGCCTCCACCCACAAGGTGGCCCAGGTACACAACCTGACTCTGCCCTATCTGGCACTTAGTGGCCTTGATAGTCAGGCCTGCCTTTTGCAGGGCCTGTAAAACATTCCTGAGGTGGACCAGGTGATCCTCCCAGGTGGAGCTAAAGACAGCAATATCATCTAGATAAGCTGCACTATAGGCTTCCAGTCCTGTGAGAACTGTGTTCACCAACCTCTGGAAAGTGGCAGGTGCATTTTTCAGACCAAAGGGCATCACCACAAATTGATAATGCCCACTAGGGGTTGAAAATGCTGTTTTGGGCTTTGCAGCATCAGCTAGTCTGATCTGCCAGTAGCCAGCTGTTAGGTCAAATGTGCTGAGATATTTGGCAGAGGCCAAAGTATCTATGAGCTCATCTGCCCTGGGTATTGGATGGGCATCAGTCCTAGTGACTGCATTGAGGCCTCGGTAGTCTACACAAAACCTCATCTCTCTTTTCCCACCACTGGTGTGAGGTTTAGGTACTAGGACTACTGGACTAGCCCAAGGGCTATCTGAGGGCTCAATCACTCCCAATTCCAACATCTTCTGGACTTCAGTCCTGATACAGTCCCTGACATGGTCAGGTTGCCTATAAATCTTGTTTTTGATAGGCAGACTGTCCCCAGTGTCCACTTCATGAGTGCACCAGGTGGTCTGACTGGGTGTCAGTGAAAACATATGTCTAAACTGATTGAGGACTTGCCTGCAATCAGTTTGTTGCTGGGTAGTGAGGCTGCCTGCCAAGGCTACACCATCAACTGACCCATCGTCAGGGTTCTGTGAGAGCAGGTCAGGGAGTGGGTCACTCTCTTCCTCCTGCCCTTCATCAGTAGCCATGAGCAAGCCCATGTCTGCCCTGTCCACATATGGCTTAAGTCTGTTGACATGGAGAACCCTTTGGGGACTCCTGGGTGTTCCCAGGTCTACTAAGTAAGTGACCTCACCCTTCTGCTCAACAATAGTGTGGGGTCCACTCCATTTGTCTTGGAGAGCTGCTGGGGCCACTGGCTCCAACACCCACACCTTCTGTCCTGGCTGGTAAACAGTCAGAACAGCCTTTTGGTCATGCCAGGCCTTCTGCAGTTCCTGGCTAGCCTCAAGGTTTTTGGTTGCCTTTTTCATGTACTCAGCCATCCTGGAGCGGAGACCAAGTACATAGTCCACTATATCTTGCTTTGGGGGCTTGAGAGGTAACTCCCATCCTTCCTTCACCAAGCACAGTGGACCCCTCACAGGGTGGCCAAACAGAAGTTCAAAAGGGCTGTAACCAACCCCCTTCTGAGGCACCTCCCTATATGCGAATAAAAGGCAGGGCAAGAGTATGTCCCATCTACGCCTAAGCTTTTCTGGGAGCCCTTTAATCATGCCCTTCAAGGTTTTGTTGAATCTCTGAACTAAACCATTGCATTGTGGGTGATAGGGTGTGGTGAACTTATAAGTAACTCCACACTCCTTCCACATTCCTTTTAAGTAACCAGACATGAAGTTTGCACCCCTGTCTGATACTACCTCCTTAGGAAAGCCCACTCTTGAGAAGATTCCCAGGAGGGCCCTTGCCACCACAGGTGCTGTAGTGGTCCTGAGGGGAATAGCTTCTGGGTACCTGGTGGCATGATCCACTACCACCAGGATAAACCTGTGCCCAGAGGCTGTTTGGGGATCCATGGGACCAACAATGTCAATCCCTACCCTCTCAAAGGGCACCCCCACCACAGGTAGTGGTATCAGGGGGCCTTTGTAGTGCCACCTGCTTTGCCACTGGCTTGGCAGGTTACACAGGAGCGACAAAACTCCTTACTGTCTTCAGACATGTGGGGCCAGTGAAAGTGAGGGACAATTCTGTCCCAAGTCTTGTTCTGGCCCAGGTGTCCTGCTAAGGGAATATCATGGGCTAGGGTCAATAGGAAGCCCCTGAACTTCAAAGGTATTACCAACCTCCTGGTAGCACCAGGCTTGGGGTCTCTACTCTCTGAGTACAGGAGTCCATCATCCCAATACACTGTATGGGGACCACTAGCTTTCCCAGCAGCCTCAGCAGCAGCTTGCTGTCTGAGGGGTTCAAGGGAGGGGCAGCTCTGCTGCTCCTGGCTCAGATCTGCCCTAGAAGGTCCCCCTGTCCCCAAGAACTCAACCTGTTCAGGTTCAAGTTCCTCTGGGACAGTTCCTTCTTCAGGGCTGAGATCATCCCCCTCAAGGGACTGATCTTCCTCCTGAGCCAAGGGGGAAGGCACTGCCTTAACCCTACTACTCCTCCTCTTGGAAGGCACTTGGTCCATTCTTCCAGAATCCAAGGCCTGTTCAGTTTTAGACAGTTTAGCTTGTGACCTGGTCACAGCAAACACATCTGCAGGGATCCCCAGCATTTCTGCATGGGTCCTGAGCTCCACTTCTGCCCAAGCAGAAGTCTCTAAGTCATTGCCAAGCAAGCATTCGACTGGTAGGTTTGCACTTACCACAACCTTCTTAAGGCCAGTTACCCCTCCCCAGGAGAAGTTAACAACTGCCAGAGTATGGTCTGTTCTGACATTGCTAGCATTGGTCACTTGGTACATTTCACCAAGTATAACTTGCCCAGGTAGCACAAGGTCTTGTGTCACCATTGTGACACTTGCCCCTGTGTCCCTAAATGCCAAAGCCTCTCGTCCATTGATTAAAGGCTGTTGTCTGTACTTGCCCAGATTACTGGGACTCACAGTGGAGGTCACATCCATGCCTCCATCACAGACTAACACAGCCTGAGTCAGTTCCCTGACTAAGTCAGAGCCCAACTCAGTTCCCAGGGTGAACCCTACTAAACCCTTTGCTGGAGCACCTCCACCAACTGTACTAGGGGGAACAGGTGCCTTAGGGGCATTGGTGGGTGCTGGACTGGAGTCTTTGGACTTGGTGCAATCACTGGTCCAGTGGGTCTTTTGCTTACAGACCTTGCACCATGGTTTTCTTTGGCCTTTACCCTTGGTAGACTGGGAATCCCCACCAGAAGAAGATTTTTGGGGGCCTGATGAAGACTTTTGATCTTTACCCTTCTCCCCACCCTTGTCAGAGTTCTTAGCATCTTGCTTCTTGGTTTCCCCACCTTGGTTCTGTACCTTCTGCTTCACCCTGGTTCTGACCCATTTGTCTGCCTTCTTTCCCAATTCTTGGGGAGAGGTCAGATCAGAGTCAACCAGGTACTGATGCAACAGCTGGTTTTGACAGTTATTAAGAATCTGCTCCCTCATTATCAGATTATACAATCCTGAGAAGTCACACACCTTACTGCCCATCAACCAGCCTTCCAGAGCCTTGGCAGAACAATCCACATAGTCTACCCAGTCTTGAGTCTGTGCTTTTTGGGTGTCTCTGAACTTCAACCTGTACTGTTCAGTGGTTAGGCCAAACCCATCAATAAGAGCACTCTTCAAGACCTTGTAATTATCAGCATCCTCCTCTCTAACAGTGAGGAGCTTGTCTCTACCTTTGTCAGCAAAGGAGAGCCACAAGATTGCTGCCCACTGCTCCTGAGGGACCTTCTGTACTTTACAGGCCCTCTCTAAAGCAGTTATCCATTTGTGGATGTCATCCCCACTCTGGTAGGGAGGGACAATCTTGCTCAGGTTCCTATGGTCATAGGACCTTTCCCTATCTCTAGGGACATGGCTGCCACCATGGGACTCTAGTCCCAACTTTCTTCTCTCTTTAAGGAGATCTAGGGATTCTCTATCTAAAGCCAATTGCTTCTTCCTGATCTCCAGTTGAGTTTCCTCATACTGGACCAGTCTCTTTCTTCTCTCATGAGAGGATTCCCTCCTGTGAGAAGAAACAGAGCTCCCTATTGAGGTGCCAGAGTGGTTAGACTCCTGAGAAGGAGACCTAGACTTTCTGAGCACACTCATAATCCTTCCTGGGGGGACAAAGGTGTGGTTCTCAAGATCCTCATCTTCATCTTCCCCAGAAGGGATTGGGTTTTCCAGGTCAGGGTCATTGTCACCCTCCTGGTCAGTTTCAGAGGGGGGCTGGGGGTAGTAGTACCCCTGGCCCCTTCCTCATCTGCTGGCCCACCCTCTGCTCCTACCCCTTCAGTCTCTGAAGACTTACTAAGATCATAAGCCACCAACAACTCCTGGAGGTGTTGGGTGGTGGGACTTTGGCCTGTCCTTAATTTCCTCACGTTACACAAAGCTCTCAGTTCCAAGAATGGGAGTGTGTCATACTTGGAGGGGGAAGCTCAATGGCTTCCTGCAGGGCATCTCTAGATCCTGCTTTTAAAGACATTACTAGTGTGGTGTGGTGTATGCACTACCTACTCTAGTGTGGCCTACTAAACTCTCTTGAGTTGTAGAAAGGGTTGTGCTATCCCTTAACACACAACTCTAAGTTCAGTAGAACTTACTGATATTCTAAGCTTAAATTATATGTACCTTAGGTACCTTTAGTGGTTTTCAGTTGATCAATTCAATTGAGATTATCTGGTAAAACAATAGCAAGCTGGAATCCCACACGCTGCACACCAATGTGAGAAGTTGGCCTGGCATATGCTGTCCACTAATTATAGTGGGCACCTTGCACCAGTCCAAATCGACTCTTATGGTAGGTAGGTTAAAGACAACCTTATTGAAAGCTATCCTAGTGGTAGCTGTGGAGAGCAGCCTTCAGGCTAAGTCTTGAAGGAATGTAAAGCAGCTTGTTTTACCAGTCTATAATCTCTTGAGTGACCAAATGAAAGAGCACCACACCAGGTATATATTCAAAATATATGTATTTATTACTAAACACACCCCTCTAGTCTCTTTATGAGGCTAGAGTTCAAGTACATAGGTTATAAGATCTTAAATCACAGTAATAGCACAAATACACGTTTGGGCCCTAGGGGCGTACCAAACCATATACCAATAAAGTGGTATGCGAACCACGACTGAACTAGACACTAGGCCTAGAGCCTCTAGAAGTGCTTGGACCACAAGGAACCACCCAAGGTAGTGACACAGGGGACCCACGGGAGACGCGTGCAGTGCAAATACACAACCGCGATACGCCGTTAACTTCTATGGAGAAAGTCGGGATCGGGAAAATAGAGGAAAGGGACACTTAGAAGAGGACTAGGACAAAACCCTTTGAGATCTAGGACTTTGAAGAGTCTCTACCCACGGGAGCACCGGAGTACTCGTGTTACCTCACCCAGGGAAGCCGGGTGCATAGGTGCCTTTCGGGGTCGGGTTTCGTCGTCGGTTCTTATGGCGATCTGCTGCAAAGTGCTGCTGGCGACCAGGAGAAAAGTGTCCGGGTGGATCCAAGAGTGGATCGGAGTTCTGAAGAACCTGAAAGCAGAGGGGACAGAGTCTGGGTCACTAGCCAGTGACCAGGGAGGCGATGGACAGCTGCCCACCGATGTCGAGTGCTTCAGATTCGATGACGGTCGTCTTGACTCTTCAGCCACGAGGTCCGGGAGGCGTTGTTGGCGACCAGGAGCAGGATTCGGGCTGTTGCTCGAAGTCTGTCGAGTGCAAAGGTGTCGGCGACCAGATTGGACCCAACAAGCCTTGGCAACGGCAAGTCTCGAGTAAGATGTAGATCGTCGATGATGCAGACCAGCAAGGTCTGGGGAACTCACCCAGCGAGGGTAAGTGAGGGCAGGCCTGGAGCAACCAGACTGCCAAGTAAAGAAAAGATTGGCCTTCGTTAAGGGCTACTAGCCAATGGGCTAGCGACCGCGAAGGAGCCTCGTGACGCCGCACGTGGAGCTGGCTTACAGGACACTCGTGGAGTGGGGGCCAGTGATCTTCGGTGCAGGTGGTGCTGGAGGCTAGGGCTACTCGGAGCCCAAAGCACGACTTCTTGGGAGACCCAGAAGATGGTGCACTTGCAAATGTGCTCGGTGTCCAGGGGTCACGGTCTCACGTTACCCACGATAGCCACGGGCCTCAGCTTTGCTGGGGACTCAGGGTAGCCTCGGGGAAGTCTGAGAATCCACCTCTGGTGATGCGATGACTTCGGCGTCCGACGGGAGCTTCAGTGGTGCGAACCGGACAGATGCTTCTTTGGTGCCTGCCAAGCAGGGGAGTCACTCCTTGACCCCAAGGGAGATTCTTCAGTCCTCTAATCGTGAGTAGAGCGTCGAAGGTCCAGGATTCTGTTTCAGAGTTTCGTCCAGGTATAATCTAAAGTCCTAGGGACTGGGTTCCTACCTTTATTCTAAAAATAGGGGATGGACTACTCTGTGGCCCCACCTATGGGTGGGTCAGGGCAGAGGGGTGGCTACACCCCTTTCCCTTTGTCCAGTTCACGCCAAAGCAGGGGCTGCAAGCCCCTGATCCGGTTTGAACTGGGGTATGCACAGGGACACCAAATGTGCCCCCAGTGCAGGACTTCAAAGCACCCGAAAGTGCTCCCGCCCAGCCCCAATACACATTGTCCTGTCTGGGGAGGTGGTCACACCTCCCTGGGACAGGAAACCTATTGTCCAGGCCTCCCCTGCCGGAGTTTCGTCCAGCAGCAGGAGGCCAGACTCGTGTCTGTGGCAGCAGCATCCATTTTGTGATGCCAGGCTCTGGAAAGAAGTTACCGGACTCGTCAGAGTTAACATGCCTTTCCCTCTAGAAGGGTGGAATGCTACCCCCGCCGCCAGGATTGGCGGGGGGTAGTATTCCAAGATGTTTGACACCAAACACGACATGTTTAGGTGCAGCCATTCCATAGTTAGCATTTTACCGCGAGGATATAATGCGTTTAAGAGTATATGGTCAGGCTGCACTACAAACAGCATCAGAGATGGTCTCCGAACGCTGCAGAGGGGCCCTGCTCATGCAGGGGCACCCTCTCACATAGGAACCATGCACTCTGCCTTTAGGATTGATAAGGCCTGCCTTAGGAGTGACTTATAGGTTTATATGTGTGTATGCATTTAGTGATATAGGTAACCTATACCACTGCAAGGGGTGCATGCACCACCTTACCCAGGCTGCAGTAGCAGACCTGTGGTGCCAGTTTGGATGGCCGACCAGGGGTGGCATAATACATGCTGCAGCCCCTGGCAGGCCTCTGAGGTGCCTATGCCCTTGGTACATAGTATACCATATACTAGGGACTTACAAGGGCACTCCAGATCCCAATCAGTGATGTGCCTAAGGCACATGGAGACCCTTTTAAAGAGGAAACAGCTAGGCTGGGGTTCTGAATAGCAGGGCCCCAGCCAGACTAATGTCGAAAACCAGTGAAGTATCAGCAAAAAGTGGGGGTACCCCTGTGAAGCAGATCCTACTCTCCTACAACATTTACGTATAGTAATTAAGTATTACTTAACATTAAAAAACATTTGAAATAATCGGGTTGTTGGTTGACTGGGTTGTGAGCCCTGGTCAAGCATCAACCACAATCCGTGTGTGGGGTGAGGCACACGCCACCCTTAAACTAACCTGTGCTCAATCCTCTGGTACCTTCGCACAGGACAGTCAGGTTTAACTTAGAGGCATTGTGTAAATTATTTTTGCAGCACTTCAAACAGTAATCAAGTACAAGCACTACACATAAAGGATCCCACAGCAATTTAGAAGATAGAGTTATTTTTAATAAATAAAATAAGACCAAAACTGCAAAAATACAATCAGTAGAACAGGAGATATTTAAGTTTAAAGGTTTTAGTGAAAATAGTGCTGAAAAGCACAAAGTGCCAACTGTGGCTATCTGGTTTTGCCACACCGGGACAAAGTCACAAGTTTAAGCTGACTGCAATGGAGTGCGAGCTCGCAACAGGGATCCAGTTTGGCCTGCTGAAAAAAGTACCTTACATCCTAGTTTGTAGAACATTGCAAGGATCCTTTACGAAGATGTGTCGAATAGCTGAAGTTATGTGTCAGTTCAGAGGTGCAGCGAGACTGCGATGCGAGGTTCTGCATTGTCATCAAGGCTGCCAACGACGAGGAATATGAAGGCCTGGGCCGAGGATGTATTGTACAGTGGTGGTTCCGATGAGGCTGTGGAGGTCACTGCAGGTCCTTGCGTATGTTCCGGGTTCGTGAAGCATCGGTTTTGCTCAAGGTTACGCTGTGCAGCAGAGGAGATGTCTCAGTTCTGCTAGATCCACAGAGGCTGGCAGAGAACCTTAAGCCTATTTCCAAGGGTCCAGGTCTGAGGTGGCACCACTTGGCAGTGTAGACTTACAAATGGCAGAGTCTAGGTGCAAGGTTGTAGAAGTCTGTTGTGTTCCTGAAGCTTCAGATCATGAAGCCAGCCAACAAAGCCCTTTGAGTCTGGGAGTTCTGGGTTCAAGAAATGCAGGTCCAGTCCTTCTCAACCAGGCAAGAGGGAAGCAGGTGGCAGGTCAGCACAGCAGAGCAGCTGTCTTTCAGAGTAACTGTCCAGCAGATTGACAGCCTATTCAGCAGCACAGCAGTCCTTCTTCCTGACAGACTATCTGTTAGAACTGGGGGTCTCTAGTTGGCAATGGTATACACCTTTGACCAAATAGGGACCCTTGCTTCTAGTCAGGGAAAGGGGGATTACACCACTGGATAACCCCTGCACACCCCCTTGGTAGCTTGGCACGAGCAGATAGGCTTATCTCAGAGGCAGTGTGTTAAGCATTTGTGAACACATACAGTAATACAGTGAAAACACTACAGATGGACACCACACAGGTTTTATTAAAATAAGTATTCTTTATATAGACTTATTCTACGGTGGAGAAGTGTGGCTCAATGGTTAGAGCGGCAGACCCTGATGCAGAGATCTGGCCCGGGACCAGGGTTCAATTCCCGCCTCGGCGGGTCTTGGGCTCAATTTCCTCAGACCTGATAATTCTCGCCTCGGTGCTTATTCTAATCATGGGTCCCACTCTGCAACTCTGGGCAATAGCTTGCTTAATCTCCACAACAGCCCCACCAGCGCTGGGATGCCTGGCTTCACCTTGGGGGTGCCCAGGAGTGGACATTTCACAGGGAATAGCCAGGAAGGGTTCCACAGCGGTATGCGTATAGCGCCAGGACGCCCCATAGCTGGGGCAGCAGTGCGCTTTACAAGTACGAATTTACATTTACATTTACTTAACACAAGACCACAAACGACAAAAACTCCACAATACTGTACTCAAAATAGACTTAAAGATGGTAGAAGTAACTTAGTTCAAGATGATGATAAATGCGACACGTTTCTCACAAAAGTACCTTGGATGCGTAACGCAAAACGAACAAAGGGTCTGCAGGGAGGGCGATGTGGCGAAGAGGCGCCTCGATGCGATGCGACGATCCGGTCCGATGCGATGAGAGTGTGCCCTTGATGCGATGTGACAACGTGAAGATGGTGCGTGCACACCCGACGGCCGTGCTGCGAACTCTGTACCTTTGGAGCCGCGACAGGCCCTGCGACACGCCTATCTGGTGATGCGACGGCAGGCAGCTGCGACGGCGACATACTTATCCGGTGATGCGATGGTGACCCTTGCGGTGGCGACATGCTTCCCTGGTGATGCGACGGCAGGCAGCTGCGACGAAGACACACTTCTCTGGTGATGCGGCGGCAGCCTCTGCGGTGACAACACGCTTCTCTGGCGATGCGACGGCATCAGCTGCGACAGCGACACGCTTCTTCTCGTTGAGTCGCGCTTCCAGCTCCCAGCGACACGCAGGCTTCTGCAGACAGAATCCCCAGCAAGGGAATTCAGGAGGGAGCTGGTGGTGAAGTCTTGTAGCCCTGAGACTTCAGCAGGAGGCAAGCTCTAGTTCAAGCCCTTGGAGAATTATTCTGCAAGATGATGAAAGTTCTTTGAAAGTTCTTTGAAAGTTCCTTCTCCTTTCCTTGGCAATGAAGACCACTGCAGGCCAACCCAGCAAACAGCACACTGGCAGAGGGGCAGTCCAAACTCCTGCAGCTTCCTTGGTTCTTCTCCTTGGCAAAGGTTTGTCTTGTTGTTCCAGAAGTGATCTAAAGTTCTGGGGTCTGGGTCCCCCTTTTTATACCCATAAATCCTTTGTCTCTGAAGTCAGAGAGTGTCTGAACCTAGTCCAAGCCAGTTCTGGGTGCATTCTGCCAGTGCACAAATTCTTCCTTTGTCAGAGTAGGCCAGGTTCATCAGACGCACCACAGGAGGTGGAGCCAGCATTGTGGAAGGCAGGCACAGCCCTATTCAGGCCCAGGTGCTACTCCTCCCACCACTCCCAATGCAGTTAGGAATATTCAGCCTAGTGCTGACTCACCCTGTCTCCTGGAGCCCCCCAGCCCCTGTCACTCACAAAACCAGACATACAAAACACAAGCTAGCAGAGGCAGGCTGGATGGTTAGGCAAGAAAATACCTACTTTCTAAAAGTGGTATTTTCAAACACAGAATGTTAAAACCAACTTCACTAAAAGATGTATTTTATCATTCTGAGTTCAGGCATACTAAACTCAAATTTCTACCATGTTCCCTGGGTCAGTTAGGATTATAAGATGTTATAATCAAACTGCCCATTCTGGCCTATGGGGACAGGTAGCCTTGCAATAGTGAAAAACGAAATAGGCTGTAATTCACTATCAGGTCATGCCACACACATCAGGGCATGACCTACCTTTACATACAATGCACCCTGCCCTAGGGCCTACCTTAGGGGTGTCTGATATGCAGAAAAGGGAAGGTTTAGGGACTGGCAAGTGGGTGCACTTGCCAAGTCGACATGGCAGTCACAGACTGCACACAGGCTCTGCAATGGCAGGCCTGAGCTACACTTTACAAGCTGTTTCTGTGAGTGGCACAACCAGTGCTGCAAGCCCACCAGCAGCATTTGATTTACAGGCCCCGGGCACCCATGGTGCACTATACTAGGGTCTGACAAGTAAATCAAATAATCCAATCATGGAGTCACTAATCCATACATCAATTTACAATAGGGAGAGCATATGCACTTTAGCACTGATCAGCAGTGGTAAAGTGCCCAGAGTCATAAAACCAACAAAAATAGGTCAGAGAAAATACAGGAGGAAGGCAAAAGTTTCAGGGATGACCCTGCAAAAAGGGTCAAGTCCAACACAACCCCCTTCCAGCCAAAACACAGGATAGACCAATCACTACCTTGATGGGCTTCCCTGCTTTGGGCGATAGAACATGGACCCTGGCCCGCAACAGCAGGGGCATACTCCAGTTCTATGCCAATCTGAGCCTATTTGGGTCCCTCTGTCCATACTCTCAGGGCCCACCAAGCTAACCCATGGGAAACCCTTCTCCGCACCTGTGGACACCATCTGTGAAGCACCTAACCTTAGCTTGCTCACAGGTGTGTCCCAACAGACAGACAGCAAGCCACAGTGGCCACTGACAAGTGGTCAGTGATGAGACCCAGGCCTTATGCCTCGCAGGGCTCTCAAACCTCTGTGGCGTTAGAGAGCGGGGGCAGTAGCCCCAGGTGCTTGGCACCCTTTGTCCACTCTCCATCCTGTCAGGTCAGGTATGACATCCTGGCACTGACCCACCAGCCCCGGGCCTGTACCTGGCAGCTGGACAGGAGACTGGGGTGGGCTTTCCCACACCCAGTCCTCCTTCTCCTCGTTGGGGCTCTGTACCCTACCACCTGGAGTGGTGCCCCCTTCCAGAATTGCCAGGGCACCTGTGGCAGGTGTCCTGCACAATTTGCCCACCAGTTCAGGGGTTCTATCCTGTAACTGGGCATCCAGGTCAGGGGGGACACCCCGAACCTGGCCATCCAACCTAGGGTCTAGACCCTCCAGTTGAACAGGGGTCAGAGGCGAGGACTCCCTCCCTCTGCACCCCCTTCCAGAGTGCTGTACCCTCCCACCTGGAGTGGTACCCCTAGAAGACCAACCGGTCAGGACACTGTTTACAGTTGTCCCTCCCTCCAGGTCAGACAACACCTGAACCTGGCTTCCCAACCCAGGGACCAACCCCTGCGGTTGAACACTTGCCCGGCGCACCAGGACTTCATTGGGAGCACATAAGCCCCCCCGAGGGTGACACACAACTCATGTGTTGTGTGACAGTCTGCCTAGCGCAGATCTTCTGACCCCTGTCCATCTGACAGTGCGTGAAGATCCCCCAGGACAGAAGTGGTTTCACCATGGTCATTCATTGGTGACTCAGCCCTTCTGGCTGGCCCCTGACCCACTGGTTTTTCCACTGGGGACTCTTTCCCCCTCTCACCCCTCAATCTGGACTTCTGCACCGTCCACTTAGGAGTGGCCTGCTTACAGACACTCCCAGTTCACCAGACACTAGGGGATCCCCCTCAATGGGCGGCCCATCAGGACAGACTAGGCTCCCTACCTGGTGTTCCCTTAAAGAACCATCCAGGCCCTGAGACTGAGGTTGGGCACTATCGGGACGCATCCCAGTCTCACTCCTTCTTGAAGACAGGACGTGAGGCCCTACACCCCTCCCACTACAGCGGGACCTAGCTGGGCTACTCTGAACCACCTCCACCACTCTGGGTTGGAAGATACCTGAGCCACTCCCCTTAGGGTCACTCCCCAATACCTCTTCAGACCTTCTGGAATCCACAAAAAGGTCTGCCTCCCTGGTGAGCTCCCTGGGGTCAGAGAACTCACTCTCCAACAGGTGTTGGCATAGCTCTGGAAAACAGGGACTTACAATATGCTCTCCCTCAATTGGATCACACAGCCCCCTACAAAGGTTAACCAAACTATCCTTCACCTCACCATCCAGTGCCTCGCACACGTACCCCACACCACTATCCTGAGACTGGCAAGACAGTATCTGACTGTCTCTGTCACTCAACCCACACTCTTCTGGGCGGTCTCCACACTCACACACCAGGACTTCAATCATGGGGGAACCCCTCTCCCTGTACCTCTCATCTAGAGTCAGTAGAGTGTCCCTCCCACCACTAGGACCATGAACCCCTGCGTCAGTTTCCCAAATCACCTCAGGGACACTGCGCACCACTGGAGCTACCTCACATCCTAGAACCTCCTGGTGTATGTTAACCCCCTCCAAGTCGGGCGCCACATCTCTGGGTGTGTGCACTACTCCCTCAGCACTAGACAATTCAATTTTGATGCCACAATCTGAGCTGGACTCCACCTCCAACTCAGCAAAGCTCACTTCCTGAGCTACCCAAATTTCTTCGTCTTGGGATAAGACCCTCTTAGCCTCATCAACCTCTCTCAGTTTCTCATCAATCTCTCTCAGCCTCTGGTCACAAGCCAGAAACCAGGCATCTATTTCTGTTCCTGCCTCACTTTTAGAGAACTCTTCCTCCTTAGACTCAACTGGTAGTGTTGCCTTCCAGCGGGGTAACTCATACTGAAATAGGGATGCCTCTAGATCCTCCCTGGACCTTCTCTTCACAGGCAACCCTCTTTCCTTGCAAAACACACGTAGCTCCTTCATTGTGTAGACAAACATGTGCCAGAAGTCGAGTTCCATTTTGCAACAACTAACCAGAGTCATAGTATCAAAAAATACTTCCAGGAGGACACCAGAAAACAGAAAAACAGTACATGGTTGCGTTTGGTCTGCGCTCACTAGTAGTGTACACCCATCACTGTATATGAGTCACAAATGCAAGTCCAGAATCCTCACCGCTGACCACCAATGTTAGAACTGGGAGTCTCTAGTTGGCAATGGTATACACCTTTGACCAAATAAGGGACCCTTACTTCTAGTCAGGGAAAGGGGGATTACACCCCTGGATAACCCCTGCTCACCCCCTTGGTAGCTTGGCACGAGCAGACAGGCTTATCTCAGAGGCAGTGTGTTAAGCATTTGTGAACACATACAGTAATACAGTGAAAACACTACAGATGGACACCACACAGGTTTTATAAGAATAAGTATTCTTTATATAGACTTAACACAAGACCACAAACGAGAAAAATCCACAATACTGTACTCAAAATAGACTTAAAGATGGTAGAAGTAACTTAGTTCAAGATGATGATAAATGTGACACGTTTCTCACAAAAGTACCTTGGATGCGTAACGCAAAACAAACAAAGGGTTCGCAGGGAGGGCGATGCGGCGAGGAGGCGCCTCGTTGCGATGCAACGATCCGGTGCGATGCGATGAGAGTGTGCCCTTGATGCAATCCGACAACGTGAAGATGGTGCATGCACGCCCGACGGCCGTGCGGCGAACTCTGTACCTTTGGAGCCGCGACAGGCCCTTCAACACGCCTCTCCGATGATGCAACGGCAGGCAGCTGCGACGGCGACACGCTTCTCCGGTGATGCGACGGCGACACTTGCGGTGGCGACACGCTTCCCCAGTGATGCGATGGCAGGCAGTTGCGACGAAGACATGCTTCTCCGGTGATGCGAAGGCAGGCAGCTGCGACGAAGACACACTTCTCTGGTGATGCGGCGGCGGCCTCTGCGGTGACGACACACTTCTCTGGCGATGCGACGGCAACAGGTGCGACTGCGACACGCTTCTTCTCGTTGAGTCGCGCTTCCAGCTCCCAGCAACACGCAGGCTTATGCAGACAGAATCCCCAGCAAGGGAATTCAGGAGAGAGCTGGTGGTGAAGTCTTGTAGCCCTGAGACTTCAGCAGGAGGCAAGCTCTAGTTCAAGCCCTTGGAGAATTATTCTGCAAGATGATGAAAGTTCTTTGAAAGTTCCTTCTCCTTTCCTTGGCAATGAAGACCACTGCAGGCCAACCCAGCAAACAGCACACTGGCAGAGGGGCAGTCCAAACTCCTGCAGCTTCCTTGGTTCTTCTCCTTGGCAAAAGTTTGTCTTGTTGTTCCAGAAGTGATCTAAAGTTCTGGGGTCTGGGTCCCCCTTTTTATACCCATAAATTCTTTGTCTCTGAAGTCAGAGAGTGTCTGTACCTAGTCCAAACCAGTTCTGGGTGCATTCTGCCAGTGCACAAATTCTTCCTTTGTCAGAGTAGGCCAGGGTCATCAGACGCACCACAGGAGGTGGAGCCAGCATTGTGGAAGGCAGGTACAGCCCTATTCAGGCCCAGGTGCTACTCCTCCCACAACTCCCAATGCAGCTGGGAATATTCAGCCTAGTACTGACTCACCCTGTCTCCTGGAGCCCCCCAGCCCCTGTCACTCACAAAACCAGACATACAATACACAAGCTAGCAGAGGCAGGCTGGATGGTTAGGCAAGAAAATACCTACTTTCTAAAAGTGGTATTTTCAAACACAGAATGTTAAAACCAACTTCACTAAAAGATGTATTTTATCATTCTGAGTTCAGGCATACTAAACTCAAATTTCTACCATGTTCCCTGGGTCAGTTAGGATTATAAGATGTTATAATCAAACTGCCCATTCTGGCCTATGGGGACAGGTAGCCTTGCAATAGTGAAAAACGAAATAGGCTGTAATTCACTATCAGGTCATGCCACACACATCAGGGCATGACCTACCTTTACATACAATGCACCCTGCCCTAGGGCCTACCTTAGGGGTGTCTGATATGCAGAAAAGGGAAGGTTTAGGGACTGGCAAGTGGGTGCACTTGCCAAGTCGACATGGCAGTCACAGACTGCACACAGGCTCTGCAATGGCAGGTCTGAGCTACACTTTACAAGCTGTTTCTGTGGGTGGCACAACCAGTGCTGCAAGCCCACCAGCAGCATTTGATTTACAGGCCCCGGGCACCCATGGTGCACTATACTAGGGTCTGACAAGTAAATCAAATAATCCAATCATGGAGTCACTAATCCATACATCAATTTACAATAGGGAGAGCATATGCACTTTAGCACTGATCAGCAGTGGTAAAGTGCCCAGAGTCATAAAACCAACAAAAACAGGTCAGAGAAAATACAGGAGGAAGGCAAAAGGTTCAGGGATGACCCTGCAAAAAGGGTCAAGTCCAACACAACCCCCTTCCAGCCAAAACGCAGGATAGACCAATCACTACCTTGATGGGCTTCCCTGCTTTGGGCGATAGAACATGGACCCTGGCCCGCAACAGCAGGGGCATACTCCAGTTCTATGCCAATCTGAGCCTATTTGGGTCCCTCTGTCCATACTCTCAGGGCCCACCAAGCTAACCCATGGGAAACCCTTCTCCGCACCTGTGGACACCATCTGTGCAGCACCTAACCTTAGTTGCTCACAGGTGTGTCCCAACAGACAGACAGCAAGCCACAGTGGCCACTGACAGTGGTCAGTGATGAGACCCAGGCCTTATGCCTCGCAGGGCTCTCAAACCTCTGTGGCATTAGAGAGCGGGGGCAGTAGCCCCATGTGCTTGGCACCCTTTGTCCACTCTCCATCCTGTCAGGTCAGGTATGACATCCTGGCACTGACCCACCAGCCCCGGGCCTGTACCTGGCGGCTGGACAGGAGACTGGGGTGGGCTTTCCCACACCCGGTCCTCCTTCTCTCGTTGGGGCTCTGTACCCTCCCACCTGGAGTGGTACCCCCTTCCAGAATTGCGAGGGCACCTGTGGCAGGTGTCCTGCACAGTTCGCCCACCAGTTCAGGGGTTCTATCCTGCAACTGGGCATCTAGGTCAGGGGGACACCCCGAACCTGGCCATCCAACCTAGGGTCTAGACCCTCCAGTTGAACAGGGGTCAGAGGCGAGGACTCCCTCCCTCTGCACCCCCTTCCAGAGTGCTGTACCCTCCCACCTGGAGTGGTACCCCTAGAAGACCAACCGGTCAGGACACTGTTTACAGTTGTCCCTCCCTCCAGGTCAGACAACACCTGAACCTGGCTTCCCAACCCAGGGACCAACCCCTGCGGTTGAACACTTGCCCGGCGCACCAGGACTTTATTGGGAGCACATATGCCCCCCGAGGGTGACACACAACTCATGTGTCGTGTGACAGTCTGCCTAGCGCAGATCTTCCGACCCCTGTCCATCTGACAGTGCGTGAAGATCCCCCAGGACAGAAGTGGTGTCACCATGGTCATTCATTGGTGACTCAGCCCTTCTGGCTGGCCCCTGACCCACTGGTTCTTCCACTGGGGACTCTTTCCCCCTCTCACCCCTCAATCTGGACTTCTGCACCGTCCACTTAGCAGTGGCACTGCCAGACACCAGAACTGATGGAGGCCTGCTTACAGACACTCCCAGTTCACCAGACACTTGGGGATCCCCCTCAATGGGCGGCCCATCAGGACAGACTAGGCTCCCTACCTGGTGTTCCCTTAAAGAACCATCCAGGCCCTGAGACTGAGGTTGGGCACTATCGGGACGCATCCCAGTCTCACTCCTTCTTGAAGACAGGACGTGAGGCCCTACACCCCTCCCACTACAGCGGGACCTAGCTGGGCTACTCTGAACCACCTCCACCACTCTGGGTTGGAAGATACCTGAGCCACTCCCCTTAGGTTCACTCCCCAATGCCTCTTCAGACCGTCTGTAATCCATAAAAAGGTCTGCCTCCCTGGTGAGCTCCCTGGGGTCAGAGAACTCACTCTCCAACAGGTGTTGGCATAGCTCTGGAAAACAGGGACTTACAATATGCTCTCCCTCAATTGGATCACACAGCCCCCTACAAAGGTTAACCAAACTATCCTTCACCTCACCATCCAGTGCCTCGCACACGTACCCCACACCACTCTCCTGAGATTGGCAAGACAGTATCTGACTGTCTCTGTCACTCAACCCACACTCTTCTGGGCGGTCTCCACACTCACACACCAGGACTTCAATCATGGGGGAACCCCTCTCCCTGTACCTCTCATCTAGAGTCAGTAGAGTGTCCCTCCCACCACTAGGACCATGAACCCCTGCGTCAGTTTCCCAATTCACCTCAGGGACACTGCGCACCACTGGAGCTACCTCACATCCTAGAACCTCCTGGTGTATGTTAACCCCCTCCAAGTCGGGCGCCACATCTCTGGGTGTGTGCACTACTCCCTCAGCACTAGACAATTCAATTTTGATGCCACAATCTGAGCTGGACTCCACCTCCAACTCAGCAAAGCTCACTTCCTGAGCTACCCAAATTTCTTCTTCTTGGGATAAGACCCTCTTAGCCTCATCAACCTCTCTCAGTTTCTCATCAATCTCTCTCAGCCTCTGGTCACAAGCCAGAAACCAGGCATCTATTTCTGTTCCTGCCTCACTTTTAGAGAACTCTTCCTCCTTAGACTCAACTGGTAGTGTTGCCTTCCAGCGGGGTAACTCATACTGAAATAGGGATGCCTCTAGATCCTCCCTGGACCATCTCTTCACAGGCAACCCTCTTTCCTTGCAAAACACATGTAGCTCCTTCATTGTGTAGACAAACATGTGCCAGAAGTCGAGTTCCATTTTGCAACAACTAACCAGAGTCATAGTATCAAAAAATACTTCCAGGAGGACACCAGAAAACAGAAAAACAGTACATGGTTGCGTTTGGTCTGCACTCACTAGTAGTGTACACCCATCACTGTATATGAGTCACAAATGCAAGTCCAGAATCCTCACCGCTGACCACCAATGTTAGAACTGGGAGTCTCTAGTTGGCAATGGTATACACCTTTGACCAAATAGGGACCCTTACTTCTAGTCAGGGAAAGGGGGATTACACCCCTGGATAACCCCTGCTCACCCCCTTGGTAGCTTGGCACGAGCAGACAGGCTTATCTCAGAGGCAGTGTGTTAAGCATTTGTGAACACATACAGTAATACAGTGAAAACACTACAGATGGACACCACACAGGTTTTATAAGAATAAGTATTCTTTATATAGACTTAACACAAGACCACAAACGAGAAAAATCCACAATACTGTACTCAAAATAGACTTAAAGATGGTAGAAGTAACTTAGTTCAAGATGATGATAAATGTGACACGTTTCTCACAAAAGTACCTTGGATGCGTAACGCAAAACAAACAAAGGGTCCGCAGGGAGGGCGATGCGGCGAGGAGGCGCCTCGTTGCGATGCAACGATCCGGTGCGATGCGATGAGAGTGTGCCCTTGATGCAATCCGACAACGTGAAGATGGTGCATGCACGCCTGACGGCCGTGCGGCGAACTCTGTACCTTTGGAGCCGCGACAGGCCCTGCAACACGCCTCTCCGATGATGCAACGGCAGGCAGCTGCGACGGCGACACGCTTCTCCGGTGATGCGACGGCGACACTTGCGGTGGCGACACGCTTCCCCAGTGATGCGACGGCAGGCAGTTGCGACGAAGACATGCTTCTCCGGTGATGCGAAGGCAGGCAGCTGCGACGAAGAAACACTTCTCTGGTGATGCGGCGGCGGCCTCTGCGGTGACGACACACTTCTCTGGCGATGCGACGGCAACAGGTGCGACTGCGACACGCTTCTTCTCGTTGAGTCGCGCTTCCAGCTCCCAGCGACACGCAGGCTTCTGCAGACAGAATCCCCAGCAAGGGAATTCAGGAGGGAGCTGGTGGTGAAGTCTTGTAGCCCTGAGACTTCAGCAGGAGGCAAGCTCTAGTTCAAGCCCTTGGAGAATTATTCTGCAAGATGATGAAAGTTCTTTGAAAGTTCCTTCTCCTTTCCTTGGCAATGAAGACCACTGCAGGCCAACCCAGCAAACAGCACACTGGCAGAGGGGCAGTCCAAACTCCTGCAGCTTCCTTGGTTCTCTCCTTGGCAAAAGTTTGTCTTGTTGTTCCAGAAGTGATCTAAAGTTCTGGGGTCTGGGTCCCCCTTTTTATACCCATAAATCCTTTGTCTCTGAAGTCAGAGAGTGTCTGTACCTAGTCCAAACCAGTTCTGGGTGCATTCTGCCAGTGCACAAATTCTTCCTTTGTCAGAGTAGGCCAGGGTCATCAGACGCACCACAGGAGGTGGAGCCAGCATTGTGGAAGGCAGGTACAGCCCTATTCAGGCCCAGGTGCTACTCCTCCCACAACTCCCAATGCAGTTAGGAATATTCAGCCTAGTGCTGACTCACCCTGTCTCCTGGAGCCCCCCAGCCCCTGTCACTCACAAAACCAGACATACAATACACAAGCTAGCAGAGGCAGGCTGGATGGTTAGGCAAGAAAATACCTACTTTCTAAAAGTGGTATTTTCAAACACAGAATGTTAAAACCAACTTCACTAAAAGATGTATTTTATCATTCTGAGTTCAGGCATACTAAACTCAAATTTCTACCATGTTCCCTGGGTCAGTTAGGATTATAAGATGTTATAATCAAACTGCCCATTCTGGCCTATGGGGACAGGTAGCCTTGCAATAGTGAAAAACGAAATAGGCTGTAATTCACTATCAGGTCATGCCACACACATCAGGGCATGACCTACCTTTACATACAATGCACCCTGCCCTAGGGCCTACCTTAGGGGTGTCTGATATGCAGAAAAGGGAAGGTTTAGGGACTGGCAAGTGGGTGCACTTGCCAAGTCGACATGGCAGTCACAGACTGCACACAGGCTCTGCAATGGCAGGCCTGAGCTACACTTTACAAGCTGTTTCTGTGGGTGGCACAACCAGTGCTGCAAGCCCACCAGCAGCATTTGATTTACCAGCCCCGCGCACCCATGGTGCACTATACTAGGGTCTGACAAGTAAATCAAATAATCCAATCATGGAGTCACTAATCCATACATCAATTTACAATAGGGAGAGCATATGCACTTTAGCACTGATCAGCAGTGGTAAAGTGCCCAGAATCATAAAACCAACAAAAACAGGTCAGAGAAAATACAGGAGGAAGGCAAAAGGTTCAGGGATGACCCTGCAAAAGGGTCAAGTCCAACACAACCCCCTTCCAGCCAAAACGCAGGATAGACCAATCACTACCTTGATGGGCTTCCCTGCTTTGGGTGATAGAACATGGACCCTGGCCCGCAACAGCAGGGGCATACTCCAGTTCTACGCCAATCTGAGCCTATTTGGGTCCCTCTGTCCATACTCTCAGGGCCCACCAAGCTAACCCATGGGAAACCCTTCTCCGCACCTGTGGACACCATCTGTGCAGCACCTAACCTTAGTTGCTCACAGGTGTGTCCCAACAGACAGACAGCAAGTCACAGTGGCCACTGACAGTGGTCAGTGATGAGACCCAGGCCTTATGCCTCGCAGGGCTCTCAAACCTCTGTGGCGTTAGAGAGCGGGGGCAGTAGCCCCAGGTGCTTGGCAGCCTTTGTCCACTCTCCGTCCTGTCAGGTCAGGTATGACATCCTGGCACTGACCCACCAGCCCCGGGCCTGTACTTGGCGGCTGGACAGGAGACTGGGGTGGGCTTTCCCACACCCGGTCCTCCTTCTCCTCGTTGGGGCTCTGTACCCTCCCACCTGGAGTGGTACCCCCTTCCAGAATTGCGAGGGCACCTGTGGCAGGTGTCCTGCACAGTTCGCCCACCAGTTCAGGGGTTCTATCCTGCAACTGGGCATCCAGGTCAGGGGGGACACCCCGAACCTGGCCATCCAACCTAGGGTCTAGACCCTCCAGTTGAACAGGGGTCAGAGGCGAGGACTGCCTCCCTCTGCACCCCCTTCCAGAGTGCTGTACCCTCCCACCTGGAGTGGTACCCCTAGAAGACCAACCGGTCAGGACACTGTTTACAGTTGTCCCTCCCTCCAGGTCAGACAACACCTGAACCTGGCTTCCCAACCCAGGGACCAACCCCTGCGGTTGAACACTTGCCCGGCGCACCAGGACTTCATTGGGAGCACATATGCCCCCCGAGGGTGACACACAACTCATGTGTCGTGTGACAGTCTGCCTAGCGCAGATCTTCCGACCCCTGTCCATCTGACAGTGCGTGAAGATCCCCCAGGACAGAAGTGGTGTCACCATGGTCATTCATTGGTGACTCAGCCCTTCTGGCTGGCCCCTGACCCACTGGTTCTTCCACTGGGGACTCTTTCCCCCTCTCACCCCTCAATCTGGACTTCTGCATCGTCCACTTAGCAGTGGCACTGCCAGACACCAGAACTGATGGAGGCCTGCTTACAGACACTCCCAGTTCACCAGACACTAGGGGATCCCCCTCAATGGGCGGCCCATCAGGACAGACTAGGCTCCCTACCTGGTGTTCCCTTAAAGAACCATCCAGGCCCTGAGACTGAGGTTGGGCACTATCGGGACGCATCCCAGTCTCACTCCTTCTTGAAGACAGGACGTGAGGCCCTACACCCCTCCCACTACAGCGGGACCTAGCTGGGCTACTCTGAACCACCTCCACCACTCTGGGTTGGAAGATACCTGAGCCACTCCCCTTAGGGTCACTCCCCAATGCCTCTTCAGACCGTCTGTAATCCATAAAAAGGTCTGCCTCCCTGGTGAGCTCCCTGGGGTCAGAGAACTCACTCTCCAACAGGTGTTGGCATAGCTCTGGAAAACAGGGACTTACAATATGCTCTCCCTCAATTGGATCACACAGCCCCCTACAAAGGTTAACCAAACTATCCTTCACCTCACCATCCAGTGCCTCGCACACGTACCCCACACCACTCTCCTGAGATTGGCAAGACAGTATCTGACTGTCTCTGTCACTCAACCCACACTCTTCTGGGCGGTCTCCACACTCACACACCAGGACTTCAATCATGGGGGAACCCCTCTCCCTGTACCTCTCATCTAGAGTCAGTAGAGTGTCCCTCCCACCACTAGGACCATGAACCCCTGCGTCAATTTCCCAATTCACCTCAGGGACACTGCGCACCACTGGAGCTACCTCACATCCTAGAACCTCCTGGTGTATGTTAACCCCCTCCAAGTCGGGCGCCACATCTCTGGGTGTGTGCACTACTCCCTCAGCACTAGACAATTCAATTTTGATGCCACAATCTGAGCTGGACTCCACCTCCAACTCAGCAAAGCTCACTTCCTGAGCTACCCAAATTTCTTCTTCTTGGGATAAGACCCTCTTAGCCTCATCAACCTCTCTCAGTTTCTCATCAATCTCTCTCAGCCTCTGGTCACAAGCCAGAAACCAGGCATCTATTTCTGTTCCTGCCTCACTTTTAGAGAACTCTTCCTCCTTAGACTCAACTGGTAGTGTTGCCTTCCAGCGGGGTAACTCATACTGAAACTAGGGATGCCTCTAGATCCTCCCTGGACCTTCTCTTCACAGGCAACCCTCTTTCCTTGCAAAACACACGTAGCTCCTTCATTGTGTAGACAAACATGTGCCAGAAGTCGAGTTCCATTTTGCAACAACTAACCAGAGTCATAGTATCAAAAAATACTTCCAGGAGGACACCAGAAAACAGAAAAACAGTACATGGTTGCGTTTGGTCTGCACTCACTAGTAGTGTACACCCATCACTGTATATGAGTCACAAATGCAAGTCCAGAATCCTCACCGCTGACCACCAATGTTAGAACTGGGAGTCTCTAGTTGGCAATGGTATACACCTTTGACCAAATAGGGACCCTTACTTCTAGTCAGGGAAAGGGGGATTACACCCCTGGATAACCCCTGCTCACCCCCTTGGTAGCTTGGCACGAGCAGACAGGCTTATCTCAGAGGCAGTGTGTTAAGCATTTGTGAACACATACAGTAATACAGTGAAAACACTACAGATGGACACCACACAGGTTTTATAAGAATAAGTATTCTTTATATAGACTTAACACAAGACCACAAACGAGAAAAATCCAAAATACTGTACTCAAAATAGACTTAAAGATGGTAGAAGTAAGTTAGTTCAAGATGATGATAAATGTGACACGTTTCTCACAAAAGTACCTTGGATGCGTAACGCAAAACAAACAAAGGGTCCGCAGGGAGGGCGATGCGGCGAGGAGGCGCCTCGTTGCGATGCAACGATCCGGTGCGATGCGATGAGATTGTGCCCTTGATGCGATCCGACAACGTGAAGATGGGGCGTGCACGCCCGACGGCCGTGCGGCGAACTCTGTACCTTTGGAGCCGCAACAGGCCCTGCAACACGCCTCTCCGATGATGCAACGGCAGGCAGCTGCGACGGCGACACGCTTCTCCGGTGATGCGACGGCGACACTTGCGGTGGCGACACGCTTCCCCAGTGATGCGACGGCAGGCAGTTGTGACGAAGACATGCTTCTCCGGTGATGCGACGGCAGGCAGCTGCGACGAAGACACACTTCTCTGGTGATGCGGCGGCGGCCTCTGCGGTGACGACACACTTCTCTGGCGATGCGACGGCAACAGGTGCGACAGCGACACGCTTCTTCTCGTTGAGTCGCGCTTCCAGCTCCCAGCGACACGCAGGCTTCTGCAGACAGAATCCCCAGCAAGGGAATTCAGGAGGGAGCTGGTGGTGAAGTCTTGTAGCCCTGAGACTTCAGCAGGAGGCAAGCTCTAGTTCAAGCCCTTAGAGAATTATTCTGCAAGATGATGAAAGTTCTTTGAAACTTCCTTCTCCTTTCCTTGGCAATGAAGACCACTGCAGGCCAACCCAGCAAGCAGCACACTGGCAGAGGGGCAGTCCAAACTCCTGCAGCTTCCTTGGTTCTTCTCCTTGGCAAAAGTTTGTCTTGTTGTTCCAGAAGTGATCTAAAGTTCTGGGGTCTGGGTCCCCCTTTTTATACCCATAAATCATTTGTCTCTGAAGTCAGAGAGTGTCTGTACCTAGTCCAAACCAGTTCTGGGTGCATTCTGCCAGTGCACAAATTCTTCCTTTGTCAGAGTAGGCCAGGGTCATCAGACGCACCACAGGAGGTGGAGCCAGCATTGTGGAAGGCAGGCACAGCCCTATTCAGGCCCAGGTGCTACTCCTCCCACCACTCCCAATGCAGCTGGAATATTCAGCCTAGTGCTGACTCACCCTGTCTCCTGGAGCCCCCAGCCCCTGTCACTCACAAAACCAGACATACAATACACAAGCTAGCAGAGGCAGGCTGGATGGTTAGGCAAGAGAATACCTACTTTCTAAAAGTGGTATTTTCAAACACAGAATGTTAAAACCAACTTCACTAAAAGATGTATTTTATCATTCTGAGTTCAGGCATACTAAACTCAAATTTCTACCATGTTCCCTGGGTCAGTTAGGATTATAAGATGTTATAATCAAACTGCCCATTCTGGCCTATGGGGACAGGTAGCCTTGCAATAGTGAAAAACGAAATAGGCTGTAATTCACTATCAGGTCATGCCACACACATCAGGGCATGACCTACCTTTTACATACAATGCACCCTGCCCTAGGGCCTACCTTAGGGGTGTCTGATATGCAGAAAAGGGAAGGTTTAGGGACTGGCAAGTGGGTGCACTTGCCAAGTCGACATGGCAGTCACAGACTGCACACAGGCTCTGCAATGGCAGGTCTGAGCTACACTTTACAAGCTGTTTCTGTGGGTGGCACAACCAGTGCTGCAAGCCCACCAGCAGCATTTGATTTACAGGCCCCGGGCACCCATGGTGCACTATACTAGGGTCTGACAAGTAAATCAAATAATCCAATCATGGAGTCACTAATCCATACATCAATTTACAATAGGGAGAGCATATGCACTTTAGCACTGATCAGCAGTGGTAAAGTGCCCAGAATCATAAAACCAACAAAAACAGGTCAGAGAAAATACAGGAGGAAGGCAAAAGGTTCAGGGATGACCCTGCAAAAGGGTCAAGTCCAACACAACCCCCTTCCAGCCAAAACGCAGGATAGACCAATCACTACCTTGATGGGCTTCCCTGCTTTGGGTGATAGAACATGGACCCTGGCCCGCAACAGCAGGGGCATACTCCAGTTCTACGCCAATCTGAGCCTATTTGGGTCCCTCTGTCCATACTCTCAGGGCCCACCAAGCTAACCCATGGGAAACCCTTCTCCGCACCTGTGGACACCATCTGTGCAGCACCTAACCTTAGTTGCTCACAGGTGTGTCCCAACAGACAGACAGCAAGTCACAGTGGCCACTGACAGTGGTCAGTGATGAGACCCAGGCCTTATGCCTCGCAGGGCTCTCAAACCTCTGTGGCATTAGAGAGCGGGGGCAGTAGCCCCAGGTGCTTGGCAGCCTTTGTCCACTCTCCGTCCTGTCAGGTCAGGTATGACATCCTGGCACTGACCCACCAGCCCCGGGCCTGTACCTGGCGGCTGGACAGGAGACTGGGGTGGGCTTTCCCACACCCGGTCCTCCTTCTCCTCGTTGGGGCTCTGTACCCTCCCACCTGGAGTGGTACCCCCTTCCAGAATTGCGAGGGCACCTGTGGCAGGTGTCCTGCACAATTCGCCCACCAGTTCAGGGGTTCTATCCTGCAACTGGGCATCCAGGTCAGGGGGGACACCCCGAACCTGGCCATCCAACCTAGGGTCTAGACCCTCCAGTTGAACAGGGGTCAGAGGCGAGGACTCCCTCCCTCTGCACCCCCTTCCAGAGTGCTGTACCCTCCCACCTGGAGTGGTACCCCTAGAAGACCAACCGGTCAGGACACTGTTTACAGTTGTCCCTCCCTCCAGATCAGACAACACCTGAACCTGGCTTCCCAACCCAGGGACCAACCCCTGCGGTTGAACACTTGCCCGGCGCACCAGGACTTCATTGGGAGCACATATGCCCCCGAGGGTGACACACAACTCATGTGTCGTGTGACAGTCTGCCTAGCGCAGATCTTCCGACCCCTGTCCATCTGACAGTGCGTGAAGATCCCCCAGGACAGAAGTGGTGTCACCATGGTCATTCATTGGTGACTCAGCCCTTCTGGCTGGCCCCTGACCCACTGGTTCTTCCACTGGGGACTCTTTCCCCCTCTCACCCCTCAATCTGGACTTCTGCATCGTCCACTTAGCAGTGGCACTGCCAGACACCAGAACTGATGGAGGCCTGCTTACAGACACTCCCAGTTCACCAGACACTAGGGGATCCCCCTCAATGGGCGGCCCATCAGGACAGACTAGGCTCCCTACCTGGTGTTCCCTTAAAGAACCATCCAGGCCCTGAGACTGAGGTTGGGCACTATCGGGACGCATCCCAGTCTCACTCCTTCTTGAAGACAGGACGTGAGGCCCTACACCCCTCCCACTACAGCGGGACCTAGCTGGGCTACTCTGAACCACCTCCACCACTCTGGGTTGGAAGATACCTGAGCCACTCCCCTTAGGGTCACTCCCCAATGCCTCTTCAGACCGTCTGTAATCCATAAAAAGGTCTGCCTCCCTGGTGAGCTCCCTGGGGTCAGAGAACTCACTCTCCAACAGGTGTTGGCATAGCTCTGGAAAACAGGGACTTACAATATGCTCTCCCTCAATTGGATCACACAGCCCCCTACAAAGGTTAACCAAACTATCCTTCACCTCACCATCCAGTGCCTCGCACACGTACCCCACACCACTCTCCTGAGATTGGCAAGACAGTATCTGACTGTCTCTGTCACTCAACCCACACTCTTCTGGGCGGTCTCCACACTCACACACCAGGACTTCAATCATGGGGGAACCCCTCTCCCTGTACCTCTCATCTAGAGTCAGTAGAGTGTCCCTCCCACCACTAGGACCATGAACCCCTGCGTCAATTTCCCAATTCACCTCAGGGACACTGCGCACCACTGGAGCTACCTCACATCCTAGAACCTCCTGGTGTATGTTAACCCCCTCCAAGTCGGGCGCCACATCTCTGGGTGTGTGCACTACTCCCTCAGCACTAGACAATTCAATTTTGATGCCACAATCTGAGCTGGACTCCACCTCCAACTCAGCAAAGCTCACTTCCTGAGCTACCCAAATTTCTTCTTCTTGGGATAAGACCCTCTTAGCCTCATCAACCTCTCTCAGTTTCTCATCAATCTCTCTCAGCCTCTGGTCACAAGCCAGAAACCAGGCATCTATTTCTGTTCCTGCCTCACTTTTAGAGAACTCTTCCTCCTTAGACTCAACTGGTAGTGTTGCCTTCCAGCGGGGTAACTCATACTGAACTAGGGATGCCTCTAGATCCTCCCTGGACCTTCTCTTCACAGGCAACCCTCTTTCCTTGCAAAACACACGTAGCTCCTTCATTGTGTAGACAAACATGTGCCAGAAGTCGAGTTCCATTTTGCAACAACTAACCAGAGTCATAGTATCAAAAAATACTTCCAGGAGGACACCAGAAAACAGAAAAACAGTACATGGTTGCGTTTGGTCTGCACTCACTAGTAGTGTACACCCATCACTGTATATGAGTCACAAATGCAAGTCCAGAATCCTCACCGCTGACCACCAATGTTAGAACTGGGAGTCTCTAGTTGGCAATGGTATACACCTTTGACCAAATAGGGACCCTTACTTCTAGTCAGGGAAAGGGGATTACACCCCTGGATAACCCCTGCTCACCCCCTTGGTAGCTTGGCACGAGCAGACAGGCTTATCTCAGAGGCAGTGTGTTAAGCATTTGTGAACACATACAGTAATACAGTGAAAACACTACAGATGGACACCACACAGGTTTTATAAGAATAAGTATTCTTTATATAGACTTAACACAAGACCACAAACGAGAAAAATCCAAAATACTGTACTCAAAATAGACTTAAAGATGGTAGAAGTAAGTTAGTTCAAGATGATGATAAATGTGACACGTTTCTCACAAAAGTACCTTGGATGCGTAACGCAAAACAAACAAAGGGTCCGCAGGGAGGGCGATGCGGCGAGGAGGCGCCTCGTTGCGATGCAACGATCCGGTGCGATGCGATGAGATTGTGCCCTTGATGCGATCCGACAACGTGAAGATGGGGCGTGCACGCCCGACGGCCGTGCGGCGAACTCTGTACCTTTGGAGCCGCAACAGGCCCTGCAACACGCCTCTCCGATGATGCAACGGCAGGCAGCTGCGACGGCGACACGCTTCTCCGGTGATGCGACGGCGACACTTGCGGTGGCGACACGCTTCCCCAGTGATGCGACGGCAGGCAGTTGTGACGAAGACATGCTTCTCCGGTGATGCGACGGCAGGCAGCTGCGACGAAGACACACTTCTCTGGTGATGCGGCGGCGGCCTCTGCGGTGACGACACACTTCTCTGGCGATGCGACGGCAACAGGTGCGACAGCGACACGCTTCTTCTCGTTGAGTCGCGCTTCCAGCTCCCAGCGACACGCAGGCTTCTGCAGACAGAATCCCCAGCAAGGGAATTCAGGAGGGAGCTGGTGGTGAAGTCTTGTAGCCCTGAGACTTCAGCAGGAGGCAAGCTCTAGTTCAAGCCCTTAGAGAATTATTCTGCAAGATGATGAAAGTTCTTTGAAACTTCCTTCTCCTTTCCTTGGCAATGAAGACCACTGCAGGCCAACCCAGCAAGCAGCACACTGGCAGAGGGGCAGTCCAAACTCCTGCAGCTTCCTTGGTTCTTCTCCTTGGCAAAAGTTTGTCTTGTTGTTCCAGAAGTGATCTAAAGTTCTGGGGTCTGGGTCCCCCTTTTTATACCCATAAATCATTTGTCTCTGAAGTCAGAGAGTGTCTGTACCTAGTCCAAACCAGTTCTGGGTGCATTCTGCCAGTGCACAAATTCTTCCTTTGTCAGAGTAGGCCAGGGTCATCAGACGCACCACAGGAGGTGGAGCCAGCATTGTGGAAGGCAGGCACAGCCCTATTCAGGCCCAGGTGCTACTCCTCCCACCACTCCCAATGCAGTTAGGAATATTCAGCCTAGTGCTGACTCACCCTGTCTCCTGGAGCCCCCCAGCCCCTGTCACTCACAAAACCAGACATACAATACACAAGCTAGCAGAGGCAGGCTGGATGGTTAGGCAAGAGAATACCTACTTTCTAAAAGTGGTATTTTCAAACACAGAATGTTAAAACCAACTTCACTAAAAGATGTATTTTATCATTCTGAGTTCAGGCATACTAAACTCAAATTTCTACCATGTTCCCTGGGTCAGTTAGGATTATAAGATGTTATAATCAAACTGCCCATTCTGGCCTATGGGGACAGGTAGCCTTGCAATAGTGAAAAACGAAATAGGCTGTAATTCACTATCAGGTCATGCCACACACATCAGGGCATGACCTACCTTTTACATACAATGCACCCTGCCCTAGGGCCTACCTTAGGGGTGTCTGATATGCAGAAAAGGGAAGGTTTAGGGACTGGCAAGTGGGTGCACTTGCCAAGTCGACATGGCAGTCACAGACTGCACACAGGCTCTGCAATGGCAGGTCTGAGCTACACTTTACAAGCTGTTTCTGTGGGTGGCACAACCAGTGCTGCAAGCCCACCAGCAGCATTTGATTTACAGGCCCCGGGCACCCATGGTGCACTATACTAGGGTCTGACAAGTAAATCAAATAATCCAATCATGGAGTCACTAATCCATACATCAATTTACAATAGGGAGAGCATATGCACTTTAGCACTGATCAGCAGTGGTAAAGTGCCCAGAATCATAAAACCAACAAAAACAGGTCAGAGAAAATACAGGAGGAAGGCAAAAGGTTCAGGGATGACCCTGCAAAAGGGTCAAGTCCAACACAACCCCCTTCCAGCCAAAACGCAGGATAGACCAATCACTACCTTGATGGGCTTCCCTGCTTTGGGTGATAGAACATGGACCCTGGCCCGCAACAGCAGGGGCATACTCCAGTTCTACGCCAATCTGAGCCTATTTGGGTCCCTCTGTCCATACTCTCAGGGCCCACCAAGCTAACCCATGGGAAACCCTTCTCCGCACCTGTGGACACCATCTGTGCAGCACCTAACCTTAGTTGCTCACAGGTGTGTCCCAACAGACAGACAGCAAGTCACAGTGGCCACTGACAGTGGTCAGTGATGAGACCCAGGCCTTATGCCTCGCAGGGATCTCAAACCTCTGTGGCGTTAGAGAGCGGGGGCAGTAGCCCCAGGTGCTTGGCAGCCTTTGTCCACTCTCCGTCCTGTCAGGTCAGGTATGACATCCTGGCACTGACCCACCAGCCCCGGGCCTGTACCTGGCGGCTGGACAGGAGACTGGGGTGGGCTTTCCCACACCTGGTCCTCCTTCTCCTTGTTGGGGCTCTGTACCCTCCCACCTGGAGTGGTACCCCCTTCCAGAATTGCGAGGGCACCTGTGGCAGGTGTCCTGCACAGTTCGCCCACCAGTTCAGGGGTTCTATCCTGCAACTGGGCATCCAGGTCAGGGGGACACCCCGAACCTGGCCATCCAACCTAGGGTCTAGACCCTCCAGTTGAACAGGGGTCAGAGGCGAGGACTCCCTCCCTCTGCACCCCCTTCCAGAGTGCTGTACCCTCCCACCTGGAGTGGTACCCCTAGAAGACCAACCGGTCAGGACACTGTTTACAGTTGTCCCTCCCTCCAGGTCAGACAACACCTGAACCTGGCTTCCCAACCCAGGGACCAACCCCTGCGGTTGAACACTTGCCCGGCGCACCAGGACTTCATTGGGAGCACATATGCCCCCGAGGGTGACACACAACTCATGTGTCGTGTGACAGTCTGCCTAGCGCAGATCTTCCGACCCCTGTCCATCTGACAGTGCGTGAAGATCCCCCAGGACAGAAGTGGTGTCACCATGGTCATTCATTGGTGACTCAGCCCTTCTGGCTGGCCCCTGACCCACTGGTTCTTCCACTGGGGACTCTTTCCCCCTCTCACCCCTCAATCTGGACTTCTGCATCGTCCACTTAGCAGTGGCACTGCCAGACACCAGAACTGATGGAGGCCTGCTTACAGACACTCCCAGTTCACCAGACACTAGGGGATCCCCCTCAATGGGCGGCCCATCAGGACAGACTAGGCTCCCTACCTGGTGTTCCCTTAAAGAACCATCCAGGCCCTGAGACTGAGGTTGGGCACTATCGGGACGCATCCCAGTCTCACTCCTTCTTGAAGACAGGACGTGAGGCCCTACACCCCTCCCACTACAGCGGGACCTAGCTGGGCTACTCTGAACCACCTCCACCACTCTGGGTTGGAAGATACCTGAGCCACTCCCCTTAGGGTCACTCCCCAATGCCTCTTCAGACCGTCTGTAATCCATAAAAAGGTCTGCCTCCCTGGTGAGCTCCCTGGGGTCAGAGAACTCACTCTCCAACAGGTGTTGGCATAGCTCTGGAAAACAGGGACTTACAATATGCTCTCCCTCGATTGGATCACACAGCCCCCTACAAAGGTTAACCAAACTATCCTTCACCTCACCATCCAGTGCCTCGCACACGTACCCCACACCACTCTCCTGAGATTGGCAAGACAGTATCTGACTGTCTCTGTCACTCAACCCACACTCTTCTGGGCGGTCTCCACACTCACACACCAGGACTTCAATCATGGGGGAACCCCTCTCCCTGTACCTCTCATCTAGAGTCAGTAGAGTGTCCCTCCCACCACTAGGACCATGAACCCCTGCGTCAATTTCCCAATTCACCTCAGGGACACTGCGCACCACTGGAGCTACCTCACATCCTAGAACCTCCTGGTGTATGTTAACCCCCTCCAAGTCGGGCGCCACATCTCTGGGTGTGTGCACTACTCCCTCAGCACTAGACAATTCAATTTTGATGCCACAATCTGAGCTGGACTCCACCTCCAACTCAGCAAAGCTCACTTCCTGAGCTACCCAAATTTCTTCTTCTTGGGATAAGACCCTCTTAGCCTCATCAACCTCTCTCAGTTTCTCATCAATCTCTCTCAGCCTCTGGTCACAAGCCAGAAACCAGGCATCTATTTCTGTTCCTGCCTCACTTTTAGAGAACTCTTCCTCCTTAGACTCAACTGGTAGTGTTGCCTTCCAGCGGGGTAACTCATACTGAACTAGGGATGCCTCTAGATCCTCCCTGGACCTTCTCTTCACAGGCAACCCTCTTTCCTTGCAAAACACACGTAGCTCCTTCATTGTGTAGACAAACATGTGCCAGAAGTCGAGTTCCATTTTGCAACAACTAACCAGAGTCATAGTATCAAAAAATACTTCCAGGAGGACACCAGAAAACAGAAAAACAGTACATGGTTGCGTTTGGTCTGCACTCACTAGTAGTGTACACCCATCACTGTATATGAGTCACAAATGCAAGTCCAGAATCCTCACCGCTGACCACCAATGTTAGAACTGGGAGTCTCTAGTTGGCAATGGTATACACCTTTGACCAAATAGGGACCCTTACTTCTAGTCAGGGAAAGGGGGATTACACCCCTGGATAACCCCTGCTCACCCCCTTGGTAGCTTGGCACGAGCAGACAGGCTTATCTCAGAGGCAGTGTGTTAAGCATTTGTGAACACATACAGTAATACAGTGAAAACACTACAGATGGACACCACACAGGTTTTATAAGAATAAGTATTCTTTATATAGACTTAACACAAGACCACAAACGAGAAAAATCCAAAAGACTGTACTCAAAATAGACTTAAAGATGGTAGAAGTAAGTTAGTTCAAGATGATGATAAATGTGACATGTTTCTCACAAAAGTACCTTGGATGCGTAACGCAAAACAAACAAAGGGTCCGCAGGGAGGGCGATGCGGCGAGGAGGCGCCTCGTTGCGATGCAACGATCCGGTGCGATGCGATGAGATTGTGCCCTTGATGCGATCCGACAACGTGAAGATGGGGCGTGCACGCCCGACGGCCTTGCGGCGAACTCTGTCCCTTTGGAGCCGCAACAGGCCCTGCAACACGCCTCTCCGATGATGCAACGGCAGGCAGCTGCGACGGCGACACGCTTCTCCGGTGATGCGACGGCGACACTTGCGGTGGCGACACGCTTCCCCAGTGATGCGACGGCAGGCAGTTGTGACGAAGACATGCTTCTCCGGTGATGCGACGGCAGGCAGCTGCGACGAAGACACACTTCTCTGGTGATGCGGCGGCGGCCTCTGCGGTGACGACACACTTCTCTGGCGATGCGACGGCAACAGGTGCGACAGCGATACGCTTCTTCTCGTTGAGTCGCGCTTCCAGCTCCCAGCGACACGCAGGCTTCTGCAGATAGAATCCCCAGCAAGGGAATTCAGGAGGGAGCTGGTGGTGAAGTCTTGTAGCCCTGAGACTTCAGCAGGAGGCAAGCTCTAGTTCAAGCCCTTAGAGAATTATTCTGCAAGATGATGAAAGTTCTTTGAAACTTCCTTCTCCTTTCCTTGGCAATGAAGACCACTGCAGGCCAACCCAGCAAGCAGCACACTGGCAGAGGGGCAGTCCAAACTCCTGCAGCTTCCTTGGTTCTTCTCCTTGGCAAAAGTTTGTCTTGTTGTTCCAGAAGTGATCTAAAGTTCTGGGGTCTGGGTCCCCCTTTTTATACCCATACATCATTTGTCTCTGAAGTCAGAGAGTGTCTGTACCTAGTCCAAACCAGTTCTGGGTGCATTCTGCCAGTGCACAAATTCTTCCTTTGTCAGAGTAGGCCAGGGTCATCAGACGCACCACAGGAGGTGGAGCCAGCATTGTGGAAGGCAGGCACAGCCCTATTCAGGCCCAGGTGCTACTCCTCCCTCCACTCCCAATGCAGCTAGGAATATTCAGCCTAGTGCTGACTCACCCTGTCTCCTGGAGCCCCCCAGCCCCTGTCACTCACAAAACCAGACATACAATACACAAGCTAGCAGAGGCAGGCTGGATGGTTAGGCAAGAGAATACCTACTTTCTAAAAGTGGTATTTTCAAACACAGAATGTTAAAACCAACTTCACTAAAAGATGTATTTTATCATTCTGAGTTCAGGCATACTAAACTCAAATTTCTACCATGTTCCCTGGGTCAGTTAGGATTATAAGATGTTATAATCAAACTGCCCATTCTGGCCTATGGGGACAGGTAGCCTTGCAATAGTGAAAAACGAAATAGGCTGTAATTCACTATCAGGTCATGCCACACACATCAGGGCATGACCTACCTTTTACATACAATGCACCCTGCCCTAGGGCCTACCTTAGGGGTGTCTGATATGCAGAAAAGGGAAGGTTTAGGGACTGGCAAGTGGGTGCACTTGCCAAGTCGACATGGCAGTCACAGACTGCACACAGGCTCTGCAATGGCAGGTCTGAGCTACACTTTACAAGCTGTTTCTGTGGGTGGCACAACCAGTGCTGCAAGCCCACCAGCAGCATTTGATTTACAGGCCCCGGGCACCCATGGTGCACTATACTAGGGTCTGACAAGTAAATCAAATAATCCAATCATGGAGTCACTAATCCATACATCAATTTACAATAGGGAGAGCATATGCACTTTAGCACTGATCAGCAGTGGTAAAGTGCCCAGAATCATAAAACCAACAAAAACAGGTCAGAGAAAATACAGGAGGAAGGCAAAAGGTTCAGGGATGACCCTGCAAAAGGGTCAAGTCCAACACAACCCCCTTCCAGCCAAAACGCAGGATAGACCAATCACTACCTTGATGGGCTTCCCTGCTTTGGGCGATAGAACATGGACCCTGGCCCGCAACAGCAGGGGCATACTCCAGTTCTACGCCAATCTGAGCCTATTTGGGTCCCTCTGTCCATACTCTCAGGGCCCACCAAGCTAACCCATGGGAAACCCTTCTCCGCACCTGTGGACACCATCTGTGCAGCACCTAACCTTAGTTGCTCACAGGTGTGTCCCAACAGACAGACAGCAAGCCACAGTGGCCACTGACAGTGGTCAGTGATGAGACCCAGGCCTTATGCCTCGCAGGGCTCTCAAACCTCTGTGGCGTTAGAGAGCGGGGGCAGTAGCCCCAGGTGCTTGGCACCCTGTGTCCACTCTCCATCCTGTCAGGTCAGGTATGACATCCTGGCACTGACCCACCAGCCCCGGGCCTGTACCTGGCGGCTGGACAGGAGACTGGGGTGGGCTTTACCACACCTGGTCCTCCTTCTCCTCGTTGGGGCTCTGTACCCTCCCACCTGGAGTGGTACCCCCTTCCAGAATTGCGAGGGCACCTGTGGCAGGTGTCCTGCACAATTCGCCCACCAGTTCAGGGGTTCTATCCTGCAACTGGGCATCCAGGTCAGGGGGGACACCCCGAACCTGGCCATCCAACCTAGGGTCTAGACCCTCCAGTTGAACAGGGGTCAGAGGCGAGGACTCCCTCCCTCTGCACCCCCTTCCAGAGTGCTGTACCCTCCCACCTGGAGTGGTACCCCTAGAAGACCAACCGGTCAGGACACTGTTTACAGTTGTCCCTCCCTCCAGGTCAGATAACACCTGAACCTGGCTTCCCAACCCAGGGACCAACCCCTGCGGTTGAACACTTGCCCGGCGCACCAGGACTTCATTGGGAGCACATATGCCCCCCCGAGGGTGACACACAACTCATGTGTCGTGTGACAGTCTGCCTAGCGTAGATCTTCCGACCCCTGTCCATCTGACAGTGCGTGAAGATCCCCCAGGACAGAAGTGGTGTCACCATGGTCATTCATTGGTGACTCAGCCCTTCTGGCTGGCCCCTGACCCACTGGTTCTTCCACTGGGGACTCTTTCCCCCTCTCACCCCTCAATCTGGACTTCTGCATCGTCCACTTAGCAGTGGCACTGCCAGACACCAGAACTGATGGAGGCCTGCTTACAGACACTCCCAGTTCACCAGACACTAGGGGATCCCCCTCAATGGGCGGCCCATCAGGACAGACTAGGCTCCCTACCTGGTGTTCCCTTAAAGAACCATCCAGGCCCTGAGACTGAGGTTGGGCACTATCGGGACGCATCCCAGTCTCACTCCTTCTTGAAGACAGGACGTGAGGCCCTACACCCCTCCCACTACAGCGGGACCTAGCTGGGCTACTCTGAACCACCTCCACCACTCTGGGTTGGAAGATACCTGAGCCACTCCCCTTAGGGTCACTCCCCAATGCCTCTTCAGACCGTCTGTAATCCATAAAAAGGTCTGCCTCCCTGGTGAGCTCCCTGGGGTCAGAGAACTCACTCTCCAACAGGTGTTGGCATAGCTCTGGAAAACAGGGACTTACAATATGCTCTCCCTCAATTGGATCACACAGCCCCCTACAAAGGTTAACCAAACTATCCTTCACCTCACCATCCAGTGCCTCGCACACGTACCCCACACCACTCTCCTGAGACTGGCAAGACAGTATCTGACTGTCTCTGTCACTCAACCCACACTCTTCTGGGCGGTCTCCACACTCACACACCAGGACTTCAATCATGGGGGAACCCCTCTCCCTGTACCTCTCATCTAGAGTCAGTAGAGTGTCCCTCCCACCACTAGGACCATGAACCCCTGCGTCAATTTCCCAATTCACCTCAGGGACACTGCGCACCACTGGAGCTACCTCACATCCTAGAACCTCCTGGTGTATGTTAACCCCCTCCAAGTCGGGCGCCACATCTCTGGGTGTGTGCACTACTCCCTCAGCACTAGACAATTCAATTTTGATGCCACAATCTGAGCTGGACTCCACCTCCAACTCAGCAAAGCTCACTTCCTGAGCTACCCAAATTTCTTCTTCTTGGGATAAGACCCTCTTAGCCTCATCAACCTCTCTCAGTTTCTCATCAATCTCTCTCAGCCTCTGGTCACAAGCCAGAAACCAGGCATCTATTTCTGTTCCTGCCTCACTTTTAGAGAACTCTTCCTCCTTAGACTCAACTGGTAGTGTTGCCTTCCAGCGGGGTAACTCATACTGAAATAGGGATGCCTCTAGATCCTCCCTGGACCTTCTCTTCACAGGCAACCCTCTTTCCTTGCAAAACACACGTAGCTCCTTCATTGTGTAGACAAACATGTGCCAGAAGTCGAGTTTCATTTTGCAACAACTAACCAGAGTCATAGTATCAAAAAATACTTCCAGGAGGACACCAGAAAACAGAAAAACAGTACATGGTTGCGTTTGGTCTGCACTCACTAGTAGTGTACACCCATCACTGTATATGAGTCACAAATGCAAGTCCAGAATCCTCACCGCTGACCACCAATGTTAGAAATGGGAGTCTCTAGTTGGCAATGGTATACACCTTTGACCAAATAGGGACCCTTACTTCTAGTCAGGGAAAGGGGGATTACACCACTGGATAACCCCTGCTCACCCCCTTGGTAGCTTGGTACGAGCAGACAGGCTTATCTCAGAGGCAGTGTATTAAGCATTTGTGAACACATACAGTAATACAGTGAAAACACTACAGATGGATACCACACAGGTTTTATAAAAATAAGTATTCTTTATATAGAATTAACACAAGACCACAAACGAGAAAAATCCACAATACTGTACTCAAAATAGACTTAAAGATGGTAGAAGTAACTTAGTTCAAGATGATGATAAATGTGACACGTTTCTCACAAAAGTACCTTGGATGCGTAACGGAAAACAAACAAAGGGTCCTCAGGGAGGGCGATGCGGCGAGCAGGCGCCTCGATGCGATGCGACGATCCGGTGCGATGCGAAGAGAGTGTGCCCTTGATGCGATCCGACAACGTGAAGATGGTGCGTGCACGCCGACGGCCGTGCGGCGAACTCTGTACCTTTGGAGCCGCGACAGGCTCTGCAACACGCCTCTCCAATGATGCAACAGCAGTCAGCTGCGACGGCGACACGCTTCTCCGGTGATGCGACGGCGACACTTGCGGTGGCGACACGCTTCCCCAGTGATGCGACGGCAGGCAGTTGCGACGAAGACATGCTTCTCCGGTGATGCGACGGCAGGCAGCGGCGACGAAGACACGCTTCTCTGGTGATGCGGCAGCGGCCTCTGCGGCGGCGACACGCTTCTCCGGCGATGCGACGGCAACAGCTGCGACAGCGACACGCTTCTTCTTGTTGAGTCGCGCTTCCAGCTCCCAGCGACACGCAGGCTTCTGCAGACAGAATCCCCAGCAAGGGAATTCAGGAGGGAGCTGGTGGTGAAGTCTTGTAGCCCTGAGACTTCAGCACGAGGCAAGCTCTAGTTCAAGCCCTTGGAGAATTATTCTGCAAGATGATGAAAGTTCTTTGAAAGTTCCTTCTCCTTTCCTTGGCAATGAAGACCACTGCAGGCCAACCCAGCAAACAGCACACTGGCAGAGGGGCAGTCCAAACTCCTGCAGCTTCCTTGGTTCTTCTCCTTGGCAAAGGTTTGTCTTGTTCCAGAAGTGATCTAAAGTTCTGGGGTCTGGGTCCCCCTTTTTATACCCATAAATCCTTTGTCTCTGAAGTCAGAGAGTGTCTGAACCTAGTCCAAGCCAGTTCTGGGTGCATTCTGCCAGTGCACAACTTCTTCCTTGGTCAGAGTAGGCCAGGGTCATCAGACGCACCACAGGAGGTGGAGCCAGCATTGTGGAAGGCAGGCACAGCCCTATTCAGGCCCAGGTGCTACTCCTCCCACCACTCCCAATGCAGCTGGAATATTCAGCCTAGTGCTGACTCACCCTGTCTCCTGGAGCCCCCAGCCCCTGTCACTCACAAAACCAGACATACAATACACAAGCTAGCAGAGGCAGGCTGGATGGTTAGGCAAGAGAATACCTACTTTCTAAAAGTGGTATTTTCAAACACAGAATGTTAAAACCAACTTCACTAAAAGATGTATTTTATCATTCTGAGTTAAGGCATACTAAACTCAAATTTCTACCATGTTCCCTGGGTCAGTTAGGATTATAAGATGTTATAATCAAACTGCCGTTTCTGGCCTATGGGGCCAGGTAGCCTTGCAATAGTGAAAAACGAAATAGGCTGTAATTCACTATCAGGTCATGTCACACACATCAGGGCACGACCTACCTTTTATATACAATGCACCCTGCCCTAGGGCCTACCTTAGGGGTGTCTGATATGCAGAAAAGGGAAGGTTTAGGGACTGGCAAGTGGGTGCACTTGCCAAGTCGACATGGCTGTCACAGACTGCACACAGGCTCTGCAATGGCAGGCCTGAGCTACACTTTACAAGCTGCTTCTGTGGGTGGCACAACCAGTGCTGCAAGCCCACCAGCAGCATTTGATTTACAGGCCCCGGGCACCCATGGTGCACTATACTAGGGTCTGACAAGTAAATCAAATAATCCAATCATGGAGTCACTAATCCATACATCAATTTACAATAGGGAGAGCATATGCACTTTAGCACTGATCAGCAGTGGTAAAGTGCCCAGAGTCATAAAACCAACAAAAACAGATCAGAGAAAATACAGGAGGAAGGCAAAAGGTTCAGGGATGAACCTGCAAAAAGGGCCAAGTCCAACACTACCCAATACCCAGGCGTGTGGAGAAGAGGTGGTGTCTGAGATCCAATATTTATACCCAGTTGTGCCTTTGAAGTGGGGAGAAGCTCCTACAAGCAGGCCTTTCAAGTGTACAGGTGCCTTACATTCCTGGTCTTGGCTCCAGATTAAAATAGGGGGTATTTAGCCCTTTGTCTGGAGGTAAAACACAGCCCATTCAAGTGCAAGTGGGGCTGGGCCCAGCTCCTCCCTCCTATCCTGCCAGTGATGGCCCATCCAGGCACACCAAGCTCCCTTTTGTGTGTGGCAGCCTAGGAAGAATACACAAAACCCAACTGTCAACTACATCCAGTCATGTGACCCGGAGACAGGCTGCAGGCACCAAATGACTAAGGCAGGATAATGCCAACTTTCTAAAAGTATAAACTATACAGGGTTGGGCTCATATTCAGTAAGGCTAAGCCCCCTTAAAACTCAGCAACCCTCTCAAACGCCAGCACTGACACACTTTCACACATTCATTTCAATGTGTGATCACACACCTTAATTATTGTGATCACCATTTATTTAAACAATTTTGAAAGGACATTTTAGAGAAATCTCATTGACAAAATTACAAGCAATTTGACTTTTTTTGCATATACTGAACAAACATAATCACAAACGTGTAAAGCAATTTTTTGATGTGCAGATCAATACAATACAATACATCTTCAACAATAAAATAAAATAAAAAATACAACATACATTTTAATAATACCACGTAGAAAATTACAAATTTCTCTTAAGCCCAAGTTCTGACTTTTTACACGCCCTTAAGGAGCTCGCTATATTTTCTTTAATTTTAAGCTCCTCGCTAAATTGGCCAAGGCCAAATAGTGCCACTATGGAACTCAGGGAGAATTAATCACTGACTCTAAGCTCCAGTACTTATTTTGAAATGCTCTTGCTTGGTAGAACAACTGCTGATGTGTTTCGAACCCTTTTCTACTTTTTGGGGGTTCTCCTGAGGACTCAGAACATTTGAGCACTGTAAAACAATAAATAACAATACTTTTATTAGCTTTCTCAGCACACATCAATATGCAAAACCAACACAAACTAATCTTCCAACTCTTGTGATTTGTCTTATTCACATACCAACTTGCACTACTGGGCAAACACGTTACTCAAGGTTATCCTAAACCCAATGACCAGCCAGGGAAGGATGGGAGGGAGGATCTGGGCCCAGCCTCACTTGCACTTCAATGTGAATGTTACCAAATATTATTTAAATACACTTAAAATCACTAAGTAAAACCTCCTATATCAACTGCAAAAACATACTTTTATTACAGGGATCTTTTCTTCCAACCAAATATCCACCAAGGGAGAGAAAGAACCAATCGACAATGACCTTTGTAATGAACCTGCAATGATTCAAAAACAACCTTTATCATTAAAAAAATAATATATTGGGGGGCGTGGCCTGGTGATCCAACATGGCGGATGCACCTTAGTGTAGCTCCCGTAGCCCCACAAAATCCTTTATTAATCCTGCCGCATCGGCATGTCTGTTTCCATTTTGGACCCTCTACGGCTCTTCGCACTGCCCAGCAGCCGCCTGGGCCTCCCTCAAAGACACTCACCGGTGCTTGCTACACGGCCAGCGGCCGAGGGTAGATCGAGGCCTGGAGAGCCGGCCTCGATGAGGATGGCGCGCCGGAGTGAGCGGCGTGCCGCCGGGAGGGCCCAAGCCGCGCCCAGAGGGGATTGAGCCTGCTCTCTGCCCCTGGTGGAGGGGGGCGACCCTCTTACGGTGGTGCAGTGTGCTGCAGAACTGGAGGCATGAAATCCCATTGTCCCCATCGCCGCCTCCGCCTGGGTCTCGGCAGCCATATCGGGCTGTGGCGTGCGCGGTCTGACCGTTCCGGGGCTTGCATAGTGTTGAGTGAAGGGGGTGGCCCCCCGGCGGTGACTTCCCTGCGGGGGGCTTTGTTGGCACTGAGATCCTGCCTGGCAAGATCCGCGGCTGGCAGGAGGCACTGATGGCTGGACCGGAGCTGCGAGCTTCCCCCGCCGTGGGTGACTCCGGATAACCAGACTTTGGCGGCCATATCGGGCTGCGGCGCCCAACCTGTCCTGTGTCCTGCGCTGCTGTGGGAGTTTGAGGGAGAGCCTCGGCTGCATTTTTGGACCTGCCGTGGTGCGTCCCTGACGGGAGAGGCCCCGGGCCCAGACTTGCATGGAATGGTGCGGTCTGGTGGGGGACTATGCTGATGGGTGATCAGGGGTGAGTGCTCTCTGTCCCCATCCGCCACCCTCTCACTCCCCTCCGGGCACAGCTCCAATTGTATCCAGCGGTGTTGGGGGGCCTGTGCTGCAGTGGAGTGGTGCCCCGCATGACCTTGGGGGTGGTAGTGGAGGGAGAATTTGGACTTTCGATAATCACCTCCTCAGAGTTCTACTGTATATCTCCACGGCTCCGACCCCAGCAACTGGGACTACTGGCTATTTGGCGTTGATTGCACGGGGCTTGATGGCGGCAGGGTGGTGAGTGCCGTGTGGCCCAGTGCTGCCCCTGTTAACACAGCGATACCAAAGGGGATGATGGACGGAGCGTTTGAGCAAATCAAACACTCACCCCCAGTCAACTGATCTGGGTTTAATCCATCATCATTCTTTAGCTCACTCCACCACCCCAGTTCAGACATGGCCATATGCAAATCAGTCTGACCCTGTGCCTCATGGGAACAGTCCAGCCCGAACTGCCAAGCCATGTCTTCCCTGGACCGGAAACAAGCATCCTGGGACCGGTTTCTGGCTAATCAGCCGTCATCAGCCAGGCTAGCTTGAATCCAGTGGCAAAGTGAGCAAGGGACCCACGTCTGGGCATACCCCTGCCAACTTAGGGCGAACAAAGCGATACCAAAGGGGATGATGGACGGAGCGTTTGAGCAAATCAAACACTCACCCCCAGTCAACTGATCTGGGTTTAATCCATCATCATTCTTTAGCTCACTCCACCACCCCAGTTCAGACATGGCCATATGCAAATCAGTCTGACCCTGTGCCTCATGGGAACAGTCCAGCCCGAACTGCCAAGCCATGTCTTCCCTGGACCGGAAACAAGCATCCTGGGACCGGTTTCTGGCTAATCAGCCGTCATCAGCCAGGCTAGCTTGAATCCAGTGGCAAAGTGAGCAAGGGACCCACGTCTGGGCATACCCTGCCAACTTAGGGCGAACAAAGCGATACCAAAGGGGATGATAACACGGGCTCCGCTGCAGGACATAGAGCTCCCGTGGGGAGGTCGAGCGGCGGATCATCGCCTGACGGCAGCTAGGACGTCCGGCTGTAAGTGTGTTGACCAGGGGCCCTAGCGGCCACATTGACCACGCACTGCCCCTCTGCCTCAGGCCTGTGGCTGGGAGCTCCAGAACTGACAGTACGGGGAGACTACGATCCTCTGTGTCCTAGATCCTCCTTCCGTGGAGCTGAAGCAGGCGAGTGGGTGACGGTGCCCGCTAGGGGGGTGAGGGGTGCCTGCTCGTAGAGGCGGGCGGGATAGGTTTCGGTTCGGATTGTGGGGGTGGTGCCCTCCCCCGGCTGTCATCTCCAGCCACCTTGTCGGCATGATCTGGCCGAAGTAATAGGCCCCTCGACTGCCTTGAAGCACTGGTGTGCGCCTGGATATACGCCCAGAGGCGACCCCCGTATGAACCTATACAGAATGGTTAAGGATAAATGGTCCGGCGCTAACTCAAAACAATGCACAATGGATAAATACACCGGCACTGTGGCCCAAACACCCAACCATGGGAAACCGACACCTATGCCAGATCATGCAGCGTTGCTCGCAGCAATCACACAATCCAGAGACATGCTGGAGGCTAAGGGCCTGATTCACAGAACTAACTTACGTCAAAAACGTAAAGTTAGTACTTTTTGGTATTCACAGAATACACTTACTCATTTTGGTATTCACAGAATGAACTTACTCATTTCGGTATTCACAGAAGTTAGTAGTCCTAACTTTAGGACTCCTAAATGCCTTCTGTGAATACCGAAAAGTCTTAAAGTTAGGATTTTTCTCAGTTTAGGAGTAGTAAAGTTAGGAGTCCTAACTTTACTACTCCTAAATTGAGAAAAATCCTAACTTCAAGACTTTCGGTATTCACAGAAGGCATTTAGGAGTCCTAAAGTTAGGAGTCCTAACTTTACGACTCCTAAACTGAGAAAAATCGTAACTTCAAGACTTTTGGTATTCACAGAAGGCATTTAGGAGTCCTAAAGTTAGGAGTCCTAACTTTACGACTCCTAAACTGGAGAAAAATCCTAACTTCAAGACTTTTGGTATTCACAGAAGGCATTTAGGAGTCCTAAAGTTAGGAGTCCTAACTTTACGACTCCTAAACTGAGAAAAATCCTAACTTCAAGACTTTTGGTATTCACAGAAGGCATTTAGGAGTCCTAAAGTTAGGAGTCCTAACTTTACTACTCCTAAACTGAGAAAAATCCTAACTTCAAGACTTTCGGTATTCACAGAAGGCATTTAGGAGTCCTAAGAGTTAGGAGTCCTAACTTTACGACTCCTAAACTGAGAAAAATCCTAACTTCAAGACTTTCGGTATTCACAGAAGGCATTTAGGAGTCCTAAAGTTAGGAGTCCTAACTTTACGACTCCTAAACTGAGAAAAATCCTAACTTCAAGACTTTTGGTATTCACAGAAGGCATTTAGGAGTCCTAAAGTTAGGAGTCCTAACTTTACGACTCCTAAACTGAGAAAAATCCTAACTTCAAGACTTTTGGTATTCACAGAAGGCATTTAGGAGTCCTAAAGTTAGGAGTCCTAACTTTACTACTCCTAAACTGAGAAAAATCCTAACTTTAAGACTTTCGGTATTCACAGAAGGCATTTAGGAGTCCTAAAGTTAGGACTACTAACTTCTGTGAATACCGAAATGAGTAAGTTCATTCTGTGAATACCAAAAAGTACTAACTTTACGTTTTTGACGTAAGTTAGTTCTGTGAATCAGGCCCTAAGATCGGTGCCGTGGGTTCGGACATTATGTTACTCCGGCAGGACCTCTGAAACGCGGTACAGTGTATTACGGAGTTGCAGTCTCGAATTTCGACAGTGGAAGACACGGTAACCACCCTTCAAAAGAAAGTATCTACTCTAGAGACACTCACGAAGGGCCTAGCGACACGCGTGGAGGATGTGGAGGGACGTGCCCGCAGGAACAAGCTCCGCTTTGTGAGATTTCCTGAGGGATGCGAAGGTAATAATATGGAGGACTTCCTTACCAAATGGCATACAGACTGGCTTCCATCTAGCTCAATGTCTCCATGCTTCATAATTGAATGTGCGCACTGGGCTTTATTGCAGAAACCACCACCCGGAGCCTGTCCTAGACCAAATATTGCTAGATTTCTTAACTATAAGGATAGGGATGTCATTCTACAACAGGCCAGGCTGAAGGAAACCCTTACCTACACCTCCCACCACATTATGATTTTCCCAGATTACACTAAGATGGTTCAACAGCGCCAACAGTCCTTCGCCGAAGCTAAAGCCCGCCTGCGGGGCCTGAAGATTCAGTATTCCCTGCATTTCCCGGCCCGCTTGAGGGTGTCCTATCAATCACAGACACACTTCTTTGAGACACCTGAGGAGGTGTTTAATTGGACAGATGAAGCTGTGAAACTCAAGCCCCATACTCCGCCCAGGATATATATATAAAAAAAAAAAATGTAAGTCAGTTTTTATATAGCGCAGCTACTCACCCTTATGGGTCTCAAGGCGCTGGGGGCCGTCGTGGAAATTAAGTGAGCTATTGCCCAGAGTCACATGGTGCTGAGCTGAGCTGCCGCCCGGAGCCGGGGATCGAACCGTGAACTCTGTGCTCCGAAGTCAGCTGCCCTGGCCGCTGCACCACAACTCTCCACAGGATAGACTCTGACTCTTCATCTGCGGGTCCCAGTCATGGTCTCCCCAGGGTCGGCAACAAGCAACTTCGTCGGTCGCGCTACATGAGACGATCCAAAACTCGCAGTAAATCCCGTATGCGCTCGATGGAGGGTCAGCTGGAGCCGACAACATCCTAACCAACATCTGCAGAACTGTATATGGACACTTAATAAACTTGACGGCAAGAATTCAAGGGCTACCTTAGTACATACATCTCATTGGTTTTAAGACGCTTTAATGTACAAGGGATGTTCATCGGGGATCCATTGGCAGGGAGTTGATCCTACACCCCGTTGGGGACAGTGTGCTCACCGTGCCGCGATAGATGCTTCAACCTTTTTCAGGTATTGGGGTGGGAGGGAAGGTAAAGGGGTTTATGGGAGGTTATTGTTTGTTCCCAGTGTCATAACCATTTACCACATACATAGTTCCCAGTTGGACCATACCACCCATGCGTCAGCTCACATCTACATGTCCCACCACCAAACATGCCGTCTGCCATGACAGAATTCAGGCGGCGAGGACTTCATATTATTAGCTGGAATGTCCGCAGTCTTTTAGATAAGATCAAACGGGGGACCATACTTCGCCAAGCTAAGCGCTACAAGGTGGATGTACTGCTCTTACAAGAAACCCACCTGTTAGGTAATAAGACGCCGTGCTTTGCACAGTTTGGATACATCCAGATCTTTCATTGTGGGTTTACCTGGGGCTCCCGCGGCGTGGATATTCTCATTCACCGTAACGTTTCATATGTTCATGACAAGACATTGTCAGATCCCCAGGGCAGATACATTGTAGTGTCAGGTACAATATATGGTGAACGCCTTATTTTCGGTAGCGTATATGCCCCCCACCCCGAGCATGGAACCTTGTAGAGCACCTAATAACACTCTGGACGGAGATCCCCTTGGGCCAGACGATAGCTGGGGGAGACTGGAATGATGTACTGTGCCCACTGAACGATAGATGCCGTAGTATGGGGCGACTATTGGCCACACGGGAATCGAGGCTACAATCACTGACTCAGGGGATGGGATGGGTAGACACTTGGAGGAGACTTCACCCAACAGGTCACAACTTCACATACTTCTCAGGTGTTCACAAGTGCTTCTCTCGCCTTGACTACATTTTCATATCTGCACCCCATCTCCACAGACTTGAGACAGCAGAAATCCTGCCTAGAGGCCTCTCCGACCATTCCCCTGTGACGCTGCAGTTGCGCCTAGATCCCAGACGCTCTCCATTTCACTGGCGGCTTTCACCATGGCATTTGCAAGATGAGCAGTACAGATTACACATGCACACAGCCATTTCAGAATATTTCTCACAATACAGGCACGGTTGAATCCCCTGAAACTCTATGGGAGGCTATGAAACCTACACTCAGGGGGGTGGATATTGCATTCTGCACTGCACAGCGCAAGAAACGCAGTGAGAAGCTGTTATGGACAGAGGCCCAACTCATTGATTTGGAGCGCAGGAGCAGGGGAGAAGATGGGGGCGCGGTACGCCGACAATTGCTTACTACACAACAAACATAAGCCAGTGAACTGTTGGACGAGGCCAAAACGTTTTTGCTCGCCACCAGTCGTCAGATAGATAAGTGGGGCAATAAATCCAGCACCCTGCTTCACCGCCTCTGCCAACAGACACTCTGCCCCTTAACTATCCCAGGTATACATGGCCCCGCTGGGGAGATACTCACGGACCCAGCACAAATTGCGGCAAGCTTTGCCGAATATTTTACAGACTTATATGATCCTAGGGAGATCCTCCCGGAGGGTGCTATCCACCAGTTTCTGGCTGACTTGACTCCGCGGACCCTGTCTGATTCGGTGAGAGAGGATCTAGACGCCCCTTTGACAATTGAGGAGATTCAAGGTGCCTTCTCCGACATGCATTCGGGTAAGGCGCCTGGTCCGAACGGCTTCGCATGTGAGATTCATAAAAAGTATCAATCTCAATTGACTGCTCCATATCTACCAGCACTTAACGCCGCTGTGGATAAGCGGCACCTCCCACCTGACTGGTGTCACACAGAAATAGTTGTCTTCTTAAAATCAGGTCGACTCCCTGAACTCCACACCTCATACCGCCCAATCTCTCTTCTTAATGTCGAGGCTAAACTCTTGGCAAAAGTCATCACCAATAGTATTGTCCCACATATTACAGTTAATTCACCCTTATCAAGCTGGCTTTATGCCAGGTCGCGCCACATGACATATTATTAGCTGCGCACATAATGCTATTGCGACCGTGGACCGGCAAGATGCACTGGCAGCGCTTCTGCTCACAGACATTGACAAGGCCTTTGACTCCCTTAGTTGGACTTAACTCTTCGCACTCCTGAGTCGCCTGAATATTGGCCCCACCTCCTCACATATATCCACCTCCTCTACACTGGCATTACCGCTTCTGTCCACGTGGCAGACTCGACATCACAGACCTTCTCCATCGGGCAGGGAACCAGACAGGGATGTCCCCTGTCCCCCTACCTTTTTGCATTAGCCATGGAGCTGCTCGCGGCTTGGACAAGGATAGATACCCAGGTCCATGGCTTCGAGTGGTCACAGGAAGTCTCAGACCGCAAAACGCTATATGCGGATGATGTACTGTTCTTCTTTACACACCCTAATAGATCAGGCCCACGGTTACTTAGGATAATGCAAATCTTTGGTGAGACCTCTGGTCTCTATATGAATGCCCGTAAATCCTTCCTATGGCCACTACAGGGGAAAGAACAATTGGGTGAATGGGCACGAGAGGTGATGGTGGTCCCAGACGAGTTTAAATATCTTGGGGTGTTCCTGTCGGCCTCCCAGCCTACTTCATGGGATAGGAATCTAGCCCCACTATGGACAGAGGTCAAGGAACACTATCTCTGTTTGGCAGATCTGCCATATTTAAGATGGTTTTCCTGCCTCGCCTCCTCTGTCAGCTTCAAAATCACCCTTACCCAATACTACCCACCTGGTTTACACAACTAAACGCAATTCTCGGTCACTTCCTCTTGGCGGGGGCTCAGCACGAGTAGCTCTAAGAACATGTTTCCTATCTACATTTTGTGGAGGTATTGCGACTCCAGATGTCCAGGCATTCCATCCTGCTTCACATCTTCTCATCCTTAACGACTGGTGGTATGGGGACAGACGAGATCCAGCTTATGCGGTCAAACGCTGGTTAATGGACACTACGTCACTACATATGATCTTATATTCAGGTTCGACGCTTAAAACGCTACCGCCCGCAACCAGGACGGTTTTTGTGACATGGAGACAAGCGCTGCGCAGGATGGGGTAATGGGGTAGATTGATGAAGGAGGCCCCTACTACCACAGTTGTCAATGTTGTCCGGATTTGCGGGCTGGGAGGTCATTGGTATCTCTACGGTTGGGGAGGCCCTACATGGTCAGACCTTAAAGTCCTTCCAGGAGCTCCAAACAGAATTTGACATGCCCCGCTCGCAGTTTTACAGATACCTTCAATTCCGCCATGCATTCTCCCCTATATAGCTCACCAAGAAGACATACCCGACTTTAATCCCTTCGAGGCCAAAGTCTTTATGGGGGAATTGGGTGACCACAAAATGACTGCGATATACCATACACTTGTGACTAATAGCCCCACTACACTCAACACAACACGGGACACCTGGCAAAAAGATCTTGGCCCTATAGATGACGATGATTGGGTTGAGGCGCTGGAGTCCCCGTGCAGCGCGGTCATCGCAGCACGCCTTTGCCTTATACAATTTAAATACCTCCACCGGGTCTATTTTACTAGACACAGGCTCTGGCAGGCAGGACTGATTGTCTCCCTCCTTTGCCTGCAATGCAAGGTCGCAGAGGGGACGCTCATACACAGTGTCTGGCAATGCGTAGCATTATCGAGGTTTTGGCGAGGGGTGATCGCTTGCCTCTCGGAGGTACTGGGATGGGATATTCCACATTCACCACGACTGGCCATGTTACATATCACAGAAAGAATAGGGGGCAATAGGTATAAGCACCATTTATTATTTCTTGGTCTCACACTGGCAGAAGCGGAATATTGCCAGGGCCTGGAAGGATGCGTCCCCGCCACCCCTGGACGTTTGAAAGAGGGGTCTTGATTTCTCTATGGGACTGGAGATACCAATTTTCAAGGCGAGGGGGTGCTCCCAGAAACACCCTAAGAAATGGAAGAGGTGGGCGGACTATCGGGGACTCGATTTGGAGCCCATCCCCCGCCATCAACTATTGAGGAACTGGATTATAACTATGTATTTATTCGACTTGGGCGGTTGGGAACTATGGGCCCGATTCACAAAAGTAATCTGAGACAAAAGGCATTTAGGAGTAGTAAAGTTAGGATTCCTAACTTTACTACTCCTAAACTGAGACAAAATCCTAACTTTTTGTCTTTTGGTATTCACAAAGGCATTTAGGAGTAGTAAAGTTAGGATTCCTAACTTTACTACTCCTAAGCTGAGAAAAATCCTACCTTTACGACTTTCGGTAATCACAAAAGGCATTTAGGAGTAGTAAAGTTAGGATTCCTAAGTTTACTACTCCTAAACTGAGACAAAATCCTAACTTTACGACTTTCGGTATTCACAAAAGGCATGTAGGAGTAGTAAAGTTAGGATTTCTAACTTTACTACTCCTAAATGCCTTTTGTGAATACCGAAACTCAACACAACACACATGTACAACACAAAAGGCATGTAGGAGTAGTAAAGTTAGGATTCCTAACTTACTACTCCTAAATGCCTTTTGTGAATATCTAAAGTCGTAAAGTTATGATTTTTCTCAGTTCAGGAGTAGTAAAGTTAGGAATCCTAACTTTACTACTCCTAAATGCCTTTTGTGAATACCGAAAGATGTAAAGTTAGGATTTTGTCTCAGATTACTTTTGTGAATCGGGCGCTACATGCTTTAGAATACATATTGGGAATATGGCACTGTTGCTTATTGTTTGGGTATTAGCTCAGATATCCTTAACTTCTAAACTGTTATATTTTGATACTGTAAATGTTGACATCATTATTACTACTATGTCTATTGTAATATTGGTAACCCTGGTTATACCAGGGCTGATTTGGCTGTCGACAATAAAATTTTGTTGGAAAAAAAAACTATTCCTAAATCTAGATCAAGCAGTCAAACAAATGCGCGTAGTCGAAAAAGGCTCCGATATTCATCAAATACCTGAACGCGGTAATGTATGCAAGATTTTAAAACAGTTTGAACCGTATGGCAGTTGACGCGCTAGTTCACTTTAACCGGAATCAGAACTTGATAGAAGAATATCTATTTGTTGTTTCAGGTGTGTGAAAGAAACAAGGCCTATGGCTTGCTTGTTTTTGAATTGTTTAAAACCAAAACCTTCAGTAGCGGACCATACCTTCTTTTTAATTCTCCTTTCCGGTAGCGTTCTCCGCTGTGTCTTTGTAACACACAGCTCACTTGTTTGCTACTCCACAGCTTAAGAATGGTGCATCTTATTGGCCAATTCCCTGGAAACGGGAGTATGGTCATCATTTATCCAAAAACGGTCGTGTGCATGCAAACCATCTTTGTGCATAGCACAATCTCTGAAACTTTGTTGGACCACTGCCAGACTGTAAATGTGTTTCCTTACATTAGTGTGCTGCCATAAACCCCATGTCCAATTTTACATACACATGGCATTCTGCGATTTGTAGCTTTTTTCTCTCTCCTTTTTTCCCCTTCTTACTACTAAAAGAAGAAAAGTTTATTTAAAAATCCATATACAATGGTAGGTATATGATTAATATCACGCAGGCAGCAGCGGCCCATGCAGGTTAGAGCGGTGGGGCAAGGTTCGGGGGGGATTTCGACAGACGAAGAAGAGGGAAAATTAATAATTTATTTAATTTTTCCTCGTGGTCTTCTGTCGAATCCCCCCCAACCGACCCCACCGCCCCACCGATCTTACATGCACAGGCCACTGCAGCACGCAGGATATTCTAGGATTAGTTGTTTTTTAGGCAGGCCTCTGCCATGTGTTGATTTTTGCAGAAACCCTACTATTTCAAATACAATGGTGCTCGAACATTGTAGATCAAACTGGGGTCTGGTGTTATAAATTTTGAAGCTCAGTTATTTCATATAAGCCATCTATTGCCGTATTAAACTTAACAATTAGATGGGCTTCTCTCTGAACCAATCTTCTTTATAAGTCTCCGCTGCGAGGATCCAAAAAAACTGCTGCCAACACAGTTCAACATAAATCATTTTCTGAGTGGTTTTGAGTAATCCAATGATTGACCAATGGAGCTGTAAGCACTTTTTTCCGAATCCTTGATTTATGTTGGATTATCCGTTGGCGCACTTCTTGATTTATTTTTCTGAATATAATTTGTCACAAGGACAAATGACCTGATACATAACATTCAGAGCCCTTCATCGTCTGATTGCAATAAATGCATGTTCCACATTTATGATGTCCTTCAATCGGTGGAAGATTCCATACTTGTATTAAATTACTTTTTGCTGATGGTGGTGAAATAGATCCTCTGACAATTTGACTTCCCATACTGTGTTCCTTTTCCAGCCCAAATAGCGGTTATGTGAAAGATTGATCCAGATTCAAAATCAAATAGCAATTATGATTGATAATTGTTTTGAGATGGTTAGTTTTAGTACAAAACGTTGATACGAACACTAGACGTTCTAGCTTTGGATGATCCTTTTTTCATAATAGTTCCTCTTGTGGGGTTCCCCACCTTCATGCACTCCACTGACTTCCAGTGAAGAAGAGGATCCTCTTTAAAGTGCTGGTTCTATTCCACAAAGTGCTTCATCACACACATGCTGGCTACCTGAGGGCAAGAATTGACTTTTACCTTCCCCCAGGAACCTGAAATCAGCCAACAGCCTACAAGCTAAGATTCCCAAGATTCGCCATGCAGACCAGGGCCTTTTCCTATCTGGGACCTTCAGCATGGAATAAGCTCCCTCTTGAGTTACGCTCTGTAGATTCTATCTTCCTGTTCAGAAAAAGACTGAAAATGTGGCTGTTCACACAAGAATAGAAGCCCTGTTAAATCTTGGAAAGCTGCCTTTGAGCTGAGCGCCGGGACCATGCTAGGAGTAGCTGCGCGCTATATAAAACTTGTTTCATTCATTGATTCACTTTGAAGTAAATTCAATATGCCAAATGGGTATAAGTCAATCTTACCAAGGAGAGAGCACAAGCACTATAGCACTTTTTAGCTGTGGTATTTGCTAAGGCACTCAAAAATGAAATCAGAAAAACAGAATGTCTAAAGGCAAAAGGTTAGGTGGAAAACCAAGCCAAGGATGCCAGGTCTAACAATAAATATATATGTATAATATTACAGAGTAGCCGTAGCCACCTGTTGTTATAGTTGTGGTTAATAGAGATAGGAATTCCTCAGATTTTTCACCATTAATAACTATGAGCCCGTTTGATGAATCTCCACAAAACTTCGTAGACCAATTCTTTCTTCTACAATGTCTGATGATCCAAAGTTGCATTGTGATTGGTCCAGGGAATGCAAAGATAAAAGGGGGCACCCAAAACCTGTTTTTCCACCAAAGCATTTTCCATAGACTTTTGTATTGGATGTAGCACAAACATGGCTTTATTTACATGTAATTTGGCAGGATTAGACATTATGGTGCACAGATGATTCTTTTGGGTACTATAGGTAAGTAGGGTAAGTATTTTTTGAGTTATAAGATATTTTAACTTAGTGATACCTGTAGTCCCTGTATTTTTGTGAAATTTTGAAGTATTTTGCTGAAATACCACTGCACATAGCAATGACAAGTCATTAGGTGATTGGCTAATGACTGCCTTTAGAAAAGCTAAAGGCAACCATGCTATCTGTAGATACAGTTTAGTTGTTTCTGTGTTACGCCTTACGATCTAGATAAGTATTATGTTTGGTATTTTCCCCCATTATCATTATATTATTTCATAATAAACAGATTAGGTAGATGACATCTGACATAGCTTTTCTCAATGGGTGGGTGTTAGAATTGGGGTCTCTTGTATTTATTTGAATTATTTTATATAGCCCGAACATGACCCATCAGGCTATCAGAGCGCTGTACATAGAAGCAGAAAAGAAAAGCAGGTAAAGGTGTAAATACTAAACATATTAGAAGACAAACAAACAAAATGTAAAAAAAGAACAGCCAGCAGCCTAGAAGATATAAAGTAGCAAAATAAATTGCATAGTTGAATAGTAGACCAGTGCTGTAAACAAGAAATAAATGTTAGTTGGGTGGCTTCAGGTCTATTATTGCAAGTAGCTATTCAGGAACAACTCTTTGACTTCTTTTTTGAATGAGGCAGTCGAAGGGTTAGCTCTGATTTTGGGAGAAAGAGCGTGCCATATTCTCAGAGCAAGACCGGAGAAGGCGCGGTTATAAGTTCTCGCCTTTTTTCAAGTGTTTGTGGTTTCAGCATTAGAGGGTTAGAATTCTTAGGGCCCGATTCAAACCAGATAGCTCAAGTTTTTTGGCCATGTAAACCGGAGTTGTTATAATGAAGCGCTTTGTGAGTCAAGCAGTCTATGTTGAACCAAATCCTTGCTTCGAGAGATAGCCAATTGAGTTGAATTAGATCTGGTGTGATGTGATTATGTTTTCTTGATCCTGTGATGAGTCTGGCAGCAGCGTTCAGAGTAGCCCTTAAAGGGGGCAGTCTAGCTTTGGGTAGCCCAGCCATGGGTCACAATTCCATAATCTCAATGGGAGATAACTAGGAATTGGACTGCTAGCTGCATGTCATCAGAAGGCAGAAACGGTTTTATTTTCCTTAATGTGTTGAGTTGGTGATTGGCTCCTGTAGTTGTTGCACTGATGTGGTCTTGAATAGTCAGGTTTTTGTCAAGAGTTATGCCTAATGATCTACTGGAGTCAACAACATGTGGAGCACAGTTGAAAGCCATTAGTTGTTTGGGCCAATCTTGAATGGGAGCAGAATGTTTGTGGGCGGCAATCGGGAGGAATTCCGTCTTGAGTGAATTTAGCATAAGGTGATTGTAAGTTAACCAATGTTGAGTTTTCAGAAGTGCACAGTTAAGAGTTTTAATATCATCCGGTGAAGACATTTTCTTGTACAATTGAGTATCATCGGCTTACATGTCATAATGTATGTTTGAGCAGTTCAGAATTTCGGTGAGAGGTTCCATGAAAAAGTTGAAAAGCGTGGGTGAGAGTGCGGATCCTTGAGGCACTCCAATTGGAGACCAGGGTACTGTGAGAAAAGGAATGGTTGATTTAGATTCTTTGTGGTCTATTATGTAGGGACTAGGCAAACCAATTTAAAACTGGACCCTATAACCCGGTCCTTTTTTCAGGAAGATCAATCATGTTGTCATGTTTGATTGTGTCAAACGGCAAAGGATGAGCAAGAAGTATAAGTAGGCAAGGATCGTTCTTGTCATGTAGTCTAAGGGCATCTGAAGCCCGATTAGTATTGGCCAAGGAGCTGAAACTGTTCAATGTGATTACAGAGTTGTTTGTGTACGCATTTCTCAAGTAGTTTCGCTAAAGTCATGATATTAGAAATTGGTCGAAAGATGTTAGGATCAGATAAGTCGGCATTTGACAACTTTGGGATGGGTGTGGCTTTTCCTATCTTGAGGCAATCAGGAATCATATCTTGCGCGAGAAACATTTAATGGACAATCTTAGACCATAGTGGGAGAATAGAAGATCTAAGATCTTTGAAGAAATTGGTTATAGTTTTGAGTAGCTCGGCATCATCTGGTAGTATAAAGGTATTTCATGATGCATTATTTTTTGGAGTATAATCCATAGAGCCAGAAAGAGGGGAACTCGCCAAGGGTAACCATGGCGAGGTAGTGGGCTGGGTCTGATAATACGTATTTGGTGAGGTGAGTTGCAGTTTTAGTTCAATCTTTCTTGTCTTTTCAATGAAGTAAGCAGAGAACTCCTGTGCAGAGTGTTGGTTAGATGAGTGGTTTGCTTGTTGTTTGATGATTTCGAAAAACAAATTGGTCTGTTTTTGAGGTTGTCAAGCTGTGACTGTCAGGGGCTGTCCGGGATTATGTATGGAACACAGTCAGTGACTTAGGCAAGGACTAGTGATTGGTTAGAAAACATAAGTACAAAGAGGAGTACAGTGCTGCCCAGGATCATACAAGAAGTCAGAGGAGAAAAGGGATCCAAAGGGGAAGCCTGCACGAAGGAACAAGATTGCTAAGACTCAGAAAGGACAGGCACTCATGAGGTGATTTAGCATTCAGAATAACTACACCCAGGAAAAATGTGCAAGACATATATATGAAACAAAATAAACAATAAAGGGAGTGTGGGGTATAGCACTCAGGAGCGCCACACGGTAAGACTGAAGCTCAGTAAGTTCCTCATCCACAATTGCTGTTACAGATACTGACTGCAAACACCACATGCATGCAAAGCTGATAACTATGGTGATGTTATAAATTTAACTCAAAGACAATGCTCACAGTGAACAAGAAACACCACCTAGGTTGTCAGCTGTGCCCACGGATCCTGGCGATCAAACAGGAACACGCAAGGAAGTTACAGCAAGGGTGTTGAACTAAATACACAGCCACGATAGACAAGGATCTAGCAAGGAAGAGTGCTTAACAGGAAAGGAAGGAAATCACAGGGCACACTTGGCAGAAAGCAAGTAACATACATGGCAATAGAAGAGAGACGGCAGGAATAGAAAGACAGTGAACTAGGAACTGGAACCAAGGAAATGGGAAGAAAAGCAGGAGCTGAAAAAGGATATACAGAAGGGGAGGCTACAAGGGTATACTTGAATAGTGCTGGTTCAGGAATCAAGAAAACAAAGTAGCACTGAAGGCAGTTCTGGAGCAGGAACTAGAAATGAACAAAAGCTCAGGAGTCAAGGTAGCACTGTAGGCAGTGCTAGTTCAGGAACAAGGGAAACAGCTGCAGCTCAGGAACAAGGAATGCTAAGGCTCAGGAGGCAAGGTAGTTCTGTAGGCAGTGCTAGTTCAGGAACAAGGGAGACTTCTACAGCTCAGGAACAAGGAATGCTAAGGCTCAGGAGTCAATGTAGCACTGCAGGCAGGGCTAGTTCAGGAACAAGGGAAACTGCTGCAGCTCAGGAACAAGGAATGCTAAGGCTCAGGAGTGAAGGTAGCACTGCAGGCAGTGCTAATTCAGGAACAAGGAAAACAGCAGCAGCTCAGGAACAAGGAATAACTAAAGCTCAGGAAACCCTGGAAACAAGGATATCAAAAGCTCAGGAAACACTAGAAACAAGGGTCGGTCTCACCGGTACACTGCTACAATGACCAACCTTGGACTGAAGGGAGCTGGGGCTTAAAAGAGCTCACAGTAATCACATGCATCAGGTGTTAGCAGGCTAGCAGCAGTTGAGCTGAATTCCTCCACCCATTCTTGGCCTGCAGGGGTGGCGACAAAGCAGTGAGCAGGGAATTCTAGGTAATGGAGTTTCAGGCATGAGCAGGCTGGCTTCAAGCATGAGCAGGCTAGCTTCCACAAAACCCGGCATGGATTGGGAATGGATGGCCATTTCCAAGTAGAGTCCAAATGGCTGCAAGTCAGTATGTACATGAAGGGGAGGGTCTGGAAGCTTATTAAAGCACTGGATAGTCCCACAGTTCAGCCCCCTGGTGGGGGACACGAGAACGCAGGGAGCGAGGCATGACAGTGACCTAAAGTTATCGGCTTTGACGCTCTGGATAAGTTTGTTACACGCATTTGTGGTTGTACTCAACTGCTTGAGGTTTGTTATGGAAGGAGGGTTTCTCCATGATCTCTTCACCAGCCTTAGTTTGCATCATTCCTTGTTAATTGCAATTGAACCAGGGTTTGGAATGTTTGCTGCGAATCCTTTTGAGTTGCTTTGGAGCAATTGAGTAGAATATATCTTTCATGGAGTGGATGTAATGTTCAGTAAGTTCATCCAGATTTGACATGTTAGGTGGCTGAGAAAGTAGGTTATTGCTAATGTGGGTTAGATAATTTACGTTGATGTTCCTCAGATCTCAAGACCATTGTTTGGTCATACGAGGTTGTGCTTGTCTAATCAGCATCCTTTCCAAGATGGTATGGCATCCAGTTGTACAACGTTATCTTTAGCTATGATTAAATCGAGCGTGGAACACTTGTGGGTAAGGCCGTTGCAGGACTGGGTGAAGTTTAGGTCGGAGAGGAAAGCCTTAAAGGTGCAAAGTAAGGGAACATTTGCGTTGTTCCATTGTAAGTTGAAATCCCCTAGGAAGATATGATTAGGGTGTTGGTCAGAGTTAGAGGATGTGGTCTCCTTTATTTGTTCGATGAAAAGAAGATTATCACCTGGGGGGCGATAGATCCTGCAGAGTGTACAAACTATCTTGTCATTTTTCCAGATTTCAATGCCCAGGATACATGCTATTCCGCCCCCAAATTTAACATGTCTATCCAGACTGATATTTGGGTAAGCTAGATACACACTAAACGATAACCTATGCCCACCCTCTAGTAGCTTGACACAGAGTAGTCAGGCTTATCTAAAGAGGCAATGTATAAAGTATTTGTGGAACAAACACACACAGTAACACAATGGAAACACTACGCAAATACTCCACACAGGGTTATAATAGACAATAATTTTATGAGTACAACAAGACCAAATTGACAAAAATCCAATTTTTTGGGCCGGAGTTATGAATTTTTAAAGATTTAATCAAATTATAGCACTTAGAGTCATAAAACGTCAACCGGGGACATCTGGTCACGCTAGACTGGCGTAAATCCAATGCCCAGGCCGACTGCTATGGAAGGCAGGGAGGCTACAGGACTCATGCAGGTCCCGCTGAAAAGGTAACTTGGATGGAGGAAGCGTTGATGTCGAAGACTCGATGTGAGGAGCAGAGGAGGTGATGCATCATCATCGATCCCATGGATGCAGGCAATGCGCAGTCGATGAAGGCTTCTTCCATGAACTTCTTTACGATGCAGGCAATGCGTTGTCGTCGAGCCGCGCAGTCCGTCAAAGTGATGTTGTCAAGCCACAGGCTAGTCGAAGGGCAAGCCATCGGTTCTGATCAGCGCAAAGTCGTCGATGCGTCAGTTTTGGTGGATCAGCAAAGCAGAAATCACCTATTAAGGGCTCATGACTTAACCACTGGCAGGGCAGGGCTCACAGATGGCAGAGTCCAGATGCTAATGCAGGATTGAAGGAAGTCGTTGATGGTCCTCATAGTTCAGAACATGGGTGCTAGCCAGAAAGCCCTTGGAGTCATTCTGGGTTCAACTGAGATGGGTCATGTCCTTGTCCTCAGCAGAACAGAGATCAGCAGCCAGCAGGGCAGCACAGCAAGGCAAAAAATATTTCTTCCAGAACAGCAGACAAGCAGAGGCAATCCATGGAGCACAGCAGTCTTTACTCCTGGTAGAGTTCTTTACAGGTCCATAGTGTACTGTCATGGAAAGGTCAGAGCCCCAGTACTTATACGCATCTGTGCTTTTGAAGTGGGGGTGACTTCAAAGAAGGGTCTTTGAAGTGCACACAGAACCTTTCATCCCAGACCTGGCTCCAGACTATCAGTAGGGGGTAATCAGACCTTTGTGTGGGAAACAGGACACTGTCTATTCAGATGTGAGTGTCAGCTCCCACTCTCTCCTGCCCAGAAAGAGCTATCAGAATGCAGATGAATGCAGATGAGTTCTCTGTCACATCTACCCTTCCTGTGTTTGTGGCTGTCTAGAGGGAATGCACAAATTCTAGCTGTCATCCACCTCAGATGTGTATTGGAGACAGGCTGCAGGCTAACAAAGCAGTAAATGCAGAGAAATGCCCACTTTCTAAAAGTGGCATTTCTGAAACAGTAATGTTAAATCACTCTTTACCAGTAAAGAGGATTTTTCATTACAAATACCAAAGATATAAAACCTGATGCAGCTACTCCTTTCTAATCAAGAATTAAAGCTTAAACGTCTATTAAGGAATTTCCAGTGCTAACCTATGAGAGGAGTAGGACTCACAGCAGTGAAAAATGAATGTGGGTGTTTGCCACTACTAGGACATGCAAAACGTACCAGTACATTTCCGTCCTACCTTTTACTTACACAGCACCCTACCTTAGGTCTACCTAGAGCCTACGTTAGGAGTGAAGTATGTGTAATAAAGAGAAGTTTTAACGCTTGTCCAAGGGTTTCAAATGCCAAGTCGAAGTCGCAGTAAATTGTACACACAGGCCCTGTAAAGGCAGGCTTGAGATAGGTTTGATAGGCTACTTGTGTGGGTAGCACAATCAGTGCTTCATGCCCACTAGTACCATTTAATTTACAGGGTTTGGGTAAATGGTATACCACTTTACAAGGGACTCACAAGTAAACTAAATATGCCAATTGTGTACACACCAATGTTACCATGTTTAGGGAATAGGCACATACACTTTAGCAGTGGTCAGCAGTGGTAAAGTGCTCAGAGTCCTATGGACAACAAAAAGAATCAGCAAAAAAAGGAGGTAAGCTGGCAAAAGTTTGGGGGAAGACCACCCTAAGGATGACAGGTCTTACAGTGGGCCTAACGAGGATTTCTAAATTGGAAATCTTTTATCTCCAGGGTTTGTCAGAAGGGATAACCAGCACCAAAACATTTACCTACTACAGTAATCTGTAACATTCCATGTAACAAAATACTTGTGCACAGGCTTTACGACAGTGTAGTATCAATCCAACTTTTAAGGCCTATTAACTTTAACCTATGCTTTCATATTAAATAAGTCACGCCAACTTCCTTTGTCATGGCTTTTCAAAATAAACAGATCAGTCCATTGTCATCTGACATAATCTTTATCAGTTAACCAGTCGGCCTATAGATGTTATCATTGGTTTGTAATGAAGTAAATCGGACCTACTGTACTGAGCATGGCATATCCCACAAGGGAAAGAAAAATGTGTAGATTGTGCACACCTAATTTTCCATTCAATTTTTTTATAAAGGTATTAGAAGTGATCAGCGTGCTACGCTTTCTAAATGCTTGCCTGGCGTGAGCTGAATGTAGGTAAGGCCAAGTTTCAATATGTTTAGACCTCATATCATTTTAATTTTTCATGATCATTTTTTTCTTTTCGTTTCTTTTTTACATTATTGACACTTACAATGAACACAAAATGTTCAAATAAAATCCAAATTCACATGATTCAAATTATAATGCATACAAGTACAACATCATCATAAACAACTGATAACATTGAAATTCAACGTCCAGCGCCCAATAAATTTCGGGGCTGGTGTCCCTTCGTCAAGGGCAAATCTGAAAAAACAAATAAAAAAATACTTTTGTACAAACATGGTTCAATGCACGTATTTTTATAATTTGGTGTATTCTATATTCACATTACATTACCAAACGTGGTGAAGAACCCTTGTGTGGATATATCTTGCTGTGACTTATTCAGTGCCAATCACCATACTACCTAATAATCCCACAGTGGGATCAACCGGCTCATGTCGAAGGAGGAGCCCATTACCATGAGAATAACCATAACTACGGGAACCATTACTTACTATTCGAAGACCCTTTCAATGCGTCTCAACCTGAAACAATCCAAGAAAAAATGCAAGTTCACAAGAGTCCATGCTATGACCCAAGCGCAGCCTGCACCGTATTACTGTATCAGTGTGAGTCTGTGTTTGTCCTTGCCTACCTTTACGTTTCTCTCTAACTTCACGAGGTCACCAGTACAAAACCACTTGTAGCCAACGCTGTAAAAACATAATAAGCAGTGCATCAGAACAGTGCACCTAATCTTTACACAGATTCTGTTGCTACCGACCAGTTCAAACCTCTCACACTCTTACCTCTTCAGTCTGTAACTGTGTTGCTTTCCGAAACCTTCGCGTCCTAGCTTGCAAAAACACCTCAATCTCCGGTATCCTATGTACCTATTAATGTTGCGATAACTGTCGCATTCAAAATCAGCGCCATATTGGAGTGGTCAAAAGTCATCGAGATAGCTGATGGGAAAACTACTCACTGCACAAATTTGCGAGAAGCTCGTACGACGCACCGTTATTAATAAAAAAAAAACTATAACCTATCAATCTTACGATAGCCACCGCGTTCAGAATCAGCGCCATATTGGAGTGGTCAAAAGTAATTGAGAAAACTACTGAACAAACTACTCATTGCACAAATTCACAAGAAGGTCATACGTCGCACCTTGTTGTTAATGAAAAAATGGTATATCACCCGTGCCATATTACAAGGCTCAAGAAAACTTAAAAATGTACCAAAATCATCTCAGGGTTGCTGCTACGCACCCCTGAGTCACTGAATCATTGTCACAAATCCATCTGGGAGGAACACCCCCGCCACAAAACTACCAATTATCCATACTTTCCTAAAAGAGTCACTCGATACATCCTACCTGCCTCTTTTCAATAATGCACTATGTCTCTTCTACGTGCTCTGGTCAAGTCTTATTGTGTGGAAATACCCTATCCAAACTCCAATGTATGTTGTGCAGACACTGGTATGCATAGTTTCAATATCTGATAAAAACAACCTCTTTTCTCTTAGTTAGACATAGAGTCCAAGTATACATGGGTGAAGTGATTAATGTATCATTCATATGGAACCTAGTTTCGTTTTGGCAGGGTTGGTAGTAACGTGTTATAAAAAAATGCCATCTCGAATTTGTCATTTAAACCTTCCGGGTTTAGTGTGTTTAATTTTTTGATCCAAAAGGTCTCTCGCTGTAGGAGTCTTTTTGAGTTATCTGTTCCCTGGAGAATTGGCACAAGTTCAATGGTTTGAAACTTAATTTGTGCGATGGTATGTCGATTCTGGTTCCAATGTACTGCAAGGCTGGAATTGATGTTGTTGTTTCTTATTTTGCTCTTATGTTCTGTGAGGTGAATTTTCAATTTCCTTTCTGTTTTGCCTACGTACAATAAGCCGCAAGGGCATTTAATTGCGCATCCTACGTTACTGGAATTGCAATCCCCGGAATAACATAATTTAATTCGTTCACCAGTTCTTGGATGAAGTATGGTGTCCCCTATGATGGCATTATTGCAATGAATGCAATTAAGGCACTTCCTGGTGCCTGCTCTCCTTGGCGTTATCTTAGTTGTTTTCCTGGACAAAATGTATTTATCATTTCGTGATCTTGTGTAAGCAAGCCATGAAAATCCACTTCTTCTTCTAGAAGTTCCCACCGGTTCAGGATATTCTTTTTAATGTCTTTTGATGCCGTTGAGAATCTAGATACCAACACCATTCTCTTTGTCTCTTTTTTGGGTTTCTTCTGGAGTAACTTCTTCCGATCCATAGAACATGCCCTTTGTACATGATTATCCACCAACTCTTCTGGATATCCTCATTGCATGAAACAGCCTTTTTGTTTGCCCATCACTGATTTGCATGTCGTAATTTCCGAAGTAATTCTCCTTGTTCCCAGAAATTGAGAATATGGTAGGTTTCGAATCAAGTTAGGGGGTGAAAGCTCTGGAATAATAGCGAGTTGTTTCTGTCTGTTGGTTTCTTGTACAGCTTCGTGGTGATGCCATCTTTTCCTAACTCAACCCAAACGTCTAGAAATGCAAGACCTGTTTTACTGATGGTGTCTGTAAGCTGTATCCTTGGATTCCTGGAGTTCAGCATCCTGATATTCTCAATGAGTGACTCTTCAGTGTTCTTCCAAATTCTGAAGATATCGTCGATGTACCGACGAAAAAAGACCAAATCATTCATCCAGGTAGAATTCGATAAAACATGCTCCTGTTCAAATTTAGCCATGAAATGTGTTAGCATAAACTGGTGCTCCGGAAAAACCCACGGAAGTCCCACTGAGTTGTAGGAAATATTGTTTATTCCATTCAAAGTAGCTGTGGTGTAGACAAAATTCTAAAAGTTGAATCAAAAAGATATTTTGCGTGTTGATAGTAGGTTACTGTAGCAATGCCCATTCCACCGCCTCGAGACCCTCTGAGTGTGGGATGGATGTATAAAGCGAGACTACGTCTATGGTGCATAAACACCATTCTTCATCAGTCTTTGTTGGTATTGCCGCTTTTCTCCCGAGGAAATCTGTTGTGTCTTCAATGTACGTTTCCCATGACTGCACAAACGGTTGTAGATGAACGTTGATGTATCTACCCAATGGTTCGAACAAAGAACCGCAACCTGACACAATCAGTCTGAATGGTGGATCTGTTAGGTTTTTGTGTATTTTTGGGAGCATATATAATTTTGGTCGCCTTGGGAAATGAGTAGTTAAATACAAAAAAAAACAAAAAACAAAGAAAGGCTTAAGGAGCCAGAACATGGCCTCGTAATCAACATTTCATCAATATCTCTAACCAAAGCAGAGTTGACCGTATTGAGCAAAGGGACATCTTTTGTTCCAACCTATCACAGCACAGCACTGGAAAATGAAATAGCTTTCTTTAAATTAATGAGAATCTTGAGACTGAAGAATTTTTTCAGCAATGTGATTCCTGTGACTCCCCCTCAGAGGAGACATTGAGTCCGCAATTTAGACCCAAAAGTACATTCATGGCTCCGGTCTCACACAAAACACTGGATATGTTCGAAATCTTGGTGAAGAAAGATCTGAATAAATTAAATTACATACAGGCAAAAAAATATAACACTAACTTGAGCAGAGCAGAACACAGCATTCTACGAACCTTGGCAAAGAACACTGAAATTATCTTTCAGAAAGCTGATAAGGTAGGAGGATTAGTAATGATGGATTACACCTTCTATGAAACTAAAGTCAATGAACATGCGAATGATACAGCTATTTACATGCCAATGGACACCGACCCTACATTTGAAATTTCTAATCTTGTCCAAAAAATACTCAACAAAGCTTTGGACATGGACAGCATTGATGAGAACACCAAGTTGTATTTTACTACCCAATTCCCGATGGGACCGAAATTATTTATGCTCCCAAAAATACACAAAAGCCTAACGGATCCAGCATTCCGACCGATTGTGTAGAAGGTAGAAAAAACAATGTTGCATTAATGAAGGTGTAGAGACATAAACAAAAAGTTAAAAATGGGTGAACCAAAGAGAAGTGTCTAACAGAGGAATGTTTAAACTCTGATGAAGCACGTTAAGAAGAAGGTGGTACACTATTTAAAAGATTAAATTATATTGAAGAAGCATGCCAGCAAATGTATGAAACTTACAATCAAGCAGTTAAAATCTAATCTTGCACTAAGGTGTTACACTCACATTTAATATCGAATATACTATGAGATATGATTCCTATAAGCAGTGAGGGAGCTGTGCCCCAGTGAGACTCATAAACCACAAGTGTACTGATGTCTCACACCCAAACAATCAGTGTGCCTAACATCTCTGGTATGAAAAAAGATATGCAGACAAATAAATAGGTAGCTGATAAATACCTCTCATTATGGAAGGTGCACCTCCAAAGTCCTGATAATTACCTTAAACAAATGATAACACTGCCTTTGGACAAGGATCCCCATTCCGATGTGTGGTTGTTATTTAACTTGTTAGGTTGGCTGTTGGGTGCTTGAAAACATATAGGGCCCGATTCAAAAAGGTAAACTTATACAGAGGTAAACTTAGACCAAAAGTCTTACTTTACTACTTTTCGGTATTCACAAAGGTAAACTTAGACCAAAAGTCTAAATTTACTAGCAGTAACTTACCTTTGTGAATACCGAAAAGTAGTAAAGTTAGACTTTGGTCTAAGTTCACCTTTGTGAATACTGAAAAGCAGTAAACTTACACAAAAGTGTAAGTTTACCTTTGTGAATTGGGCCCATAGTGCCTATGAGCCCACATATGTGAGGACCAGGAGGTAACTGAAATCTAAAGACCAAGACCTGATGCTGCTGCAAGCCCAGTCTAGAGGAGCCGTGTTTGTTATCACAATGACTTTGTTCATTCCTGTTAAATCAGAGAGCTTTGAATTGCGGAAATATTGGAAATGCCTTGACCTGTTGATTATTTCCACATGTAGCTCAACTATGTGCCCTTTTATTCTCATTGCCTCCACACAAAGGCAACCTTTGGCAGCACTTCCAAACCAGTACCAATGCGCTTCATGACACATGGCATTTGATAGAACCCTAAGCACCTTATCATGCCCACTCCCACAACAGAGGGCTGAATTGCATCCTCTCAAATAGATATAAACTCTTCTCAGCCAGATTTGAACTACACCTAATCTTTAGAAAAATAAGGTTTATATGCTATTTTTCTACTAATGGACAGTGAGGTCCAAACCAAAATGAAACAGGTCTAAACACTGAAATCCTGCTTAAATCGCTCTGCAAGCAGTATTTCTCCAGAAATACAAACTTTCACGAAAGAGGTCCTAACTGATTTGAAAAGATTTGAGAGTATCCAAAAAGAAATTTCCATATTCTCTCTAAAGTCGATCTGGCCCTAACTGAATGGATATCTGATACAAATTTGGCAATCAAATAATCAGAGAAGGGAGGCTCCATTGTCCTTAAGGATACCAGGAATGCTTGTGACAAATCTCAGACAGTAAGCACTGTGTGAACTCACTCAAGATCCTACAGCAGCTACTAGAACCATTATAGATTCTATTGTAGAAGATGCTTTAATTGCATTTTGGATATCTAAACAAGAGGAATATTTTTATAACTGCAGAAAATCTTACTGTTTCCTACATTTATACCCTACCAAATATTTATGAAAATAAAACTCTACCTCTTGGAAGACCCATATTCTCAGGTATTGCTTCCATATTGGAACTCATCTCAGACATTCTGAATGTCTTTCTACAATCCTTGATGAACAAAATGCTATCTTGCTTAAAAGACAGCAAAGATACCCTGAATGTTCTGGGAACTTCCACCTGCTATCCAAATACAAAGATCATGATATCCTTATATATTGAAACCCTACATGCCAACATAAACTCAAGTAGCTACACTCAAGGCAATAACATTTATATTAGGAGATACTGAGCAACCACATAATAGTTAATCAAAAGGATAACATACCCATGTTTGTCAGTAATGTTGAGAATTATCCCCATCCAGTGAATTGACCTTGCTCAAAAGGAACCTGCTTAGGTACATAAAGGAATGCTCACCAACAACTTGTTTGTGGCATGCCTCATCATTGGGACCCTCACCCAAAATGATGTACTATCAAAGTGGGGTACATCTGGTTTAGGCAGCTCATAGATAATGCAGGTAACATAATATATAAAATTATCTAGGGTATATCCAGAAAGTCTGAATTTATTCTAGGTGGCCCGAATAAGATTAAAAGCAATAGTACAAATATGTTAGCATTGCTCAGAACCACTGTTGTGGGGAACGGGACTCTGAACATTTGTCTTCTAATCTGTTGTAGAATTTGTGGTGCTAAAACATTTTAAATTTGATTATTGAAGCAACCTGTTTGTTTTATCCTATCCTATTTTTACTTGTCATATTGCACTTTGGGACACTTGGAGGCGCCATTTTGGTTAGCGCTCCAGTGTTTCACGGGTCTCCTCTTTTAAATGAGACCCGCTGTGCGGATGCACGCAGTGGCAAGTCCGTCTGCGCCCATCCGCGTCCGACCGGGGCCACGGGCCAGGAACCCTGCTTCTCCCCAAGTAAGTAAGGTAACTTACTCTACCTCTCAGATCCTAGTGCTTCCGAGACCATGCAAGGAACACAGTTTACACTCTAAGGGGCATATTCTGAAGGACTCACCGCCTAGTTAGCGGCACTTTATCGCAGCCAAAGTGGCGATAAATTTATCGCACCATTCACAAGCTGGTGTTAACAGCCCATGACACCATTTTACCCGCGATAGCAGCCGCAAAAATCATCGCCACAGATGACCCCCGCAACTATCACTAATGAGATGCAGAGTAGGCGTTCCCGAGCAAACATCCGCGACAACACCACACCTCAACATTCACAACGACCAGCCCGATCAGCGATAAGACCACAAAACAGGGGATAAGGTGCGTTAGCAGCAGGAATCCAACACCTGCTCTGACCTGGTGTAAAGTCGGACGACAACCTGCACCATCAAAGGGAGACCAGTCCACAGCCACACATGAAGAACAACAGATGCCATGGAGCTACTCACCATGCATCCCGGAGCCCCGAGAGGGCAACAACACCCTCCGCCACCACCCCCAGGGCCCCAGCACCTCCCCGCCCCCTCTCCCCCGGACCACCACAGAGGCAGCGCAGACAAAGACAGCGGACCTTCAGGAAACGCACCAGCCCCACAGAGCTAACACCAGACAATGTCAATGCCCACTACAGGCTCAAAAGGACAGCCATCCACCGCATCCGGACCATCATTGCCCACAGGCTGACGGTACCAACACAGCGGACAACCAACATCCCTCCGCAGACAAAGCTGCTGGCTGTGCTGCACATGTTGGCCTCCCGTACCCCCAAACAACATCCGCCAGAGTCGGAGGAGACACACAGCCAGCCCCATCTAAGTTCCCCACACCTGTTCTGGATGCCATCATCAGCCAGGTACCCCAGTACGTAAACATCCCCCACAATGTGCTGGAACAGCTGGAGACCAAGCAAGGACTACACGCCATAGCAGGAGTCCCGCACCTGTTGGGGGCAATCTACTGCACACATGTCCAACTTGTGCCCCCTGCCGAAAAAACACACAATTACCGCAACAGAAAGCACACGCATCCCATCAATGTGCAGGCAATAGTGGACCAGCGGGGACCCTACACCAATGTTGCAGCCAACTACCCAGGCAGTGTGCATGATTCCATCATCCCCCGACAGTCCATCATCAACCAGCGTTACCAGGATGGCCCCCATGGAAATGCACTGCATGTAGGTAAGTACCAAATGAACACACCACACACCTCAACTCCACAATCATGCAACTCACAACACTGGCAATGCGCACGTCACAAAATCACATACAACATGCCAGACAACATGCCCACCCACCAGACACGACAGCACAACTTTCTGTGGCAACCTTGCTCAGCCATGCACATGAACCATCAACGGCATGGCACCGCAGCCACACAATAGCGAAATGTGGGGAGAGGTGGGAACCAGGTATGTGCGAAGGAGGCAAGTGACCCATGAATGAGAATGTACACAATGCCAAATGTGGCGGAGATGTCCTGGACAGATTGCAGTATGCAGACCACAGACATATCCATGCCCACATGCACTGCTGATGTGTGCAGTGTAGTGGACAGTGGACGCAACCATATCACCACAGCCAGTGGGGAAGAATGCGGAAATGTAGCTTGTGACTCCCCCCCTGCAAGCGTGTGCGGAGTGGCCTGGCCCGGCGTACGCAAGGCCAGCGTAGGGGTGTGAATAAAAAGCATGTAGACCTGGGCGTGGTCCTCTTCCAGAATGGCAAACGTGCCTGCCAGTGCGGCACCTCCTACCCTGCCACGAGGCCGACACCCTCTCCGTGAGCGCTGTGGCCTGTGAACCTATGCGCCTGCTGCACCACGGGCCGCTGGACTCCCAACCTGTCATGCCCACCCCTGCGTATCCAGGCCTCACTGCTCACCTGCCGACACCGGCGTGTGTTGAAGAGGGCCCACCATGTGCCGGCGCAAACTCCAAGCCCAAACCCCGAGTCCTTGGCAGCCTCCTCACACCATCATGGCCTCTGCGACACAGGCCCGCTTTACCCCTTTTTCATTTACGTACTCCACCCCTGCCTCCAGCCTACACTACGCTCAAGTAGGTCACACATGTGGAACTGAGTCGTGATATCTGCATGGCGGAGTCCATATCATTGTACGCAAGGAGACGAGTAAGAGGAAGACGCAATTCAGTCCAGAGGAGAAAAGGACCATCTTTAGGGAGGTGTCCGGACACTGCCGACAACTGCCCTGGTGTCACTAACTCTGTGCATCGTGGGCCAACGACACGTGGATGTGTGCCCCTACTGACTACTGCCCCGGGCCTATGCTGCGGTCAAGTAGGACACACATTTGGGACTGAGTCTTGATTTGGCAATGGCCGAGTACACACGCAAATGCAGAGTTTAACTCACTATACTCCCTTCGATGTGGTGACACAAAGTATGTGCATGGCATCCCAGCCACACGTGTCTGTGGGACCTTGAAGACTACGCCTTTGGACTACACTGCGGGCCTGCAGGCCTCACACAAATCCAATCCAGTCCATACCAGGCAGGACACGGCATCGTCGCTGGCTAAACACCAGCTCAGCTCTGTCGCTACTGCCTCGGTCAACCACGAGTCATCACCACATGCCATTTCAATGCTGTGTGTTAGTGTTCCAGGAGGAGCTTGCTGAACTTCGGTTGGCCCGCGGTGGCCGCTGCCTCCGGACCACACAGCGGTCGAGTAGGTCACACATTGGGAACACAGTCATGAATCATTTATGGCCGAGCTGATAATATTGTACTGGCCACGTCGCAGACTGCATCCCCTTACAGCTCCGGTGCCACTAAGTCTGTTCCCCAACATCCATGGACACTTACTTCTTGAGATTTGTTGGAGACTGAGTCCATGGCTTGGGGGTTGTCTTCATCATCGTGTCGGTGATACTGAGTATGTTGCCAAGACGAGGCTGTAGCATTCCACTCCTCCATTTGCCGCTTCCGGCCCGCTTCTGCCCTCTGCACCATGCCCTGGAGGAGCCCTTCCACTGTCCCCCACAAACCTCTGCGACATTCACCTTCAACGAGGACCCGCTCACCTAGCGTGGCACTATCTCACTGCACCGCAAGTCACCGTCCCGTGGCGGTGTGCCTGTGCCGGCCGCAGTGCATCCGGGACCACTAACTCTGAGCAGCTCAAATCGTGGCCCCAACCTGAGGGCATGTCGGATGGCCTCTGTTCCGATGGCCTGGGGGGAATCAACGCCATGTCTCTGTGGCCCTGCGCTGTCCGCTGCCTCCGGCCTCAGGTGCGGTCCACCTGGGCTCACACATCAAATCGAGTCCTGGCCTGCCCGGACGTCGCATCACCGCAGGATGCACACGCCACCACCGCCAGGACCAACTCCAAACGACAGGTGCCAGAGTCGTAAGTGTCTAACTGCCAGACTGTCAGAGTTGCTCACACCTGTTGTGGGTTCCATCATCAGCTTGATACCCTGCTTAGCCCTTCAGGTGCCACTTACTCAGTGCACATCGAATCAAGGAGCATTCTGCTTGCATGTTGGGTGAACACTGTACTCTCTCCGGCTACCACCATGATGCTTCACAGTTGTTTCTGTTATGCTGGTGTTTTATGTTTCTGCTTCAATTGTGATCACTGTTCAAGTTGTTGCCAGCACCAATGACTCCCTGAGGGCTGGCTGACACTCACCCCACACACATCCAGCACATGTGTAACTGTACATGTGACCATGCCAATAAAGGTGTCGGGTGCACGTGCCCGTGGCCAGTTCAAGAGCTCTATGAGTGTGTCCGTGTGCTCATGATGTATGCATTCAGGCCACGGCCCCACAACATCACATTGTGCCGTGTGCAGAGGATGCAGCCATGTCACCGCAGGCAGAGTGTGGGACATTGCACATGTAGCTTTGTCGTCCCCACTCAAAACATAAGAGGAGTGGACTGGGCCGGCGTGCGCCAGTCCAGCGTGGGGGTGTGGATGATTATCCCGTGGCTCTGGGTGTGGTCAGTCCTGGAAATGTGCAAATGCGGGTGTATCTGTCGCAGTGTGGGTCTCCTTTGGGGAGTGTAGGTGGTCCCTGATGGGACTTAGACACCCATGTATGTGATCTAGTTCGGCTTCCATGAGGTGGGACCCCACCCGCACCTGTTCGGACACCCCCTTCTGGCAGTCTGACACCTGGCCTTGGAATGCGATGTGTGCTTCGGTGTGCTGCTGGGAGCCAGCCGTGGTGGTGTGTGCGTCCAGATGTGTTGTCTGTGCAGGGGGTGGGGTATCCTGGATGCAGCTGGGCTGCCCTGCTCCTGGGGGTTGATTGCCCGAAGACGTCCATGAACTGTTGTAGGGCATCGGTGTCGGAAGTGTGGAGGTCCTCTTCAGAATCACTGTGGAGTTGTCTGGTCTGCTCTGCTGGAGGTGTTGTTTGTCCCTCTGCAATGTGAAGGGGAGATGCTTGTTGACATTGTGTTGGCATGTATGTTAACGCATTATTCAGGTTTACATACAGACTGCATGACAATGTACATTGTGACTGTTTGGGAGGAGCGGACTATTTGATGCGGGACGTGGACATTTGGACTACATGACGTAGGTGAGGTTGTACACGTACATTTTCATCTCACAGTTCCCTGCTATGTCAGATGTGATTGGCCATTTTCTACGCACAGGCGGACCCAGTTGTGTCCTCTGTTCTGCAGTGTAAGTGTTGCACTGTGTACCACAAAGTCGTCCATGTGAATGTGCTGGCATTGCTATGTGTGTGTGCTGCATTGTGAGAGGGTCGCACCTGCAGCTGTGATTTTGCTGCCTCTTATCCCTTGGAGGCGGTGTGCCTTTGACTTTTGTGCTTTTAAGGTGCTGTGATGTTGGCGACTTGGGTCATTTGTGCTCTTGGACGTTTTTTTTACTCTTGTGCACTGTTTGTCTGCAGATGTATTGTTGACGTCAGTGGTTGTTTGTGCAGGTGGATGTGTCAGAGTGTGACCTGCTCCTTTCCGGATGTGGTCCACACTCAGCCACCTCAGTCTCGTAGTGTGCACACTGCCATGGTGATTGTATTCCAGCCATGCTGCTGGTCATGTGGTGTCACGTGCATTGTCAGTGTGGCTCTCACATACGCATCTTTGCTGTGTTTCGCACGGGTGCATGTGTGTGTCGTGGACTTGGTGATGTGTGGGGTGTGACCCCTTTGGGCACATGGTGGATGGGGGCCTACTTGATGTTTGTATGTGTGCTTCAGGGTGCCACGGAGATCAGGGACATGACCCAGGGTCATTGTGGGTGTGCGGTGTGCTACACGTCGTTGTGCATGTGTGCCATTGTGCCCGTCCCCCCGTCCCCCCAGTCCCTGTTCATTACTCACCCTGTTGATGTTGTGTCAGGTCATGTCGAGCTGTATCAGGACTCCCGACTCCTTGCACCGTCTCCGCACTGATGACTTTGGCCGCCATTTGCTACAGCTCCTCCTGTGGCGCTGGACTCCCACCTCCACTCGCCGTTGCTACCTTCCTGTTGGCAGCGGGTTTCTGCTTGGTTTGGCTTTTCACATCGTGCCAGCGAATCTTGGCCTCTTCGACACTCCGACTACATTCACAATGGAATGCCATTTTTCCATCTGTGTTGCCAATGACACGGTGGAGGTGGCGGACAGTTGTTGTTCGTGCTCTGTCACCTCCGTGAGGACGATCCGGTTGTCATGCGGACTGTACCCAGTCTTCCTCTTCTCCTTTGCCTTCCCCGACCCCGAGGTTCCTTGCTGGTGGTCTGTGGGGCTTGTGGAGTTCGCGTTGACCTGGGCACTGGTTCCGGGTGCATCCATGTTGCTTCGCAGTTTATTATTATTATTATTATTTTTTTTCTTGTTCTGCTTTTATTGTGCATTTTCCCTCATGAAGCGTGGGAATTGCAGGCTTGTCGCTTGTTATCGCTGATTTTTGTATCGGAGTTGGCCTCATCGCGACTTTATTTGCGTTATTGTTTCGCATTTTTGCGGCGTCGCGTTGATTTTAACGCAGACATTTGAAGCGTTATCGTGGGACTATCGCATGGTGCCACCAGGTTGAGAATACTACGTTAACACGGCCTTGGTTTCCCGCGATAGACTGCGATATGCAAAGTTGCGTTAAGCTAAATTTGCGGTGGTTATCACACGTTCTTGAGAATATGCCCCCAAATGTTTAACGATCGGAGATTTCCCATATATTCACTGCTCATTCTGCGCACTCTCTGTCCCAAGGATTTTAACTAAACCTAAAATCCCTTGTTTCTATAAATTGTTTTTAATCAATTGCAGATCTTTACCAAAACACTCCTCTGAACTCCGCATTTTTTTAGAAGAGGAACAACCAAACATTATATATTATTAACGGAAACTTGGCTACACAAGGAATCCGGCCCAATCTTGTGCAGACCCTCCTCCCTGGCTATTACATTCAGCGTAAAGATCGTGAAATTAAGAAAGGTGGAGGTATTTCCATTATTCTGAAAGATACTTTTAAATGCCTCATTAAACCCGACTTGGTACCAGACTGCGAAAGTATTACCTTCGCAATCACCTTTTCTCCCATCTATAAATAGTCTGGAATTTTAATATATAGACTACCAGGAGCCTATGGAAAATTTATGAATTATCTCCCTGAAATCGCTATCAATTTTGCTAGTGCGTCCCCCAACTTCTCCCTGCTAGTGGATTTTAATTTACATCTCGATGAGCACTGTGTCCCCAAGCTTTTGAGCTTCTCCAAGACTTATCTGCCATCCAGTTGACACAAAAAGTTATAGGCCGTACTCAATTTAAAGGACATCTACTTGACCCGACTTTTTCCAATGATAAAAAATTTAGAACCTTGGACCCTATTCCAGTGTCTTGGTCTGAACATAATTTTATCCCAGTTATCTGGGACAGTGAGACACAACCCACCCATCTCAGAACCATTAGCAGTTCAGAACGTACCTGGTCTAAATTATTGTTGGAACAAAAGCTTCAAGTTCTTAGAGACTTTAAGCATACTTTAGGTTCCAATCCTGAAAAATGTACTCACTGGATTGAGTTTTCCCTTGATTTAGTTATTCCTAAGAGAATTGGTAATAAGTGAGCAAAAGAGATAACTTCACCTTGGTATTCCCCTAAACTTCGGAAGCTGAAACAGAATTGCAAAAGAGTGGAAAGAAAATTGAGAAGAGATTATAGTGAGTCAAGCCAACAGCACTACAGGGAAACGATAACATTTTATAAGGCTGCGCCAACTCCCCCCATGAAATTTTTTGAATTTCTAAAAACTTGCTTGACTCTTCTCCTGATATAGTGCCCGCTTTATTCCCCCAAAAATACAAGATATCTATGACAAATTTCCCTATTCTTCTCCCCGTGGCAGTCCTCCAATCGACGACAACCATCCACCTTATGCTGGGCATTTTTTGGAGGAATTTCCCACTTTGAACCATGATAAGCTCTTAGAAATTTTATCTCAAATAAAATCAGGCTCCCCATCTAATCCTGCACCTCCACGCCTTCTAATTAAGGCCACAGAAGCAGTCTTCACAATCCTGCTTGAGCTGATAAACCTTTCCATTACCACTGGCCTAGTCCCCCCACCTTGGAAACGGGCTATAGTTAAAGCCCTACTGAAGAAGCCCAATTTGAATCCTGAGATTCTAGGCAACTACTATCCCATTTCCCTTCTTCCAGGGATAGGTAAAGTCTTAAAAAAGAATGTCAATCAGACTTTATCGGAGTTCCTTGAAAATCACAATCTTCTTCACTCCACTCAGACAGGATTCCGACCTCTTCATGGCACGAAAATGGCTCTTCTTACTGTTGTCGAGGAATCTAAGAGACTCCTCGATCAAGGTGGATCAGTCGCCATTATTCTTCTGGACCTGAGCTCCACATTTCATACAGTAAATTATGACATCCTCATAAGAAGACTCAGGAATGTTGGAGCTACAGGAAGTGCGATCACCTGAATACAGTCCTTTCTGGAGGTCAGGACCTTCCAGGTCTTCGAAAGAGGTAACAACTGCAACAGCCTGCCGCTTAGATGTGGAGTGCCGGAGGGCTCATCATTGAGCCCGACATTATTCAATGTCTATATGAGGCCTCTTGCAGATACTGTTTTACGCTATGGGATTAATATAGTCACATATGCTGATGATACTCAATTTTCTCACTAAATCATAACCAGAACACCTTATCATCCTCCCTCAGTTCATGTCTAGAAAAAGTGGCAAAATGGATGGAACACTCGTGCCTCAAGCTCAATGGAGATAAAACTGAGCTGATGCTCTTGGGCAATAACCTTACCCCAGAGCCAGGACTGACATGGCCCAACTTCATGGGCCCCGCTCCTGCTCCTAAATCTATAATTAAAAGCCTCGCCATGTGGCTAGATAAGACTTTTACATTTGACCATGAAGCCATGAAGTTGGCAGCTACATGCTTTGGCATGCACAGAATGCTATGCAAAATTCTCCCTCTTCTTCCAGTTACCGCTAAGAGACTGATGGTCCAGGCCCTTGTTCTTCCTTTAGTCATCTAGACTATGGGAACTCCCTCTATCTAGGGGCCCCAAGGACCACTGCAAGGAAACTGCAAATAATTCAAAATTGCGTGTCTCGGTTGCTGCTCAATATCCCTAGAACTCAATCGACCAGCCGTGCATTGAACACCCTTCATTGGCTGCCTGTAATTTATAAAATAAAGTTTAAATCTTTATGTATTGCTCATAAGACACTCTGGAGCAAAGGATCCCCGAGCTCTCACTCCTTGATTTCCTTCTTTCGCCCCAGAAAAAGCTTATGCTCAGCCAATCTTTTCCTGGCCATAGTACCTCGAATAAAAAAGGAAAGATATGGTGGCCGCTCTTTCTCATACAACATTGCCAGGCTTTGGAATGCCCTCCCTCTCTATTTTTGCTCAGCTAAACAGTACCTCAGTTTCCGCAAGTTTCTCAAAACCTGGTTGTACCAGAACATCTCACTATAATCATTATACCTTCTCATCTTCTATTCTGTGTGACACTTTTAGCGCTGGGATGCCTTCGGGTAGCCATGTGCTTTAAAAGTGCTTCATAATAATAATAATAATGTATCTTGGTGGAAGCTCAGAGTTATTGATAGTCTAGGCACCACTGGTCTACATGTTACATCCAAGAAGTAAGCCCATATGGGTCAGTAGGTCTTGGTCACAACCACACCCGCAGTACACAGTGATGTCATCAATTATATCATTACAGATGTTGCGTTATGTTTTCAATGGTGTCATAGAACATGTCATGAGTGATGTAATATGTGAGGTGATAGGCATTGCATGGTGAAGGCGCAAGTTATAGTTACTATAGGGCTTACAGTGGTTTTGTTCGCTTATAACAGTATGTTTTAGCAGACATTTTTGCCTGACTATAACATGGGGCATGAGGTTGGATGCAGGGCCTGGCTGCAGAAGAGGCCCTGTGCCCAACACCCCGGCAACTCCCCGCCGTAACACTATTAAGGCTGCAATTTTTAGTAAAGCAACCTAATGGCTTTGTCAGATGGTCAAAATATAAAAAGCAGTGGTCTATTGGCTTTATCAAAGGGTCAGCACAATAACATATATAAAGCAGACTGTTACCGAGGACCCACAGTGTCTCCAGCAGTCCACGCTGCGTGAAGGGTTTCCCCTATGGTTTTGCACTGGCATGAGATACCTACCATTACGTTAGCTGCCATCCCTGTTCCATCTCTCAGCGTTTCTGCCCAGGGGACTTAGTCACCGGTGTACCCTGCTGCAGAAGGCTGTATAGGTCAGAAATCATGGCTGTCACAATGTGGTAATACGTTGCTGCACTCCCAGGCCAATTGTGGGATGCATTACTGAATGTCTAACCTGCATGGATTGCAGACGCACCATCTCTGCCAGGCCGAAGTCCACCTGGAGTTGCTCAAAGGGGAGGGGACCCCTGCCTTGAAGAAGTGGCACACAGATAGACAGCCGGCACTCTGCCAGTCCTGAAAGGCATCCTGGTCAAGGCCAGGCGTGAAGTTCCTAAACCTATCACTGGTGTGAGTGGGGAGGGAAATGATGTCAGACCCTTATGGGTGGCGACAGGGTCCCACATGCTCAGGATAGATGGGGAGGAATAAAACCCCCATGTTCTCTGCGGGCGAGGCAACAAGGGAGCCTTCCACAGAGAAGTTCCCGCTACTGACCTATCCATGAATTGCCAAGGTTTCTCTGAATCCTCTTTGGACCATTTGACCATATACCACAGCTGTGGCGCCTCGTAATATTGCATGAGGTTGGGGGTTCCCGGACATCCCTCTGCTGGTAGGTGATAACTCAGATCTCGGCTCATACGAGGAAGCCCCCCAGCCCAAACAAAGTGATGTTTTTCTAACTCTAAGAGCTGTATCATGCTGGTGGGGGCCTCAAGCGGGAGCACCTGGAAGAGGAAAAAGATTCTCGGGAGAGCCGTCATCTTCTGCGCTGCTATCCAGCCGAGCCAGGAGAGCTGGTATAGCTTCCATTGTGCCTGGTCTCTCCTAATTTTTTGTTAGAGGAGTTGGTAGTTCATGTTCAAAGTCTCCTGAAGGGTTGGGGCTAGTTGGATACCTAAGTAGGGAATAGAGGTGGATTGCCTTTGAATTGGGTAGTGTCGGGCCAGAAGAGTCTCCGTCTCTCTTAGGACAAAGAGGTTCAAAGCCTGCTATTTCTGGATCTTTACACAAAATCCCGCCGCCCCACTGAAGGCCGCAATCTCCACAGCGAAAGCCATGAGGGCTTACCCGGGGTGGTCTAATGTCACTATGACGTCATCTGCGTAGAGGCTGATTGTGTGATCCACCCACCAAAGGCAACCCCAGTAATGTGGGGATTCTCACACACCCTCTGAGCAAAGAACTCCACATACATGAAAAGAGCAGATGTGAGAGCAGACACCCCTGATTTTTCACCTTAGGAATAGGAAATGGGAACAAGCTCCGATCGTTCACTTGTACCATTGCCTGGAGTTGCCCATAGTTGCAGAGTACCCATTTACAAAACTGGGGCCCAAAACCAAAGTGTCGAAGCTTCTCCACCAGATACGGCCAGTGCACCCTGTCAAACGCCTTTTCGGCATCTATGATCAAAAGCATGATCTCCTGTTTGGAACTGCAGCATTGTCAAGCAGATGTAGAATTCCCTCGATATTATCACTGCTTGTCTATGCGGGACAAATCCTGCTTGATCGGGATATATAAGCCCCAGCATAAGCGAGTCTAGGTGTGCTGCTAACATACTGGTTAACAATTTGATATCCATATTGAGGAGCAAGAAAGGGTGGTATGATCCACACTGGCTGGGGTCCTTTGCTGGTTTGGGGATGATGACTACGGGGGCGCCCATCATGGAGGATGGTACTGTATCGGGGCCTGTCATTTCGTTGAAAAGCCGGGTTAGAATCAGAGCCAATTTCATACAGAAGGTATTATAAAGCACTTCTGGAAATCCATCCAGCCCCTGCTATTTAAGTAGCGTCTGGCTTGCGATAGCAAAGATCACCTCCTCGATGCGGATCTAACGGTCAAGCGAATCAGCTTGAGCCACTGTCAGCCGCGAAGTGTGTGCTTCTCTCAGGTAAAGGTCTGGGCCATTGGCAATGAGGGTTAGCCGTGAATAGAGTTACGCATACAAATCGTGGAAGGCACATGCAATGGCAGCATCACCCTCAATCTCAGTGCCATTGTGCGACCGAATGGACACTATTCCAGTAGCCTGCCACTGCGCCATCAGTTGGTAAGCAAACACCTGCATTCGTTCCCCTTTGTCGGAGCAGAGCGTACTAGGCCTTGTCCAGGTAAAATTCCGTCAGTTGGGCCCTTGTGGACCTGCAACTCCTATCATACCTGTGGAGCGCCAGTGAGCTTATGTATATGCTCAAGCTCTTGTACTTGTTGAGTAAGGAGCACCATCTTTTTGCGTCACATTTTTGTTGTCCTTTGCAAATATGGCTATAAACCCCCCCCCGGATGACTGCTTTTAGAGTTTCCCAGAGGAGAGAAATTGGGGTGTCAGCCGTGTCATTGGCGTCAAGGTAGCTAGTAAGCACCGGATTGATCTGCTCTACTACCTCTGGTCTCTGCAGTAGTGTCTCCCTTAGTCTCTCCAGTCTCCCCAGTTGAGCTTTTCATGGCGGAGTGTTAATGGGAGGGAGACCACTGCGTGTTCTAAGAGGGATCGGGGCTCTATCTCAACCGCCGTTAGGAGGTTATGAAACTCTTTGATCCACTGAAAATGGTCAAGGTGAGCATAGGTTTTGTGTGCGTGAGAATAAAAGGTATAGACCTTAGTCTGGGGGTGACGTTCCCTCCAAAGTTCCCTCAGTCCCATCTCCTATAGCCAGTGTATTCCCTTCTAGGAGAACACCCCATAGCCTCTGTATCGGGTGCAGAACTTATCTCCCGTAGGGAAGCGAAAAAGGCCTCCAGGAAGGTGCATTTAACCAGGCCCTCGTTGTCATCACTCTCAATATGGGGCTCCGTGCAGACAGGAGAAGGTTTATACCCTGTCTGGCTCCCAGTTGGGTTGGTCAGCATCTTTTTCAGGGAGCGATCTTTCTTATTCCTGGGCAGTGGCCATGACAGACCCAGGGTTTACATTTGTGTAGTCACAGAGTGCCCTGCTCCGGATTGTGATGGAGGATTAGGTGCCTCACTGGGCTCCTTTCTTCACCACTGCGCCTGGGGGACGGCGGGTCACAAGTCCAGCAGGTAAAGGCCATTGCAGCTCCCGGGGGAGCCTCAACTCAGTTTCTGTTCCCCCTCGCAGTCGCCAGATGCTGGTGTGTCTATGTGGACCATGGACTTGGAGTCCCAACAGTTCAAGGGTTCAGGAGGCTGCATTTTTGTGTTGCCGCTGCCATCTCAGTTGCGCAGTCGGCCGCTGAGCAGTGTGGAGCTTTATGTAGATTCTGGGGGCACCCCTCCTCTATACCTTACCCGCCAGCCCGGGGGTCCCCAGGCACATACAGGCTCCTGTCATGATTTAGGTCAGGCGACAGTGGCAACAGATGGCAAGGTGCCCTGGCAGCTGGGACAAGTGAGCAGGAGAAGCGTCTTACTTGTCCATCCGCTTGGAAGGCTGCTCTGGATTCTCTGGGGGTGATTGTGTCATCAGTGACGCATTGTATGGATGTATGGCTCCCACCGTAGAGGCCGGCCGGGAGCCACAATCTGCTGGAGACTACTGCCTAACACGACTGCAGTCCTTCTCCCCAGGCTGCTGTCTTCCCTCACCACAATCCGACCATAGCAGCCATCGTATGGGAGGGCACAGGCAAGCCGCAGTTCAGTCAGCTTATGGGCGCTGTGGCGCCAGTGGGGAGCCTCTCATCTGTCACCGCTTCTCCCTGTTGCCGCGTGGTGCTGCTATTCTCCCATGCGCTGTGAGGGCAGGTGCTGCACCAAAGCTGCGGCCCAGTCATTAACCCCTCTGCAAGGCCACTGCCATCTTGGCCACTGAGGTCAGTTACAGTGTGGTGTGGTGCTATTATGGTGTCCCCACTCTAGCTGACATCCCAGAAGGTACAGGCGGGCTGCATTACAAGCAGCCAAAGGCCGCTGCAACGTCAGGGGGATCCTCACTGCAGTCACCCCTCCCCCTCGTAATTACTGGGTGTCAGTTCTCTTGTGTGCACTGTGTGGGTAGGTGCTCTGCCAGGTCTGGGGCGCAGCAATTAAGTATGCCACATGGCCGCTGCCATTTGGTCAGCTGCAGCGCATTTGGGATCTGTATGAGGGCTCTGCGGATGCCACTCAATCAGCAATGTCTCCCCTGGCAGCTGGAGGGCCCCGGGATATGTGGTGGCAGTTTTGGACTCTTGGCAGGCTGTAGTGCCAGCGGATGGTGATGCCACAAAGCAGCGGGGATGGAGGGATGAGAGAGTGCATCATACCCATCGTCCATCTTGGCCACGCCACATTATTTCAAATTTAAGTACATTACTTATGCATAATCGATTCATTACCATACTAATTCATGTGTCATTCCTTTTATAGCATTACAAAGCATATATGATCTGTTGTATTTCAGATGTTGCTAATCATAGTATTACTCATGGCTCAAAACAGGTTTGTAATCCCTGCAGTATAGCAATATAACTCAGGTTTGCATTTGACCATTCAGAGATTCAGAGACACCAACTACATATACAATTGTTGTTTTTACTTTAGATGAAGTATCTCAGGGTATTCAGGCGTTATCTGGTAATAAGGCCCCAGGACCCGATGGTATAGCCCCTGATTTATTTGTAGACAATATTGAGATCTGGGGGCCAGTCTTGACAATGGAACTCTATGCAGCAGTGATGGAGGGTGAGCCACCCGCATAGTCCACTTCCGTAATTGTCCTGGTATTTAACAAGGGAAACAAGGATAACCCCCAGAGTTATTGGCCGATATCACTGATTTACAAAGTGGTGAAATTCTTTGGGAGGGTACTCTTAATCAGGCTAATGTTGTGGGCAGACGCAAATTACATAATTTTGAGGTCCAATATGGTTTTAACCAATCAATCGATACTTGTAGAGCATGGCTTATTACCCGTGGGGGTATCCAGGCGCTGGGTTGCTATGCTTAGTCGAAGAAGCAGATCTTGAGTCTCTTCCTGAGGTCCGTCAGCAAGGGTGATGTTCGGAGGTGGAGAGGGAGAGCATTGCATGACTTGACGGCAAGGTGAGAGAAGGAGCGGCCTCTGCTGTTGCTACAGAGGATGTGCAGTGTCTGTGCAAGGCCAAGGGAGGGGGAGCAAAGGTTTCTAGATGGTTGGTGGAAGTTCAGTCAGTGGTTCATGTTTTCTGGTCCTTGGTTGTGGAGGGCTTTGTAGGCATGTGTCAGTAGTTTGAATTGGCAATCTTTCTGGACAGGGACCCACTGGTGGGTTGTCAAGTGGTGGGTGCTGTGGGCCAGTTTGGACAGGTTGATATCAGTCTGACTGCTGAATTATGCATTGCCAGGAGGCTTATCATGAGTTTGGTGGCGGTTTCTGCATACAGTGCATTGCTGCAGCCAAGACAGCTAGTGATTAGGGCTTGCATGACTGTTTTTCACATGCTTATGGGGAGCCATTTGAAGATTTTTCAGAGCATGTGGATAGTGTGGAAGCAGGCAGAGGAGACTGTGTTGATCTGTCATTTCATGGTGAGTTTGCTGACCAGGATAATTAAAAGGTTGCAGGCATGGTCTTTTGGTGTGGGGGTGGGTCTGAGTTTAGTGGGACATGAGATGTCGTTCCAGGGGGAGGCATGGTTGCCAAAGATAAGCACTTCGGTCTTGTCCATGATGAGCTTCTGACAGCTGTCCTTCATCCAGGATGGGACATTCTTCATGCAGTTGTGGATGCTGATCTTGGTGGTGTTTTGGTCTGCTGATAGTGAGAGGATGTCAGTATTGATCAATGGGGATACCCAGTATAGTGCAGAACCTGGGGACAATTACATGAAACGAACAGTGGTTCTGCCACAACACACTTTTCAAAGCTAAATAACTTCAAAGTTTTTTTATCCCTCTCACCGTTAGTATATCAATCAATGTTATAGAAAAACTGTCTAAACACATACTCAAAGTAAATAGCACAAACTAATTGTGTTATTCAGTAATTTATTTTAAGCCAAAAGATTTTTGTATCATCAAAAAGAACAGGTCATACACACAATATTATCTGGTGCAAAAATGTGAGACAAGGTGAAATCAAGTGTATAACATACATAAATTATAACAAATGTATTGGATACATACATAAATGACATTAACATTCGGGTACGGAGTAAAAAAACATATATTTATTCTCACAATGACCTAGAATTATTCTTGATCAATTTATAATGGTCAAAAATGGAATATGGTGCTTCTAATTATGCGTCGATGTTTCGACCCATGTATATCTGTGCTACATATAAGCATCAAACGCGGGTCTTCTTCAGGACAAAACAAGATAGATAGTGTGTAGCCTTGTCAGTATGGTTCCAAAGGAATCCAATATGTAGACACTTCATGGAGCTCTTACGTAGCTCATTGGTCGATGGCAATAAACACTGGATAGGCATGACGTGCTCTCAAGCACTCAGTGCCATTATGGATTACTGTAAAGGCAGGGGTAATCCGCTTACCACTGTCTCAATGCGTCCGTTTAGTTAAATCATAAACTCCGAGGTTCATGAGTCATCTCCGATTGGTAGAGGTTTTGTCTAAAACTCAATGCGGGTGTTTCTGTTTCCAATTTTTAATAAATAAATACACACACGAGTCCCATTTTTTTTTCTTCCCATGGGCTCTTCGTTCGGCTCGCAGTCCGTGTCACCGTGAATGCATCCTCTCCTTGTGCCTCCTGACAAGGAGAGGACGCATTCACGGCGACGCGGACTGCAAGCCGAACGAAGAGCCCACGGGAACAAAAAAAAACGGGACTCGTGTGTCTCTTTATTTATTGAAAATTGGAAACAGAAACACCCGCATTGAGTTTTAGACAAAACCTCTACCAATCGGAGATAACTCATGAACCTCAGAGTTTATCGTTTAACTAAACGGATGCATTGAGACAGTGGGAAGCGGATTACCCCTGCCTTTACAGTAATCCATGATGGCACTGAGCGCTTGATGCCAGAGATAATTAGAGAGCACGTCATGCCTATCCAGTGTTGATTGCCATCGACCAATGAGTTACGTAAGAGCTCCATGAAGTGTCTACATATTGGATTCCTTTGGAACCATACTGACAAGGCTACACACTATCTATCTTGTTTTGTCCTGAAGAAGACCCACGTTTGATGCTTATATGTAGCACAGATATACATGGGTCGAAACGTCGACGCATAATTAGAAGCACCATATTCCATTTTTGACCATTATAAATTGATCAAGAATAATTCTAGGTCATTGTGAGAATAAATATATGTTTTTTTACTCCGTACCTGAATGTTAATGTCATTTATGTATGTATCCAATACATTTGTTATGATTTATGTATGTTATACACTTGATTTCACCTTGTCTCACATTTTTGCACCAGATAATAATGTGTGTATGACCTGTTCTTTTTTGATGATACAAAAATCTTTTGGCTTAAAATAAATTACTGAATAACACAATTAGTTTGTGCTATTTACTTTGAGTATGTGTTTAGACAGTTTTTCTATAACATTCATTGATATCCTAACGGTGAAAGGGATAAAAAAACTTTGAAGTTATTTAGCTTTGAAAAGTGTGTTGTGGCAGAACCACTGTTCGTTTCATGTGATAGTGAGAGGATGAGCTGGATGTTGTTGGCGTTGGATATGATGTTGATATCGTGGGTTCTGACGATGTCAGCTAGAGGCGTCATGAAGATGTTGAATAGGGTGGGGCTGAAGGATGAGCCTTGAAGAACGCTGCAGATGGTGCTCGTGGGTTCCAAGGTGAAGGGAAAAGGCAGATTCTCTGCATGTGTCCCGTTAGGAATTATGCATTCCATCTGAGTGCATCTCCTTTGATTCCAATATCAATCAATCAGGGGAATTGTAAGCGCGCTACTCACCCGTGAGGGTCTCAAGGTGCTGAGGGGGGTGGGGGTCCGCAGATCTGTTTAGCCGAAGAGCCAGGTCTTGAGGGTCTTCCTGAAGGTGTTCAGGGAGGGGGCGCATCTGATGTCTGCCGGTAGCTCGTTCCAGGTCTTGGCTGCAATGTGAGAGAAGGATCTTCCTCCTGCTCTGGCTCTGTTGATGCGCGGGGTTTCAGCCAGTGCGAGGTTGGAAGATCGGAGGTTTCTTTTGGGTACGTGGAAGTTGATTCTGTCGTTGAGGTATTTGGGTCCATTGTTGTGTAGACATTTGTAGGCGTGAGTGAGGATTTTGAAAGAGACTCTTTCCTCCACGGGGAGCCAGTGGAGACTTCGTAGGTGTTGGCTGATGTGTTCGTGTCGGGGGATGCCGAGGACGAGTCTGGCGGCGGTGTTCTGTATTGTCTGGGGTTTGCAGAGTAGGGACTTGTTGATGCCGGCATAGAGTGTGTTTCCATAGTCCAGTCTGCTGGTGATGAGTGCGTGGGTGACTGTCTTCCTTGACTCAGGGGGATCCACTTGAAGGTCTTGCGGAGCATGCAGAGGGTGTTGAAGCAGCTGGTAGTGACGGTGTTGACCTGTCGGTTCATGGTGAGTGATGAGTCGAGTACAATGCCGAGGTTCTTGGCGTGGTCTGAGGGGGTAGGTGGGCTTCCGTGGGCGGTCGGCCACCAGGTGCTGTCCCATGGAGAAGGGGTGGTACCGAGGACGAGGACTTCTGTCTTCTCGGCGTTGAGCTTCAGGCAGCAGTTGGTCATCCAGACTGCGACGTCTTGCATTCCTTTCTGGAAGTTGAGTTTGGCAGTGGTGGGGTCTTTGGTGAGGGAGAGGATGAGCTGGGTGTCGTCGGCGTAGGATACGATGTTGAGGCCGTGTTGTCGGACGATGGCTGCGAGGGGGGCCATGTAGATTTTGAAGAGGGTGGGGCTCAGTGATGAACCCTGTGGGACTCCGCAGGTGATTTTCGTGGGGTCGGAGAGGAAGGGTGGGAGTCTGATCCTTTGGCTTCTTCTGGTGAGGAATGATCGGATCCAGTCCAGGGCTGTTCCTTGTATGCCTGCGTCGTGTAGTCTGGCGACTAGTGTGCGGTGGGAGACGGTGTCGAAGGCCGCTGATAGGTCGAGTAGGATGAGGGCTGCGGAGTGGCCTTGGTCCAGGAGCATGCGGATGTCGTCTGTGGCGGCGAGTAGGGCGGTCTCTGTGCTGTGGTTGCTTCGGAATCCGGATTGGGACGGGTCGAGGACGGCGTTCTCTTCAATGAATCGTGTCAGTTTCCTGTTGACTGTTTTCTCTGCAACTTTGGCTGCGAAGGGGAGGAGCGAGATGGGCCGATAGTTCTTGAGGTCTGTGGGGTCAGCTGTGGGCTTCTTGAGCAGGGGTCTGACTTCTGCGCGCTTCCAGTCATCTGGGAAGGTGCCTGTTTTGAAGGTGGTGTTGATGGTGCGTTGTAGTTTGGGTGCGATGGCGGCCGTGGCTCTGTGGTAGATGTGAGGAGGGCAGGGGTCGGTGGGGGCCCCCGAGTGGATGCTTTTCATGGTCGAGGCGGTATCTTCGGCCGTGATCGGTGTCCAGTTGGATTTGGTGGGCTGGCTGGTGTTTCTGGGGGGGGGGCCGTCTGTGGCGCCTGGTGGATGGTCGATGAAGTTGTCATAGAGGTTTTTGATCTTGAGGTGGAAATAGGTTCCAAGCTTGTCGCAGAGGTCTTGGGATGGGGCGATGTCTGTGGCTTCGCTGCATGGGTTGGTCAATTCTTGAATGACACTGAAAAGTTCCTTGCAGTTGGTGGAGTTGGCCAGGATTTTGTTGTGGATGAAGTTCCTCTTGGTGGCTCTGATCTGGTTATGGTAGTCCGTCATGGCGTCCTTGTAGGTGGTGTGGTTTTCAGTTGTCTTGGTGTTTCTCCAGTTCTTCTCCAGGCGTCTGCAGGTGCATCTGGCTTCTTGGAGAGCGGTGGTGAACCAGGCGGCTTTCCTGGGGCGTTGTCTGTCGTGGTTGCGTAGCGGGGCAAGCTCGTCTGCGCAGTTGGTGATCCAGGTGTGGAGTTCTCTGGCTGCGTCGTTTGCATCATTTGCGTCGGGTGCCCAGGTGTGGTTGTCTCGGGTGAGGTTGGAGTTAAGTTGCTCGTCGGTAACCCTGCTCCAGTTCCTTCGAGGTGGGCGTGGGGCTGGTTTGGGTGCCTTGGGTTTGTTGATGGCGAAGTGTACGCAGTGGTGGTTGGTCCATTGCGGCTGCGTTGTGTGGCTGAATTGGACGCTGTTTCCTGCCGCGAAGATGGGGTCGAGGGTGTGTCTCTTGATAAGTGTGTGGTGGGATACGGTGTTGAAGGCTGCGGAGAGGTCAAGGAGGATCATGGTGGCCAATTCTCCTCTGTTGAGTAGGGTGTGGATGTCATCTATGGCGGCGATCAGGGTGTTCTCGGTGCCATGGTTGGCCCAGAAACTGGATTGGGAGGTGTCTAGAAGGTTGTTTCCCTCCAGGTGTTTGGTGAGCTGTCGGCTAATGGCCTTCTCCAGGACATTGGCTGGAAAGAGGAGCAGATAGATGTGGCGGTAGTTCATGTGTTCACTAGTGTCTGCATAGGGTTTCTTGAGGAGAGGTCTGACTTTTGTGTGTTTCCATGCATTAGGAAAGGTGGCTGTGGCTATGGATGCGTTGAGGATGATGGTGAGTTGGTGGCTGACCTCATTGCTTCCTAGGTTGAAGAGGTGATGGGGGCAGTGGCCAGTGGTTGCTCCTAAAGTGGATGGAGTTCATGATGGCGGTGGTGTCTGGTGTGTTGAGCTGTTCCCATGCAGTGAGATGCTGGTCGGGGGAGGCTACCATTGGAGTGAGGAGGCTGAGGAGGCCAGTGGGTTCCTGTAGATGGTGGATATCGTGTTGTGGAAGTGATTTGCTAGAGCGTTGCAGAGTTCCTGTGTTCTTGGTGGCTGTTGTTCAGGAGAACTCTCTGACGAAGGTGTAGAGTACCTTGGTGTGGTTGCCGCTAGCCTCGATGAGGTCTGCAAGGGCGTCTTTTTCATGTTTTTGAGTCGTTGATTGTATTTGTTGAGGGCTTGCTTGAAGGTGGTGCGATCTGTATCATCTGTATTTTAGGCCAAGCAAATAAACAAAGGATCAATGTCTAAATCTATACTTAATCAAAAACAAGTACACTGTCCCCCGGCCAGGATCACTTCACCTGGCATTTATGGACCTCACATCCGCCTTTGACAGGATCAACCACAGGAAGCTGTGGGGCCTGCTGCTTGCGATGTGGGTGGACCTGGATATTGTGCTCCTTTCATCAAACTTGCATACTAACACCTTGGCCTCGAAGCGGTATTCACAGGGGGCAGATTGTACCCAGCACTTAGGCACCAGTGGGGGAGTGCATCAGGGATGCATACTTGCCCCTTTCTTGTTCACCCTTTATATCAATGAGCTTGAACCAGCTCTTCTCTCAGTGCAGGCTGATTGCCCAAGGGTGGGAACTAGACCCCTCCAAGTTTTATTGTACGCCAATGATGTCCTCCTCTTTGCGCGTACTAGGGTGGGATTGCAGTCACTACTGGACAAGTTTGTTGCCTTTATGGACAGTTTGGACCTTGCTGTAAATTTTACAAAATTATATGTTATGGTAGTTGGTCCTCTAGCACCAAAACTATCAAGGTGGGAAATCACACATTTGCCAAAGTCTTGGCTTTTTCTGACCTTGGGGTTATATTTGATGTGAATAATAACTGGAAGTCCCCAAATGAGGGACGGTGAAGCAAGCTAATTAAGGCCACAGGGGCAGAAGTCAGCTTTGCCCAGAGGTTGATCTCTTGGTCTCCAAGTACTTTAGTTAAGCTCTGTCAGGCTAAGTGCATCTCCAAGGTGAGTTATGGGGATTCACAATGGTTGATAAGATCCAGTTTGCAGAAAGAATGTTTCTAAGGCGCGTACTGCAGGTACTGTAAACTACCTTCTCTGTCCATGACGAGCTTGGTGTAAAATATATAGGAGACACTGTTGCTCTCAGGCCTTCACTTTGTTGGATTAAGATCTGGACAGGGGAGGAAGCTTAGCTGAATAGACATATCCTCTCTGACTGCTTGTCCCTGGATCATATGCATAAAATCTCTTGGATAGCCTATGTGAAGGCAGCTTCTGCCAGCATGGGCAGAGAGGATGTATTTTTAAATCATCATGCCCTGCATTCCCTGGAGCTCAAAAGGGTGATGGACCTGTTTTTAGAACGGGTATCATTGCAATGAGAACACACAGAGCTGATGAAACCCATGGTATGAGGACCAAAAACTGTTCAGGGTATAAAGCCATATTTATCCCTTGTAACTAATGAGAGGGATAGATTCATTTTGGCAAAATTCAGGTTTAATCTGTTGCATTATCTTCTGGCATCCCCCAATGGATTGAGTTGTCCTGGAACTCCAGGGCCCTGTGGCTGCGACAATATGTCCCCACAGGATTTCCTACATTTTGTGCTGTTTTGTAAATATTTTAGCATGCCAAGGAAGCTGTTTATTCTCCCGTTATTGAAATCCCTGAATTTCATTTAAGTTTGCCCAGCGATTATGTACTTACTGTTCCTACTGCATGCGCATGTTTTATTTGCTGTCTCGTGCCTTCTCCGCGCTGCTCTGAGATCAAGGTACCCCAGACACGAATAATCACATTATTGTTAATGAGGTGATTTTTAATGCAATACATTATTAATAATGTTTTTCTTTTGTTATCACCCTTATGGTCTTTACAACATTGTGTGCTTATTTTTATAGTTTTATGAAGTGAATGTATTTTGATTTTATTCTCTTTTTATGGTTATATTTATAACCGAATAAAGATTTATATGATGATGATGCCATATACAATTTATAGTTCACATTATATTTCACACCTGAAACAAGCATCGACAAAGCAAATCAATCTGGCTTTGTCAATGCTTTTTAAGTTCCACGGCTGGCTCCGCCAGTGCTTGTGAAATTGTACCTCCATTGGCAAAGCCATAGTGGTGACTGGCAATTTTGAAATGGTATTTTCTATACCTTTAAAATACCTGCCACATTGCATTTATCCCATAAAAAATAAAATTTCAAGATAGCTGGGCACTATTATTGGCTGTGTCAATGCTGGCATAATTTTACTCCAAGCATTGTCAAAAACAGCAACTGATGAATGGAGAGTGACAAGACCAGTCGAAGATCTCTGAACTAACGAAAAATGAAGGTGAAAGCTGAACACTCTAGGGGCAGAATAAACATAAGAATAGGGAGGAAAGCCATTGAATCAGGAGCAAGAAATGGAAATAGAAAATAAATCTATGCTATCAAGAGCACGAGGCAGACCCAAGGTCCATACTATGTATTATTTAAAATATTGGTTAGAATTATGTCTGGGGTGATACTGCAAAAAATGGTACAGTTGATTCAGCAGGAGTTTGACTCTAAAACAACATTTCTGGTGGGGTACCTGGCCAAACGATATGTTGATGATATTAGTTACTGCTATATCAATTGTATGGGGCTATTACTGCTGGTAATTGTGTGAAATACATACAAGCTTTGAATGAAATGCGTTATTCCACTTTCGCAAAAACGCCTTTATCACACTTGGAGAAACATACTTTAGAATGGGAGTTTTGTTATTTTGCGGGCTAACTGGTGGAACATTTCAGCAAAGATTCCTTAATACAAAGCCTCCCAATCCCTCCTAATAGTACCAGCTTGTTTATTACTTCTAGCTCTCTATAGCATTCATGTTTTGATAGGTCCTATAATTTTCACTGGGTCATGCATTTGTGCAGCACTCACACACAATACTATTTGTTCCACACATTTTCAGACATTGATTCTTCATAGATCTGTAGACTGACAGATTTTAATCACACGGCATTAACCTTCTTGTTTAATGGACATATTACGTATTGATTAAACTTGTTTCAGTGAAAAAATGTCAGATCATGAGGTTTTTTTAAAACCTTTTCTTAATCATGATACCAGTTTTGCAGTTAATCTCTCTTCTCTTTCTTCTACATGGTTTTAAGAATATACTATTACACTTTTATAGGGAAATTTCTAGCATGCTTTCAGGTTCATTTGAAGAGATTGTCCCAGCTCAATGCCTATTTCGACCTACAGTTGTAGTCACTATATCATCTGGGAGAACATTTTACCTTGCTGAGATGTTTACTACTTTGGCAGCACCCTAACCCATATCTTTAGACTGTTTTGCCGCCAAGCATCGTCAAAGAAACTATGATCATATTGGGAAATTATATCAGAGTCTTCAGTCATTTGTCATTGACCTACTCCCTCCATAAAATTCAATGAAGAAATCAGGTGGGCTGTCTTATCTAATCAATTTTTTTTATGTTCCTTTTGAGAAATTGTCTGTCAATTTGTGCAGTTTTTCGAAAACTGTAGAATCTTCAACAAAGTTCTAAAAAGTTCCCCAGTTTTTAAAAATTAGATATTGGAGGGAAAAGTTCACTACATGTAGATTTGCCAGAGAAAACCTCTAAAAAAACACTTTTAATAGAGAATGATCTTATAAGAAAAGCTTTGTTGTAAGGGTCCAAGGTAATTGTAGATTGGGACTAAGGACCTGATTATGAGTTTGGCTGTCTGATGGACCGCCAAACCCATGGTGATAGGGCGGTTCCACTGCCGTATTATGACTTTGGCGTACCGCCAAAGGGCCACTTCTACTGCAAGGGATCCATGATCCCTGGCAGGGTTGCAGTGGTCTGAGGACCGCAATGTGCTGGCAGTGCTGCTGTGACACCGCCAAGCATATTATGAGTTTCCTCACCGCCAGTTTTTCGAGGCGGTGAGCTCACCATGAAAAGTGTGGCCATGAGAACACTAAAGGGCCCCTGTTGCCTCAGGGCCAGGGGATGCATGCAGGGGGGCATATGTTGTGCCACCTTGTATGCATGCACCCCCAGTTCCTGCATGGCATGGACTTAACATGCCATGCAGAAACGCACTTTGGCAGTCCCACGGCAGTGCCTAATTAAAGCTCTGCTATGAGGCTTACAAAGACACTGAAGAGGGACCGCTGCCGCAGGACCGCTCGATGGATTTGAAATCGTAATCCAGCGGGCGGTGTGCGTACGACTTTGGCGGTGTGGCAGCAGGGCGCTCATGTGGCGGGCCACTTCCACACCGCCAAAGTCGTAATCAGGCCCTAAGACTGGTGGATGAAAAATGAGCAAGTGTTTCATTTTATTAAGGTGGTAGTAACAGTGGGCTCCAGGGCAGGAGGAATTTTGCCCGTTTCTTGTATGATGGTATGGTTAGAGGGAGTGGCGTCAATTTGAGGTAGAGAATGTGTCAATGTGCTGGAAAACAGTATAATTCCCACTAGTTTACCCAGGGAGTGTATGTGCCAAACAGCAATGTGTGAGTAAGCACTGGGTTATTGAAAAAAATATGTGAGAACAAAGTACATTTCTGCTGTTTTTCAAGTTTCAGATTGAAGTCTCACAAGTGTTGATGAATGATGATAGGAATTGTAGTTTCTAGTGATTCGAGGACATTTTTAGGATATTGAAAGTTGGAACCAATTGGCCCTTTGGGTCAGTAAAGTACCAAAACATTGGCTTCAATGAGGAAATCATTTCTCTGACATGCTATTTAAATGAGGATGTGGCTACATAGGTCGCAAGGCCAAGGTGATTGTGAGAGACTTGTTGAGGAGAATGCCGGCTCCTCCTCCATGTGGTTACTTTATGGGGTATACAAAAACATAGCATTGCCCGCATAGAGAGCTGAAAAGTGTGGTGACGTTTTTGGGATATTATCTTATTAGACGGAAGCCAGAGGGACAATTTCCTGGGGTGTATGGCTGATTAGGTGCTGGTGCCTGATCTTAAAATATTGCTGATGATTTGCTCTTGGGTGAAGGATGAATGAAGTGGCCCGCTAGGGCCACTCGGGTTTTCCCACAACCACCTGCTATGCCTTCCCAAGAATGAACAGTCGGTCAGACAGTAGAGAATACAAACTTACATGTCTATTAGAATTGCTCTGCAGAGGAGTCCATCAAGAACTGCACCCTAAGATGTCTGCGGAGGGACTGACTTCCCCCCGCTCCACAGTGAGTAATCATTCTTCCCCAAAAGCCTCCGACCCCGCCCACCATGGAAAACTACCAGCCGGGGCAGAACATGAACAAAGGAGGCACTGGGAGATGAGCTACCACCTGCCAGATGGGTACATGTTATCAGAAACCCAAGGCCACTGCGCTGGGTCTCAGCGTCTCCTAACGTGGGAGAAGAACTACACACTTAGATTGGTATGTGAAAGCTGAATTGTCTCCTCATTAGCAGGTCGGGAAACAGCCTTGGACAGAAAGAAAAAACATTAGCGAAATACAGTGTTCTGCTGAGGCAAGCATTACAGGCCATGAGGCCTAACTCGGGCACAGTCTGAGCAGCCTAATAAGGATTACAAGAAACAAAATGGAGTCGCATTCGCCAACTGAAGCCTGCACATTACACAGATAACTCAGTGGGTTACATAACGTAATACGACTGGCATCTATTTAGCCACACATTGCTAACCTAATATAACGTGAAAGGCATACATTGCAGGGACGGGAATTTAAAACCTAACAGACCCTCCTTTTAGCATGGGTGGCTAAATGCTTTATTGCTATCCGGTAGGGTCTTTACAATTCTAAGGGAGAAGAGGAATACACAAAGTCACTCATGTTACAGGGGGAAATAAGCAAGGCAGTAACATTGAGTGCACCTAATATTAGAAGATGCCCTCATCTATTAGCATAATATCTTGAATTTCCTGCATCATCATGACAGAAATTTTGTTATCACTTCTTGGCAAAGTAGGGGTAGGAATTATTTTACTCATACAATAAGTGCAACAGGCTGGAAGGCAGTTAATGCATAGGCAACAGGTAAAAATGACTCCTGCAATTGCTAGTAGGACAAGTAATATTTTGCAACCCCATGATGCCACTAGACCCCAGAGTCACCCAGTGAGTGACCTTGAACCATTGTCCTGGTGGATGTCTGAGGCGAGTCGGTGCAATTTCTGTATTGCGGAGTATACATTAGGGGCACTATCAGGAATATACACACAGCAGCTGCTGCCTATGACGCGACAGGCTCCACCCCTATCAGCCAGGATGACGTCTAAAACCAACCTGTTTTGAAGAGAAACGAACCTAGTAGCCTGAAGCTCGACTGTAATATTAGTCAGTATACCGGCAGTAGTATTAATGACTCCCTCAAGTACTCTAGCAAGGCGACAAATATTACGGCTATTGAACATGGGACCCCAGAACGCCACAATGCCCTTCATGATGTCGGTAAATTGCTGCAAGGATGTATCTGTTTGATTAATATCGTCTGTATTGGCAACTCTCCTAACTCGGGGTGCTGGGGCACTCCTAGGCTGCAAGCGATGAGTTTTTTTGTAGTTGGGAGGGGCTATATAAACAGGGGGGAGGAAATAAGAAAGGTAGCACCGCCCTGACCATCCCTCAGGGAGCCACATATAACCACGAGTACCACAAACAAAATAAACATTAGGTGGTGGGATCAAGGGCGGACTCTTGGGTATTCTCAATATGGAGGTGGTGTTCCATCTACTGTCCCCCACCGCTATGTCTCCCGCCCCTTGAACACAGAAAGGGGCCAATACGTCTATCACCACCAGGGGTATGGACTTATCCTCAGTGACAATGCGGACTTGGAAGGATTGGTAATAGTCAGATATATTGAGCTGTGAAAACCTATTTCTATCCATCCCTGTTCTGTTTGCCTTTCTACCTCGATCTGCAGCTCTGAGACAAGTGCTCAAGAACACTCGATCGAACCGCCCATCTCCCGGGGAAACACCAGGTGGGGACCTATGCTGGGAGTGCACATTCATTGTCAGAGAACGGGAACTGGTATTTCTGCGTTCCAAGGAGTCTGGTTGGGAGAATGAGCGAATCAAGCTAAGTAATGTAAACCATCCTTCACAGCTACTAACATGAGATAGAGGCATAGGCAGCAGGTTCTCACTCCGATGCGTGACGGAAGGTAGCAAACCACACACCCAACATTTCGTTGTATTATAAACAGCATGCGTTTGATGCAACGTCTGAATAAAAACATTGTCCTTATAGGACTTCCGGTGCTCTTCTTTGTGAGGCGCTAATGTACCAAAAATATGTTCAGGAGGGGCAGGTGTATTACCGATCCAAGCATGCACAGGATATTTCTCTTCCAGGAAAAACAGCACCCCAAACACAAATATCATAGAAAGCAAAATGATGGCAACAAACACTACTTTACTCTTAGTGGACCAAGAGGACCAAACAGGATCATTTGGAGTAGGACGCGGAGCCGCAAAGGGCTGCTCCTCATCAGGGATAGGACGGCCAAAGGGATACATTTGTACAACTTCAAAGGCAATTTATAGGTGTCAAAAAGGGAAAGAAAAATTCACAGGCTAGAGCCACTTATTGCAACCACAGTACCAGGGGGCACAAATCACCCAGTGTCCATTTAGAGCCTCACTGGCAGGCTCCTATTGTTCATCAACGATGGTGCTAAGAAGCACTCCCATGGAGGAGCTGCGCGATCGCAACCCTTGCAGAAAAAACAAATCCTTCTTCTTTCAGGATAGGGCACCCTCCCTCCTGGGCCAATGCCCTCAGCTATCCTGTCCAGAGTCCAAGGCAGTGCACCAGTGTTGTTCACCCTACTCTAATACAGGCACCTTAGGCACAGCACCTGCGCCCTAAGCTCAAGTCCTTCCCTAACTCCTAGACTGTTCGGATGGTGCACCGTTCTTTTTCCGGGGCCTCAAGTTGTATTTGATAACTCCAGGCACTGTTTCGCCAACAAAAAGGGGCAGAAACTCAGGATCAGATGGGCATCGATACTCAGATTCCAGTGTGTTAGAGACAGTGTTATCCGGGGAGGCTCTCATCTCCGGTGGGATCGCCTCAGACAGAACTGCAACACTTTCTTTGTCTGTCTGCGCCCACCTCACTCGGGCATCAGAGAAGGGGACGAAGCGTGGCACCTTCTCACACTCCTGATCACCGATGCCTTCGTTGACCCAGCGGTCATACGGAAGCGGGAGAGGCACCCGTTTCACATGAGACGCATGAATCCAGTGCTTTCTGCCGTCCACCTTGACAGCTGTTCTGGTGGCAATTAACATGATCACTGGCCCTTTCCACATCGGCTCCAGGCTGTTCTTCCGCTGGAAATTTTTTATCAGCACATATTCACCGGGCTGTATGCAATGCCCGGGCCACTCTGGTACTGGCTGCAACGTGGCTTGTATCTGTTGATGAAGAGAACGAAAATCTTTAGACAATTTATACAGGTAGTCTACAAGTAAGGTGTACTCTATCTCGGAAAAACGCTTGGGTCTGGGGATGCCCCAAACATTAGCAGGGCATCCGAAGACCACCTCGCAGGGGGACAACCCTGTTCTAGAATGCGCTGTCGCTCTGGTATATAATAGCGCCAGGGGTAATGCATCCAGCCATTTTAGTCCTGTGCTTTCTTGAATTTTTGCCAACTTCAGTTTGAGAGTACCATTGTACTTCTCAACCAGGCCTGCTGACTGGGGGTGATTCGCTGCATGAAACTTCTGTTTAATATGCAAACCTGTGCACACCAATTCAATGACTTTTGCATTAAAGTGACTTCCGTTGTCACTCCAGATCATGCGTGGCAATCCATAGCGCGGGAAGTACTCTTTTAGAAGTGCCTTCACCGTCGCCATAGCTGTATTCTCTTTAGTGGGGTAAGCCTCAATGCATTTACTGAATGCGCAGATCACTACTAGCACATACTTCAAGTTATCCACCCGTTCCATTTCGATGAAATCCATCTGGAGAACCTCGAAAGGGAAGGAAGGGGGTGCGAAATTACCAGAAGGTGTAGGGGTACCTCTCCCGGGGTTATGTTTCAGATAAATGATACAATGCTTCACTAAATGTGTGGCTGCCTTAGCGATATTATCATTCTGCCATACTGGATCCAGCAACTTGCATATTCCTTTAGCACTAATGTGCGCCGGGCCATAGGCCATAGTCACAACAGGGAGCACATACAAATTAGGCATCAACCATCGCTGCTTCCCTGACAAGTCAGTCCAACACCCATCCTCATCCAAATGACCTGTTCTCTCCTCCCACATTGCTAACTCCTCTAGGGTCGCCTCACCCTGGATTTCCTTGACATTCTCCAACGTGTCCTCAAACATTCCATTGTCTGGGACCCACCTTGCGGGACCTGCCACCAACATCTGTGTCATCTTTGATCGAGCTGTTTCCTTAGCTGTCTGATCTGCGAAAGCATTTCCCCTCCCCACATCATCTGTAATAGCCTTATGAGCGCTACATTTCACTATTGCTAACTTACTGTGAAGTGTGAATGCAGACAGCAATCTATGTATCAATGGCCCGTTCTGAATCCGCAATCCATGCGAAGTCAAGAACCCCCTCTCCGCCCAGAGGCGCCCAAAATTATGGGCCACCCCAAAGGCGTACTGGCTGTCGTTGTAGATATTAACCGCCAGTCCCTCACTTAACTCACAAGCCCTGAGAAGGGCAACCAAATCTGCGGCTTGGGCCGATTGGTGTGGGATACGGGATGTCTCAACTACAGTGCGTAACGTGGTTATTGCATAGGCTGCAGTGGTGGTGCCATCTGGTAACTTGAAACAAGAGCCATCGACATATAGTTCCCCTTAGGGTTCAGATAAGGGAACATCAGTCAGGTCAACCCGTCCCTTTGTTTCTTCCTCAGTCCGAAATAAACAATCATGGACATCATTGCCCTTTTCTCCCGAAGCGAGGGGTAGTAATGTGGCTGGGTTCAGAGTAGCACATCTTTTGATGGTAATGTGCGGAGCAAATAGAGTCAGTTCATAGCCAGTCAGATGCACACTAGTAAGGTACTGCGTTTTTGTCTTATTCAACAGTGTATCCACAGCGTGGGGTACCATCACCGTGAGAGCGGAATCAAGGACGAGCGCTGCCGATTGCCTGATAGACACTGCCACCGCCGCGGCAGCTCTCAGACAGCTCGGGAGCGCTCTGGCGACATTGTCAAGCATGACGGAGAAATAGGCGCAGGGTCTCTGCTTACCACCGAAACCCTGTGTTAGAACAGAGAGCGCCAACCGTCCACCTCATGCACGTAGAGAACAAAAGGCTTCTGGTAATCAGGAGTACCAAGCACAGGAGCAGAGCAAAGCGCAGTCTTTAGTTGCTCAAAAGCTTGCTGGCATGCAGTTGTCCAAGGCAAGGGCTCATGCACATCTTCTGTGGTCAGGTAAAGAAGGGGCTTTGTTGGTAGGGAGTAGTTAGGTATCCAATGCCGACAATACGATGTTATCCCTATGAACGTGCGTACCTCGCGTTGGGTTCTAGGAATAGACATATTAGTGATCATAGCTATGCGCTCAGGTGTTAGTCTGCATCCCTCCTTCGACAGTAGGTGACCTAAATAGGTGACCTCTTGTCGACAATACTGAAATTTGGAAAGCGACACCTTGTGTCCATGATGCGCCAGATGCAACAATAGTTTAACAGTGGCGTCTTTGCAACCGTCCTCGTTGTCCAAAGCACTAAGGAGGTCATCAACATACTGCAATAGCACATTACCAGGGGGAAGCTCCAAAGAATCCAATTGAGCTTTCAATGCTTGGCTGTAAATACTGGGGCTTTCAGTATAGCCTTGTGGAGCACGACAAAATCTAAAGCTCCGACCAGCTATACTGAAGCCAAACAGATATCGGCTATCTGCATGAGTTGGTATGCTGAAGAAAGCATTTTTCAAATCAACTACAGAGAAAAATTTCGCTGACGGGGGAATCATTGTTAAGATCGCGGTAATGTCCGGAATCACAGGGTATGGGGGAACTACAATCTTATTAACCTCTCTGAGGTCAATCACAAAGCGATAAGCATCAGGATGGGCATCAGGGGAATCCAGGGGGGCCTTTTTAAGAATAGGAAGAATAGGGCTATTACACACATTCGCCGTAGTCTCCTCAACCACACCAGACTCAATCAAATCCTGTATTATTTGCAATAAGGCCTGTTCTCCTGCCTGGGATATCTTGTACTGGTGAATACGTGGCAGTTTTGCATTGTCTCGAATCTGTATAGAAACAGGCAGGATCTGAAGTAACCCCACATCGGTATCTCCTGTAGCCCATAATGTACGTGGTACATCTCTAAACTCAGCTGGAAGGGGGCATCTTTCACAAAGCACTGTTTAGCACAAGCCGCCTGTGGTCCAACAGTCATATAAACACCGTCCAGAGAATTGTCGCATGCAACCTTTACAATAAATCGAGTCCTAACAAATTTTCCCCACAATTTGACGACAGCCAAAATGGTGAATCGACCGTAAAGGGGCCAATGGTCAAAGCAAGGGACTTGGAAATGGGGCTAATGACCGGCACGCCTGAGAAACCCACCAAAACATTATTTTGGCCAGACAAAGCTGCCCCCGGGACCAGTGAACGGGAAACAGAGTTATTCATAGCCCCTGTATCAACTAAAAGATTTTCAGTAGTACCCTGTAAATCAGCAGTGACATAAGGTCCATTCTGATCTATGGGCACAGGAACTGGTCCCTCGCCCTCTCCTCGGCTGTCCTAGCTGTGAGACAACCCCGTCACTTCGTCCATGTCATAATCGTCATCATAATACTGTCATCCCCTGGGATCATCAAAATAATTCCCGCTCTGCCTATTGTGTGACGTATCTTCAGACTGCATTCCCCCTCTACCTCCTGTTCCTCTCCCGCGTCCTCAAAAACCGCAACCCCGTGGGGCCTCACCCTTCTGTAACAACTCCCGACACTTATTCCGCCAATGTCCCTCCTTTTTGCAGTACGCACATTGGTTGAGCCCGAGAGGCGCGTTTGACGTGCCACCTCTGCCAGATCGCTGCTGGGCCAAACCCGAACCTTTACCTCGTCCATTTCCCCATGCAACTTGCTGCATCAATACCCTCATCTTCAAATCCTTTGACTTTTTCTCCACCCTCTACTTGTCCTCATTCACTCTATGTTCGTAATATTGTGCCATACTCAATATCACGGAGGGGGATGATGTCGCCCAAGTACTTTCCGAAGCCTGCAACCGTGTTGCAATCTCGGGGAGTAAGTTAGTGACAAATCTGTTGACAAATAAATGAACACCACCCTCCTGTGACAGGACCTGTCCACTAAAATCTAAGAACACCCCTTCAAATCTAGTAAAGAAATCCGACACACTTTCATCCTTCTTCTGGCGACACGCAGTCAACGTGTCCCAATCCACTCTCTTTGGCGGGATAAGTGAGTGCATGCATGTGATAATACGCCCTGGCAAAGCGAGGAGCTCCGCTTTCGGCTTGTCTCCAGGCTTACGCTCCTTATCCTAAGCCCTTATCTCATCCCATGTTCCCCCCAACTCTAGTGCATGATCCTGCGTATGGGCTTGCCTCCATATGTCCACTGGTACCAACAAGCCGAAAAACAACTCTATATCTGCCAATGTCATAACTGTAGAGGAGGCCGCCTCCGTCAATTCCTTATAATATGCAGTAGGATTTTTCCGGGGGTCCGGCAGCTGGCCCTTTGAGGATAGGACCTCACTCCTCTTCCAGGGAGTATAAATCCATTGCTCCTGAAACTGAGCATCGACCCGTTATCTAATCACAGCATTAGTGGAGTCGCGCAGTTCTGGAATTTCAGGGTGATAAATGGGATGAACCTCCCTCATGGTATGCTGTGTCCCCATTGTCGGTACCTTCTGGAGCAATCTGCCTCGGTAACCCACTTGTGTCGTTATATTGCTAAAAACCTCATTGGGAGCCATACCTGCAGCATATACCCTATTCCGTATGTCATATGTTAGTTGTGGTGCAACACCCTGAAAACATTGTTCCCACAACTCTATCAGCATCACTTACAAGTGTTTAAGGGCATGCTGCTGTATACACGGCTCATAATCTTTCATCACACTCCACACATCCTCCACACTATAGATCGGGTGTCGAGCCCACTGAGCTGCTTGGTTTGCCACCATGTTCTTTTCCTCATCACCCACTTCAGAACGCACCAATACTTCATCCATTCGATCTCGCGCCGCTGCCCAATTCACATCATGCACTCCACGTGCGAGAGTTTCGACATTCAACTGTGCCTGGTGTGCCACACTCACGGGGGAAGGGGCAGATGCAGAGACAGGGAGACAGGCTGGTAGGGGTGAGAGGGAGAGTAGCCGTCGATCCAGAGCCGACAGACTGGACAGGAGAACTAACAGCAGCCGCCCCGGTGCCTGGTGTGAGTAGGAGAGAAGCAAGAGGGGCCGGGGCTGTAGCGGTAGTGCCACAAACGGGAAGGCTAGAAGGGGCGACAATAGGGGCCAAGGACTGAGAGGCTGGGACTGCTGGGTATATCCGTTCAGGGGCATAAGGAGAAGGAGGACGAGAATCCAGTAGGTCTTCGACGAAATCATCACCTTCCTCTCTAGTCACATAGCACTTATCTGTCTGTAACCAAAACTTTCTATGTGCACATTCTATATCCTTCTCTACCTTTCCTCTTTCATAAGCTAATGCTTTCTGTGTTATCGTTTGCGCCTGCTTCTTCCGGGCCTCTTTCTCTGCCCTCATGCGTCGCTGCTTTGCTTCTTTCTGCCATACTCTCAGAGAATCAAACATCGACTGTCTGCTCCTCCTAGCAAACAACTTGTCCTGCAAGAAGTTCAATTTCTGCTCATCAAATGAGCCAGTATGCGGCCACTGTAACTCAGCATTGTCCTTTGTATATTTACGCCACAATGTGCTAAACATAACCGAGCCAATACCATGTTTAACATACATGTCAACATTTGGAGTACCCTCCGGAGGTGCAGGCTGGCTCTCTTCCAATCAAGCATCAGTAGAACAACATCGACATCCAAAACACCCCAATTTGCTAAAACATGGCATCTTAATATAAGATACAGGCGCTGTCCCTAACGGATAAGTATAACACCAACAATCAACAAACAAAGACGAAGATAAAGTAACAAATATCAGTCACGGAGCCAAACAGAAACGGCCCAGGGACCACTCCCTACAGTCTGGAGACTGTATCAAATCCAAGAAAGCAGGCACCATCCCCAGACCTTTTCGAGCATTAGCCAAATTACCAGTTGGTCTGGCAGATTGTTAGCGGACAGTCCCGGGCCTTTTCATGCGCGGGCCAAATTTCCAGGTGGTCCGATGAACTGCTCACAAACACTCTGTGCCTTTCCAAGGATCCGCAGACCCACCAAGTTCAAGACAAGACAGACCGTAGACCGTACCAAGACACAGCCCATCGACTCGTGTCGTTCAAGCAAGGCAGTTCAAAAACTGCAGACAAGACAGTCCGAAGACCGTATCAAGACACAACCCGCAGGCTCGGGTCGTCCAAGAATGGCGCCATTTTACCCAAGAATCAAATCACTCACCTGGTGCACACAGGTCGAGCCAAGCTATTCTCCACTGCCGACTCTTCAGACCAAACCGTCAACTCCAAGGTTTCGCCTTCTCAGGACCCGAGCTGGTGACCACTTGATGAGGGGGCGCCCGATCAGCCGGGCGGGGCAGCTGCGAGAACCAAGCTCAGTCTTGTGTGGGGTACCCCGATCCGCCCAACGGACCAAATGCATCCCACGACCCTACAACCCGATTACGGGTGAGTCGGATCACCTTGCGGGGTGCCTGTTTGGGCGCCAACTGAAGGAAGTGGCCACTCGGGTTTTCTCACAACCACCTGCTATGCCTTCCCAAGAATGAAGAGTCGGTCAGACAGTAGAGAATACAAACTTACATGTTTATTAGAATTGCTCTGCAGAGGAGTCCATCATGACCTGCACCCTAAGATGTCTGCCGAGGGACTGACTTCCCCCCGCTCCACAGTGAGTAATCATTCTTCCCCAAAAGCCTCCGACCCCACCCACCATGGAAAACTACCAGCCGGGGCAGAACATGAACAAAGGAGGCACTGGGATATGAGCTACCACCTGCCAGATGGGTACATGTTATCAGAAACCCAAGGCCACTGCGCTGGGTCTCAGAGTCTCCTAACGTGGGAGCAGAACTACACACTTAGATTGGTATGTGAAAGCTGAATTGTCTCCTCATTAGCAGGTCGGGAAACAGCCTTGGACAGAAAGAAAAAACATTAGCGAAATACAGTGTTCTGCTGAGGCAAGCATTACGGGCCATGAGGCCTAACTCGGGCACAGTCTGAGCAGCCTAATAAGGATTACAAGAAACAAAATGGAGTCGCATTCGCCAACTGAAGCCTGCACATTACACGGATAACTCAGTGGGTTACATAACGTAATATGACTGGCATCTATTTAGCCACACATTGCTAACCTAATATAACGTGAAAGGCATACATTGCAGGGACGGGAATTTAAAACCTAACAAGGTGTAGACTCCTGCTCCAAACTCTTGCTCCATCTTGGTGGCGTATTAAACTCCCTCTGCCTGATCTTCATTCTCTTTGTTCCTGACCTCAGAGCATATGACCTATTCCTTCTCATTCTCATTTACAAAACACGATTGCATGTTTAGCAATAGTATATATTAGACACTCCCAGTGACGTGTTCCTTTTTGATGAAAACATACAATGGCTGCATCTTAAACTATGAAAGTACCTTTTCTGTTGCTGATTACTGTGTTCTGCAGAGACTGCTGTGAAGATAAGTCATATGTAAGCCCGTAAACATTTTCCTAAACTTGGCTCGTTGTAAACATAGTATTCTCCAAAGGAAAGAGTGGTTCACTACATACATAATCTGTATAACTGAATTTTATATTCATTTTAACAAGCTATCAGTTAGTTAAATTATAGATGAATGGGCCCATTTTTGATGTGTGAGAAAGAGGATTTTTACTTGGGGTGGATGGTAGGCCCTCACAAGTAATAATGACACTATGCTTGCTAGGTCCAGTAAAGGTTTCAGTAATTTAAAGCTGTGCTGCCACAGAGCAGAAAGGCTTATCTGAAGAAAACTAGTAAAACATTAAAAAGTAACAAAACTGAAAATAGGCAAAAAACAACATAATAAAAATCCCAAAATATTTAAATGCAAATAGCTCCAAAAAGAGTTAAGTGACAACTGTGGTCATCTGGTTGCATTTGAACAATATCTAGTAGCAAGCTAAGGCTGACTACAATGGAGTGTGGGTTGGGTACAGAGGCCAAGTTCATCTTGGTTGGAAGTTTTACCTTCCGTGCTAGTCTCTGAAATGGAACTAAATAACCCTCAGCGGGGCACGGCAGAAGGCTATGGCCGAGATGGGTTCCACGAGGCCAAATAACTATCGGAGTCCTGGTGAAGCCATTGACTTTTGGCAGGAATGCTCAGAGTGGGATAAATTAATAATTTGTGCCCAAGGAAGCCCTTTGCAAGACGGAAACTTCTGGCACCTCGCTTCTATCTTCGTACTTAGTCCCTTTTTGAGGACCTTGGATTCCTCCAGCAGAGTAAAGCTGTAAGTTGTAGCCAGACAAAACCGGGTACTTTCTCTACAATGTCCTGCTGAAACGGACTTGCTGCTAAGGTAAAGCTATGAGCTCTCAACCTGAATCTTTGGCACAGCAGCAACTGACATTTGTCAGATTGACTTGGTAGGTTTGTCCCAGTCTTCTGTTTTCTTCCAGGCAAAAATCCTTGAAAATGTTTTTAAGTCCCATGTTTAAGGGTTAGGCAGAAGGAGTATACTCAGACACCAGCCAAGGGTTCCGGGACCTCAGGAACTGCGTTTTGGGGTTAGGACTCACTCCACAGAAGCCACCGGCAGGGTTCAGTGCAGGTCCAGTTAAAAGTGGCTGGATGGGTTTTCTCAGGAAAATGGGCTTCCTGCATCTTTTTTGTCCCTGTAGCTTAACAAGGGGACAGCCATCTAACCCTTGGAGCCCACTTCTTGGTCTTTGGTACAATTGGGGGCAGACCCAGTTTCCCAGGGTCCTCGTCACAGGTCACAACAGCAGGTACAGTCCTTCTATTTGCCACATGTCAAGTCATGTTAAGGAGGGTTATCAGGGGTGTCACATTTATGTCTGGTACTAGACTGTGAATGGGGTGACTCCTGGCCCTCCATGGCAAATAGGGAAAACATTGCAGGGGTAACCCTAATCACGATTGCAGCATTTTCTGGGTGCCCTACTGCAAACAATCCCACAGTGCCCCACTGTACCTAAATCCGACATGGCAAACCATTCTTCCCTTGTGCAGAGCTCCTGTGCTCACCATAGATGTTAGGCCAGGGAAATGAGCAACCCCTCCCCTGTGATCACTCAAAACCGGTTCTGGGCAAAGCTCCCCTCCCACTGGGTTTGGAGTCTGACTGGCTAGGGAGAGAAACTGCAGAGAGACCTTTGATGTTAGCTACATCTTCCAATGACAGGGTAGGCATGCTTTGAAAATATACAAACGACAGGGCACAGTCCCCACTTCTTCCAACACCCCGGTTTTTGCCTAAGCTCTGGGAGCTAATTCACACCTCATCAAAGAGCTATTAAGCTCCCGGGTGCCAGTTTGAGGCTCAAGCAAATGGGCTTCTAGAAGCTGTATGCAGGTTATAGGTGACTTTTTAAAAGTACCCAGTGTGAAATATTTTTAGAAATCCGACATCACCAATGAATTTGATTTGTAATAAATATGTAAATAACTCAAAGAATTAACTTTCCATTTGATTCCTACATAGAGATAAAGTTATTAACTTTAATAATATATTCCAGTGCTTTCCTGTGGAAAAACTAACTGTGCTACAGTGAAAATAGCTTTTAGGGAATTGTAAGGACATATTTAGTATTAAACGTTTACATGCTAATCTGTTAAATACTATATGCCCTGCCTTATAGGCATTCAGGACCTACATAGGGGTGACCTAACAATATTTAAAAAGAAGGTTTAGGCCTGTCAAACGGGTTATTTAGTCTGGCCAAATGTGCAGTTTAAACCTGCACAGCATGTTACTGATGGCAGGCTTCCAGGCAAGATTTGTATTATCACATTACTGGTGGCACAATATGTACTTTAGTCCAGTAGTGAAACTTAAATTGCAGGCCCTGGATACACTTTATATCATTTACGAGGGACTTATAGCTAAATTTAATATGTAAGTGTATACCAATTTGACATGTATTTAGGGGTCAGGCCACATACACTGGAAACTGGAAAGCAGTGTCCGTGTATGCAGAGTCCAAAACTCAGCAACAAAATCTTGAAAAAGTAGGGGTAACCAAGCAAAAGGACGCAAAATGCCATTTTCCTAAATAGCTAAATTGTGCAATGAAGTGCTCTACTGTGATTCTTACTTCTGATATATAGATTAAATTCCCATTGGTAAAACAGAAAAAAAAAAAAAAATATGGTTGAATGAACACAAAGAAAAATAGGGGGCGTGGCTAGCCAGCCACAATGGCGGACGTGCTCTAGCGAGGCTCCGTCTCTTAGCCCACGAATTTGGCATTTCTCCTGCGCTACACGCCATCCTCTGAACGCTGACCCCGGTTTACTGGGTCTGCAGTGTCTGTGCGGGCGTGCACAGTGAGCTTGCCGAAAAAGGAAGCTGCCCCGGCAAAGAAATTGCCGCCTGCCTCATGCAGCCGCTGTTCGGCTGCGTCTGAGGCCGGGCGCTACTGAGAGGCACGTGCCCGCTGGTGCTGCAGCTGAGTGGGGCCGTGCGGATCATGGGCGCGATGCCCCATTATTGACTGTGGCAATTACGAGGAAATGGACCGGGACCGGCTTGGCACCGCATGACAGCACTGTGTGCCTGCCCCACCTGACCGCCTCAAATATGAACGAGGGAGTTTGCAGCGTTTCGGTCTGATAGAGAGCTCCCGGTTGTGACCCCGCTCCGCTGTGCGCACTGCTGTGTGGTGGGATTTGGCTGTGCTTCACGGCGAGCTGGCTGAGCGGTGGAGCGGTCTCGACTTCTTCCCCCACCTGAGCATTTCCGGAGGAATTACTCGGCTGTTCTCTTGGTGCGGTGTGTGAAGCAGCGCACAACAGTTCCATTATCCACCACGACGTACCGCCCCCCCACACCGCAACCCCTCAGTTTGGCAAGCTACTTGGGCGGAAGCAGATCAATGCGGTGTACTTGACCCAAGCCATGCGCAGCGTGGGGTGGCCTGAGCGTTGGATGCTGGTGCACAAGTGTGTGTGGAAGCTGACTGCATGAGACTTGAAGGGAGCGGCTTGATGCCTACCCTGACCTACCGACGACCGTAGGGGAAAAAGGAGGAAGATCTTTCTGCGACTGGGGCTTACGCGGCGCTGTGACCCGGGAGGTTGGCTGCTGCAGGTCAACGCTAATCGACGCCTTGGTGTGACGGCACGGCGCCTGCTACTGAAGAGTGCACCACCTGGCCTGCTGCAGAAGGAACCCTGCCACAATTGGACTACTACTCAGGCCAAGGGGGTCGGGACTCACAAAAAGGGTCCACACGGCCTATAACATCCGCCATCAGCCTTTCATATTGCGGAACACGCCCACGCTTATGCTGAGAAGCGATATTACTGGAGAGTGAGCCTGTAGATTACAGCTACAGCGACGCCATCAAGCCACGTGCAGCCTACCCCGACTGGAGTAGTGGGCGGCCTATGACAGAGTTCCCAGCTGCCTGGCTGTGCCTGGACTGACGCACATCCACCTGCGAAACCAAATAGAGGTGTGTCCCCCTGCGGCACAGACACGTGTAAACACACGGAGATTCACACAACCTCCGCAAAGCACGCCTGTTAGCTCCTACCGAGATGGGCAAACCGCGCACGGGCACAGGTGTGCCATCCACGAGGTCGACATCGGGCCCAGCCCATTCTGATCACGACTCTGAAACATCGGACACCCTTAGGCGCTCCAGCCTGGAATCAAAAATAGACTCTGTGTTACAGGCAGTGACACAAATTGGCGAGGTGCTGATGCAAACACGCACCTCCTTGGAAGGCCGTATTGACAAGGTCACGTCAGACTTCATGCTCCTACATGCTGACCATCGAAAATTGACCGGGAGGGTCGGCGACTTAGGAAAAGAAATACACAAGATCGCCCCAGTAGCCAAGAAGACGAATTCGGAAATGCGCGCCCTCACGACCCGGCTTCACTCATTAGAACGCAGGATGGACGATGCAGAAGGCCGTTCAAGGCGGAACAATGTGCGTGTCGTGGGTCTACCAGAAGGAACGGAAGGCGGAGACGCAGTGGCATACACTGAAAACAGGTTACAGACTTTACTGCCCACAGGGGTTCTCTCCACTTTCTTTGCAGTGGAGAGGGCACATAGAGTACCATCGAGTCGCCCACCGCCGGGTGCTGGGCCACGACCATTCCTGTTTCGCCTCATGAACTTTAAAGATAGAGATACAGTACTCCGTGAAGTTAGAAAACTGGAATCGGTCAAAGTGGGCAATTCACAGATTCTCTTCTTCCCTGATTACGCTCTAGGGGTGCAGCGACAGCGGAGCGCCTTCCTCACAGTTAAACGCAAACTGCGGGACTTGAATCTGAAGTATTCTCTCCTTTTCCCAGCCCGGCTGCAAGTAGTGGCGGATGGCTCCGCGCACTTCTTCAACAAAGTGGAAGACATATGGGACTGGCTCGAAACTAAAGGCCATCACACATCACCGAGCAACCGACAAAACAACGAGAGGCAACGTTCAGACACTTGGAGGAGGGGCCGCCGTGCCCAACGTCAGGGACGAGCCACGACATTGCAGCTGCAACCAGCAGCAGCCGTCCCCGATCATGAACAAGTGCTGCAGGAACGACGGAGCGCATTGCAGGCAGTGTCAGACATGGGGGAATGGCGAACTAACGGAGATGCAGATGCCTCTTCCGAACAATCGTTGAGCGATGATAACTCACAGACTATGTGGCCGAATCATGAAGACTCACAATCACCCCCAAATGTAACCCCTCAAACTGCGGACGATTTAATGTAACAGTAAAGTGCAATCTGTTGACATGCAAGTATAAGTTTCCTGTAGCGCCTAGCATTGTGATATAGGTAAAACTCCCCACAGCCTGCGCTTATGTTGCTCTGGTACACTGCTTAGAACGTGTTCTGCAACCAGGCTAGCGTAGACATATGCGCGCCCCAAGCTACACCGCACTGACATGTAGCGCAAACCTTCACGCGCACAAAACGGGCCCGAGCCTGCATATCCCACTCACTGCAGGTTCTAGCCCACCCCACCCCCTAGAAAGTTCGAACACGGCGAACGCGGCCGTGAGTTGCCGAATGGCACTGTTGTTAGTTTGGGCGGACGCGCATTGTTGCTCCGCTCTCTCCCAGTTGAGCCTTCAGAAGCTCGTTCCTGTTAACCCAGTTCGAGTTATGTTCTCTGTATATTCACTGGCATCACAGATGCATCAGGCAATCACCAGACTTTCAACGTTCGCACCTTTTGCTAAAACTAGCGCGCTCCCGCATTCGCAGGTCACCTTTTTCCGTTCTATCACCGCACAGTATACACTATGTTACCACCTTATGCCTCGTGCGACGCATAGATCGTATGACACATCGCCTTTACAACACGCCTCATGCCGCACACTAACATAATAACCTGGAACGTCAGGGGTATCCAAACGCCAGCCTGTAGATATGCGATATATGCCTACTTGAAGCGTCATGCCGCACACATAGCGTTTCTACAGGAAACACACATCTCCCAGCCGGAAATCCGCAAACTACAGCAGAGGTGGAGGGGCCAAATCATGGCCACAGGGTACTCAGCTTACGCGCGAGGGGCCTTGATATGGGTGCGGCCCGGAACCCAGATTGACTTTGAAGAGACGATAATAGATGCATGCGGCAGGTATGTGTTCACCAAGGGCCGTCTCAATGGACAAAGTGTGGTGCTTGGCTCCATATACGCCCCAAACACAGAACAAGCCCCTGGCACACACTCACAGGTCTGTTGTCGCGCTGGTGCGATATCCCGTGGCTGTTCGGGGGCGACTTTAACTCTGTCCTTGACACGACGCATGACAGATCATTCCCACCACTTGCACAAACAGCAGCGACCTCCAATGCTAGACATTTAAGGGAATGGCTAAACCATTGGGACCTAGCAGATGTGTGGAGAACCCTCAACCCACAGGTACGGTTATACTCATATTACTCACACCCACATGGATTACACGTCCGTATTGACCGTTTTGTTGCAAGCGCAGCGCTCCTCGTGAAGTGCACTATGGCGGATTATTTAGGGAAAACACACTCGTACCATAATCCACACATTATGACATTGCAGGGAGAGGTCGAGGGCCCTACAAGCCATGTATGGAGGCCTCAGCCTCTGGCACTAGAGGATCCCCCGTTCAGAGCGTCAGTGGCCACAGCGCTGGAGGACTACTTTGAGCACAATGAGGGGTCGGTTACAGATGTGGGGGTTCTGTGGGACGCTTGGAAGGCAGTGGTCAGGGGGCAATGCATGGGGCTGAGTTGGAGTCTTCGGAAACAGCTAGACGGCGAAGTTAAGCACATAGAAGATAGCCTGACTCGGCTTGAAGCTGAGCTTGCGCGGGGCAATGCCGTGCAGCCAGATTTAGATGAGAAGCGACTGCAACACATTACTATATTGGAGCGCCTGCGATGCCTCAACTATGCGTCCCATGCTGCGCGCACCCATGCAACAGCAGATAGAGCGGGTAGACTACTGGCACGCATGATCCGACAGGAGCACGCGCATACACCAATCCTGCGACTGCGCTCTGCGCCTGGACCACTTCTTACCACACAGCGTGATATTCACGTTGAATTTATCACACACTACACCAAGGTCTACCAGTCAGCACACTGTGCGACGCCTGCAGAAATGGAATCGTTTCTTACACCCCTGAATCTACGCCATATCACAGATGAGCAGCAAGCTGAGTTGAATGAGCCACTCACGTTGCTGGAGGTGCAGGCCTCCATCTGCGCGCTTGCTACAGGCAAAGCACCCGGACCGGATGGATATCCGGCTGAATATTATAAAGCATATCGGCAAATTTTAACTCCACAACTCCTTGCAACATATCAGAATGCGCAGGAAACTGGCAGGCTGCCAGACACACTCCGCGAATCCTTGCTGGTGTCCATGCCCAAACCTCACAGAGACGCGGAACTGATTGGTTCCTACCGGCCGCTGGCGCTCCTTAATACTGACTACAAGGCGCTAGCGAAAATTCTGGTGAACAGGCTGACCCCGCTGGTACCTCAACTAGTCCATGCAGATCAGAATGGGTTTGTGCCGGCCCGCAGCACATCACTGAATCTATGCTGGTTCTTCAGAGTGGCGCACTATTCAAGAGACAACTGGCTACGTGCCGGCTGTCTGGTCTTAGACCTAGAGAAGGCCTTTGACACCCTGGAATGGGGATTTTTATTCGCCGTGTTGCAGCGGTACGACCTGGGAGATGTGTTCCTAGGCCTTGTCAAGCTATTATACACGAGCCCAATGGCCAGAGTTAAGATGGGTCGTTACATCTCGGACCAGGTCCCTATTGGGCATGGCACACGGCAGGGCTGCCCACTCTCCCCTCCATTGTTTGCACTGGTGGTCGAGCCACTAGCGGAGGCGCTACGCACCACTTAAGCGGACTAGGCGATCCCCTTAGGGGATGACACGCATGCGGTCTCGCTGTATGCTGATGATCTGCTCATCTACCTTAGGGACGTTAGACAGTCCTGCACGACAATTGAGAACACGCTGGTTCACTTTGCTTTAGTGTCCGGACTACAAGTGAACTGGGGCAAATCATGCCTCTATCCCTTTGCGGACACTATCCCGGACCCGCACTTAATTATTAGCGGTAAACTGGTGCACTGGCAAACAACAGCGTTTCGATATCTCGGAGTCCACATATATAGGGAACAGCAGGATATCCTCGAAGGCAACCTGACACGTGCCATAACAGCATGGCGTGCGGAAATGACCTTCTGGAAAACCCTACCGCTAGCAGTCATGGGCAGGATTGCGTTAATAAAAATGGTGGTCCTGCCACGCTTACTTTATCACTTTACAAATTTACCACTCCACATTAGACCACCGCTCTTTAGAGACTTAGAGTCGGACATACGGCAGTTCTTCTGGCACGGATCGCGCAGCAGAGTGGCAATGGTTAAATTATATACCTCGACCACTCAAGGTGGCCTGTCGCTTCCAAATATGGAACATTACTATCTGGCGGCGCTGCTTCAGTGGGTGGCAAGTTGGCTGAGTGCACGGAACCTCGGAGACACGGCGACACAGACACCTGGGTACACCCAGCCTCAGATAGTGACACTTTCCATCCCAGCAGGAAGGGTGGCCCACCCACGCAGATACTGCTAAAGGTGGCTTATCAGTGCTATCGCCGCTGCCTTCGCCTCACCCACCAACTCATACCGTATGCACCGTCTCTACCAATACTAGGCACCCCCCCGGAGACACCGGGCGATAACTAGCGCTGAACTCACACAGTGGGAAGACGTGGGCATCCTAACAGTAGGGGATCTGTACAAAGACGGGCAACTTAATCCCTTCGAAGACCTGGCGGAAAGCTCTGGCCTACCGCAAGGCCAGTTTCTCCTCCACGCCGCGGTGACTCGTACACTTGGCGCATGGTGGGGAAATGTGGCGCAAGAACCTGCCACGCATCTAACCATACAATACCTACATGAACTGGGCACTGGTTGACATCTCACCAAATGGTTTGCGGAGTCGCTCAGAGTTCACACGGTGCCAGCGTTTCTCTCTCTGCGAGCCCACTGGGACGCGGATCTCCAGAGACCCGCCACAGACCGTGAATGGGGGCACATACTTGAAGGCCACACACAGATTCCCCGCAACATGAGGTTCCGTCTCATTCAATATTATATCATACACAGGGCCTACCTCACACCGGCAAAAATAAACAAATATTTTGCTCGCACGGATGCTGAATGTGCCAGATGCAATAAACCGGGGGCGGACCTCCTGCATGTGCTGTGGTCATGCACAGCCATTCAAACATATTGGGGAGAGGTCACTAGGAGACTGGCTCAATGTACAGAGCGAACGTTGGCCTGGACATGGGAGGTGTGCATCTTAGGTCTCTACCACAGGTCTAAGAAACATAAAGTGACGTCTAGATATATCGACCTCGGCCTCATAGTAGCTAAGAGATTACTTACGCGTCGCTGGAGATCCCCTGATCCCCCAGCAGCAACGACCTGGTATCACTCCCTCCTGTGCTGGGCGCAGGCGGAGAGCGTAACGCTCCACCGCGAAGACGGGATAGGGCTGGGCAAGCAACCACTGGCACCGGCATGGGACGCAATCCTGACAGATTTTCGCACATTCAAATAATGGTTGAATATAGCGGATGTAGCGCCTGTTATTCAACAGGATAGTACGTCAGTTCTAGTTACGATTGTTTTTCTGTTTTAATTCTTTCCCCCCTTCTTTTCTTTTCTTTCTCCTTCTTTCTTCTTATTGCATTTGTTTATTAATCAAACAGTAGGTCACTTTACCTCATGCTGACGTTGTACTATATTGATTGCATTGCCATGTAAAATGATATTCTACGAATGGAAATGTATGATATGCATACTGGCTAGTATATACTGTTCAAAAATTCAAAAAAAGCAATAATAAACAATTTTTTTTTAAAACTAAAAATGAACACAAAGCAAAATATTGGATGCCCACAGTTGCAGTACGTTTCAGAACATCTGATGTAATGCTACTCTGTTGCAGTTCCAGATACTGGAGGTCATCAAAGTTGAAGCATCACAGAGCAGGGACAGTGTTAGAAAACACCTCCAAGACTGATTCGAAGAAGTGTAGACAGAGTCATAAAGGTTCTCGAGGGGATGGCCATCAGTTGTTCAGCATTTAAGGTTGCATTGTTTTGCATTTGATGAAATTCATTGTGAGGGGGGCATGGCTTGGGCACCGGGGCAACATGGCGGACCTTCCGTAAGCTCAGAATGGACGAAGAGCATTTTGTTATGATTTGCCTCTCCTGAGCGGCCTCGGAGGTCTCCGGTTGCGTCTCACATCATCGGGAAGCGGCGGTGAGTTTGCCTGCTGCTTCATTACCTCTAATGTGCAGTTACTGACATAGGAGCCGCAGCGGTGATTTTTCCTCAGTGTAACGCAAGCGGCCACCATTTTGGGTTGCGTCGCTCGCGTTATGAATTTTCGGCTGCTGCAATACGTTTCTGCTACATTTGCATAGTTTGGTGCTCCTTTAACCTCTCTATGCTTTGGTCATGTGTTTCCTGATGACTTTCTATTGCTAAGGGCACTTTTTTGTTCCTGGAAGCTGTAGTGGTGACGTTCCTTCATCCTGCCATCACCTTCAGCCTTATTAAGATGTGGAATGCCTACCAAATATTTCTGCAGTTTTTCTTCTTGTTGCATTTACTTAACCTTGACTGACTTTTGCTCCATTGCAATGCATTAAATGTGTTATGCTATTATTCAAAACTTGTTGGTGAATTGGTCTCCATTGATGCAGGCAGCTGTCGGCTCTCTATAGTGATAATCCGTTTCTGCTTTTGAGTTGCCATTTAATGACATTCTATATATGCTCCACTGCCTAACGTACTTCGCCTTTGCCTCTCTGATTACTTCAAGGTTATCAAGACTACCTACTTTTGGACGGTTTTTATACTTAATTATTTCCTCATCGTTGTATGGACCGGATTCGTCCTTCTCTATTGCCTGCTCGTCGTTCTTCTCATCAGAACACGATGGCCAGTGACTCACACGCATCATCTAGACCAATGTCTTCAGGTACGAAACCAAAAAGAGCGAAAAATGACCCGCCTTCTCCCGTTTTATCCTCCAAGAATCCTGTTTTAGACTCTATTTTTGAAGAGGTACGCTGTATTCAACCTTTTTTTGTCCACTACCAATGAGAAACTACAACAAATAGAAGATCGCTGGATTGTCATGGAAGGGAAGGTGTCGGAGTTAGAACATCGTGTGGGAGATCTTCAAGACATTTCTACAAAAATACCTATGTTAGAACAAGAGATTCATAAACTCAAACTCCACACCGAAGACCTTGAAAATCGAAACCGAAGGAATAATCTTCGTCTTTATGGTCTTCCAGAGAATATTGAAGGTTCTGACATGTTATCATTCTTGAAGAAGTTTATCCCAGACCTCCTGGATCTTCAATCCGCACCGTCTCTCAACATACAGCATGCACATCGGTTGGGTCGTCTTCAACCTAACTCAAATAAGCCACGTGGCATTATAATGCTCTTTTTGGAATTTACTGATCTTATGCGTGTCCTGAAGGTTGTTAAAACTAAACGTCGTCTTATCTGGTCTGGCCATAATCTTTTTATTTCACAGGATGTGTCTAATGCAACGAATGCCCGTCGCAAAGAATTCCTAGCTCTTCGCCCCCAGATGAGACACTTGAACATTCAATATGGAATTCTTTATCCTTGTCTCCGCAAAATTACACATGAAGGAAACTCACGTTCTTTTGATGATCCAGCTAAACTAAAACTCTTTCTAAGTAGCATTTCTTCTCGTAACATGGAGATTAACGATGAAATTCTTTTTCAGTTTGTTGATGTTTATCATATAATATAGTCCTATTTTTATCTCTATTAATCTTTTTTTCTTTTTTTTTCTCTTTTCTCTTCTAAGGTTCCTTTACTTCTTTTCTTTTATATATTGTTCACAAATTTTTCTTGTTTCTTAGTACTTGTTATTCAACCTTTTTCTTTCATTATTCATTATATCTCCATTTTTTCAAGAGGCTATTTATCATTTTTCTCTTAGTTCTCTCTTGTTGCCGTCTTGTTCTCGGTGTTAACATGTTCCTCTCATACCTGTTGCTTGCTTCACTTCAGATCTGGATATTTTTCCTTGATCTGTCTACTCTTTTTCTCTTTCCTTTTTCCTCCCCTCTCTCTCCTCCTATCTTGTATTGGACTTTCTTTTTCTTTACTTTCTTTTTCTTTCTTTCTTGTTCTCATATGAGTGTGTTTCTAAATTGTTCTTTTAGCTATTTTATTATTCTTACTTTATATTCTGTGGTAGTGGTTGTTAAATGGTGTACTCCCTTCCTCAAACCGCAACATGTTTAATGTTGTCTTGTGGAATGTCCGTGGTCTCGGTCACCCTGTAAAACGTCAAAAGGTACTTTCCCATTTATATAAACTTAATTCCCATGTGGCTTTTTTACCGGAAACGCACTGTAATGATATTGAATACCTCAAACTTAAATGTCAATGGGTTAATCAAGTTGTTTTTTCTCCTGCTGTTAATCGTAAAGGTGGTGTTGCTATTTTGTTCCATAAATCTCTGAATACTCAGATTTTATCCACTGAATGTGATACATACGGATGGACGATGGGTTGTGGTTGATGCTAATATATTCCAAAAACAAATAACTTTTTAAAATATTTATGGACCAGTTAAGGCTGACCCGGAATTTTGGCATAGTATTAAAGTGAAACTTTCTTCAATTTCCAACCCTAATATAATTGTCGCTGGTGATTTTAATGATTTGTTAGATCCCTTTACTGATAGAAAATCCAAGTGCAAATTCAAACCTGATAATTCTCATAGAGCATTTCAGGCTGCCATTTCCTCTCGTCCATTCTTTGATGTGTAGAAAACTTGTAATCGTGATTTATGTGAATTCACCTTTTTTCCAAATGTACATCATACTATGTCTCATATTGATTAAATTTTGGTTTCCAAAGCCCTACTTCCCTCTATTCAATCATCTGAGATTAGTTCTATTTTTATCTCTGACCATGCTCCTGTCCTATCTTCCTTGGATATGTCCTTCATTTCCCCTAAACAGGGCCGATGGCACTTCAATAATTCTTTGTTATTAGACCAAACCTTTATTGATGAAGCGACCACATTTATTAATTAATTTTTTCAATTTAATCAACCTAAGGATACCTCTATTCCTAACAATTGGGATGCTTTTAAAGCTTCTTTTAGAGCTTTTACAATTGCTTACTCGGCCAAAAAGAAAAAACATTGAATGCTCAATACCTCTCTACCCTTAAACATATTAAAAATCTAGAACACACTTACTATACCACTAAATCTTCTTCATGTTTACAGAATTTGATTAAGGCTAAATCTACTTTGAACAAAATTGTCACAACGGATGCTTGTAATATCCTCCTTAAAATCAAGTCTAAGTATCATGGTGGCCAAAATAAAGCTGGTAAATTGTTAGCCAATTATTTAAAAATGTAATCAGAAAGGAAAACTATTGGTCCCATTCGTTGTGAACACAGTAATAAGATGCTGCACTCAGATCCCACCATCACCAATGCCTTTCAGTCTTATTACGAGCAACTATATACTGAGGATACTGACCCCACTGAGGATGATATGGCATCATTTTTTCAAATACTCCCCTCCCCTCCTTCCATTCCCGATACTCTTTCTTCCTTAGAAAAAGACATCTCCCTTCCAGAAATTACTGAGGCCCTCAAATCCCTAAAAAAGGCCAAAGCTCCTGGCCCTGACAGCTTCACTATTGAACTTTTCTTGTGTTTTTCCTCTGTTTTTGCTCCCAAATAACTTGAACTTTACACCTCATTTTTGTCCAAGTCTCAGGCCAAAAGATCTTTTTTAGAAGCCCTCATTATTATTATTCCTAAACCTGATAAAGATCCTACCCTATGTAAAAATTACCGACCCATTTCACTAATTAACTATGATTGTAAGGTTTTTGCAAACATTTTAGCTTCCCGTCTGAATGATATTATCCCCCTTCTTATTAAATCTTTTTATGGGGCTATATAACGATGAGACTGCTACTGACACCATCATAGCAAGAGTAGCACTGGGCACCGAAGATAACATCAAACATGGACTCTTTCCCCTAGACATCGATATCTCTCTCGAGGAGGTCATTAGAGCGATAAAGGAAAGTGCTTCAGGGAAAGCACCGGGCCCGGATGGTGTCCCGGTGGTTGTCTATAAATCTAACATGGGGCTGTGGGCCCCACTTTTAACGAATGTTCTAAACAGCTGTAAAAGGGGGACAGAAATTAACCAAGCTGTTACCGCCCCATTTCCTTATTGGATGCTTTTATGAAAGTTGCAGGGAGGGTCATTTTAAATAAATTACAGACATGAGTTGAAGACACGGGAGTCCTATCAAATTTTCAATACGGATTTCGCTCAGGTCTAGGTACAACTGAGCAGGGACTTAATCTGTCACTAATTATAGATAAATATACAAAAGCAAAGAAGTGTAAACTTTTCCTTACGTTTGTGGACCTAAGTTCCGCATTCGACTGCGTCAAACACGACAAATTGTGGAACATTCTTGAAGAACTAAAGGTTGATCCACCACTGTTAATGTTCATTAAGGAATTGTATAGGGGGCCGGGGCGAGGGTCCGATATGGGAGACAGGGGGAGTGCTCAGCTAAGTTTCCTATAAAAAAAGGAGTGAGGCAGGGGTGCATACTTGCCCCTCTGCTTTTCTCACTTTATATTAATAGCTTAGGACAATACCTGAGTGTACATCAATGTGACTACCCAACCATAAAGGACACCCCCGTCCCCATCCTATTGTACGCGGACGACGCAGTGATAATGGCGCGGACGAAACTAGGATTACAAAGGTCTGTCAGCAACTTCGTTGCCTACATGAATGATAGGGGCCTAAGGGTAAATACTACCAAAACATACACTATGAGTTGTGGAACAAACAGGAAAAAGACATGTGACATTTTTATTGACAGCAAAAAAATCGAAAGTACGGACACTTTTTCATACCTAGGTATAACCTTTGATAGGAAGGGATCCTGGAAAGCGGCCATGAAGGCTAGAAAACTGAACTTCTCAAGAGCCATAGGAGCAGTTACTAACTTCTCTAAGAAATTAGGTGGCAGACCTGTCCCAGAGTTGCTGGCCATCTATAAATCCAAATGCATTTCAACAGGGACATATGGAGCTGGCATCTGGGGCATTGAAGAAGTAGAACAAATTCAATGCTGCGAAAATACTTTTATCCGCTACTTGTTGGCTGTTCCCAGTTCTACCGCCACTTTTAGTTGCCACAGGGAACTTGGCCTTCCTTACATCTCTGATATCATCAAAATCAACCCTCTATTATTATGGAATAAGGTCTGGGTATCTGTGGAGACTGGTTTTAATAGAGATGTAATCTCTGATTGCCTCAAATCAGATAGGGTGGCTAATATGACATGGATTAATTACATAAAAAGATTTACACATGAAATTGGCCATCCAGAATATTTTGGCTCCCCGAGCACCATGGAAATGGTATCTAGAAAAACGTTAAAAGACAACTGCCTGAACCATCTAGAGAATAAGCGTTGGCTAGAGGAGAGGGGGAAAAAATCAGTCATGGATAACCATCTGATGATCACATGCTTAGGCTTACAACCTTATCTGACATTGGTACAGAGTAGCTTTTGTCGTATGCTTTTGGCTCGTTTTCGCTGTGGCTCTTTTTTTAGACTGGTCACATTTCCCGAAAAAAATGACTGGTCAAAAAAGTTGCTCATATGCCCATGCGACGATATATCAATACAAACAACTCTGCACTGCACTTTGTTCTGTAAATATTATGTCGTACCAAGGAAAAAGTTTTTAATGCCCACCATTAAAAGTTGGGGCCTAAGACAATGTAGAACAGCTTTATTAAGGTTACAACTGTTGGAAAATGAACAAATTATTATGATTATTTCCTCGTTTCTAAAGGCTGTTATTAGGTACCGGAACACAATGTGAACCTTCTGTTAAAACCAGCTTCTTATCTTTTTTATCTACTCGTGTATATATATGGATTGTCTCTCTGGTCTTTGTAGTATGTAACATAATCATGAAAACAAGAATTGTCCTTTTTTACGTCCCTGAATTATGTAACATAATTGTAATAAGTTTTTATATCTGTTTTAATCACTCGTGTTCTTATGGCTTTTTTACTGCATCAAAATAGAATAAGGCTTATTTGATCTGATTTGATTGTAATGTTTCACATATAACATGAAATAAGTGATTGTTTATGGAGCACAATTTTAGATATTTTTAGTAAAGTTTTAGGATACCGTATCTTTTTTACACAACGTTTAACCAATCGCATCATGGAGATCTTTGCAGTTTTGCATATCATGCATTAACCTTGCACATGTGATATTTTTGCACAACAGTTTTAAGCTACTTTGTCTGTATTGATAATAATGAAAATAGGAAAAACCTGGCCATTTTTATTATGTGTGTATAATATCCAAGTCACCCTTTAAGATTTTATAATGTTCTAAATACAATCATGAAAATCTGGAATTCTATGTAAAACCTAACCACTTCTTTTAAGTGAAGGTTGAATTTATTGTGTTATAGTATGCTTTTATGGATGTAAATACTACACCGAATAAAGCTGTTTTGATTTGATTTGATTTATTAAATCTGATCAATCGGGGTTTATTAAGGGTAGACTTGCATCTGATAATTCCAGAATGTTTTCTAATATTCTTACCCTGGGGAAAAAAAATTCCTCTCCATTAGCAGCTCTGTCACTTGATGCTGAGAAAGCATTTGATCGTATAAATTGGAATTTTATGCTTTCTACCCTTCATTGGTTTGGTTTTGGTCCTATTTTTATATCTCTAATCAAATTGCTATATACCGACCCACGTGCCTGTGTGTTTGTTAATGGTCATTTTTCCCCCTTTTTTAAGCTCCATAGAGGAATGAGACAAAGTTGCCCTTTATCCCCGTTACTTTTTCTCCTATGCTTGGAACCTTTCCTGGAACGCAACAGATGCAACACTGATATAACTGGAGTGAAGGTCAAATCCCAAGAAATAAAATTATCTGCTTATGCAGATGATGTTTTAATTTATATGTCTAACCCCTCTACGTCCATTGACCTTTTTTTCTACAAGAGATAACTTACTTCTCCTAGGTTTCTGGTTATAAATTAAATTTTTCCAAGACTGAAATCCTACCACTAAATGCTTCTTGTTATCATTTTATGTTTCATAAGGCACATTTTACTTGGTGTTCCCAAAGGATTAAATATTTAGGAATTTGGTTTTGTCTAATATTCCTGATACACCTGCTTATAACTTTACTGTCCTAAAATCCAGAATCCAAAAGTTATTATCTTCCTGGTCTCCTCTTTTTTTATCTTGGTGGGGAAGTTTAGATACTATCAAAATGATGATTGTCCCTCATGTCCTCATTTTACTTTCTATGCTACCCTTTAAAATTCCTAATTATTATTTTTCCAAAATTAATTCCATATGTATTAAGTTCCTTTGGAATAATAGGGGTGCTCGTATTGCCATATTGAAGCTTATTAGACCGAAAACTGAAGGGGGTGTAAGGTTTCCTGATTTTAAGTTGTATCATGCTGCCTTTTTAATTAGTCAATTTTTTGCTATTTCTAAAGATTATTATGATGCTCCTATACCTAAATGGATTGCTTTTGAACGTTCTTTGTTAAATGAATTTTCTTTTAGGAATGTTATTTCTATGTCTAATTGTACCTTCATATCAAAACACCCTATTCTTAAATACTCTCACTATCTACTACGTAATCTTTTTAACCAAGGATTTGATTCTCAACAATCCTTCCTTGCATCCTCTATTTGGTACAACAAATTTATTAAATTTCGCCACAAATCATTCTACTTCAAACATTGGAAAGAAAAGGGTATTTTTTTCCCATCACTTGACTTCTCATAATTCTGTTTTATCCTTCCAACAATTACAGGAGAAATACGGCCTTTCTGATTCCTCTCTCCAACAATACAATCAATTAATCCCTATACTTCGGAACTATTTACTAAACAATAATTTTACACCTGATATTTCTCCGTTTGCTCCTTTGACACCTCTATTTGATCTTTCCACTGATTCCACACCTAAAGCCTCCTTTATTTATAAGTCTCTCTCTTCCCGTCTTATTATTAGACATAAGTCACCGACTGAACTATTATGGGAAAGTAATTTATCTCATTCATTGTCTATCCATCAATGGGACTTATTATGGAGTAAATTATTTAAAACATCTGAGGCTGTCAATATAACTCAATCTTTATTTTTTATATTCAGTAGAGCAGTAATTACCCCTTCTTTTATACATAAAATTGACTCATCTGTTTCCCCCTCCTGTTGGTCATGTCTTAAATCTGATGGTACTTTGAGTCATCTTCTTTTTTATTGTTCTAGAGTTAATCTTTTTTGGAAGTATATTTGAGCAAAATGTTTATTGATTTTCTCATGTACTATTCCATTTTCTGTTCAGAATGTTTTCCTTGGTACCTTATCTGCTGATTTTGATAGCTTATCTCCAAAACCTGTTTATTTGATTTATTTATTGCTCTTGCCTTTAAAATTATTTTATCATGTTGGAAAGACAATTCTGCATTATCTACCATTACTTGGTGGAACCTTATTTGTGATGAACACAGAATATCCACTGTTTCTTCTTCTTCTTTATCTCGGAAAATCAAATCTGATCTACTCTGGCTCCCCTTTACTACCTTCCTGTCTTCACACTCTTCACTCTCCTAATAACTCATTATCTTTCTTCTCTTTCTTTTATTTCTATTCTCTCTTTCCTTTTTCTTTATTTGTGCTTCTCCCTTTTCTTTCTCTTCTTTTTGTAAAAAAAAAAAGTAATATGTTTTATAATATGTATAATTTCGCTTCTTTTTGTTCATTATGTGTATTTCTCTACCTTGATCTAATATTCCAATGTTGTTAAGAATTTTTTCTTGGTTCAGCTGTTCCTACTAATGATACATATTGTTAATAAGGTACATTTTTGTTGTATCTATGTAAGCCTTACTATTCTTTATCTTCAACAAAAATTACTAAACTAAAAAAAAAAAAAGAAATTCATTGTGAGGCTCATCCTCTGACTCGAAGGCATTGACACCTGTATTAGGCGTGGATCTCCCAGCCACAAAGAACAGGTCATGTGCATGAGACTATCTTCTCTTATGCTGTCACTTTGCTGACAGTGTATCTTGTGCATATTCATATAGGATTGTATTATATTTGTGTGTATAAAATGCTCTGCTCTGTGTTGTTTTCTCTCTAAGGAAGCCCATTACTCCATTGTGTTACAAACTATTTACCTGATTCTGAGCAATCACTACAAATTTGTAATAGGAATTCAGGAAGACTGTTTTGGTAACATGACTCAAAGGGCATAGTAGAAATCCTATCTGACAACTGCGTAGTCCTTAATCTGTTTTTGTCACATGTTCTGGGTTCCACAATGTTCTCATGGTAATCAACCCATCAAGCTGCCTCATCTCCAATGTGTTATTTGTAAATATTTAAACCTTGCCTATAACCTAACCCAGTGTTACTGCAGTTGTGGCTTCTGTGGAGTATTTTATGTTTAAAATATTTGCACTATATTTTGGTTTTGAAGCAATTAATGCATTGAGTCTTTGGGTGAATTTCTGGGTATAGGGTCACATGGACAAAAACGGTCACAGTAGGTCCAGGAAAGTTGGAAACGATTTGTTCTGAAGTATTATTGGTGTTCAAAGTAGCAATGACTAAAGATAATCTATTAATGTAGATTATATAGAAAGGCACTCAACAAATGCTCCACAGCATCTTTAGGCCCATATTCCAATCAGTTATAAACAATGTACGATTATTAGATGGAAGACAAGTTGTCAGATATGAAATCTGTATAATTCAGCTTCTGACTCTTTCCACTCCCAGTGGTATCAACTACTGCTGTATGGGATGGGCAGGGTGATGATGTGGAAGGTACAAAAGTATATTTTTTGTTTCTACTCCCTTCCTTCCAAGTGTTTCAATTAATCATAATGGCTCCCAAAACTGCACAAAGCTTCAAACCCTTGTATTTCTTAGTGGGAAGTAATACATTGGGGGGCATATTTGCAAGCCCCTTGCACCACCGGAGCATCACTTTTTTTGATGCTCTAGCGGCGCAGTGTGCGGGCAAATATTTACAAGGCCACGCAAAGCCACCCTGCGTGGCTTTTCATGGCCCCGTAAATATGGCCCCCTATCACACATTACTCTGCATGAAAGTGGTATACCTTTGGTGTTGCTGAGGGTGTTCCCACACAAAACCCATGGATTCTGACGCATTCCCAGATTTACAGGTTTCGCAAACCTGCGAATGCGTCAGATTCTAACGCCTCCCCGGAGAGGCATAAAAGTGACATAACAGGGAGAAATACCTTTGCTTCTTCTCGTTTTTTCCTCTTTCTATGAGTGCTGAATTTTGCAGCACACATAGAAAGAGGAAAACACCATCAATGATTATTTTTGTGCAGGAAGGTGTCTCTTCCTGCTCAAAAACAACCATTCTAGCAATGCAGGCACCCTTGCTCCAAGGTGCAAGGGTGCCTGTGTTGGCGCAGGGCAGCCAATTGTACGCCAGCACAGAGGAACGCACAGGGATGCATCGTATTGTAAATATAACGCATCTCTGCACTTTCATAATGACGCAACTCGGTGCAGCTAGATGGCTTGCAGCACCACACCATTATCTTGTAAATATGCGTCTGGGTGTTACACCTGTCATTCTTAGGGTGGTCTTCCCCCAGCGTTTTGCCTGCTTACTTCCACTTTTTGCTGTATGTTTTTGCTGGCCTTAAGACTCTGAGCACTTTACCACTGCTGACCAGTGCTGAAGTGCATGAGCTTCTCCCCTAAAACATGGTGACATTGGTTTATACCTGATTTGCATATTTAGTTTATCTGTAAGTCCCTTGTAAAGTTGCATACTATATACTAAGGGCCTGTAATCTAAATCCTACTAGTGGACCTGCAGCAATGATTGTGACACTCACACAAGTAGCCTTTCAAACCTGTCTGAGGCATGCCACTGCAAGGCCTGTGTTTGCAGTTTACTGCTACCTCAACCGGCCATTTAAAATCACTTTCCAAGCATTAAAATCCCCTTTTATTACACATAGGTCACCTCTAAGGTAGGTCCTAGGAAGCCCTATGAGCTGGGCGCTGTGTAACTAAAAGGTAGGACATGTACTTTTATGTTTTACATTTCCTGGTAGAGACAAACAGTTAAATTCATTTTTCACTACGGGAAGGCCTACTACTTTCATAGGCTAACCTATAATTGGGGAATCCTTAAAATACATTTAAGCTGTAATTCCTGATTAGAAAGGAGTAGCTAAATCATGTTTGATATCTTTGGAATGGTAATGATAAATCCTCTTCAGTGGTAAAGCTGGATTTGTCATTACTATTTTAGAAATGCCACTTTTAGAAAGTGGACATTTCTCTGCTCTAAACTTTGTTCTGTGTTCCTGAAGCCTGTCTCCAATACACTCTTGGGCTGGGTGACAGCTACACTTTGTGCATTTCCTCTAGACAGCCACAAACAAAAGAAGGTGAGGCTCATCTGCATTCCGAACACTCATCTGTATTCATCTGTATTCTGATGGGTCTTCCTGGGCAGGGAGGAATGAAAGGGACTGTCACTTACACTTCAATAGGTAGAGTCCTCTCCACACACAAAGCACTGATTCACCTTCCACTGCAGGGCCTGCTTTAGCGCTGGTGGCGCTCAGTGTGACAATGTTTGTTGGTACCCCCAATGACCTCCGTCTCCACCAATTCCGTTCTTACCATCCTTTAACAGTGCCCCTCTAGTCTCCATAACCACTCTCTCTTGCATGCATTTCTTTTGTTTCATAGAGCCACTCATACCAGTGTAGGGTACCAGAGCACTTTACATCACACACACATTACATAGAGACAACAAATCATATGTGAGTAAATCAGTGGATATGAAATGTTACCTAAAACAGAGGACTACAAGGTGTAGGAGTCACATGTCATCCATACTGGTAGGCAGTATAGTTTGAGTGTTTGGTCTGGAAAAGCATAAACTCAGAATCTAAAATGTAACACCATGGTTTGGGGTTCTTTTTGATAATAACAATTGACTTCTACCCAAATGAACCCTTTTGGCAACAGGATAATCAAAGACAGGGGAAAAAATTATAATGCTCTAATCTATACTTTGCAGTTTACATGCAGCTCTTTAATGAAAGTTAACAGCTCACTGTTCCATAATAGGATTTTAACTCATAAACTGCAAGTAACAAAATGATCTCTCTGACAAAAGCAGTAACCCACTGACTTATTTACATTATATGTAGTTTGTGTTCTTGATCCAGCGCAATATTAGCAAACAGCATTCATACACCAGATACTCTCTTGGGCCCATACATTCATACTACGCTAATACTTACGCTGGGGTTATCAGTTGTACTCTTTATCAAAAATCCCTGCTACCAATTACCTTCCGATTGAAGAGTAATGACTTACCAATGAATCCTTTGCTAATTGGGAAGTTTAAAATGAGTGACATTCATTATAGTACATAATCCTGAAATAACCACTGAGTCAGGAAGTTTTAAAATGTTTATCTAAAGATTTAGCAGAGTAAATTACAGAACCACATGGTCCTTAATCGCATATCACGGAGGAAGCATAGAATAATAATTATTGATTAATGACGGTGCCTCAGAAAGGAGAAGATAGAGACAGCAGCGCAACTAAAGGTTGCATTTATATTTACCTAAGTGCGAGAACCAAACACCTTGGCCAAGAAGTTGGAAAGAATAGGACCCAGGAAGGATGAAGAGCAAAGACCTCCTCCAGGATCAGGACAGGACCGGTGACCTCTCTACAACGACGCCTGCGTCGTTCCCCTCTCTGATACTCGACTTCTCCTCGATTCTCCCATGCCTTCCTTCTAATGGACTCCGCCGCCCCCTCCTCAGGACCTCTTTGGACAGCGGTTCAGTCTGCAATCGATCAGCTTGGCAGTCTGGAGCTAGAAGCTAACTAATTAGCTAACTCTATATCTATTATACCCTTCTACGCCCATGTACCTCCCCTTAATGTTGCTAAAATATGGGACCACTACTTCTGATTGGACAGGGACAGGGGGTTGATCCTCACACCATATTGATTTGGTTCGAATTCTGAAGCCCATTGTCTTTAAACTACCGCCCATCCAATTTAATACATTTGCTTTATTTCCCACCCGTCTCACGACAAATGTTATATATTCCTCATATACAAAGTTTCAATTTTCAACAGGAAAGGCAAGAGCACAGCAGCTTCGGCCATCAGGTCATGGCCTTGGACGACGTCCAGGTTGACTTCATTTTTATTCTTTGGCAGCCAAACAGGACACATGCGCAGAATCATTGTCTCTCGAGTTTCAGATCACCAACCCCAGGCCCAAGTTTACGAACTAATAAAAGTCAAAGAAGAAAATATTAAAATCACAAATAATATGTTTCACTGTATACACACTCTTTCTACTCTATCCTCATTTGCTTATAAATCTATCCCGCATTAGTAGCGTTAAGAAAGCGACAAATTAATAATAACACATGAGCAAGCTGAAGCATGTGAAAACATCAAGCAGCCATTTTAAAGCACACTGCGCAGAAGCAGAAATTTCCCACCAAGCAAAGAAAGACGTCACAACACGTGATATGGTTGAGACATGCGCAGTAAGGTTCCCGCGCTTTAGCGGCCATTTTAGATTACGGACAAGCATTACTTGTTAGTTAGAACACATAGGCAAGCTTCCTTGCTATTCATGTAGTGTATGCAAAGTTAATATACACAATACAAGATTAATAAATTAATACTGTGAGGAGATTGTATTCGAGCAAGTCTCATTTGTGAGTCCTTGCTCCATCATTCTGTATGGTACGTATTCTTTACAGCAGGCATATTAACCCTCTGCGCTACCTTATGATGAGTCAACATTTCCACTAGACAAAACTCTGAACTCTCTCCAGGAAGAACATTAATCACCAGAGTTATCTTGACATTTTTATTGTTGCCTGAAATCTGCTGGATGCCAGGAACGCGGCAGCAGGTGCTTTTAAAAATATGATATGCTTGCAAAGACGGTGCACACCCCCCCCTCCGCCAAAGTCAGCGCCCGGTGCGGTGGCACCAGTCCGACCCCCCTAGAGCCAACCCTTCCCCCTGTTAGCCTGGCAGACAGGACTGGGTTGAAAGGGATCTTTGTGCATTTCCGAGAGCTCTTTTGAAGTCACCCCCTACATCAAAGTCACTTTTGGGTATGAGTACTAGGGCTCTGATCCTACCAAATCTGTTCACGACTGGACCTGGGAAGAACTCTGCTGGAGCAACGACTGCTGTGCAGTAAGGAATGGCACTTTGCCTTGACTGACTGTTCTGAGGAACTGCTTCTCTGCTTTGCTGAGCTGCCCTGCTGATTTCTGCACTGCTGAGGACAAGGACTGGACCCATTTCACTTGAACCCAGAGTGACTCCAAGGGGTTGCTGGCTTGCCTTCTGTTCTCTGAAGTCTCAGGGACACAAAAGACTTCATGTAATCCTGCTGGTACTGCTGGACTCTGCCATCTGTGAGTCCTACCCTTGCCTGAGGTGCCCCCTCCTGAAGTTGGTTCTGCAGCTGATTTCTGCAAAAACTGATGCATTGGTTTGACTCTGCCAGAAATTCCGCTGCATCGTCCTGTGATGCAGACGAAGCGACTGCTCAACGAAGTGGTACCACATCCGGCGTGGCTCAATGACAACACTCTGCATAAGTCGATGACAATGCATTGCATTCACTTCAACGGAGTTCGGCGGAGACGCGGGACCCCCTTTGCACTGCTCGACTATGATGCAGTAGGCTCTCGACATCAACACTTGCTGCAGCCAGGGTATTTCTTCAGCGGGACCTGTCTGAGTCCTGTAGCTGGCCTGCCCTGCCCTCCATCTTGGTCAGCCTGAAGTTTGGATTTGTACTGGTTTCTCGCGACCTCAAGTGACCTTTTGACCGCTATTGACTTCTAGCACTATTTTTGGTTTATTCTTTAAAAATGTATACCTCGATTTCTAATTATTGTGTTTTTGTCCTGCTGGTCTTGTCTTACTCAGAGAAAAATTATCTATTTTTCTAAACATGTGTTGAATCTTTTTGTGGTGTTTTTTGTTTTACTGTGTGTGTGTGTTGCATTGCCTCTTAGGTGAATCCTGCCTGCTCTGTGCCAACCTACCAGAGGGTGAGCACAGGTTAATTTAAAGTGTGTTTAGCTTACCCTGACTAGGATTGTGGTCCCTACTTGGACATGGTGCAGACCTCTGTCAGCTAGAGACCCAATTTCTAACACTGAGTCACTGAAAGGGTATACAACTGTTAATTGTAATAGTACTTACATCATAAGATTAATCAATTATGCCAACCATGAATATGAGGACATTAGTCTGTTCTTGCATCTATTGCATATATTGCATACCACCAAAGTTGAAAGTGGCAATCAAGCAGTTTGCTGAAACAATTTTATAATCAGGTGGAGTATTTGAAAGTTTATACTTGCAATTATGCTGTAGGCTACTCCCTAAAATAAGTTATATAAGGGATAAAGTACTCCTTGTTGTCATCATGAGGATATTGAATGTTCCATAACCATATAGAGGGGCGAGGCCAAATGCTGAGTTCCTTTCTAAGGTTACGGAACTTTGATGTGGCTTGTAAAATCCTTATCATCTACAGCAGAGGGTACTTTATCCTATATAATAAATGGTCACACCATCACCTTTGCCTGAAACCACTTAAAATCTCGATGGGTAGCTCTTTCATATGAAAGATAGAGCATGTGTGCAGCACAAAAATCAGGGGCTCAAAGGTGGTCTGCGGGTCTTGCAGGTGCCCCCGCTTCCTTCTCACAGGGGAGGTAGCTCCGAAAAGGCATAGGCCCTCCGGCCTGGCAGCGATCTCCGTCTCTCCAGGAACAACGAGAAGGTCGCCCCAGCAATACAGCTAGGCGTAGATGGTAAACGCCTCGAAAGTCGGCCCGAGTAGCTCCGGCCAACCACCGCCTGTGTCGACGGCTGCCAAATTGTTGCTCCCAGCTCTCTCCGGCTGCAGTCGTTCGGCACTGCTCCTGCCGATTGTGCGGCCAGCTTATACCTGCAACGAAGACCTGGTGATTATGCTTCGATTGGGACCACCCCGGATTGTCCCGGGTGGACAAACAGAGTGATTGAGTGGCCCAGGCCGGAAGCAGGGACAGAGAGACCGAATGGCACGTCTCACTACTCCGCCATCTTTGCCACACCCCCCATTGGGGTTTTTCAGAGCTACAGGAGCTCGGAATGTGCAGAAACATGAAGAAAGATTCCAACTTTTCTATAAAGTTCTAAGGCGTGAAAAGAATAAACCTGTTCTTTCTGCGAATCGGAGTAAGCTAGAAAAATAGAGCAGAAGACAGAAAAGCAACATTTAATTTTCATTTCTTTAAAAAGCTTCTCTGTGACCTGACCTGCCTTTCACTTCGGCTGCCGGCTCTGGCAGCAGGCATTGTGACATCAGAACTTGGCTGCAATAAATTACTACACTTGAATTCTGACACCTTTTCTTTGTAATCAGTGACTGGTGACTGGCTGCATCACAAGTCACTGATTATACTGACAAAAGAGAGGGGTATTTATACTGGGATTGCAGAATCCCACGTATTATATTGATATACTAGCATATAATAATTGTGGATGGTCGTATGAAGCCTTTCTCTTTATTTCAAAGCCTATTATTTTCATCTCTTAGTAAAATCTTGTGCGTTTGTATTTTCCCAGCTCCCTAAACCATGCAACATAGCAATCACTGTTTCCCTGGTGTTCTTTTTGTATGAATCTGCCCCAGTTTCAACTTCTTATTAGTAAAACTATAAAGAGGGCACAGTCATTTCTAATTGTACTAATTGTAGCTTAATATTCCCTGAATATTTCCATTTTATTGTCATTTTAAGTATTTTGGGACAGATTCATAAAGTCATGTAAGAGAATTTTAAAGAGTACTACAAGAGTACTTCTTAATGTTCCAAAATGCCTTTGTAAATAGGCACCATTGAGGCCTACTAATAAAGGCACCTAACAAGTATGTAAAAGAGTACTTTCTGTAGCACTCTTTAGTGAACTCATAAATGTATTTTTAAATCGGTCCCATTGTGCTCATTGTTCTACCTCAGAAAATTAGGACGGATTCACTACATTTTGTGGAAAAAATAGCAATTTTAACCTTGTTGGGAGTCGATTCCAAAAAGGAGGAAAAAAGACTTCAGGGTTGTGTCACTTTTGTGGTGCAGCCAGACACAGTAACATGTTTGGCGTTTACCAAGCCATGCAAGATCACTTTGATTGGCTTTCTGTAGTTTGGAAAATAAAAAGTAAATGCAACAAAGAGCATAGCGTTGTCTTTCATTACTTTTGTGACAGGTAGGCGTTACATGGGTGGAGCATGGGCATTCCTGCGCATCAAACAGTTGGAAACCTTAGTCTGCGCCAAAATGATGTGCCTACCGGACAGAGGTGTAACAAGGAGAAATATCTTTATTTGTCCTTGTTACTTCCTCTTCCCATGTGTGCTGAAAGAGGAATACGCATCTAAGGATTGCTTTTATGCAAGAAGGCCTCCTTTCCTGCACATAAACAATCCTGCCTATGACACAAGCGCTCTTGCTCTATGGTGCAATGGTGCTTGCATTAGGGCTAGGCAGCGCACAGTGCCAGCACAAAGAGAGAGAGAGTAAAAATGACCCCAATCTTTATAAATATGGAGCATTTGTTTATCTCTACCTTTGAGGCAAAACAGCGCAACATGTTCCCTTGCTGCACCACATTGCATAATAATAAATATGCCCTTTAATGGTGAAATTAATAATGCAAGAGCTGTAAACAAAACTGAAATAAAGAGCTGTAAATTACCTTAACTAGTTCTTCATCACAGTTTCGCCATAAAGTGCAAGCAAAGCATGAACATTGTAGGTGCTTGAAATTGCCAGACACACTTACAATATTTTGTGAAGGGAGGAACTTCATAGGCTGAACTTCACTAGTTACACTCTTTTCAGAAGCTGCAACACATCCTTATGCTTTAATCTCAAATGGTACATCATGTGGGCAATAGGAGTTTAGGCGGAGTGAGATTCAAAATAACATAGTTACCAAGCAAACAAGAGAAATGCAAATTCTGTTTCTCACAACCACAACTTTGCATGATAAATCGGCTTCTGGAATATGGCATAGACTGCTAGACCTTTTGGCAAGAAGTCAAATAAAATGGTGGTAGTAGCCATTAGATTCAGAAATACATTCATTTTGTATTTGGATTATATACAAGAGCCATAAAAAGGAATGAAACGATTACTTATCATTAATCAAAAATAAAATCAACCAGAAATGTAAAGCTTATCATGCTTTCAGAAAAAGTGGAATTCATATAATCACACACTGAGGCCCAGATTTATGAAAAATTCAATCAACGCAGCACAGGAAAAGAAGCTGCTGCGCTGAGTTGGGTGAAAAGGAGACATCTATTAAGATATGGTGCCGTTTTCCTCTCTCGCTATGCTGGAGCACTTTAGGACTCGCCAACACACACACACACACACCCTTGCACCAATTCTGCAAGACTGTGTGCGTTCAGTAAGGAGTTGCTTTTGTTTTACTGGAAGGGGACCCTTCCAGTACAAGAACTACCCTTTAACACTTGTCCTGTTTTGTATGTGTGCTGTACTGTGCAGCAGGTATGCAAAGTAGGAAAAAGAATTAGTAAATCTGGACCTGAGTGTATTATAAATATTTCTAGAAATTTCAAGATCAGAAAGAATGCTGATCAGTGCTTAGATGTATACCACATATGTGTAAGTTCATTAGAATCTAGAAAATTGTAAGCTAATATTTCATTGGTAACATTGACAAAAGAAATCCTTATTAAGCATTTCCCACATTTCCTAAGTATATCGTAAGTTAATAGGTGACCGCATAGGATGTGTATAAGCACATGCTATGTTATGTTACGGGTTTTGTAGAGCGCATGGCTTCCCCAGCAATGGGACGTCCCAGCGCTGATTCCAAAATGACCAGACAAGAGAGGATTCTGCGGCTGAAGGATTATCCCGGGAAAAGCCAGGTCTTCACTGCCTTCCGGAATGCCCCATGGTTCTGAATGCTCCTGATGGTACCAGGAAGGGCATTCCAGAGGGCAGAAGCTAGAACACGGAACGACCGACCTCCGGCTCGTGCTCTTCTGACACAGGGAACACGTGCCAGATGTTGGTCTGAGGAGAGCAGTGAGCAGTTAGGGACGTAAGGAGTGAGAAGATTGGCTAGAATGGGGGAGCTTAGGCATACAGAATTCCGTGTGAAATGCACAGTGCCTTGAAGTGGATTCTCTTCTCCACCGGAAACCAATGGAGCTTACGTAGAAGGATGGAAACTGTGCAGGATTTGGGGAGGGCGAGGAGCGTCTGGGCCGCGTCGTTTTGTGCCCTCTGGAGATGATAAATTCCTGCTTTGTTGGCGTCCAAGAACAGAGAATTGCAGTAATCCAGTCTAGAAAGTATGGTAGACTGAATAATGATCTGGCGTGTTTGGGCGTCGAAGAATCCGAGCAGTGGCTTAAGTCCCCGTAGCAGCCCGAAACAGACACCAACCACTGATTTCATCTGTGCCTGAAAAGTCAGAGTACAGTCAACCCAGACACCAAGATTTTTTACGGTCTCCTTGGGCGATGGAGGGGCCCGGAGCGCAGCAGGCCACCAACGATCGTTCCATAAATGGGTGTTTCTTCCCAGGAGAAAAATCTCAGATTTGTTAGCGTTCAGCTGTAAGCGGTTGGCGGGCATCCAATCCACGATGGCCACCATGTCATCCTGGAACTTAGTCAAGTTTTGGTCTGAGTCATTTGACAAAGAGATCACACGCTGAGTATCATCAGAATAGGAGACCAGGGAGAGGTCCCTACTTTTTGCAACAGCCGCTAGTGGCTGAATATAAATATTAAATAGCGTGGGGCTCAGAGCTGATCCCTGTGACACCCCCTGGCGTACGGAATGTATCCGAGAGCTGCAGGGGAGGTAAAACCACTTGGAAGGACCTTTAGGATAGAAATGATGTGAACCAGTTTAGAGTGGCACCTCCAATACCTATCTCCTTTAAGTGCCGCAGAAGAATCTGATGCACACAGTGTTGAAAGCAGCGCTCAGGTCGAGGAGGATCAAAACCCATGTATTGCCCTCATCCAGGGAACTCTGCAGGTATTCGGTAACTGCCAGCAGGGCAGATTCGGTGCTGTGACGGGGTCAAAAGCTATTCTGCGAGGGGTCCAGAAATTCATTGGCCTCTACGAATATGGTTAGAATAGAGTGGATGTAAGACTCAGTGATTTTAGTCACAAAGGGAGGAAGTGAGGTGGGGAAGAAATTCTCTGGCTTGGAGTTACCGAGGGATCGTTTTTTTTAGCAATGGGATCACCTTGGCATGTTTCCATGCAGTGGGTACTTCTGCAGAAGACAAGGACAAATGTATCAGTTCACAGAAGATAGGCAGAAGCTGGTGTGTACATTTCTGGAACTGATCCGGTTTAAGTGGGTCCGCTGGAGATCCCGATTTAATTTTGTTGCAGAGGGTAATCAATACTTCCTGGGATAGTACCGGAAAAGAGAGTATTAAGGGACCAGAGGAACTAGCCAGAGCCTTAGGACCTTCATTGCCGATAGTGGGGGGGAAGGTTTTATCAATGTCCATGACCTTCTTAACAAAAAAGGTGGCTAGAGCCTTGCACTGAAAGTTTGAGGGGATGGTGGGTTCACTTACCAGCCCTGCGGTTTTAAGATCTTTTAGCAGGGAGAAAATGCTTTTGGCTGGATTGCTACTATTTTTATTTTTTTGTGCAAAGTAATCAGCTCTCGATTTGCAAATGGATTTATGATAGTTCTTGATAGCAGAGCGGTATTGTGTCTTGAGGGCGGGGTCATAGTCGCCTCTCCACGCGTGCTCTATTACCTGGCCGTTTTTTCTCACTCGGGTCAACATCTCATTGAACCACGGACAGGCCTGTGTTCTGCGCCTGTAGGTGTATTTGGTGGGGATTCATTTGTCAAGGGTGTGCGTAAGCACCTCAAGCAGAAGGCTGTTTGCTGCTTCAATATTCCCAGTCAGTTGAGGCATCTGGGTGAGGAGGAGGTCTCGGAAATGCCAGGTGGGTGATAAATGAGTAGCCCTGATAGGATAAAATTGGCGCGCCCGCTGCGCATGTCCGCTGCGAGTCCACTCTGCGGCAGGTATAAAATAGCCGGGGGGCACAACAGGCTCCTCCCGCGCTCGTGTCTTATTGGGTAAGGCCACCCAATCAGCATAGTGCCAAGCCGTAGCAGGAAGCACAGCGAACAATTTTAAAAAGCTGGGAGTTTAAGAGCAACACAGAACACAAATACAGAAAAGAGTGATTCTTAACACACTAGAGCTAGAGCGGTTCTCAGAAGTCAGTAAAAATGGAATCATCATTTGGAAACATCATTTTCATAGTGTCAAATAAGTCCTCCTATACAATTACTGCAGAAGGAGAATACATCATATGCACTATGCATAACCCTGCAATGGTGTACATCTCTCCTTCTGTGTATGTTAATTTGTACTTGAAACAAGTAGGAGAAATAAATGGATCAGCTATGTCCTCCAACATCCTCAGCATGTTAAGCCATTCTTTAAAGAATGCATGGTAGTCAGACTACTCTATTTGCCATGATCTGACTTCATCTGACCAGAGACTACCCAGGCAGAATAAGCAGATGGAGTGGCACGAGCAAGTGAAAATTGAAGTTTAAAATTGTCTTGAGAAGCAGTGCCTGGGAGGATGTTTGGCAAGTCTCAAGGAGAATTCTTTCATCTGCACTAAATTGCTATGGCCTGCAACCTACATTATATAGGCCCTTAAATCAGATTGATGGGACAATTCATTATGGTAACCAAACTGGTCTGCCATGAATTAGAATGTGAGTTACTTTCACTGTGTAGTTTTAAGGGATTGCCTGCCAAAATGGTAGTGGAACCTTTAAAAAAGCACTGGATTGGTGTTTTGAGTTGTAATAATGACCACCATGAAAATCTGCAGTCAAACAGTACTCCAATATACTGGTAACTTGTGGCTGTTTCAAGATGCTTTTCTCCCATGAATTAGCTGACCTTAAATTTAAATTTGCTGAAGGACAGTGTGAGAAAGTGGGTTATTACTTGACGTTGATTCAGGTTTACCACAAGTAATAAAGTCACTATTTTGTTAGGTCCAGGTTTTTTATGGTTTCAGTAGTTTAAACCTGAGCTCAACCTCTGGTAGCTAATGCACAGAGCAAAGAGCCCCCCCTAACTCAGAGGAAATGTGAACAGCATTTATCAATAACAAAACAGTCTAAACTCAAAAACATATCACAATAAAAATCCCACTCCACTTTTTTAAAATAGAGCATAATTTAATGGACAAAATGAAACCAAAATAGCACACATCCAATTAGGGGAACTGGAGATAGGAGTTTTTAAAGTTTAAATTTCAAAATAACACCAAAAGCATTAAGCTCCAACCTTCACCATCTGGCAGAGCTTGCCGTGGTCCTAGACGTGATTTAAGGCTGCGATTGAGCACAGGTCAGGTATGGAGATCAGGTTCAACCTGGTTAGAAGTTTAACCTTCTGACTTAGAGGCCGAATACAATACTGTAGTAAACTGCTCTGACCCTCGGTCTGAGTTGCTCCTACTGCATCGTAATCAGATGTTCTGATTCATTTCCGACCAACGCATTTGGATGGAATCGGTCGGAAAGGAATCCGAACTGGATTTCCGAATGGCTTGAGACAGGCTCGGAGAGCCTATATGCCATTTGGAAAACCTATAGTAATCCCAAGGGCGGCTCTTTCCGCCCGAGGAATTTCAATGTTGGATTCCGACAGCCTTTCTGTGCCGCCCTTTCCGACACAGAAAGGCTGTCAGAAGTCAACTTTGGGGGCCCCCAGCAGGGCCCCCATGTGTGCACGGCCTCCGGTTGGAGGCCAAGGGGGCACCACCCCCTGTTGATCCCTGCACCCCGTGGCAGGCACCTTGAGGAGCCTGCCACAGGGTGCAGGGATGAACTCCACCTCTTCTCTTTACAATGAGAGAATGCATGCTCCCATTATAAAGAATAGGAGTGCAACCGAACAGTGTTCGGTCGCATCTTAATTGCTGGGTTGGGACCGCTGACAGGAGGTCGGTCTCAGTACCGAATCGATGTCGAACGGACTCAGGACCGTCCAACATCGAAATTGGGCCCATTAGACTCTGAATGAAAGTTGAATATCCTCAGCAGGGTAAGAAAGTAGTATGTGGCCAATAAGGGCTCCACAAGGCTGCATAGCTGCCGGTCAAGGTTCCATTGAAGCCAGTGGTTTTCAGGCAGAAAGTACAGAGTGGTAGAAATTAAAAATGTTTGCCCAAGGAGGGCCCCTTGCTGGCTGGATCCTTTTGGTGCCTTTACCCTCGGAAGATAGCTATGTTCGTAATTGTAAGAAAGTGCCCTCTTTTTGCATGGTTGCCCCCACTTTTTGCCAAACTGTTGATGTACTTTGACTGAGTGTGCCCTGAGTTCCTGCCAACCAGGTACCCAGGGCCTATGTTCTTTCCCTAAACTGCATTGCTACAAAACCCAATTGGCACTCTTTGACCTCATGTCAGTCCCTTGCAAATGGTACCATAGGTGCCAAGGGCACTGTGGCCAGAGAAGGCTTCTAAGGGCTGCAGCACTTATTGTGCCACCCTTAATCAATCAATCAATCATAGCATTTGTAGAGCGCACTACATACCCGTGAGGGTCTCAAGGCGCTGGGGGGGAGGGGTGCTGCTATTGCTCGAAGAGCCAGGTCTTGAGGAGTCTTCTGAAGGTCAGCAGGTCTTGGGTCTGCCGTAGGTGGATGGGGAGGGTGTTCCAGGTTTTGGCGGCGAGGTGGGAGAAGGATCTGCCGCCGGAGGTCGCTCTTCAGATGCGGGGGATTGTGGCGAGGTCGGCGGAGCGAAGCTGGCGGGTGGGGGTGTAGAGGCTGAGTCGTCTGTTGAGGTACGTAGGTCCGGTGTTGTGGAGAGTCTTGTGTGCATGGGTGAGGAGCTTGAAGGTTATCCTCTTGTTGACGGGGAGCCAGTGCAGGTCTCTCAGGTGAGGGGTGATGTGGCTGCGGCAAGGGATGTCGAGGATCAGGCGTGCAGAGGCGTTCTGGATGCGTTGCAGCCGCTTCAGGAGTTTGGCAGAGGCTCCAGCATAGAGGGCGTTTCCGTAGTCCAGCCTGCTGCTGACGAGGGCCTGGGTGACCGTTCTTCTCGTTTCGGTGGGGATCCACTTGTAGATCTTGCGGAGCATGCGGAGGGTGTTGAAGCAGGAGGAAGAGACGGCGTTGACCTGCTTAGTCATGGAGAGGGTGGAGTCGAGGATGACTCCTAGGTTGCGTGCGTGGTCGGTGGGTGTTGGAGCTGTTCCCAGTGCGGTCGGCCACCAGGAGTCGTCCCAGGCCGAGGGGGTGGAACCGAGGATGAGGACCTCCGTCTTGTCAGAGTTCAGCTTCAGTCGGCTGTTACTCATCCATTCGGCGACGGCCTTCATTCCTTTGTGGAGGTTGGTTTTGGCGGTGTGGGGGTCTTTGGTGAGGGAGAGAATCAGCTGGGTGTCATCGGCGTAAGAGATGATGTTGAGGTCGTGCAGTCGGGCGACGTGGGCGAGTGGTGCCATGTAGATGTTGAACAGCGTTGGGCTGAAGGATGAGCCCTGGGGTACGCCGCAGATGATCTAGGTGGCCTCGGAGCGGGAGGGGGGAGGCAGACGCTCTGTGTTCTGCCGGAGAGGAAGGAGGTGGTCCAGTTCAGGGCCTTCTCTTGGATTCCGGCGTCGTGGAGGCGTGTGCATAGTGTGTGGTGGCATACCGTGTCGAAGGCGGCTGACAGGTCCAGGAGGATGAGGGCCGCGGTCTCTCCGTTGTCTAGCAGGATCCTGATGTCATCGGTGGCGGCGATGAGGGCAGTTTTGGTGCTGTGGTTGCTGCGAAACCCAGACTGGGACGGGTCCAGGATGCTGTTCTCCTCGATGTAGCGGGTCAGTTGTTTGTTGACGGTCTTCTCGATGACCTTCGCCGGGAACGGGAGCAGGGAGATGGGCCGGAAGTTCCTGAGGTCCTTGGGGTCCGCCTTGGGTTTCTTGAGTAAGGCGTTGATCTCGGCGTGCTTCCAGCTTTCCGGGAAGGTTGCTGTCTCAAAGGAGATGTTGATCGCTTTCCGGAGATGGGGTGCAATGGCGGTGCTGGCTTTGTTGAAGATGTGGTGTGGGCATGGGTCTGACAGAGATCCGGAGTGGATGGTGTTCATGATCTTGATGGTGTCGTCATCGTTTATGTTGGTCCAGGAGAGCAGGCGGTTGGTGCGGATGTTGGTCGTGGGGGCGGAGATCTCAGTGGTTGTCGGGGCGATCGTGGTGTTGAAGCTGTCGTGGATGTCAGCGATCTTGCGATGGAAGAAGGTGGCCAGCGAGTTGCACAGGTCTTGCGAAGGTGGGATGTCGTTGGTGTTGGAGCTGGGGTTGGAGAGTTCCTTCACGATGTTGAAGAGCTCTTTGCTATTGTGTGCGTTGTTGTCTAGGCGGTCTTTGAAGGAGGCCCTTTGGCGGATCTGATGAGGTGATGGTGTCTGCGGGTGGCGTTCTTGTGGGCTGTGTAGCTGTCCGGTGTTTGTTCGCGGTGCCAGTTCTTCTCCAGCTGTCGGCAGGTTTGCTTGGAGGCCCCGAGGTCTTCAGTGAACCAGCTGGCTTTCTTGCTGGTGTGGCTGTTGGAGGGTTTCTTGAGCGGGGCGAGGGTGTTGGCGCAGTCGTCGATCCACTGTCTGAGGTTGCGGGCGGCGGTGTCGGGGTCGGTGGGGTTGGCGGGAGGGCGCCGGGCTAGGGTGGTGGTTAGCTGGTCTTCGGTGACTTTGCTCCAGCAGCGGCGAGGCATCTGTTGGGTGCGGTGGTGCGTGGTGGCTTTCTGGAAGGTGAAGTGGATGCAGCGATGGTCGGTCCAGTGGAGTTCGGTGGTGTGACTGAAGGTGACGTGGGAGCTTGCGGAGAAGATAGGGTCAAGCGTGTGGCCGGCGGAGTGGGCGGGAGATGTGACGAGTTGTCTGAGTCCGAGGTTGTCGATCAGGGTGGTAGAGTTGGTGTCGTTGTTGTTCTCGAGGTGGAAGTTCAGGTCCCCGAGGAGGATGTAGTCCGTGGAGGCGAGGGCGTGAGGGCTGACGAAGTCGGCAATGGAGTCGCTGAACTGTGGTCGGGGTCCGGGGGGTCTGTAGATGAGGGTTCCTCTGAGGGTGGTGTTGGGGTCGGTGTGGATCTGGAAGTGCAGGTGTTCGGCGGTGCTGAGGGTGTCGTTGTTGTTGGTCAAGACTCTGAGAGTGTTCCTGTGGACGATGGCTATTCCTCCTCCTACTCCTTTGGTGCGGTCCCTGCGGGAGATCTTGTAGCCTTCCGGGATGGCAATGGCGATGTCGGGTGCCGAGGAGTGGTTCAGCCAGGTCTCCGTCAGGAATGCGACGTCAGGGGAGGTTGAGTCGAGTAGGTCCCAGAGTTCAACGGCGTGTTTGCGGGCGGAGCGGGTGTTGAGAAGAATGCAACTGAGGTGGTTGGGTTTGTTCCTGGTCGGCGGGTTGGCGGGCTGGGTGCTGGTGAAGCTGCAGTTCCGGCAGGAGAAGGGTCCTTAGGTGCGCTTCGGGGCGGCCAGGAAGCAGGTGCGCGATCGTCGTCCGGTGTTGAGTGTGTGGAGGGTGCTGGAGTCGTAGCGGAGCCGGGCATCGTGGCGGGCGCGGGGACCAGGGGTTCTGGCGCTGGGCGCGGTCCAGGCACGGACGGTGCAGACGGGCTTGCCTTAGGCGCGCCTTCAGAAGGCAAAACGGGCTCACAGTAATGGGGGCAACGAGGGGAACAGAAGGCAAAACGGGCTCACAGTAATGAGGGGAACAGAAGGCAAAACGGGCTCACAGTAATGGGGGCAACGAAGGGAACAGAAGGCAAACAATAAAGGCAAACAAGGATACAATAAAGGCAAACAATAAAGGCAAGCAATGAGGTACAAACCTACGGCCTACCACTGGCCACCAGGGATGAGGCGCAGGTGGTGGCCTGCGGGTGGAGGAGGGCCTCAATCTTCCTCAGCAGCGACAGCTGGGGCAAGGACACACAGGCGGTGCTGTGCAGAGGGGGAGCGACCTACCTAGCAGGGTCAAAGGTCACCCTTAGAGGCCCTGTACCTTCACACACACACACTGCCATTGGAGGCTGCATGTTTTGGTGAAGAACAAAGTGAAGAGTCGACATGGCACACATCCCTGTGTGCCATGCCTACAACCCACTGCCCTGGCATAGGTCAGTCACCCCTCTAGCTGGGAGCACTATACCAGTGGTGAGGGTACAGGTGCATGAGCCTTGTACCCCTACAGTGTCTAAGCCAATTCTTAGACATTGTAAGTGCAGTAATGCCATTACGAGTATATGGTGCTGGGAGTTTGTCATTACGAACTCCACAGCACCATAATGGCTTTACTGAAAACTGGGAAGTTTGGTATCAAACTTCTCTGCACATCAAACCCACACTGATGCCAGTGTGGGATTTAATGGAAAATGCACTCAGAGGGCATGTTAGAGATGCTCCCTGAAAAACGACCTAACATTTAGTGTCCTGGCTGAGTGGCTGCTCGCCAGCTGCCACCACCAGACATGTTTCTGGACCCTTGGGTCAAGAGCCTGCTGCTCTCGGGGGTCTGAAACAATGCACATCCTGAGATGAGGTGCCAAGCCTCCTCCCCCAGGATGTGCAGGGTCCACGATGGGGAAGCTTCAAAGGCTTGCCACCTTTGTGAGCTACCCCAGCCATTTGCTGATTCCAGCAACTGGCCCCCACCGGTCTGCCCCCCACTTTGGGCAGGAGAATCAACAGGAAAATCAAGTGAGGAAGGGAGGTATGCCCACCTTTGCCAACCCCACCCCTCAGGTGGGGGAGGCGAGGTGAAGCACAACTCTCAGTCCCCGCCATCTTGCAGACGGGGGGACCCAGCCAACCAGAGAGAGTCATATGTCCCCCTCCCACTGTAGGGTGGCATAATAGGGGGTGTACCCACCTCAAGGAAGGGACCAATTGGGCCTGAACTTTACCTACCTGTAACGCCCCTAAATCTTGTATTTAGGGGCAACCTCGAACCTTGCCTCCTCAGACAAGAACCGACCAGAAGAAAAGAAGAAGAAGGACAGAAGAAGCTGTGCTGAACTAAGAAGAGGAGGACGCCCACTGAGTTGGCCCCAGCCCTACAGGCCTGTCCCCACCTCAAACCTGCTCCTGTGAAATCCCAGAGTGTCCTGCAGCCAGCAGCCCTCAAAGACCCGAAGGACCTGCCCTGCCATCCAAAACCAAGACTTTGTCTCCCGGGGGCACTGGATTTGCTCACCCACAGTCTCTGGCTCCGGCCAAATCCACGAGCCTGCACCACTCTGCACCGATGCCCACGGCCCGAGTTCGAGTCGCCCAACACCACGAGGAGGGCTCCCTGGCGATCCTGACCTGAGATCTGGTGATCTCTGACCTGCCTTGAATCTCCAATTGACGCCTGCAGCCCCTTTCTGGAGGATCCCCCCTGACCGCGACCGGAGCTGGTAAGAAAACCTGACTCCTAAAGACATCCCTGCACCTGACGTCCCACGGCCTTGGGTGGCCCAATCGATGGTGTCACAGCATCCCCACGCATCCCAACTTACCTCTCCAACTGGTGGTTACCTCCAGAAGATCTTCATCCCCGAGCCTGCAGTGTTTGTTGCAACCGGAGAATCCCCATTGAAGTCAACAGGGCATCCGACGCCAAAACAGCACCCTGCACCCAGCCGCCCCTGTGCTGCTGCAGGTGTACCTTGGGTGCTAACTCGGATCCCCTTTTGCCCTGAGCCTAACACCAGGAGCTTTGCTCCCACAACCTTGTGGTCGGCTCGTGAGCAGCCACCAACCGGAGGACCCCTATCCCCCATTGGATAACATTGGGCCTCAGCGCTCTGCACTCGGCCGCCCAAATGCTGCTGAGGGTGTTCTGATAGTACATCCTCGACCCTGGGGGAACCCTGGTTCTAACCCCAGAATACCAACTCTCACAAATAAGTACTTACCTGCAAACTGTTAACTTCATTTTCTTCCATATGATTGCATTGACTGTTTTTCCTTGAAAATTCTCCTGTGTGTGGAGTTGGTTTGTATGAAACATTGGAAAACTGCAAATGTACTAAAAGTGAATTACTTACCTTTCGTCTAGGAAATGTTTCAGTGTGATATCTAGGCATATCACACTAATTAGCAAAAGTAACTTAAAAAGTAATCTAAAAAGTAATGTGTACAGTAATCTGTAAAGTAACTAAAAAGTAATTTCGAACTGTTGGCTTACCTGTAATTCAACCAACTGCATTTGAACCTGCATTCAACTGTAAATCACTGCATGAGATTTTGAAAAGTATTATTTCACTTACCTGCACCAGGATTGGCTTGGTTCTAGAAACAAAATAACTAAATATTATTTTTTATACAAACAAATTGGTCTGAGTTCAGTTTTTGACTGTGTGACATCATTTCTTGCCTGAGTGTGTACAACAAATGCTTAACACTACCCTCTGAAAAAGCCTTAATGCTCGCCCACAATACCACAAATAGAGAGTAAAGTGCTATCTACTTTTACCTCTGCCTACCTTTGGGGTTCCATTGGTCTCTGTGCACACTACACCTCATTTTGGTATAGTATATACAGAGCCAGCTTCCTACAGTAATTATTCATTTTTTTTGGACCTAAGATTCCTCCAATGGGGCAAGACTGCAAGCTATTGTCAAACAGAGTTCTACGAGCCTGGATACTCTATCCAAAACATCCCACTGAAATGGATTTGCTGATGCAGAAAAGCTCAGAGCAAGAGCAATCTGAACCTTTGGCACAGTGGCAACGCACCTTCATATGATTGACTTGGCAGATGTGTCCCGGTCCTCCGGATGTCTTGGGAGCCAAACAGTTTCCAAGTCCCAGGTCTTTCATGAGGTTAGGAGGAGTATACTTTGACACGACCATGGGTCCCAGGACCTCATACTCACTTTAGCAGAAGCCACCAGGGCAGGTCCAGTTGGAACATGTCAGCTCTTCTCCCACTAGGATTCTCCCAGCCTGTTTGACTGGAGGAACTAAGAAGGGCGCTGCCAAGGTGTCGGCTAACATTTGTCTGTGACAGGGTAGGCCTCTTTGAAGTTAACTATGCTTTTATGACTTAACTGTTGAATAAAGCTTTTTGAATTGGATTGAAAGTTAACTAAGTTCTTGGGCACAGCCCAGATGGTCATCATGCCAGAAGAACAGAAACTCCTCCCTTACCCAAGCTTTTGTCCTGTTCTGAAAGCAGTTTTCACACCTCATCAAGTCACCTATTCAAGTGCCATGTGACAGCTGGAGCTCATACAACTGGACCTCCTGAGGCTTTAGGCAGGAAAAAGGTAACTTTTTCAAAATATTTATTACAAATCTGACTTCACCAGTGAATTGAGCTTGTAATAAATATTTCAAAAACTCGCAGGATGAAATGTGCACCTGTTTCTTAGCTGAAGATAGCATTATTAAATGTAATATTGTATCCTAATCCTTTCCTATGGAGCAGATATCCCTGCTACAGTGAAAATAGCTTTTCTGGGCCTTTTCACTATAGGGACATGTTTAAAATGAAACGTTTACATACGCTACTTTTAAATACCATGCGTTATAGGTAGTAATGCTGACTTAGGGGTGACATTAATGTTTGAAAGGAAGGTTTAGGTGTGTCAAAACAGGTTATTTGGATAGGTCGAATTTGCAGTTTTTAAACTGCGCAGCTAGTCCACAATGGTAGGCCTGTAGTCATGTTTGCACTGCCACTGTAGTGGGTGGCACAATGGGTGCGGCAGTCCACTATTGATATTTAACTCACAGGCCCTGGGTGCTCTTTGTACCATATACTAGGGACTTACAGGTAAATTAAATGTGCCAGTTAGGAATATCTCTAACTTTGGCATGTTTTGAGGATTACAACAGGTGCACTTGGGCCTAGTTAGCAGAGTCCCACTGCACAGAGTCAAAAAACCAGCAGCATCACCCAAATCACACAAATAAAGACTGAAGGTGAATATGCAAAAAGAGGCATTTTCATACAAGCATGACTAATTCATATTTAAAAGGGAGGTGTTCTCCTATCATACTGATTTATTTTGACAGGTTGAGTTGCAGTTTAAAAGCTGTAGCAGACAGGCTAAGGTAGTAGGTTTGGAGTCCTGCTTGTCTTGTCACACTGGTGGATGGCACAGTAGTGCTGTAGTACATAAGTGATAAATAACTTTCCAAACCATGTTTATACCTTAGTCACCATAAACTATGGCCTTATAGGAAAGTTAAATATGCCAATTATGTTTTTAGCCACTTTCTACATGTTTTATGGGTTGAAGCACAGGCAACGGCTCAAGAATAACAAAAGGACACTAAATGACATATGTTGAGTGTTAGAAATGGGGGTTCTGGTTGTCTAGGATATGCACCTAAGCCAGGCAGAACCCAACATTCTAGTCAAGGCATGTAAGTTACACACCAAAGATAACCCATGCTCACTCAGGCAGGGCTGGGGCAACAAGAGCAGTCTAGCCCCCGCAGGAATCTGGAAGGGGCTGCCACAAGTCAGGAACACTGTCCCAGAATTCGGGGGAATGTCTAATCCATGGGATAGTGGCTTCCCTGTGTCTGGGGCCCCATTGGGGGTTCTCAAAGTGCTCTGCAGCCCCATCAATCCAAAGCAGGGAGGGGGTGCCACAGGATGGCACCTCTCCTTCTAATGTTGAACGTTGTGGTTCTCAGTGCACATGGCGCTGCTCCGGCAGGGGACAGAGCCAGACTCCACTGCGGAAGGTGCAAGCCTTCTCGCAGCCTTGACCACACTACCTGGGTGTGTGAAACGTGCTGGGTTCCCTAGTGCTGGTCTTCCTGCAAGACCACGGCTTCACAAGGTCACACTGCTCAACACACACTGATTGCTGGCATAAAGGCTCAGAGGAGATAGAAGGGAAACATAGCGCTCATGTTGCACTTCTTCTTGGGGCATATCCAAAGCCAAAATCAAATCCCAAAGAAGTGCTCACCACACCGAGGCTGGAGAAGCTGTGAACACACGCTGGAAAGGTTAAAGGAGTCTTCATGGACCCCCGGGAACAACTCACAAGAGCACGGGAGGGGAGGCAAGCCCACAAGTTCCTAGAGAACATTCAGGGCACCAAAAGCAGGGAGCAGACTGGCAGACCAGTACAAGGTTCCTTGTAGCAAAGTGGCAGTCCTTCAGCAGCATCTGGTTATAAGTCCCATGCAATGTCTAAAAACATGGGGAGAACCCTTGTACTTATAGTCTTTGATGTGGAAGTAACTTCAAAAGAATATTAGAAGTGCCCAGCACCCCCTTTCAACTCAGCCCTGGCTCCAGATGTACATTAGGGGGTAAACTAGCCCTTTGTGTGAGGGCAGGACACACCCTATACAAATGTAAGTATGCCCCCTCTCCCTCTCTCCCATCCCAGGAAGACCATTCAGTATAAAGATGAATGCAGATGCAACCCTCTTACACCCAACCCTCCCTGTGTGATGGATGTCTGGAAAGTATGCACAAAGTGTAGCTGTCATACTGCCCTGGCGGTGGATTGGAGTCAGGCTGCAAAGCACATAGAGTCATAAGCAAAGAGAAATACGCACTTTCAAAAAGTGACATTTCACCAATAGTAATAGGAAATCCACCTACACTAGTAAGCATGATTCATCACCACTATTCTAAACATTCCAAACATGGCAACGCTACTCCTTTCAAATCAGGAATTACCACCTAAGTACCTTTAAAGAAATTCCCAATGTTAACCTATGAGAGGAGTTGGCCTCACAGCAGTGAGAAACCAAATAGGCTGTTTATCACTACCAGGACATGCCACACAATAAAGGCACATGCCCTACCTTTTAACTACACAGCACCCTGACCATAAGGCTACATAGGGAATACCTTAGGAATGACCTAAATGTAGTAAAAAGGGGAGATTGAGGCTTGGAAAGTAACTTTAAATGCCAAGTCAACGTGGCAGTAAACTGCAAACACAGGCACTGCAGTGGCAGGCCTGAGACAGCTTGAAAGGCTACTTCTGTGGGTGGCACAAGCAGTGCTGCAGGCCCACTAGTAGCATTTAATTTACAGACCCTGGGTATAGAGGATACAACTATACAAGGGACTTACAAGTAAATTAAATATGCCAAACAGATGTAAACCAATCAAACCATGTTTTAAAGGAGAGAGCACATGCACTTTAGCACTGATTAGCAGTGGTAAAGTACCCAGAGTCCTAAAGCCAGCAAAAAGAGGGTTGGAAAATACAGGAGGAAGTCAAAAGGTTTGGGGATAACCCTGCAAAAAGGGCCAGGTCCAACACTGGGAAAGAGCATGAAGAGCTAGCAACTGTCGCAATATAATGCCACACAAAAGGAAGGAGAATTAATTTTATCCTATGCAGAGTTGTGTACAAAGATCACTTAAGATGTTGAACAAGTAAGGTGTGTGTGCACAACCTTGACATACCCCTACATACCTCCAACGTGCAATACTTCCTACTCGGGGTGACTGCTTTTGTGATGAAATAATTGTCAGTACAGTTCTGAACCTAAGAAGGACATACGTTTCTAACTGCTGACAATTTTGACAATTATGAATTTCAGTTTCACAACATAACAATATAAACAATGCATGTTGTAGCTTAGTATATGCCGGGTTTGGAGGCTTAGTGGACTAATGCATACGTCTAGGGGCCTATGTTCGACCTCATGGTCACAGGTTCAAATCCTGGTGGGTCCACTTCTCCTTCTGAGGTCGATAAAATGACTACCATTGAGTTGGAGAACAATAAACAGCTGTTATTCAGCGCCAATATACCCTTTTGAGTGAACATGTGCTTTACAAATACGTTATGTTATATCGCAGCGCAATGCCCAATATCCATTCTCAGTAACCTGAATTCAACTTTCATGTGTTATGGCGAGTAATCCCAGAGAGTAATAAAACATTAACCTTTTATTAAAAGTTTATTTAGGAATTAGTGACATTTTATGTCTGGCAAGGGATGTTTCCAATCCCGTTGGACTAATAAAGTGAGCTGGTCACGCGGGCAGGATCTGTGGGTCTCCTCTTATCGAGCCCAAACACTTTCTATTTCACAATTATAAGATAAACCTGGCTGCCTCTGACTGTACTACACGTGGTATCCTCTCCACAGGCCCCGTCTGTTAACTCCTGTGGTTTTCTGAAAAGAGATTCTGACCTGTTATCGGAGCAAGGAACATGGTTGATGGAACTATGACAAACTATATCGAAAATCTAACATTACATTTTCTGTAAATATTACAAGTTGCCAGACAAGAGAGGTTCAATTTTGATGAACAAATTGATTCAGCATCACCTGCTGCGAGACGCTGGCTCTGCTGCAATGTGGCATTTGATTTAGCTACAACCCTAGCCAGGAAGTTGGGAAAAAACAATAATAGCCCATGTAAAGATGAAAAGTGTTTGAAAGATTGGGACCACGGATGTCATTATCTGTACAGTCTCTTGTATTTAAGCAGTAACAAACTGCTCGTGAAGGACTTTGAAATACTTTTGCTACATTTTATTTGGGACCTTGTGGTTGGTCCATTTTCGATGCCAACTGAAATACTTCACAACCCCAGAAAACCGACAATTTCATTAAAAAAAGCAAGTCAATGTAGCAGTAATGACTTTTTGTGCATTAACTGTTAATGTAGAAATAATTAGATAATTCAGAATTTATCAGACGTTAAACATTTAAATCAATCTAAAACTGCCCTTTCACTACTGTAATTTGACATTTTAAAGTGATATGTTACCTTTACAACGCAGTTTTTACATTGCATAATAAAAGTTGATTAAAAAACAATATATATATCTATCTATATATATATATAAATAAATATATATATATATTTATTTATATATATATATAATCACCGGGTCTTAGTGTGTTCGTGCGGCCCCCAGATGTCTGCAGCTCCTCCTCTGAAGAAGGCCGAGTGCGGCTGAAATGCATAAGGGACAGCGGAGCTTTGTAAACGGCCGAAATAAATTTTGAATTTTACCTGCGATGTGTGCGGCTCACTTCTTTCCGTGAGGAGAGGTTTGGGAAATACAATACGGCCTGGTCCGGCCGCGAGCGACGCACCACCACTGAAAGCGCGCCAAAAACTGCCCGAAATGGACTACTTTCTTTGTTGTTGGCGAAGGCTAATAAGGGCAGTGGTAGCCACCAGGGACTGGCCCTTGGTCTGGACCCCAGCACACTTGAAAATGGTGCGCAAGGGGACCGCAGGACAACTTCATTAGCGGATTCAAACAGACATCGCCCACTGAAGGGTAGCAATTATGAGGCTGGCGACGCACTACAAAGACCAGCATGCTGTACACTGAAGCCCATCTGGGCACTCACCCGAGGGTAATCACCGGGATACAAATGGAGCAATCACCGGGTCTTAGTGTGTTCGTGCGGCCCCCAGATGTCTGCAGCTCCTCCTCTGAAGAAGGCCGAGTGCGGCTGAAATGCATAAGGGACAGCGGAGCTTTGTAAACGGCCGAAATAAATTTTGAATTTTACCTGTGATGTGTGCGGCTCACTTCTTTCCGTGAGGAGAGGTTTGGGAAATACAATACGGCCTGGTCCGGCCGCGAGCGACGCACCACCACTGAAAGCGCGCCAAAAACTGCCCGAAATGGACTACTTTCTTTGTTGTTGGTGAAGGCTAATAAGGGCAGTGGTAGCCACCAGGGACTGGCCCTTGGTCTGGACCCCAGCACACTTGAAAATGGTGCGCAAGGGGACCGCAGGACAACTTCATTAGCGGATTCAAACAGACATCGCCCACTGAAGGGTAGCAATTATGAGGCTGGCGACGCACTACAAAGACCAGCATGCTGTACACTGAAGCCCATCTGGGCACTCACCTGAGGGTAATCACCGGGATACAAATGGAGCAATCACCGGGTCTTAGTGTGTTCGTGCGGCCCCCAGATGTCTGCAGCTCCTCCTCTGAAGAAGGCCGAGTGCGGCTGAAATGCATAAGGGACAGCGGAGCTTTGTAAAAGGCCGAAATACATTTTGAATTTTACCTGCGATGTGTGCGGCTCACTTCTTTCCGTGAGGAGAGGTTTGGGAAATACAATACGGCCTGGTCCGGCCGCGAGCGACGCACCACCACTGAAAGCGCGCCAAAAACTGCCCGAAATGGACTACTTTCTTTGTTGTTGGCGAAGGCTAATAAGGGCAGTGGTAGCCACCAGGGACTGGCCCTTGGTCTGGACCCCAGCACACTTGAAAATGGTGCGCAAGGGGACCGCAGGACAACTTCATTAGCGGATTCAAACAAACATCGCCCACTGAAGGGTAGCAATTATGAGGCTGGCGACGCACTACAAAGACCAGCATGCTGTACACTGAAGCCCATCTGGGCACTCACCTGAGGGTAATCACGGGGATACAAATGGAGCAATCACCGGGTCTTAGTGTGTTCGTGCGGCCCCCAGATGTCTGCAGCTCCTCCTCTGAAGAAGGCCGAGTGCAGCGGAGCTTTGTAAACGGCCGAAATAAATTTTGAATTTTACCTGCGATGTGTGCGGCTCACTTCTTTCCGTGAGGAGAGGTTTGGGAAATACAATACGGCCTGGTCCGGCCGCGAGCGACGCACCACCACTGAAAGCGCGCCAAAAACTGCCCGAAATGGACTACTTTCTTTGTTGTTGGCGAAGGCTAATAAGGGCAGTGGTAGCCACCAGGGACTGGCCCTTGGTCTGGACCCCAGCACACTTGAAAATGGTGCGCAAGGGGACCGCAGGACAACTTCATTAGCGGATTCAAACAGACATCGCCCACTGAAGGGTAGCAATTATGAGGCTGGAGACGCACTACAAAGACCAGCATGCTGTACACTGAAGCCCATCTGGGCACTCACCTGAGGGTAATCACCGGGATACAAATGGAGCAATCACCGGGTCTTAGTGTGTTCGTCCGGCCCCCAGATATCTGCAGCTCCTCCTCTGAAGAAGGCCGAGTGCGGCTGAAATACATAAGGGACAGCAAAGCTTTGTAAACGGCCGAAATAAATTTTGAATTTTACCTGCGATGTGTGCGGCTCACTTCTTTCCTTGAGGAGAGGTTTGGGAAATATATATATACACGTATATATATATACATAAATATATATATACATTTATTTGATGAGAGTATGGATAGAACAAAATAAAATGTCTAAACAATGCAAGGTCTTGCTGTGCTGCCCTACGCCAAAGTGAAAACGCAGGAACATACCGGGCCATATTTATGAAGTCACGCATCTAGGCAGATGCGTCACGTCGTAAACCCCTGCGCTACATTATACCTGCGTCAGGTATAATCAATCAATCAATCAGGGGCTTTTAAAGCGCGCTACTTACCTGTGAGGGTCTCAAGGCGCTGGGGAGGGGGGGGAGCTCTGGGTCAGCTGAAAAGCCAGGTCTTGAGGCTCTTCCTGAAGGTTTGCAGGGTAGGGGAGCGTCTGATGTTGACTGGGAGCTCGTTCCTGGCCTTGGCCGTGACATAGAAGAAGGCTCCTCCGCCTGCTCTGGATCTGCGGATGCGCAGGGTCTCTGCTAGGGCGAGGTCGGCGGAGCGGAGGTTTCTTTTGGGTACGTGGAAAGAGACTCTTTTGTTGAGGTATTTGGATCCGATTTTGTAGAGGGATTTGTAGGCGTGGGTGAGTAGCTTGAAGGTTACTCTCTTCTCGACACAGAGCCAGTGGAGGTCTCGCAGGTGCTGGGTCACGTGCTTATGCCGTGGGGTGCCGTGGACGATCTGGCTGCGTTGTTCTGGATGGTCTGGAGTTTGTGTAGCAGGGATTTGTTGATTCCAGCGTAGAGGGCGTTACCGTAGTCCAGTCTGCTGGTTCTGAGTGTGTGGGTGATGGTCTTTGTGGCTTCGGGGGGGATCCACTTGAAGGTCTTGCGGAGGATGCAGAGGGAGTTGAAGCAGGTGGAGGCAACGGCGTTGATCTGGCGAGTCATGGTGAGGGAGGAGTCTAGAATGATGCCGAGGTTCCGGGAGTGGTCCATAGGGGTGGGTGGGTTTCCGAGGGTGGAAGGCCTCCAGGTGTTGTCCCAGGCAGTGGGGGAGGGTCCAAAGACGAGGACCTCTGTCTTCTCCGAGATGAGCTTTAGGCAGTTGTTGCTCATCCAGGCTGCAACGTCTTTCATTCCTTCCTGGAAGCTGAGTCTGATGTCTTTGGTGTTCTTCTTCGTGAGGGAGAGGATGAGCTGGGTGTCGTCGGCGTAGGATACTATACTGAGCCCATGCTGTCTGACGATGGCGGCGAGGGGGGCCATGTGGATGTTGAAGAGCGTGGGGCTTAGTGATGATCCTTGGGGTACTACCAGTCCTTAATTTGAGCCGGGGCTTTCCGGTGCTAAGCACCACCACTTAATTGGTTTCCGATGCTCAGCACCTAATTGTCAACACCATAGATAGAACAGTCTACCACATGGTGGCGCTGCTCATCTAATTTAGAGATGAGCAGAACAACGGTTGTTTAGGAATACAATATACATTAAAATTGCAAATACCTGCCTCCCCAGCCATTCCTTTAGCATTGGGACATGGAATAATCTGAACTGTCGCATTTACATGCAAGAGAGATGATTAGTAGTTGTTTTGGGAGCAATGACAAGGGTGATGGGTGGTGCAAGCTGCAGTGGCCTCCTGGTCAGAGCCCTGGCACTTAATATTTTACAAATTAAGCACTGGGTATTCCACATTTGATCTCTGTGGGTTCGGAGAGGAAGGGTGGGAGTCTGATCCTTTGGTTTCTGCCGGCAAAAAAGGAGCGGACCCAGTCGAGGGTGGTTCCCCGTATGCCGGCGTCATGGAATCTGGCTGCAAGAGTGTGGTGGGAGACGGTGTCGAAGGCTGCAGAGAGGTCTAGCAGGATGAAAGATGCAGTGTGGCCCTGGTCGAGTAGCACGCGGATGTCGTCAGTGGCGGCAAGGAGGGCGGTCTCAGTGCTGTGGTTACTGCAGAATCCGGACTGGGAGGAGTCGAGGATGGTGTTCTCTTCGATGAAGGTGGTCAGCTGGGCACTGACGAATTTCTCGGTGTCTTTGGCTGCAAAGGGAAGGAGAGAGATGGGCCAGTAGTTTTTCAGGTTCGTCGGGTCAGCTGAGGGTTTCTTGAGGAGGGGCTTGACCTCTGCCCACTTCCAGTTGTCGGAGAAAATGCTGGATTCGAAGGAGGCATTGATGGTGCTGCGTAGTTCGGGTGCTATGGTGGCTGCGGCTCTGTGGAAGATATGCAGCGGGCAGGGGTGCTTGGGGGCTCCTGAGTGGGTGCTCTTCATGGTCATGGTGGTATCTTCGGTGGTGACCGGTGTCCAGGTGGTGATGGTAGGATGGCTGTCATTGCCGGAGGGGTGGGTGGTTTCTGGAGTCTGTTCGCTGAAGTTATCATAGAGGGCCTTGATTTTCAGGTGGAAGTAGGAGCCGAGCTTGTTGCAGAGGTCCTGGGACAGCGTGACGTCCGTGGTTTCGCTGGGAGGTTTGGTAAACTGCTGGATGATGTTGAAGAGTTCCTTTGAGTTGCTGGCGTTGGTGATGAGTTTGTTCCGGATGGCTCTTATGCGTTGGTGGTATTCTGTCATGGCGTTCTTGTAGGTGTTCTGTTCTTCGGTGGTTTTACTGTTTCTCCAATGTTTTTCGAGACGTCTGCAGGAGGGTCTGGCTTCTTGGAGGTCGGTGGTGAACCAGGCGGCCTTCAGGGGGCGTTCTCTGTTGGGGTGGCGGAGGGATGCAAGCTTGTCTGCGCAGCTGGTTATCCAGTGGTGTAGTTCCTTGGCTGCAGAGTTGGCATCGGTCGTGGCGGAGGGGGGGGTCGTGGTGAGGGTGAAGTTGAGGTGCTCCTCTGTGACCTTGCTCCAATTCCTTCGTGGCGGGCGCGGGCGGTCTTGTGTGAGGTGGTGGTGTTGAAGGAAAAGTGTACACAGTGGTGGTCTGTCCAGAGGGGCTGCGAGGTGTGGCTGAAGTGGATGTTAGTCCCTCCTGCGAAGATGGGGTCGAGAATGTGTCCAGCCTTGTGGGTGGGGACGAGCTGCTTCAGTCCGAGGTTGGCGAGGTTGTCCAGGAGGGCGGTGGAGTCAGGGTCGCTGCGGTTGTCGAGGTGGAAGTTCAGGTCTCCGATGAGTATGTAGTCCATGGAGGCGATGGTGTGGGATGCGATGTGGTCGGCAATGGTGGTGGCGAAAGAATCGTGAGGCCCTTATGTGTGCAGAGTGGGTGTCCCCCGCAGGAAAGGGTGGTAGGAGTGGCGCAGTGAAATCTATGAGATTTCGCTGTGCCACTTCTAGGACGCCAATGTGTCAAAACCTTACGCCTGCCTCATGGCAGGCGTAAGGGTGACGCAGGCCCTTTCACATGGGGCTTGCCCCAATGTGAAAGGAACATTGCTGGAGTTGCATCACACTTCCAACACAGCTCCAGCAATGCGCCACTTTTGCGCAGCCACCTACTTCAGTAGTACTGACGTATCTGTTATTCCTTGCGACATGATGCATCATACAGTAAATATGACACATCATTCATGTCGCAAGGAGGGCGCACATAGAAGTGTTGCATCGCTGCTTTCACGCAGCATTGCAACACTTCTCATAAATGAGGCAACCGAATTTAAGCAATACGTGCATTCCTGTTTTTTCTGCCTGCGCTGGTGCCATTTTGACAGCCTACCGCCAAAGTAGGCACCCTTGCACCCTTGCACCTTGTGGAGGGAGGAGCTGTGGGGCCTGGTGGCAGTGCATGGGGATCCTGCGATGCTGAAGTGGACGATGGCGTGGTCAGTCCTGGTGAATCCTGTGGCATGACGTTATTTGACTCTTGTTGGAAATGGCCCTTTTTGCAGGGTCACCCCTAAACTTTTTGCCTGCCTCCTGTATTTTTGCTGACCTGTTTCTGTTGGTTTTATGACTCTGGGCACTTTACCACTGCTGTTCAGTGCTAAAGTGCATATGCTCTCCCTTGGTAAATATGTCTATGTGAATTGGTATATCCCTGATTGGCTTATTTGGTTTACCTGTTAGTCCCTAGTAGTGTGGCCTGTGTGTGCCCAGGGCTGGTAAACCAAATGCTGCTGGTGGGCATGCAGCGCTGGTTTGCGCCACCCACAGAAGCAGCTTGTAAAGTGTGTCTCAGACCTGCCACTGCAGTGTCTGTGTGCAGTCCAGAACTGCCATCTTGGCTGTGAAGTGCACCCACTTCCCAGCCCCTGAACCTTCCTTTGGCATCCTGTAAGTCGCCCCTAGGGTAGGGTGCATTGTTTATGTAAGGTAGGAAATGCCTTGGTGTGTGTAGCATGTCCTGGTAGTGAATTACATCCCATTTCGTTTTTCACTACTGTAAGGCTATCTGTTCCTCATAGGCTAGAATGGGCAGTTTGACTATTACATTCTATAGTCCTAACTGACCCCAGGAACATGGTAGAAAAACGAATTTAGTATGCCTGAGCTCAGAATATTAAAATACATCTTTTAGTGAAGTTTATTTTTATATTCTGTGTTTGAAAATACCACTTTTAGAAAGTAGGTATTTTCTTGCCTAAGCCTTCCAGTGTGCTCTGCTGTTATGTGTATTGGCTGTCTGGTTTTAGAGGGGCAGGGCAGGCTGAGTCAGACCTGGGTTGAATAGAGAGACCTGCATTTAGAGTGTGGGGAGGGGTGGCTCCTTGACCTGAATAGGGCTGTGCCTGGCAAGGTGAATCCTGGCTCCACCTCCTACTGTGTGTCTACTAGCAGACCCCCTCTTTCTGAAAGGAAGAATGCAGCCTGGTAAACAAAGTGCTCCAGGCCTGAGCAGAACTGGTTCTGGCTAGGTTCAGTGACTTGTAACTTCTGAGAACAAAGACTTTTGGGGTATAAATATCTGTGCTCAAACCCCTACAATTTGTATTGCTTTTGGATCTGGAGAGGAAACTCTGTCTGTGCCACTGGAGGAATCTGCAGGAAGTGACTGTCCTTGTGCTTGTGTGTTGTTTCTTGCACTGGCCTGCAGCAGTGACCACTGGACCTTGAAGAAGAGAGAAAAGGACTTTTGAGAGAACTTTTATTTTTGTTACAGCAATTACCCAAGTGCTAGGAAAAGAGCTAGCCTCCTGCTGGAGTCTCAGGCACATCTGACTCCACCACCAACTTCCTGCTTCCTCCCTGCGAGGATTGCTATCTGCTGATGAGGCTCCTGTGAGTTCCAGGGCCTCTAGTTTTGCTTCAGAGAAAAGAGTGCTGGAAATCGTCGCTAACGCACGTTTGCGAGCCGCTGCAGCCGAGAGCGCTGGAAAAATCATCGCGCTGCTGCCGCTGGGTGCTCGCAACACGAAACCATCGCTAACGCCCCTTTGCGAGCCGCTGCAGCTGAGACGCCCTGGAAAAATCATCGCGCTGCTGTCGCCGAGTGCTCGCAACCCCTAAAGAAATCATCGCTTCAAGACATCGCTTTGCGGACGCCGTGCGTCCGCCATTTTCATCGCATCGCACCGGATTTCGTCGCTTCCTCGCGGAGCGTCATCTCTTCGCATCGCAACACAATCGCACAGCGCAACAGGATCGTCTCATCGACTTCTCCTCGCGGCAAGAAAGTCATCGCATCGGCGGCCTAGCGTGCAGAAGTTGGTCGCAGTGTCTCCGCACGCATCACGCAGATCGGCGCATCATCCTCCCTTGCGGCAAGGATTTCAACGCATCGCGTGCCGAGAATCATCGCTACCACTTCTTTGCGACATTTTGTTGGTTTTGCTACTAAACCCAGGTACTTTGTGAGAGAAAGGGTCGCAGAGACCACTGCTTTGAATTTGAGCCTTATTTTTGCAACCTTTGAACTATTTTTTGACAGTCCTTCAACAGCCATCTTATTTTTAACAGTCTAATGAGAGAAAGGGTCGCAGAGACCACTGCCTTGAATTTGAACCTTATTTTTGCAACCTCTGAACGAGAAAGGGGCGCAGAGACCCCTGCCTTGAATTTGAACCTTATTCTTGCAACCTTTGAACTATTTTTGACAGCCCTTCAACAGCTATCCTATTTTTGACAGTATTGTGGCTTTTACAGTTATTGGTCTTGTGATAAATCTGCCTTTATATAAAGATACTTATTTTTTATAACTACTTGAGTGGTGTCCCTTTGTAGTGTTCCTCACTGTGTTACTGTGTATGGTCATAAATGCTTCACACACTGCCTCTGAGATAAGCCTACCTGCTCGTGCTACGTTACCACAGGGTTGAGCAGGGGTATTAAAGAGGGTAGCCCTCTCACTCTGACTTAGGAAGAAGGGTCCCTACTTGGACAGTGGCCAGCCATTGCCAACTAGAGACCCCCATTTCTAACATTGGTGGTCAGCGGTGAGGATCTGGACTTGCATTTATGATCGCATACAATAATTATAGTGTACACTACTAGTGAGTGCAGGTCATAACGCAACCACATACATTTTTGAAGTTTTTTTTTTTTTTATTCTATTTTTGATTGATATTGCCGGTGATTTTTTACCAGCATACATTTTTCTTGAGAAGTTTTCTTCTATCTTTTATTGATATTGCCCGTGATTGTTACAATGGGCAAGCCTATTTTTTATTGATATTGCCGGTGATAGTACCCGCATACATTTTTGAGAATTGTTGGATCCAATATTGTAATTGATATTGCCGGTGATTTTTTACCAGCATACATTTTCTTGAGAAGTTTTCTTCTATCTTTTATTGATATTGCCCGTGATTGTTACAATGGGCAAGCCTATTTTTATTGATATTGCCGGTGATAGTACCCGCATACATTTTTGAGAATTGTTGGATCCTATATTGTAATTGATATTGCCGGTGATTTTTTACCAGCATACATTTTCTTGAGAAGTTTTCTTCTATCTTTTATTGATATTGCCCGTGATTGTTACAATGGGCAAGCCTATGTTTTATTCATATTGCCAGGCATAGTACCCGCATACATTTTTGAGAATTGTTGGATCCTATATTGTGATTGATATTGCCGGTGATTTTTTACCTGCATACATTTTCTTGAGAAGTTTTCTTCTAGCTGTTATTGATATTGCCCGTGATTGTTACAACGGGCAAGCCTATTTGTTTTATTATTGATATTGCCAGATATTGCTACAATGGGTCTTGCTGAAATGAGACCTACCTTTTATATAGATGATCTGCTAACCTACAGTCTAGAGGAGCTAAGGGGGTTCTGTGAGGAGAAGGGCTTAACAGTGAGTAGGAAGGAGACTCAGCTAACCCTGCAGACATCCCTGAGACTTTGGCAACAAGACAGATGGAGATTCTTGGAGTCCCAGTACACCTACCAAGAGGGTAGTTGGTCTGAGGGTGGCTCTGGAGAGTCTGAAGAGGAGGAAGAAAGTGTTATGGAATATCTCATAGGTGGGGAGTTCCTTGATGAGTCTAGTGCCTATGGTAGTGCCAGATTCCCCTCAGGGTCCCCAGAGGAGTAGGTGGACAGGCGGGAAGGTCCCATAGGTAGGGAGTCCCTTGCTGGATCTAGTGCACAGGGTAGCACCCAATCCCCTTCATGGTCCCCAGAGGAGTTGGGCCGACAGAGGGAGAGGGAGTACCAGCTGGAATTGGAGAGGCTCCAAATAGAGATTGCCCAGCTGGAGGCGCACCTAGCGCAGATAGCAGAAAAGGAGAAGTTAGCTCAAGAGGGTAGGTTACCCCTGGAGCGCAGTTTTAATTGTCTGGATTCCCCAGAGAGGGTGGGGTCCAGTGGTGGCAGCAAAATTGAAGTATATAGTGATGACAGTGTAGTACACCCACCCAGAGATGTAGCACCTGACTTGAAGGAGGGGGTTGATCTACACCAGGGGATTCAAGGATATGAGGTAGCTCCATTAATATGCAGTGTCCCTGAGGTGGATTGGGGAACTAGCGCAGGGGCCCTTAGTCCTAGTGAAAGGAGGGATACTCTACCGACTCTGGATGAGAGGTGCAGGGAGAGGGGTTCCCCCGTGGTTGAAGTCCTGGTGTATGAGTGTGAGGACCGCCCAGAAGAGTGTGGGTTGAGTGATAGAGACAGTCAGTTAATGTCTCGCCCATTTCAAGAGAGTGGTGTGGGGTACGTGTGTGAGACACTGGATTGTGAGGTAAAGGTTAGCACCTGCGTGGAACTGTGTAATCCAATTGTGGGAGAGCATATTGTGAGTTCCTATTTTCCAGAGCTAAACCAACATGTGTTAGAGTGCGAGTTCTCTGATCCTAGGGAACTTGCACAGGAGGCAGACCTCTGGGTGAGTACCAGAGGCTCTGTAGAGGCATTAGGGAATGACCCTAAGAGAAGTGGTTCAGAAGTTTTCCAACCCAGAGTGCTGGGAAAGGTTAGGAGTGTTACAGCTGGGTCCCCTTGTTGTGAGGAGGTTGTAGGGCCTCACATCCTGTCTCGTGGGGCAGGAGTGAGACTGGGATAGGTCCCGAAGTGCCCCAGCCTCAGTCCCCAGGACTGGATGGTTCCATGAGGGAACACCAGGTGGGGAGCCTAGTCTGTCTGGATGGACCGTCCATTGTGGGGGGTACCCCAGTGTTAGGTGAGCTGGGAGTGCCTGTAGTCAGGCCTCCATCAGTTCTTGTGCCTGGCAGTGCCACTCCTAGGGGGAGGGTACGGAAGTCCAGTCTGAGGGATGAAAGGGGGAAGGAGTCCCCAGTGGGAGAGCCAGTGGGTCAGGGGCCAGTCAGAAGGGCTGAGCCCCCTAGGAGTGACCATGGTGACACCACTTCAGTCCTGGTTGGCCAGGCAGTTGTTCAGCCACAGGGGTTGGTCCCTGGGTTGGTAAGTCAGATCCAGGAGTTGTCTGCCCTGGAGGGAGGGACAACTGTAAGCAGTGTCCCAACCATTTTTTCCAAGAGCACCACTCCAGGTGGGAGGGTGCAGTATGCTGGAAGGGGGTGCAGAGGGAGGGAGTCCTCGCCTCTGACCCCGGTGCAACCTGAGGGTTTTTCAGGTTGGTAGGTCAGTTGCAGGGTCCAGGCCCTGAACTGGTGGAGGGGTGTGTTTCCCTGGAGGGGAGCCTGTGTGCTCCCCAGGAAGTCCTGGGTGGCCAGGCAGTTGTTCAACCACAGGGGTTGGTCCCTGGGATGGTAAGTCAGGTCCAGGTGTTGTCTGACCTGGAGGAAGGGACAACTGTAAGCAGTGTCCCGACCATTTTTTTCCTAAAAGCACCACTCCAGGTGGGAGGGTGCAGTATGCTGGAAGGGGGTGCAGAGGGAGGGAGTCCTCGCCTCTGACCCCAGTACCACCTGAGGGTTTTTCCAGGTTGATGGATCAGTTGCAGGGACAAGGCCCTGAACTAGTGGAAGAGTGTATTTTCCTTGGGGGAATTGGTGTACTCCCCAGAAGTCCTGGGTTGCCAGGCACAGGCCCGGCCTAAGGGTACAGACCCTAGGTTGGGGGCCAGGTTCAGGGTGTCCCCCCTGATCTGGAGAAAGGGGCAACTGCTAACAGTGCCCCTCCCGGTTTGTGTTATGGAGGCACCTCTCCAGGTGGGAGGGTGCCGGGCCCCAGTAAAGGGGGCGGGGAGAGGGCAGCCTCACCCCTGACCTCCGCCCAGTCTAAGGGTACAGACCCTATGCTGGGATACCAGTTGCAGGATAGAACCCCTGAACTGGTGGGTGAATTATGCAGGACACCTGCCTCAGGTGCCCTGACAATTCTGGAGGGGGGTACCGCTCCAAGTGGGAGGGTACCGATCCCCAAAGAGAGGGACCGGGTGTGGGAGAGCCCACCCCAGTCTCTGGCCCCGCCGCTGGGAACATGCCCAGGGCTGGTGGGTCAGTGTCAGGGTGCGTCACCTGACCTGACAGGAGGGAGAGTGGACAAAAGGTGCCAGACACCTGGGGTTACTGCCCCTCACTCTCTGATGCCACAAAAGTTTGAGAGCCCTGAGAGGTATAGGGCTTCGATTTCATCACTGACTACTGTCAGTGGCTACTGGGGCTTGTTGATTATCTGTTGGGACACACCTGGGGGCCAGTTAAGGTTTGGTGCTGCACAGGTGGTGTCCACAGGTAAGGGGAAGAGTTCCCCATTGGTTGTCTTAGTGAGCCCTGAGAGGTATAAGGCCTGGGTCTCATCCCTGACTACTGTCAGTGGCTACTGTGGCTTATTGTTTATCTGTTGGGACACACCTGGGGGCCAGTTAAGGTTAGGTGCTGCACAGGTGGTGTCCACAGGTGAGGGGCAGAGTTCCACATTGGTTATCTTAGTGGGCCCTGGGAGTGTGGACAGAGGATCCACCAGGGTTCAGATTGGAGTAGAGCTGGCATATGCCCCTGCAGTTGCGGGCCAGTCCCGTGTTCTATCGCTCGAAGCAGGAAGCCCATCAAAGTAGTGATTGGTCTACCCTGCGTTTTGGCTGGAAGGGGGTTGTGTTGGAAATGGCCCTTTTTGCAGGGTCACCCCTAAACTTTTGCCTGCCTCCTGTATTTTTGCTGACCTGTTTCTGTTGGTTTTATGACTCTGGGCACTTTACCACTCCTGTTCAGTGCTAAAGTGCATATGGTCTCCCTTGGTAAATATGTCTATGTGAATTGGTATATCCCTGATTGGCTTATTTGGTTTACCTGTTAGTCCCTAGTAGTGTGGCCTGTGTGTGCCCAGGGCTGGTAAACCAAATGCTGCTGGTGGGCATGCAGCGCTGGTTTGCGCCACCCACAGAAGCAGCTTGTAAAGTGTGTCTCAGACCTGCCACTGCAGTGTCTGTGTGCAGTCCAGAACTGCCATCTTGGCTGTGAAGTGCACCCACTTCCCAGCCCCTGAACCTTCCCTTGGCATCCTGTAAGTCGCCCCTAGGGTAGGGTGCATTGTATGTGTAAGGTAGGACATGCCTTGGTGTGTGTAGCATGTCCTGGTAGTGAATTACATCCCATTTCGTTTTTCACTACTGTAAGGCTATCTGTTCCTCATAGGCTAGAATGGGCAGTTTGACTATTACATTCTATAGTCCTAACTGACCCCAGGAACATGGTAGAAAAACGAATTTAGTATGCCTGAGCTCAGAATATTAAAATACATCTTTTAGTGAAGTTTATTTTTATATTCTGTGTTTGAAAATACCACTTTTAGAAAGTAGGTATTTTCTTGCCTAAGCCTTCCAGTGTGCTCTGCTGTTATGTGTATTGGCTGTCTGGTTTTAGAGGGGCAGGGCAGGCTGAGTCAGACCTGGGTTGAATAGAGAGATCTGCATTTAGAGTGAGGGGAGGGGTGGCTCCTTGACCTGAATAGGGCTGTGCCTGGCAAGGTGAATGCTGGCTCCACCTCCTACTGTGTGTCTGCTAGCAGACCCCCTCTTTCTGAAAGGAAGAATGCAGCCTGGTAAACAAAGTGCTCCAGGCCTGAGCAGAACTGGTTCTGGCTAGGTTCAGTGACTTGTAACTTCTGAGAACAAAGACTTTTGGGGTATAAATATCTGTGCTCAAACCCCTACAATTTGTATTGCTTTTGGATCTGGAGAGGAAACTCTGTCCGTGCCACTGGAGGAATCTGCAGGAAGTGACTGTCCTTGTGCTTGTGTGTTGTTTCTTGCACTGGCCTGCAGCAGTGACCACTGGACCTTGCAGAAGAGAGAAAAGGACTTTTGAGAGAACTTTTATTTTTGTTACAGCAATTACCCAAGGGCTAGGAAAAGAGCTAGCCTCCTGCTGGAGTCTCAGGCACATCTGACTCCACCACCAACCTCCTGCTTCCTCCCTGCGAGGATTGCTATCTGCTGATGAGGCTCCTGTGAGTTCCAGGGCCTCTAGTTTTGCTTCAGAGAAAAGAGTGCTGGAAATCGTCGCTAACGCACGTTTGTGAGCCGCTGCAGCCGAGAGCGCTGGAAAAATCATCGCGCTGCTGCCGCTGGGTGCTCGCAACACGAAACCATCGCTAACGCCCCTTTGCGAGCCGCTGCAGCTGAGACGCGCTGGAAAAATCATCGCGCTGCTGTCGCCGAGTGCTCGCAACGCCTAAAGAAATCATCGCTTCAAGACATCGCTTATGCGGACGCCGTGCGTCCGCCATTTTCATCGCATCGCACCGGATTTCGTCGCTCCCTCGCGGAGCGTCATCTCTTCGCATCGCAACACAATCGCACAGCGCAACAGGATCGTCGCATCGACTTCTCCCTCGCGGCAAGAAAGTCATCGCATCGGCGGCCTAGCGTGCAGAAGTTGGTCGCAGTGTCTCCGCACGCATCACGCAGATCGGCGCATCATCCTCCCTTGTGGCAAGGATTTCAACGCATCGCGTGCCGAGAATCATCGCTACCACTTCTTTGCGACATTTTGTTGGTTTTGCTACTAAACCCAGGTACTTTGTGAGAGAAAGGGTCGCAGAGACCACTGCTTTGAATTTGAGCCTTATTTTTGCAACCTTTGAACTATTTTTTGACAGTCCTTCAACAGCCATCCTATTTTTAACAGTCTTATGAGATAAAGGGTCGCAGAGACCACTGCCTTGAATTTGAACCTTATTTTTACAACCTCTGAACGAGAAAGGGGCGCAGAGACCCCTGCCTTGAATTTGAACCTTATTCTTGCAACCTTTGAACTATTTTTGACAGCCCTTCAACAGCTATCCTATTTTTGACAGTATTGTGGCTTTTACAGTTATTGGTCTTGTGATAAATCTGCCTTTATATAAAGATACTTATTTTTTATAACTACTTGAGTGGTGTCCCTTTGTAGTGTTCCTCACTGTGTTACTGTGTATGGTCATAAATGCTTCACACACTGCCTCTGAGATAAGCCTACCTGCTCGTGCTACGTTACCACAGGGTTGAGCAGGGGTATTAAAGGGGGTAGCCCTCTCACTCTGACTTAGGAAGAAGGGTCCCTACTTGGACAGTGGCCAGCCATTGCCAACTAGAGACCCCCATTTCTAACAACTCTGTTGCTGGCCATGAAGATGAATTCAAGAAGGGGTCCTGCACTGTGTGTGCGGTCAGTGACCAGCTGGGTGAGGCCGATGTTGCTCATGCATTCCAGGAGGTAGGTGGAGTTGGTGTCTGTGAGGTCATTGAGGTGGAAGTTTAGATCACTGAGGTAAATGTGGTGCTTGGAGTCGATAACTAGTGGGGCGATGAAGTCAGTGTTGGCGTCGCAGAAGCCGGGGTGTGGTTCTGCGGGTCTGTAGGCAAAGTTGCCTCTAATGGCCATTCTGCAGTCGCTGTGGATTTGGAAGTTGAGCTGTTCCCTGATCTGTGTGGTGTTGTATTTGGTGGTGGTGAAGCTGGTTGTTTCTTTGTGAAGGATGACGATGCCACCTCCGTGTTTGTTGGTGTGGGTCTCAGTGCGTCATCTTGTAGCCGCTGGGGTGGCGATGTCGGCAGCAGAGGAGGGGTTGAGCCAGGTCTCTGTAATGAAGATCACGTCGAGGGTGAGGGTGGTAATTGTGTCCCTGACTTTAGTGGCGTGTTTGCAGAGGGATCGGGCACTGAGCAGGAGGCATCGGAGTGTTTCCGGGCGGTCACGGCCGGTGAAGAGGATGGGGCATGGGTTTCTATGTGGGCGGTCCTGAGTTGCAGGCGAAGAGACAGTGGTGGCAGGTGAACAGTCCTACTGTTGATCGAGGAGATGTGAGGAGCACTTGTTACTTGTCTGGGGTCCAGGGTTTGGAGTTATGTGGAGGAGTATCTGTGGGTGACCAGAGGGCCAGGGTTCCTGGTGCTGGGCATGGTCCAGGCACAGACAGTCTTGCCTTTGGCATGCCTGTGGCGTACTGGAGGCCTGATCACTGACTGTGTCCTCTGTGCAGTCATGCTGCAGCCTCCAGTAAGTAGGACCTGGGAGGGTGACGGGGCTCTGGGTGGCAGGAAGCAGGAGGGACAACAGACAGGAAAGAGTGGGCAGGAGAAAGGAGCTAGGCACTATGGAATTTCAAGACTGCAAAAATTAGGTCAAGGCAGCAAATGAAACTAGGAGGCGGCGGTAATAAACTTAAAGGCGGGATATAAACAATAAAGGCACCAAAAAACAAACTTACAGGCGAAATTGAGGTTAAAGGCTAGCAGGTAGCAGAATTCTTCTGTAACTTGCTAAACAGGTAGTACAGTAAAATACCATAACGGCAGAATGAGGCAGCACCAGGCAACGGTGAACGTGGCAGAGTCAGGGAGACCTGCTATGGGCAAGCTGATCTGGGATCCGCTTAATGGGGTCGTGCTGAGGCCTGCATTAAGTAGATCCTGGGAGGGGCGTGGATTGCTGGGTGGTGGTAAGTGGAAGGGCGAATGGGCAGGAATAAGCGGACAGGAAAGAAGCGAGCAGCTTCTAAACAGCTTGGTCCAGGAGAAGTGCAAGTTTAATGCAGAAATGGACTTAAGGTACCAATGAACTTCAAGGTGGCAAAACTGAAGTTAAGGTGGCAAGATAAAATGGAGGCGGTGATAATAAACTTAAAGGCAGTGATATAAACTTTAAAGGCAGCAAAAATAAGCTCACTGGCTAGCAGGCAGCAGAATACTTCAGTGACTAGCTAAACAGGCAGCACAGTAAAAGACTGTACCGGCAGAACGAGGCTGCATCAGGCAATGATGTGTGTGGCAGAGTCAGGAAGACCTGCTATGGGGAAGCTGATTGGGAATAAAATAGTGGTGTATTTTTCTTGTATGCACTCTATTGTAGGAAAAGAGATAAGAGACCCAACGTGAAAATCCTTTTTGTCTGACAGGTACCATTTTATTCCTGTTCCGATATAAACCATGAACTCACTCTGTTTCTCCCTCTTTTTCTATGCATTTAGTAGAAACACATGGGATTTGGTGAGGGTGTAGGCAAAGGGGTTTCGCTGAAGGACAAAGTATATTTTCCATGCAGAAAAGAATCAAAAATGGTATGTTTGCACAGACGATCGATTCCTCCTGTGCGGAGGTCTATATGGAGAATGCTGCACAGCAGGAATACGATCACACTGGGAATATGCGTGGAACCCTGCTCCTGGTGCAGCTTTCCATTCGTATTCCTGGGAAGGTTTGTGAATTACTGAAAGTAGCTGCCCTTGTATGCAGGGGAAAATCTATCAGTGCAGATACATAACTTTCTGTAGTATCCTAGCATCTTGTCCATGTTATATACATGCTTTCTCCACCACCTGCCAAGTCTGTAGAATGCTGCAGTTATGATGCGCATGAGAATGTTGGGAGTCTGCGGGCTAATGCTGTCAGTTGGGATTGGGCTGAGTGGCATGTTGGCTGCTCCTGGTGGGGCTGTTCCACTTGATCTACACATCTCCAAATAAACATCTTAAACATCATCTACTGTGTGTGGATTTAAATACTACATTATTTATGGTGACGAGGACATTATCCTTAGCTTTACATGGATTTCTCCCTACAAGGGGAGCACACTCACCGTCCCTCGTTTTAGGGGCAGGATTTGGGTTATAGTCCCATTATCCTTAGATTTACAAGGGTTGCCTCCCCATCTCGGGAACATACCTATTGTCCCTTGTTCCAGGGGCAGGAATTTGGGTTTTAGTCCCTCTTTCCTCGTTTCACTTTATTCACACTTGGTTACGTTGCTAACTTTCCACAAGGTTGGGTGATGGGTTATAGTCCCTTTCGGTATGTTGTCATGGGTTACAGTCCCATTTTCACACGTTTAAAGTCTTATACCTTTACATGAAGGATGACTTTATGGGTCATATTCTTAAGTGTTGATCCCTCACATGAGGGGTGTAAGATGGTTTTTTTAGCCCCATCTTTATAACATATGATGTTTTCCTTACGTGGAAATTTTTCTATTTCTGTGCTTAACATTTTTTTAATGGCGGGAAGATGGGTAATATTGACATTTTTTTGTTGTTGTATTCTTATCCATCTTTTTGTGTTTTAAATTGTTCACACTCTCGCGTTTTTGTACTTTACTGTATTTCCCTGAGTGTTGAACTATTTCATACATTCGTTCCTGTACTATGTCTTTCCTTCACGCATGCCTGTCTGGCCAGTTGGTGTGTCTGTGGGGAAGTAATTAGTATTTTCATGCTTAGTTTTCCTCCTAGTTGTTTTCTTTCGCTGTGTCCCTTCTTTTCTCTTGTTATTTATAGAAAGGAGGATGGCCAGGTTCATCTGTCTGTTTTCTTCTTTTCTTCTTTGTCGTTCATTTCTTCGTATTGCTGTGCTGCTTATGTATTTCTCCTTTTCTGTATTCTTTATGGTTCTTCCTGTCCAGTGTTCCATCCTTTTTGCTTTCATTTTGGAAGAAAGGGGATAATGTAGTATCCTAGTATCTTGTCCATGTTATATACATGCTTTCTCACCACCTGCCCAGTCTGTAGAATGCTGCAGTTATGATGCGCATGAGAATGTTGGGAGTCTGTGGGCTAATGCTGTCAGTTGGGATTGGGCTGAGTGGCATGTTGGCTGCTCCTGGTGGGGCTGTTCCACTTGATCTACACATCTCCAAATAAACATCTTGAACATCATCTACTGTGTGTGGATTTAAATACTACAGTTTCCTAGTGAGTCGGGCCCAGGACACGTTTCTCTAAACCTACCAGAATTTTTATACATCACAGCTTTTTGTACTTGGCCCTTTCTGACTGGTCATCCCAAAACCTTTTGCCTTCACTCCTTTTGTTTTTGTTGGCCTTAGGACTGTCCGCGGCTTTACCACGGCTTTACCACGGCTTTACCACGGCTAACCGCGGCTGAATGCTTGTGCTCTCTCCTCTAAACATGGTAACTGTGGGGACCTGTATGTGATGACATTGGGTTGGAATGAGGAATTTGGCGGTTGAGTGAAGCATTCTCGGTGCAGTAGTTGTTGCCTGGGATGGAGGCCTGACAAGTGAATAAAGATGTTGGCTTACGTGCTGGCACATCCATCTTTTTAGTGACGTTGAGTGCTGTCAGCGTCTCCGATCCCTGCGATTCCCTGGAGAGGCATCCTGGAAGTCTATTGTGCAGGAAGACTGCATGCCGGATGTCTAATCAATCAGTTGATGAACAAGACTGTGCACCCAATGGGATACATTTGTAAACTAATGTGACTCATCCAGTTACAGACGAGCGGTATGGTGAGTGGTCTCCTTTGCTTTGGTTGAAAAACTTCGGCAGTGCTGTGCATATTTGGCACGCGCATCCGACATGTTGTGCTCCCTGCATAAGATGCATGCTCAACTGCTTGCCAGAACCATCTGTCACGTGACAAGGGAGTGAGCATAATCAGTGCCACCACTATTTTGAGTCGGAAACTGCCCGGTTGCTCGCCTTGCGCCCTCTGTTGAATGGCAAAGGAATGAGCATTGTCATTGCTGCCGCCATTTTAAATTGGGAACTGCTTTGTTTAGTGGATTAAAATATATTAAATAAACTCAACTCCATCTTGGATCTGGAAACTTGTGAGTGGATAAATAAGAATTGAGCGCCCTACAAGGAGATTGAGATGTGTAAGGATCCTTGTACATCATTTGAAGCAACTCACCCATTGCGTGCATAAATAGGTCATGGAAGGAATATCTCCACCATCTCCATTTCTTGCAACTTATGCTTCACCATCATTAAATTGTTTACAGTGGCTTGAAGATTTTGAAGCTTATCTTAATGCTATTGATGGTGATACATTGATAATTCACAATTTGGGCCCTGACGGCAGGGCAATATTAAAAACGTTACCATTAGTAATTGTACATATGCTATCTAGTGGTGATGGTGATGCTGAACTGGTAATTGATGAATATGCATCTATAATCCAAACATTGAGCAAGATATTTTCACTGAAACATAATGTTGTGCTTGAGAAGCATGGAAATCTGCAGTGAGCACAGCTTTCTGGGGAGTCTATTGATGATTTTTTTTCTGCTTTGCACACATTAGCTGTGAATTGTAATTACCGAGATTTGAAAGAGGAAATAATTTGTGACCAATTGAGAAAAGACAAACAAGAGGATTCAAGAATGACTTTTGTCCAGTGAGGATCCTAGTTGGAGTTCTCTTTAAATATAGCGAGAAGCATAGAACAATCTGACATATGCATGAAGGAACTAGCTGTAGTCCAACCAGCGGTGGAGTGTAAGAAGGTAGAATGATACAAAAAAACAGCAGTGATAAATCAAAGGATCAAAATGTTACACAGTTTCGGAAACTAACTATGTCGCTGGAAATGAGGAATTATCTTCAAAAGTATGGAATTCATCATATAAAAACATCTCTCTATCATCCGAGGAGTAATGGTCTGTGTTATACCTGGCATCCTAGGCATGGTTTCCCCTGCTTTTTTGTCTTCTGACCTCCTGACTTCATTTTTGCTGGCTTTAGGATTCTGTGCACTTTACCACTGCTAACCAGTGCTAAAGTGCATGCACTCTCTACACTAAGCATGGTAATATTAGCTATCCACAATTGTCATATTTAATTTACCTATATGTCTCTAGTACAGTGCACTCCATGTGCCCGGGGCTTGCACATTAAATGCGACTAATGGGCTTGCAACACTGATCGTGCCACCTACTTAGGTAGCACTTTAAACATGGCTCAGGCCTGCCACAGCAGAGACTGTTGTGCAGTTTTAACTGCCATTTCGACTTGGCAAGTTAACCTACTTGCCAGGCCTAAGCCTTCCTTCTTATTACATGTGAGGCACCCATAAGGTAGGCCCTGGGCAGCCCTCATGGCAGGGTGCAGTGTATTTAAAATGTAGGCCATGTACTTTTAAATTTTGCATGTTCTGCTAGTGAAATACTCTTAAATTTGTGTTTCACTACTGCAAGGACTATCTCTCCCATAGGTTAACATGTGGACTACCTTATTACATGTGTTAAGTATAGCTTTTCATTGGGACAAGATAGGAAAATCAAATTTGGTATCTCTGCATCTGGACTCACAATTTTCTTTGTCAGCTTGAACTTTGGATTTACCCCGGTCTAGCGTGACCTCAAGTAACCCTTAAGTGCTATTGGTATTTAAGCACTATATTGCAGTTTATTCTTTAAAACTTCATATCTCACGTTCTGCTTATTGGATGTCTGTCATTTTGGTCTTGTTCTACTCAGATAAATATTCTTGAATTTTCTAAACTGGTGTGGAGTCTTTCTGTGGTGTATTCACTGTGTTACTATAATTAAAGTGTTGCATAAATATCTTACACATCGCCTCTTAATTTAAGCCTGACTGTTCTGTGGCAAGCTACCAGAGGGTGAGCACAGGTTAATTTTAGTTGTGTATATGACTTACCCTGGCTAGGATTGTGGTCCCTACTTGGACAGGATGCAAACCTTTGCCAAGTAGAGACCAGATTTCTAGCAGTCTGTTGGAGAGGTTCAACCTGGTTTTAAAGGACCAGTTGCAGTTAGCCTCTGTGAATAAAATGAATTGGAGACAGGTAATTAAAGACATGTTGTTGATTTATAGAATGACCCCATATAGTGTAACTGGGGGTGTCACCTTTTACTCTCAGGGGAGTGCGGATTGCCGGCATTGACTTGAACAGGGGATGGATGGATTGGAAAATAGTTAATAGTGCTGTTTTGGGAAAGGCTTTGGATGTGACGAAAGCATTGTCTGGCAAGGTGAGTGAGCAAGGTGTGAACAGAAGTGTGAGAGTGGAGGTAGGAGATTGGGTCAGAATTAAGAAACCGGTTAGTGTAAGGAAAGGATGGTCAAGATTTCCTTGGCCTAAAAAGGTCATTGAGGTAAGGGACCATGAGGTTGTGGTTGAAGGAGGAAAAGTATGAAATAAGAGTATAATTTCTGTAATTCCTGTTGGGAAACTTCTGTGGTGCGTAACAAATTGTACAAAAGTGAGGGTGATGATCGTTGTGGTGTGATCACAGATGAAGTTATTCGAGATATTGGTGACAAGACCACAACCAAGGATATCTCTGCTAGAGTAAAAAGACTACAAGTATGGTATAAAGTGTATGTCATGGGTTAACTTCCAGCCCCAGTGCATGTAGTGTTTGGTATAGTGCTCATATGGCAATGTTAATGTGTATACTGTCATACTGCCCTTATGCTTTAATACAGTGTAGTTTGGATTTTAAGTCGCTATGGTATATTTTATGCATTTCTTTAATCCAACATGGTGTTTAAGTTGAGCTTTTTACATTTTTCATTTTATTAAAACGTTCATATTGTTTTAAGGGTTATATTGTGTGGGAACCTGTATGTGATGACATAGGGTTGGTATGTGGAATGTGGGGGATGAGCGGAGTATTCTCAGTGTGGCAGTTGCTGTCCGGGATGGAGGCCTGACAAGTGAATAAAGACGTTGGCTTACCTCTGCACGGCACATTTGTTTTCTTTTTAGTAACATTGGCTTATACCCAAATTACATATTTAATTTACTTGCAAATTCCTAGTAAAGTAGTACTAGATGTACCCAGGACCTGTAAATTAAATGCTACCAGTGGGCCTGCAGCACTGATTGTGCCATCTACTTAAGTAACCCTTTAAACATGTCTCAGGCCTGCAATGGAAGAGCATATGTGTGAAGTTTTAAACGGATGTATTACAGAATTCCGAATGCCATTACAACAAATGGCTTTACAACAGACTTTTTACAACGACAAAGGCATTAAAACAAAAGTCTTTTCAATGATGTTTTTTACAACTAATAAGCCTTTACAATGAATGCCTTTACCACACATTTTTTGTATTTTACAGGAAAGTATTTACATATATATCTATATATATATATATATATATATATATATATATATATATATATATATATATATATATATATATTCACTGAAAAAACCATAGGTTTCAGGGACGTTATAGTTACAAATTAGCATTTAAAAACCTTAGAAATTCACTGAAAAAACCATAGGTTTTAGGGACAGTTATAGTTAGTTGGACATTGCACTCGTACAAAACCCGTGAAATTCCCCGTTATAGTTAGTCCAGCTAACTATAACTCGCGCCCCGCAATGCACTGCTGATGACGTCACATATTACATCACTCATGACATGGTCAGTGACATCACTGATGACATCACTGATGACATCTCAAATGACATCACTGATGACATCATCCAGTGACTGTGTGTTTCTGTAAAGTTTAAATATTTTTAATATATATAGGAAAAGACGTATTGAAGAATGAGTGGGTGTGTAAGTGTCTGTATGGATGATTTAGTAGGTGCGTGACTGACTGTATAAGTGAGTGATTTAACGTATCTTACTGAATGCATGGGTTAGTGACTAAACTGGGTGAATGTCTGTATCCGTCTGTCTGTTGCTGTGTAAGTGGCTGCATGTGTTTGTGAATAGCTACATGAGGGTCTATATGAGTTATTGAATGCTTGTGTGAGTATCTGTATAGGTGCCTGAGTGTTTGTGTGGTAGGGGTGTGTGCGACTCTGTGCATAGATGTGTGAGTGGGTGATTCACTGGGTGGATGGTTTCAAGAGTGCATCTGTGATAGACTGTATGGGTGGGTAAGTGTGTGTAAGAGTGTGTTAGTGAGTGAATGTATGTCCCAGTGGTACATGTGTGAGTAACTACATATGTGAAAGGCAGTATATATGTGTGTTGGAGTATATAAATAGCTATAAGCGAGAGTGAGTGATTGTGATAGTGGCTGTATGGATGAGTGTGTGCTTGTATCAGTGAGTGTATAAGAGCGTAAGAATGTGCTAGTATTTGTATGAGTAAGTGAGCTGGTGTGTGTATAACTGTATAGGTGAGTAAATGGTAGTGTGTTAAATTATTTGCATGACTGACTAGGTGTGTGAGTACCTCTATGGATGAGTGGCGGTGTTTGAGTGTCTATATAGGAGTATGAGTGCATATGATAGTCCTGTACTGAGTGACCGTAAGTATGAGTGACTGTACGGGTGAGTGAGTGGATGTGTGCGTAGACCTAAGAATCAGTGAGTGGGTATGTAGTTATTGGTGTTGGAGTGTCTATGGTTTTGCGAATGGCAGTCTGTAATTTAGAGTGGGTGTATCAAAGGTTATATTAGGGTGTGAGAAGATGCATGAAATTATCACGTGGATGATGTCATCAGTGATGTCCTTTGAGATGTCATCCGTGATGTCATCAGTGATGTCACTGACCATGTCATGAGTGATGTAATATGTGACGTCATCAGCAGTGCATTGCGGGGGCGCGAGTTATAGTTAGCTGGACTAACTATAACGGGGGAATTTCACGGGTTTTGTACGAGTGCAATGTCCAACTAACTATAACTGTCCCTAAAACATATGGTTTTTTCAGTGAATTTCTAAGGTTTTTTAAATGCTAATTTGTAACTATAACGTCCCTGAAACCTATGGTTTTTTCAGTGAATCTCAAAGGTTTTTTAAATGCTAATTTGTAACTATAACATGTCTGAAACCTACGGTTTTTTCAGTGAATTTCAAAGGTTTTTAAATGCTAATTTCTAACTATAACGTGCCTGAAACCTATGGTTTTTTCAGTGAATTTCAAAGGTTTTGTAAATGACAATTTTTAAATGTATTAATTGTTATATTAATTTTTTTCATACTGATTTACTACATTTTTAGAAACAATTTTTTTTACATATTTTATTTTTTAAATTACATTGTAATTACATTATACATTACATTACAAAAAATACTTTCTCAGAATGAATTACTTTAGTTTAAATACTTTGCACATAGGCAATAGACTTTTAAGTACAGTAGTTACAGTTGTTGCAATGGGCAACACATTTTCAAACACAATGCAACATTCAGCTCAATGTGAATTTCTAGTTAAATGCAATTAGTTACTTTATGGATTACTTTTCTAACCACAGGACTGGATCCTAGATTCAGTCCTGGGACATCTCCTGTAAACAGTTGAGTAAAAGCGTTTTGGTTACAGTACTGATTTTTAAGGAATATTATTGTATTTTAAAAGTTGACACTTAGAAACTTTTTCTCATATAGTCACCAATGTTATCCTATGGAAGGAAATTCACTTAGCAGGTAAAAACTGTTATTGTTACTTTTTCTTACTCAGTGTTGGATCCTGGATCCAGCACTGGTGCATCTCCTGTAAACAGTTGAAAGAATGCGTTTAAGTCATACAGGTGATTTTTAAGGAATATTTGTAGTTTGTAAAAATCAACACTTTGAAACTTTTTGCTGAAAACCAGACAATGGATTCCTATGGAAGAAAAAATAAGTTACTGGTAAGTACGGTTAAAATTACTTTTCAGGGTCAGTGCTGGGCTAAAAGATGCAACACTGGGTTCTCTCCTGATAACAGGTGAGTAAATCGGAATTCGTATTTCGGCTGATTTTAGAGGAATATTTTAAAGTTCCAAAACTCCACACTTAGAAGAATTTCCAAGTGAAACCAGTCAATGTTAGCCTATGGAAGGAAATTCAAGTTACTGGTAAGTACGGTTAGAATTACTTTTCAGGGTCAGTGCTGGGCTAAAAGGTGCAGCACTGTGTTTTCTCCTGATAACAGGTGAGTAAGTCGGAATTCGGATTTCGGCTGATTTTAGAGGAATATTTGTATGTTTCAAAAATCAACACTTAGAAACTTTTTCAGCAAAAAGCAGGCAATGATATCCTATGGAAGGAAATTCAAGTTACTGGTAAGTACGGTTAAAATTACTTTTCAGGACCAGTACTGGGCTGAAAGATACAGCACTGAGGTCTCTCCTTATAACAGGTGAGTAAATCGGAATTCGTATTTCGGCTGATTTTAGAGGAATATTTGTATGTTTCAAAAATCAACACAGAAACTTTTTCAGCAAAAAGCAGGCAATGATATCCTATGGAAGGAAATTCAAGTTACTGGTAAGTATGGTTAAAATTACTTTTCAGGACCAGTACTGGGCTGAAAGATGCAGCACTGAGGTCTCTCCTTATAACAGGAGAGTAAATCGGAATTCGTATTTCGGATGATTTTAGAAGAATATTTGCACAATGGTGAAGGGAGGGGCGGGGCTTCAGGTGACATCTGTGCAAACGCGCCCCGTGGCGCGTTTTAGGTTGGGGGATTAAGTCCCCTTGAATCCTGAGGGTCCCTAGGGGCCAACTAGCCCACCAGGAACCTCCAATATGCGCCAGAGGCTGCGTTGCAGAGACGTGTAGAGAGGCCACACCCTTTTACACCTCTCTGCAACGCAGCTCTGTGGCGCTTTCTGGATGTACCTGTTGGGCTAGTTGGCCCCAGGGACCCTCAGGATTGAAGGGGATTTAATTCCCCATCTTAAAACGCGCCACGGGTCCTGTTTGCACACATGTCACCTGAAGCCCCGCCCTCCCTTCACCACTGTGCAAACACGCCCGTGGCGCGTTTTAAGTTGGGGGATTAAGTCCCTTGAATCCTGAGGGTCCCCGGAGTCCAACTAGCCCACCATATACCTCCAAAAGCGCCACAGAGCTGCGTTGCAGAGAGGTGTAAAAGGGGCGTGGCCTCTGTACACCTCTCTGCAAGGCAGCCCCTGGCGCATACTGGAGGTTCCTGGTGGGCTAGTTGGCCCCCAGGGACCCCCAGTATTCAAGGGGAATTGGTTCCCTCTCTGCAAACGCGCCAGGGGCGCGTTTGCAGAGTGGTGAAGGAAGGGGCGGGGCCTGCGGGCCCGATCGTTTTTTTTTTATTTTAGTTTTTTGTCCCCTGAAGGGGGGCTGTGTGGCCCCCTTCCTTTTTCATGTTTTTGGGCCCTGGGGACCCCATCCCCCAGGGCCTTACCCCTTTTTTGTAATTAAAATAAAAAATAAAAACGGGAAGGGGGCCGCGTGGCCCCCTTCCCTGGGCCTGTATTGGCCCCGGAGACCCCATCCCCGGGGCATGGCCTTTTTATTTTTTTTTGGGGAGGGGGCCGCGTGGCCCCCTCCCGGGCCACTACTTGCCCCGGGGACCCCATCCCCCGGGGCTGGCCCTCTCCGTTGGGGACTGTGGGGGTCCCCAATCCCCCACAGTCCCGCCGGCTCCCGCGTCCCTTGGGAGCCGGCATTGCTTTACACATGGGGAGCAGCTAACATGCTGCTCCCCATGTGGAAAGCAGTCGGCTTTGGATATTGGAAGAGAGAGCAGGTTTCCCTGCTCTCTCTTCCAATATCCAAAGCAAGTTTGCAATGGCAGGACGGGAGCCGCGAGGCTCCCGTCCTGCCATAGCAAACTACAGTGTCCCGAGGGTAGGCACCCCGGGACACTGCAGGAGCCGGCCCTGGGGGTGGCGGTCCCCAGGGCCATCAAGGGCTTCCAGGAGGGGCGCGCGGCCCCCTCCCTTAAATTGCACAGCCCCGGGAGGTGGTGGTCCTCGGGGCTATGGGGGTCCGTAATGGACCCCCACATTTATTTGTAAGTGCCCCGGGGAGGTGGTGGTCCCCGGGCGTGTGGGGGCCATTTTTTATATAAAGCCCCGGGGGTGGCGGTCCCCGGGCTTGGGGGCCCTTTGAGGCCCCCACACATAAAATTAACCCCCGCACCATGCCCCCGGGACTTGGGCCACCCGGGGCAAATGCAATCGAAGCGCAGGAGACCGCGCTCGATTTTTTTTTCGGCAGGATTCGCGCACCCTGAGCGCATCCTGCCGATTTAAAAAAATGTTTTTATTTTTGCCCAGGGGTCCTTGTGGGACCCCTGAGCAAACCTAGGGGTCAGGGTGTTTCTACCCTGCCCCCTTTGTGCACTTTGCGCACTTGTTTCTGTCCCTCGGTTCTACCGAGGATAAAATGGCTGCCAACATTTCCTGAATCGGAATGTTGACAGCCAGCTGACAGCCAATTAACATGCAGCTCGTGATCGGGAGGGTACGCGGACCCTACTCGGCCATAGATATCACTATCTTTTTACTTTTGATTTTCTCAGCAACTACTGAACGGATTTACACCATTTAACAAAAAGGGTTCTTTCTGAACCAAGAACTACCTCTTTGCCAAATTTGGTGTAATTCCGTTCAGCAGTTCGGGCTGTAGCCGTGTCTAAAGTTTCCTATGGAAAATTGCATGGGGAAAACGCGTTTTGGGACCCCCTTTTTCTCGGCCCCCGCTTGACGAATCCCCCGAGACTTTCAGGGCAGGAGCGGACCGGAGCGGGCCACAAAGTTTGAAAATTTTGCGAAGATACGTCAACCGGCATGAGAGTTATTTCAAATAGAATGTCGCGGATTTCCTATGGATAATAGGTTGTAACTATAACTATCTACTGGCGACCGCCAGTAGATAATATATATATATATATATATATATATATATATATATATATATATATATATATATATATATATATATATATATATATATATATACCAATCGAAAAGCGCTCCACTTTAGGAAATGCCTCACGCAGCGTGTTTTCTTTCGTTTCTTTATTGGCAGACTGCAGAGTTACACTAACAGCAGTTCAAGCAGTCAGTCAGCCCAATGTCACCATACGCGTTTCAGGGATGTTCCCCTTGTTCACTGGCTTGGGCAGCAGAGGTCCGGTAAGTAACAGTGACGCCGCTCTTGCAGCGTAATTTTTAAATGCAGCCTCAGTGGGCGTGTTCATCAGAGCATTCTGGATCTTGCAGTCCGTACTTCTCCTCAAATGATTTTAGTTCCCAAGTGGGTTTGCTTGTAACACACCGCTGAGTAACTCCACCTGTTCATAGTCCACCAACCACTTCACGTTGCTCACATGGCACCACTTCAATCATCGGTGCCATAGACTCGCACTGTCAGCAAGGGGGCATTTCCGCGACCTAGAGCCGGCCGCATATATACCAATCAAAAAGCGCTCCACTTTAGGAAATGCCTCACGCAGCGTGTTTTCTTTCGTTTCTTTATTGGCAGACTGCAGAGTTACACTAACAGCAGTTCAAGCAGTCAGTCAGCCCAATGTCACCATACGCGTTTCAGGGATGTTCTCCTTGTTCACTGGCTTGGGCAGCAGAGGTCCGGTAAGTAACAGTGACGCCGCTCTTGCAGCGTAATTTATGGCACCGATGATTGAAGTGGTGCCATGTGAGCAACGTGAAGTGGTTGGTGGACTATGAACAGGTGGAGTTACTCAGCGGTGTGTTACAAGCAAACCCACTTGGGAACTAAAATCATTTGAGGAGAAGTACGGACTGCAAGATCCAGAATGCTCTGATGAACACGCCCACTGAGGCTGCATTTAAAAATTACGCTGCAAGAGCGGCGTCACTATGGGGAGCTGCTGAGGGTAAAAAGAAATTGCAACACAGAGGAGGCATACCAGAGCGAGATGGGGTCAGCAGAACTGTAACTATTTCAGATAACCCTACTGAATCCAGTGACACGGCAGACGACTGCCCTAGGATGATCATGACATTCAATTCTGACTCCAGTAATATCAAACGCATTTTTGCGAAGAACTGGAACATCCTCAAATATGACAGCATAATTGGGGAAAGTATTCCAATCAGACCCAACATCACATACAGGAGGGGTACGAATATCAGGGACATGCTAGTCCATAGTGACATCACGGCATACCCAAGTAGGCATGATCATGACCTTAAGGGTTTCTTTCCTTGTGGGCATTGTAAAGCTTGTAAAAACAGCAGTTACCGCAGGAAGGTCACATACAATGGGATTAACAAGACCATAGACCAGTTTCTCACATGTAGTACCACTTTTGTAATTTATGCAATAGAATGTCCTTGTGAACTCTGGTACATTGGCAGTACCACACACATGGCCAAAAAGCGCATCCTCGAACATAGCAGGGCTATTTCCAATTTCGATGCCAAATACCCTGTAGCACGCCATTTCCAAGAGAAACATTATTCCAACTCTTCTTTGCTCAAATTCTTCATCCTGGAACAGGTTGCAGGAAACTCCAGGGGAGGTAACAGGGTGTTAAAACTTAGACAAAGAGAGTCTAGAATGATTTTGCAGTTCCAAACTAAGACACCGGGTGGGCTGAATTTTGACGAAGAAATGGCTATTCATCTCAAAGATAACTGAGTGTGTTGCCACTTGAGTTAGGATACTCTAATTTTATCTCTATTTTATAGCTTTCTTACTCCTTCTGTACATTAGATTGTAATTTTATTTTTATTTTACGTTTTGATATTTATTGAGTGATTGGACAACTTGTGATGCTAACATGTGTTCTATTTTCTTTATTTTCAGGAGGAAAGGAAGGGGCCCCCTCACCTGTAATCACTTTCACGGGCCACCTACCCTTTTCCCCTTATCATCACTGTCACGGTCCTGAGACTGGGTAACTATGTTTCATTTGATTTGTCATCTTAGCAATACAATCATATTTTGCTGGACTTGTGACTACTGCCTGAAGTGTGTTAAAGTACGTGCTGTCTCATGGTAATTGGCACAACTGGGCACTTGCCTGTAATCTGTTAGTGTTTGTGTAAAAATGGGCACTGGCCCGTCATCTTGTAGTCAGACTTTGCTGACACGTTACCCCTGTCGTGCATTCTGTCTCACCAGGGCACTTACCTAGCCAAGGTATGTTTATTCTGTACCAATATATTGCATATTTAATTCCTTTATTTGGAGACAATGTTTATAATACCTTGAGTTACAGACTGCCAGTAATTCAGTATGTGTACATGTTCACTCATTGCTTTATTGCATCTTTGCACAGCCCGGAACAGCGTGGGTATAACTACACGTTTTACATGATGATTGTGTTCTCATGTTTGCATTTCATCCGTTCCAATATGTCTGCCATTTATTTGCAGGGAACAAAATACGCAGTAGTCCTACGATTATGTCTATGACTGTATTGAATGCTTTATTAGTCACCCTTTACGTGTGCACGTTTCACGTGATCAAGGGTTTTGCCCTGAAACGCGTTGTGAATAAACAACTTGTGGATTATTACTACGGAGTTCCTTGTTTCTGAGAGCGTGCATATTGGTGGTTTTCGATATTGACATTACCGGCTTGCTCCGCCGGTGAGCATGCCACTTCTCACGGGTTCATTGAAGTCGGAAGGAGCGTCTTTTGTGATATATATATATATAAATATATATATGTAGATAGATAGATATGCACTACACTTTTTCGCAAATCAACAGCATGCAATAGTATTCTTTCAGCTAACAGTGCTCATCCAAAATTATTCAAATGGAGTGTCCTGTATGGGGAATTCCTACGGGCCCAGAGAAACTGTTCGGAAGACCATGAATTTTTATCACAGGTAGATCAAATGTATGTGAGATTCTTAAGAAGAGGATATCCGACAGTAGTCCTAGAAAATGCCAAATCAAGAGCTGTAAAAAAAGAAAAGGGAATCTCTACTATATCCTAAAAGTCGAGAAGAAAAGCATAAGAAAAACTCTGAGGAAAAAATGAGATTTATCACACAGTTCAACTCCTCAAGTACAGCAATTCGAAATGCACTACAAAGTCATTGGAAACTACTCTCCAAAGATGAAGATTTAAAGACCCATGCATCAGACCATTAAGTATCACATATAGGAAGGCTTCATCATTGGGAGACTTACACACAGTTTTTACCAAAAACCAGCCAAAGGAAACAACAAAATGTAGCGGTTGAGAGCAAATGTTTTTTTTAAACGTCCTAAATGTAAGGCATGTAAATATGGACAAAAACATCATGAAATAGTAACTTTGACAGGAGAAAAAAATCAAAATTAAGGAAAGAATAACATGCGAAACACCACATGTAGTATATGCTCTAGAGTGTCAATGTGGAAAACAATACATTGAAAGCACTGTAACCAAACTCAAATTGCGAATTCTACAGCCCCTCAGAGCTATTACTAACAAAGATTTCTCTTATGCCATATCAAAATATATTTGGAAAGATCATGAGGGTAATCTAAAGAATCTCTCCTTTTATGGCATTGAACATGTTCCTTGGAACTTAAGAGGAGCTGATCGTGAGCTTCTACTACGAAAGGCGGAGTCCAAGTGGATAATTATGATGGGAACTGAAATTCCATGGGAACTTAATACTGATGCTGGACTTCATACATTTCTATAATCTAAAGAAAGATATTGAAATTATGTACTTCTCGTGGACTACAGACATGCAATTGAATAAGATCACTGTGACATTTTGATATTTTGTGTAATCCACAGGATGGTCTAAAACATGTTTAACAGAAATTGTACTTGGCACCAGCACTTTAAGTTGGAGTGTAATATTGGATTATACCGTTTGATGAAGACAATTTGACAGATGTATGTAGGAATGATATGTTAAAATTCACCTTATTATAACGGTACTTTGCAATAATGTGGAATATGACTAAAAGGGATTGCGACTGTGAAGTAAATTATAACATTTGCACTTTTCTATCACTCAAAATGATATATGTTGAAATCATTTGTCAGAGGTGGGACAAATACCTTGCACTTTCAGTTCTTATTGATTATAGCATTATATTTATTGCATTTGCACTTTACTCTCAATGACAGATAGAGAAACTATGATGTATGAGTGAGAGGAGTCACTTGCACTTAATATAAGTGGAATTACATATTAGTGCTGAGAGAAATATCTTGCACTTTCAACTTACAAACATGGGCACATATGCTCTTATTGACTGTACTATCGTATTTATTGCATCTGCACTTTATTCTCAATGGTAGACAGGGAAATTATGATATATATCTGTAAGAGGAGGGACTTGCACTTTATTGAGCATGTGTATAGTGAGATATGCTAATATGTGATAACATTTACTCAGCTAGAATAATGGGTCCTTTACCAGTAAAATTGAGATAGTACAGAGAGTAGATGCACTTGCACTTTTTATGGTCTGTGTATAGAAAGAAATGCTGATATATGACAATATGTATTTGATAAGAACAATTGGTACTTCACCAGACATTTATCCCACAAGCTAGTTTTACAACCTAATTTTACAATATACTTTGGGGCAGATTTACAAGCCCCTGGCGACACATTTGCGCCGCCGTTGCGTCACTTCTGTGACACCGCGGCATCATAATCAATGCGCCATGTTGCAACATATTTAAAACGTGACGCATCTAGGGAGATGCATCACGTTGTAAAGCCCTGCCCTACATTATACCTGCATCAGGTATAATGTATGCAGCGAGGGCGTTCCGTCGCAAGAAAGCCTCGTAAAAGTGACGCAGTGAAATCTACAAGATTTGACTGAGTCACTTTTATGACGCCGCTGCGTCAAAACCATACGCCTGCTTGAAGCAGGCATAAGGAGTGACGCAGCACAATAAGTATAGGCCGCCCATGAGCATTGCTGGAGTTGCGTCGCGCTTGCGACACGACTCCAGCAATGCGCTGCCCTTACGACAAAAGATGCGACCCGCAACTGTCTAATCTTGCGCCACGGTGCACCACATTGTAAATACGACGCATCCGTGGTGGCGCAAGGGTATTTTAGCATGTCGCATCTTTACTGGTGCATCCCTGCTAATATGCAGAGATGCGCCAGTCCTTGTAAATCTGCCCCTTTGTCCTTAAGAAAGTTCCAAACAAACTTTCGTGAACCTCCTTCTTGTGCTGGGGAAATCACGAATTGAATACTAAACTCTATGGCGTGGTTCTCAGAAAACAGGTGAATGTTCCTTTAAATAACAAACAATCTTTCATGGCAAAGGGAGGGGTTGGTCAAGCCCCTTTAAATACACTCTACACTTTACACTCTATGACCCGGACGAAGGCCCTTGGCCGAAACGCATAGGGCGTATCTTTTCCTTATGCACTGATATTTGCACTTTATGAAATTGTGAAGAAAAGTAATGAAAAAATGAAAAAAAAAGAATAATAAAAATATCTTGAAGAAGCTACAAGCTGGAGTTCTCTCTGTCTGTGGAGTGCTGCCTTTCTGTGTTCTTCGGTTATGGCGGTGAAGTAAAAGCAAGGAAAACACAGGATATTAAGATTATATATCTATATATATATATATATATATATATATATATATATATATATATATATATATATATATATATATATATATATATATTCACTGAAAAAAACCAAAGGTTTCAGGGACGTTATAGTTAGAAATTAGCATTTAAAAAACCTTAGAAATTCACTAAAAAACCACAGGTTTCAGGGACCTTACAGTTAGTTGGACATTTCACTCGTACAAAACCAGAGAAATTCAGCCGTTATAGTCAGTTGAGCTAACTATAACTCGCACCCCCGCAATGCACTGTTGATGACGTCACATATTACATCACTCATGACATGGTCAGTGACATCACTGATGACATCTCAAATGACAAAGAAGCAAGAGAGGTGTAGAAAGAAGCAAGAGAAGTGCAGAAAGAAGCAACAGAGGGAGAAGTGTGGCTCAATGGTTAGAGCGGCAGACCCTGATGCAGAGATCTGGCCGGGACCAGGGTTCAATTCCCGCCTCGGCGGGTCTTGGGCTCAATTTCCTCGGACCTGATAATTCTCGCCTCGGTGCCTATTCTAATCATGGGTCCCACTCTGCAACTCTGGGCAATAGCTTGCTTAATCTCCACAACGGCCCCAACAGCGCTGGGATGCCTGGCTTCACCTTGGGGGTGCCCAGGAGTGGACATTTTCACAGGGAAAAGCCAGGAAGGGTTCCACAGCGGTATGCGTACAGCGCCAGGACACCCCTTTGGGGGTATAAGTGCGCTTTACAAGTACAAATTTCATTTCGGCAAGAGGGGTGCAGAAAGAGGCAAGAGAAGTGCAGAAGGAAGCAACAGAGGTGCAGAAAAAGGCAAGAAAAGGGCAGAAAGATGCAAGAGCGTTGCAGAAACAGGCAAAAGAGGTGCACAAAGAGGGAACAGGAGTGCACACAGACACAAGAGAGGTACAGAAAGAACAAACAGAGATGCAGAAAGAGGCAAGAGGGATGCAGAAAGAGGGAAGAGGGGTGTGAAAGAGGCACGAGGGGTGCAGAAATTTGCAAGAGAGGTGCAGAAAGAAGCAAGAGCAGTGCAAAAGAACCAACATAGGTGCATAAAGAGGCAAGAGGGGTGCAGAAAGAGGCAAGAGAAGTACAGAAATAAGGAACAGAGGTGCACAAAGAGGCAAGATGGCTACAGAAAGAGGAAAAAGGGGTGCAGAAAGGCACGAGGGGTGCAGAAAGAAGCAAGAGAAGTGCAGAAAGAAGCAACAGAGGTGCAGAAAGAGGAAATAGGGGTGCAGAAAGAGGCAAGAGAAGTGCAGAAAGAAGCAACAGAGATGCAGAGAGGGGGAAGAGGGGTGGAGAAAGAGACCGTGAGGGAAGCAGAAAGAAGCAAGAGATGTGCAGAAACAAACAAAAGAAGTGCAGAAACAAGAAACAGAGGTGCAGAAATAGGCAAGAGGAGTGCAGAAAGAGAGAAAAGGGGTGCAGTAAGAGGCACAATGGATTCAGGAAGAGGCACGAGGGGTGCAGAAAGAAGCAAGAGAAGTGCAGAAAGAAGCAACAGAGGTGCAGAAAGAGGAAATAGGGGTGCAGAAAGAAGCAAGAGAAGTGCAGAAAGAAACAACAGAGATGCAGAAAGGGGGAAGAGGGGTGGAGAAAGAGGCATGAGGGAAGCAGAAAGAAGCAAGAGAGGTACAGAAAGAAACAAAAGAAGTACAGAAAGAAGGAACAGAGGTGCAGAGATAGGCAAGAGGAATGCAGAAAGAGAGAAGAGGGGTGGAGAAAGAGGCAAGAGGGGTGTAAAAAGAAGCAAGAGAGGTGCAGAAAGAAACAAAAGAAGTGCAGAAAGAAGGAACATAGGTGCAGAAAGAGGCAAAAGGGGTGCAGAAAGAGTTAAAAGAGGTGCAGAAAGAGGCAAGAGAGGTGCAGAAAGAGGGAAGAAGGGTGCAGAATGAGGCAAGAGGGGTGCATAAAGAAACAAGTGTGGTGCAGAAAGAGGCAACAGATGTGCAGAAAGAGGCAAGAGAGGTGCAGAAAGTAGAAGAGATGTGCAGAAAGAGGCAGGAGAAGTGCAAAAAAAGAAAGAAATGTGCAGAAAGAAGCAACAGAAATGCAGAAAGAGGCAAGAGAGGTGCAGAAAGAAGCAAGAGTGGCTTGCACACCATTAGTACCAATTTAACACCCACATTTAGCAATAAGTAACAGGTAACGATGCTAGGTTTGCAAAGGGCCTTCCACCACGCTGTAACACTTGTCGCTGCATTTTTGGTAAGTTTGAGCCGTTTGAGCTAGAAACAAGGCTTTTTTTGTTCAAATCTGCAGATTAGGGAGCAGATGATGGATTATGTGGCTAATGCAGAAAATGTATAACTGTGCGAAAGTCGGTGCAGCGAAACAGTTGCATAATTCCAGTGGCCCTGCTCATACCTCTGACTAGGTACACAAGTGCTCCTCAGTGATTCCTTTTTTTTGTCTCACTGAGTTCATATTTGAGCTTCTATGGAAATGAGGAAGACTAAACCTGAGGTTACCACTCCACAACACAGACTACCATACCACATAATTACTCTCCATAACACATAATCCCACTCTACATAATTCCTATACACTAAGGGGCCGATTCCGATCTCGGCCGGTAGTGCTCCGAATCGGATTCGGATTCACCGGATCCGATTCGGAGCCCCGTTTCCCGACCGAATCGTACGCGGGTCCGGCCGAGCGAGTACGATGCAAGCACCCGCGAAATCGCCGACCGACTCGAACGCGGCTTCAACACGCTCCGACCGACTCGCATGGACACGACTCGCAACGCGCTATGGAGACGTTTCCCGGCCGGGTAAGTACGATGCACGCCGCGAGCAGTCCGACCAACTCGCGCCGTCCGGCTCGAAAAAGCTGTCGGAGCCGGACTTTGGGGGTCCGCGTCGGACCCCCCTGTACGCGTAGGCGTGCGAGTCGCACACAGGGGGGACCCATGGGTCCCCCCTACCTGTGCAAGTTCGCTGCGATGCGCATGGACACGTACACGCTGTAGGGGGCGCCCTTGCCCGCCTCGCACCCATTGAGTCAATGGGAGCTCGCGTACGCGTTGTACGACCGGCTCCCATTGACTTCAATGGGAGTCCGACCGACTCGAGTCCGATAGCATGCGAATGCATCGTACTCGTCCGGTCGGACTGCTAGGGTCCGATTCGGTCGGAATTCTCTCCGGGTCCGGCTCGGTCGGAGAGATTTCCGGCCGGAATCGGAATTGGCCCCTAAATACCAGATACTTTCTATCCACATAATTTCACTGCACAACATACCACATAATTCCAATACACATAACGTACATCCACTCCACTCCCCAAAAATTTGTAAAAAACGTTTACATTTACAACGCCAATAGCTCTAACTCTCGCAAATGCGAAACCTATTACATTGCAAATGCTACTTTAACTAGTATGAGCAGGTAAGTGTGCCTACAAGGGATTTGTTTAGAAATATTTAAGCAATAATTAATTGAAAAGATTTAGGTAAGCTCTTTTAGAAGTAACTCACAGTTAGCTCATACAGAAACAATTCAATTAATTTGTCTGTGAATCAATCATTCGAAAAACAATTAAATAAAATAGAACACGGGTGTAGATATTCAAAAATTAATTTAGTATTGATTCAGATTTGTTCAATTATACAGGGTACATAAAAAACAAACAACACAATGTGACCGGAAGAGAGAATTACATTAAATTATTTGTCCTTCACAGTTACAATTGTGGACACCTTTTCCAAAATGTTTTTTTTAAGGCAATTTGAGAAGTTAATACAAAGCAAACATTGCCTATAATACATTAAGCAACAGAATAGGTGTAATAGTCGACGTTTCGGTCTAATTATGTCACAGTCAGTTTGACCATCTTCAGGACGTTGAATTTATTGATTAAAAAGACCATTCACGTTATGCAGAGATTCTATTTAATATTTTTAGAACCACAGATTATTTGATGATGATAATTTCAGCAAAAGATGATCGTCGAGAATTCACGCTGGGACTGAATTATTTATAGACTCCTGGAGATAAAGTCAGAAAAAAGATCTGTTTTGTAGTGTTGAAAAGCCGGAACAGTTCACGCTCGCTTTGCAGTCGGTGAAACTTTAACTAGTAGTCGCGTTTGCAGAGTGGTGGAGAAAGGGTGCTGGGCCTCCAACCAGCGTTCAGGAATTCACCTGCGTAGGACTTACAGGAGGGCTTCTAATCCCCCAAAGTCCCTCAGGAGTAAAGTAGACTTCATCCCCCAACCAGTAGTGTGCCAGAAGGTGCGTTTGTAGAGTGGTGGAGAAAGGGGGCATGGCCTCCGAAGACCTATTAGCAATCCCACTGTGTGGGACTTACTGGAGGTAACAGGAGGAGTAGTTGGCCCCCAAGGACATCCTTGGGGGCCAACTACCCCTCATATTACTTCCAGTAAATCCCACACTGCAGGATTGCTAAGATCTCATAGCAGGCCACACCCCCTTTGCCCACCACTCTGCAATCGCGCTCCCTGGCGCGCTCTTGGATGGGGATTGAAGTCCCCTTCACTGCTGTTGGTCCTTAGGGGCCAACTAGCCTACCTCTTACCTCCAGTAAGCCCCTCACAGTGGGATTGCTGAGAGGTGGACACAGGCCATGCCTCCTTTCTCCACCACTCTGCAAACGCACCTCCTGGTTCGCTTTTGGTTGGGGGATGAAGTCCCCTTTCCTCCTGAGGGTCCCTGAGGGCCAACTAGCCCTCCTGTTACCTCCAGTTAGCCCCATACAGCTGGTTTGCTGAGAGTGCTCAAAGGCCACGCCCCCTTTTTACACCACTCTGCAAACGCGGCTCCTGGTGCACTGCTGCTCGGGGGATGAAGTCCACTTTAATCCTGAGGTCCTCAGGACACAAGAGGAGCTCATCGCCCCACCAGCAATGTGCCAAGGGGCGCGTTTGCAGAGTGATGTAAAAATGGCCATGGCCTCGGACCACCTCTCAGCAATCCCGCTGTGTGGGGCTTACTGGAGGTACCTGGTGGGCTGGTTGGCCCATAAGGACCCATAAGACTCTAGGGGACTTCATCCCCAACCCAAAATGCGCCAGGAGGCGTGTTTGCAGAGTGGTGCAGGGAGGGGGCGGGGCCTCCGGCGAGATGCCAGCTTCTGTTTTCTTTTTTAGAAGGGGGGCTGTGTGGCCCCCCTTCTCTTAATATTTTTTGGGCCCTGTGGACCCCATCCCCCAGGGCTTGAGCCCTATATTTTTTTTTTAAATTAAAAAACAGGAAGTGGGCCGCGCGATTACGGCCCGGGTACCCCATCCCACGGGGCTTTGCCTCTTTTTCCCATTTTTTTTTTAATGGGAGGGGGCCCCCCTCCCGGGGCACTTTTGGACTCGGGGACCCCATCACCCATGGCTTGGCCAATACTTTTTATTTTCCCAGGAAGGGGGCCGCGTGGCCCCCCTCCTGAGGCCAATTATGGCCCCCGAGATCCCATCCCCCGGGGCCCAGCCTTATTTATTTATTTTAAATTAAAAAAGGGAGGGGTATCCTGCTCTCACTTCCATGAAGCAAAACAATGTTTGCTATGGCAGGGCGGGAGCCGTGCTGCCGCCCTGCCATAGCAAACTGCAATGTCCCGGGGGTGGGCACCCCGGGACATTGCAGGAGCTGGCCCTGGGGGATGGCGGTCCCCAGGGCCATGAAGGGCTCCAGGAGGGGGGCCGTGCGGCCCCCCTCCTAATGTAAACATAGCCCCGGGGAGGTGGTGGTCCCCGGGGCCGGGGGGCCACTACGGATCCCCGTATTTAATTTACTGAATGCCCCGGGGAGGTGGTGGTCCCCGGGGCAGCGTGGGAGGGCAGAAGCCCCCCCATGCCTTTAATTTTTTTTAAAAGCCCTGGGGAGGTGGCGGTCCTCGGGGCTTGAAGGGGCCAGCGATGCCCCCTCACACATGACACCAATGCCCAAGGGAGGAGGTGGTCCCCGGGGCTGCGGGGGGCCATGATGGCCCCCGCTCTTAATGATTAAAGCCCCGAGGAGGTGGCGGTCCCCAGGGCTGCGTGGGGGGGCAAGAGCCTCCCCCAAGCTTTTTATTCATTTTTAAATTAAAAAACCCTGGGAAGGGTGGCAGTCCCCGGGGCCGTGGGGGCCCACGTGCCCCGGCATACATTATAAACATTGCCCCCGGGACCTGGCCCACCCGGGGGCTTATAAAAAACAAACCGCGGGAGCCCGCACTTTGTTTTTTAAAAAACATTTCGGCCGGATTCGCGCACCCAGCGCGAATTCGGCCGATTTTCTTTTTTTTAATGCTTTTTTGGGCCTTGGGGGTCCTTGTGGGACCCACTGAGCAGGCCTAGGGGGTCAGGGTGTTTCTACCCTGCCCCCTTTTCTTGTTTTTAATGTTTTTTCTACTGTTTTCTTGTGACTCGGTTACCGAGCCACAAGATGGCTGCCAACACTTTCTGGTTTGGAGTGTTGGCAGCCAATCAGAATTAAGCTCGTGCTTGGGAGGGTTCGCAAATCCTCCTCGATGCTCAGATATATAAATCTTTATTTTTTCAATTTCTCAGCAACTACTGAACGGATTTACACCATTTAAAAAAAGCACGCTTTCTGGACCAAGACCTACCTTTTTGCCAAATTTGGTGTAATTCCGTTCAGCAGTTCGGGCTGTAGCTTTGTCTAAAGTTGCTATGGAAATTAACATGGGGAAAATGTGTTTTGGGACCCCCCCTTTTTTCTCTGTCCCTGCTTGACGAATCACCCGGAAACTTCCAAGACAGGAGCTGACCCAAGTGAACCATTAGTTTTGAAAATTTCGCGAAGATTCATCAAACGGCGCCAAAGATATTGGCAAAAGAAAAAACGCTTTTTGATTAGAAACAAGGTCCTAACTATAACTACCTACTGGCAACCGCCAGTAGGTAATATATGTGTATATGTATTCGTGTTACTAGGGATATATATATATATATATATATATATATATATATATATATATATATATATATATATATATATCCCAATAATAATAATAATAATAATAAAATTATATATATATATATATATATATATTATCTACTGGCGGTCGCCAGTAGATAGTTATAGTTACAACCTATTATCCATAGGAAATCCGCGACATTCTATTTGAAATAACTCTCTTGCCGGTTGACGTATCTTCGCAAAATTTTCAAACTTTATGGCCCGCTCCGGTCCGCTCCTACCCTGAAAGTCTCGGGGGATTCGTCAAGCGGGGCCGAGAAAAAGGGGGTCCCAAAACGCGTTTTCCCCATGCAATTTTCCATAGGAAACTTTAGACACGGCTACAGCCCGAAACTGCTGAACGGAATTACACCAAATTTGGCAAAGAGGTAGTTCTTGGTTCAGAAAGAACCCTTTTTGTTAAATGGTGTAAATCCGTTCAGTAGTTGCTGAGAAAATCAAAAGTAAAAAGATAGTGATATCTATGGCCGAGTAGGGTCCGCGTACCCTCAGCGCACCCTGCGCGCACCGTCCCGATCACGAGCTGCATGTTAATTGGCTGTCAGCTGGCTGTCAACATTCCGATTCAGGAAATGTTGGCAGCCATTTTGTCCCTCGGTAGAACCGAGGGACAGAAACAAGTGCGCAAAGCGCACAAAGGGGGCAGGGTAGAAACACCCTGACCCCTAGGTTTGCTCAGGGGGTCCCACAAGGACCCCCTGGGCAAAAAAAAAAAAATGTAAAAAATCGGCAGGATGCGCTCAGGGTGCGCGAATCCTGCCGAAAAAATCGAAGCGCGGTCTCCCGCGCTTCGATAGCTACTGGCCCCCGGGTGGGCCAAGTCCCGGGGGCATGCTGGGGGGGTTAATTTTATGTGTGGGGGCCTCTAAGGGCCCACCAAGCCCCGGGGACCACCACCCCCCGGGGCTTTATGTATAATGGTGCGGGAGGGCTCTGAGCCCTCCCGCAGCCCCGGGGACCGCCACCTCCCCGGGGCTTCTTTTTTTATTTTTGTAAAACCTGTGTGGGGGGGCTCCAGCCCCCCCACCACCTCCCCGGGGCTTTCAAAATGTAAGTAGGGGGGCCGCACGGCCCCCCTCCTGGAGCCTGCGGTGGCCCTGGGGACCGCCACCCCCAGGGCCGGCTCCTGCAGTGTCCCGGGTGCCTACCCCGGGACACTGCTGTTTGCAATGACAGGACGGGAGCCTCGCGGCTCCCGTCCTGTCATTGCAAACTGCTTGGATATTGGAAGAGAGAGCAGGACACTTGCTCTCTCTTCCAATATCCAAGCTGATTGCTTTCCACATGGGGAGCAGCATGTTAGCTGCTCCCCATGTGTAGCAATGCCGGCTCCCGTAGGACACGGGGAGCCGGCGGGACTGTGGGGGGTTTGGGGACCCCCACAGTCCCCAACGAGAGGCCAGGCCCCGGGGGATGGGGTCCCCGGGGCCATAAGTGGCACGGAGGGGGCCACGCAGCCCCCTCCCCAAAGGAAAAAAAAGGAAAAAAAAAAAAAAAGTGCAAGGCCGGCCCCGGGGGATGGGGTTTCCTGGGCCTTAAATGGCCTGAGGAGGGGGCCACGCAGCCCCCTCCAAATAAAAAAAGAGGCCATGCCCAGGGGATGGGGTCCCCGGGGCCAATACAGGCCCAGGGAAGGGGGCCACGCGGCCCCCTTCCCGTTTTTTTAATTTTAATTTTAAAATAGGGTAAGGCCCTGGGGGATGGGGTCCCCAGGGCCAAAAAATAGGAAAAAGGAAGGGGGCCACACAGCTCCCCTTCAGGGGGAAAAAAAACAACAAAAAAAAAACGATCGGGCCCGCAGGCCCCGCCCCTTCCTTCACCACTCTGCAAACGCGCCCCTGGCGCGTTTGCAGAGAGGGAACAATTCCCCTTGAATACTGGGGTCCCTGGGGGCCAACTAGCCCACCAGGAACCTCCAGTATGCGCCAGGGGGCTGCCTTGCAGAGAGGTGTACAGAGGCCACGCCCCTTTTACACCTCTCTGCAACGCAGCTCTGTGGCGCTTTTGGAGGTATATGGTGGGCTAGTTGCACCCCAGGGACCCTCAGGATTCAAGGGGAGTTAATCCCCCGACTTAAAACGCGCCACGGGGCGCGTTTGCACAGTGGTGAAGGGAGGGGCGGGCTTCAGGTGACATGTGTGCAAACAGGCCCCGTGGCGCGTTTTAAGATGGGGAATTAAATCCCCTTCAATCCTGAGGGTCCCTGGGGGCCAACTAGCCCAACAGGTACGTCCAGAAAGCGCCACAGAGCTGCGTTGCAGAGAGGTGTAAAAGGGGTTTGGCCTCTGTACATGTCTCTGCAACGCAGCCCCCTGGCGCATACTGGAGGTTCCTGGTGGGCTAGTTGACTTAATCCCCCAACTTAAAACGCGCCACGGGGAACGTTTGCACAGATGTCACCTCAGGCCCCGCCCCCTCCCTTCACCATTGTGCAAATATTCCTCTAAAATCAGCCGAAATACGAATTCTGATTTACTCACCTGTTATCAGGAGAGACCTCAGTGCTGTATCTTTCAGCCCAGTACTGGTCCTGAAAAGTAATTTTAACCGTACTTACCAGTAACTTGAATTTCCTTCCATAGGCTAACATTGACTGGTTTCACTTGGAAATTCTTCTAAGTGTGGAGTTTTGGAACTTTAAAATATTCCTCTAAAATCAGCCGAAATACGAATTCCGATTTACTCACCTGTTATCAGGAGAGACCTCAGTGCTGCATCTTTCAGCCCAGTACTGATCCTCAAAAGTAATTTTAACCGTACTTACCAGTAACTTGAATTTCCTTCCATAGGATATAATTGGTTGGTTTTTGCTGAAAAAGTTTCTAAGTGTTGATTTTTGAAACATACAAATATTCCTCTAAAATCAGCCGAAATACGAATTCCGATTTACTCACCTGTTCTAAGGAGAGACCTCAGTGCTGTATCTTTCAGCCCAGTACTGGTCCTGAAAAGTAATTTTAACCGTACTTACCAGTAACTTGAATTTCCTTCCATAGGCTAACATTGACTGGTTTCACTTGTAAATTCTTCTAAGTGTGGAGTTTTGGAACTTTAAAATATTCCTCTAAAATCAGCCGAAATACGAATTCCGATTTACTCACCTGTTATCAGGAGAGACCTCAGTGCTGCATCTTTCAGCCCAGTACTGATCCTCAAAAGTAATTTTAACCGTACTTACCAGTAACTTGAATTTCCTTCCATAGGATATAATTGGCTGGTTTTTGCTGAAAAAGTTTCTAAGTTTCTAAGTGTTGATTTTTGAAACATACAAATATTCCTCTAAAATCAGCAGAAATACGAATTCCGATTTACTCACCTGTTATAAGGAGAGACCTCAGTGCTGTATCTTTCAGCCCAGTACTGGTCCTGAAAAGTAATTTTAACCGTACTTACCAGTAACTTGAATTTCCTTCCATAGGCTAACATTGACTGGTTTCACTTGGAAATTCTTCTAAGTGTGGAGTTTTGGAACTTTAAAATATTCCTCTAAAATCAGCCGAAATACGAATTCCGATTTACTCACCTGTTATCAGGAGAGACCTCAGTGCTGCATCTTTCAGCCCAGTACTGATCCTCAAAAGTAATTTTAACCGTACTTACCAGTAACTTGAATTTCCTTCCATAGGATATAATTGGCTGGTTTTTGCTGAAAAAGTTTCTAAGTGTTGATTTTTGAAACATACAAATATTCCTCTAAAATCAGCCGAAATACGAATTCCGATTTACTCACCTGTTATAAGGAGAGACCTCAGTGCTGTATCTTTCAGCCCAGTACTGGTCCTGAAAAGTAATTTTAACCGTACTTACCAGTAACTTGAATTTCCTTCCATAGGCTAACATTGACTGGTTTCACTTGGAAATTCTTCTAAGTGTGGAGTTTTGGAACTTTAAAATATTCCTCTAAAATCAGCCGAAATACGAATTCCGATTTACTCACCTGTTATCAGGAGAGACCTCAGTGCTTCATCTTTCAGCCCAGTACTGATCCTCAAAAGTAATTTTAACCGTACTTACCAGTAACTTGAATTTCCTTCCATAGGATATAATTGGCTGGTTTTTGCTGAAAAAGTTTCTAAGTTTCTAAGTGTTGATTTTTGAAACATACAAATATTCCTCTAAAATCAGCCGAAATACGAATTCCGATTTACTCACCTGTTATCAGGAGAGACCTCAGTCCTGCATCTTTCAGCCCAGTACTGATCCTCAAAAGTAATTTTAACCGTACTTACCAGTAACTTGAATTTCCTTCCATAGGATATCATTGCCTGCTTTTTGCTGAAAAAGTTTCTAAGTGTTGATTTTTGAAACATACAAATATTCCTCTAAAATCAGCCGAAATACGAATTTCGATTTACTCACCTGTTATCAGGAGAGACCTCAGTGCTGCATCTTTCAGCCCAGTACTGGTCCTGAAAAGTAATTGTAACCGTACTTACCAGTAACTTATATTTTCTTCCATAGGAATCCATTGTCTGGTTTTCAGCAGAAAAGTTTCAAAGTGTCGATTTTCACAAACTACAAATATTCCTTAAAAATCGCCTGTATGACTTAAACGCATTCTTTCAACTGTTTACAGGAGATGCACCAGTGCTGGATCCAGGATCCAACACTGAGTAAGAAAAAGTAACGATAACAGTTTTTACCTGCTAAGTGAATTTCCTTCCATAGGATAACATTGGTGATTCTATGAGAAAAAGTTTCTAAGTGTCAACTTTTAAAATACAATAATATTCCTTAAAAATCACGACTGTAACCAAAACGCTTTTACTCAACTGTTTACAGGAGATGTACCAGGACTGAATCTAGGATCCAGTCCTGTGGTTAGAAAAGTAATCCATAAAGTAACTAATTGCATTTAACTAGAAATTCACATTGAGCTGAATGTTGCATTGTGTTTGAAAATGTGGTGCCCATTGCAACAACTGTAACTACTGTACTTAAAAGTCTATTGCCTATGTGCAAAGTATTTAAACTAAAGTAATTCATTCTGAGAAAGTATTTTTGTAATGTAATGTATAATGTAATTACAATGTAATTTAAAAAATAAAATATGTAAAAAAAAAATTCTAAAAATGTAATAAATCAGTATGAAAAAATTAATATAACAATTTAAACATTAAAAAATTGTCATTTACAAAACCTTTGAAATTCACTGAAAAACCGTAGGTTTCAGACATGTTATAGTTAGGAATTAGCATTTAAAAAACCTTTGAAATTCACTGAAAAAACCATAGGTTTCAGATAAGTTATAGTTAGAAATTAGCATTTAAAAAACCTTTGAAATTCACTGAAAAAACCATAGGTTTTAGGGACAGTTATAGTTAGTTGGACATTGCACTCGTACAAAACCCGTGAAATTCCCCCGTTATAGTTAGTTCAGCTAACTATAACTCGCGCCCGCAATGCACTGCTGATGACGTCACATATTACATCACTCATGACATGGTCAGTGACATCACTGATGACATCACTGATGACATCTCAAATGACATCACTGATGACATCATCCACGTGATAATCTGATGCACCTCCTCACACCCTAATATAACCTTTGATACACCCAATCTAAATTACAGACTGCCATTCGCAAAACCATAGACACTCCAACACCAATAACTACATACCCACTCACTGATTCTTAGGTCTACACACACACATCCACTCACTCACCCGTACAGTCACTCATACTTATGGTCACTCAGTACAGGACAATCATATGCACTCTTACTCCTATATAGACACTCAAACACCGCCACTCATCCATAGAGGTACTCACACACCTAGTCAGTCATGCAAATAATTAAACACACTGCCATTTACTCACCTATACAGTTATACACACACCAGCTCACTTAATCATAAAAATACTAGCACATTGTTACGCTCTTATACAATCACTGATACAAGCACACACTCATCCATACAGCCACTATCACAATCACTCACTCTCGCTTATAGCTATTTATATACTCCAATACACATATATACTGCCTTTCACATATGTAGTTACTCACACATGTACCACTGGGACATACATTCACTCACTAACACACTCTTACACACACTTACCCACACATACAGTCTATCACAGATGCACTCTTGAAACCATCTACCCAGTGAATCACCCACTCACACAACTATGCACAGAGTCGCACACACCCCACCCACACAAACACTCAGGCACCCATACAGATACTCAGACAACCAATCAATAACTCATATAGACACTCATGTAGCTATTCACAAACCCATGCAGCCACTTACACAGCAACAGACAGATGGATACAGACATTCACCCAGTTCAGTCACTAACCCATGCATTCAGTAAGATACGTTTAATCACTCACTTATAGAGTTAGTCACGCACCTACTAAATCATCCATACAGACACTTATACACCCACTCATTCTTCAATACGCCTTTCCCTATATATATTAAACATATTTAAACTTTACAGAAACACACAGTCACTGGATGATGTCATCAGTGATGTCATTTGAGATGTCATCAGTGATGTCATCAGTGATGTCACTGACCATGTCATGAGTGATGTAATATGTGACGTCATCAGCAGTGCATTGCGGGGCGCGAGTTATAGTTAGCTGAACTAACTATAACGGGGGAATTTCACGGGTTTTGTACGAGTGCAATGTCCAACTAACTATAACTGTCCCTAAAACCTATGGTTTTTTCAGTGAATTTGTAAGGTTTTTTAAATGCTAATTTCTAACTATAACGTGCCTGAAACCTATGGTTTTTTCAGTGAATTTCAAAGGTTTTTTAAATGCTAATTCTTAACTATAACATGTCTGAAACCTATGTTTTTTTTTCAGTGAATTTCAAAGGTTTTGTAAATGACAATTTTTAAATGTATTAATTGTTATATTTATTTTTTTGATACTGATTTACTACATTTTTTTAAACTATTTATTTTTAGATATTTTATTTTTTAAATTACATTGTAATTACATTATACATTACATTACAAAATATACTTTCTCAGAATGAATTACTTTAGTTTAAATACTTTGCAAATAGGCAATAGACTTTTAAGTACAGTAGTTACAGTTGTTGCAATGGGCAACACAATTTCAAACACAATGCAACATTCAGCTCAATGTGAATTTCTAGTTAAATGCAATTAGTTACTTTATGGAGTACTTTTCTAACCACAGGACTGGATCCTAGATTCAGTCCTGGGACATCTCCTGTAAACAGTTGAGTAAAAGAGTTTTGGTTACAGTAGTGATTTTTAAGGAATATTATTGTATTTTAAAAGTTGACACTTAGAAACTTCTTCACATAGAATTACCAATGTTATCCTATGGGAGGAAATTCACTTAGCAGGTAAGCAGTGTTATCGTTACTTTTTCTTACTCAGTGGTGGATCCTGGATCCAGCACTGGTGCATCTCCTGTAAACAGTTGAAAGAATGCGTTTAAGTCATACAGGCGATTTTTAAGGAATATTTGTAGTTTGACAATGGATTCCTATGGAAGGAAATTCAAGTTACTGGTAAGTACGGTTAGAATTACTTTTCAGGGTCAGTGCTGGGCTAAAAGATGCAGCACTGGGTTCTCTCCTGATAACAGGTGAGTAAATCGGAATTTGTTGTTCGGCTGAATTTAGAGGAATATTATAAAGTTCCAAAACTCCACACTTAGAAGAATTTCCAAGTGAAACCAGTCAATGTTAGCCTATGGAAGGAAATTCAAGTTACTGGTAAGTACGGTTCAAATTACTTTTCAGGATCAGTACTGGGCTCAAAGATGCAGCACTGAGGTCTCTCCTGATAACAGTTATGTAAATCGGAATTCGTAGTTCGGCTGATTTTAGAGGAATATTTGCACAATGGTGAAGGAAGTGGGTGGGGCCTGAGGTGACATGTCTGCAAGCACGCCCTGTGGCGCGTTTTAAGTTGGAGAATTAATTCCTCCTCAATCCCGAGGGTCCCTAGGGGCCAACTAGCCCACCAGGTACCTCCAGTATGCGCCAGAGAGCTGCGTTGCAGAGAGGTGTTCAGAGGCCATGCCCCTTTTTACAACACTCTGCAATGCAGCTCCGTGGCGCTTACTGGAGGTACCTGGTGGGCTAGTTGGCCCCCAGGGACCCTCAGGATTGAAGAGGAATTAATTCCTGAACTTAAAACACGCCACAGGCCTGTTTGCACACATGTCACTTGAAGCCCCGCCCCCTCCCTTCACCACTGTGCAAACGCGCCCGTGGCGCGTTTTAAGTTGGGGGATTAACTCCCTTGAATCCTGAGGGTCCCTGGAGTCCAAGTAGCCCACCATGTACCTCCAAAAGCGCCACAGAGCTGCGTTGCAGAGAGGTGTAAAAGGGGCGTGGCCTCTGTACACCTCTCAGCAACGCAGCTCCTGGCGCATACTGGAGGTTCCTGGTGGGCTAGTTGGCCCCAGGCACCCCCAGTATTCAAGGGGAGTTTGTTCCCCATCTGCAAACGCGCCATGGGGCGCGTTTGCAGACTGCTGCAGCGAGGGCGCGGGCCTCCGGCACGATGCCGGTCTTTTTTTTTTTTTTACTTTTTTTTTGTATGGGAGGGGGGCTGCGTGGCCCCCCTTCCCTCGGCCACTTTTGGCCCCGGGGACCCCATCCCCCAGGCCTGAGCATTTTCTTTTTTTTTTTTTTTAAACGGGAAGGGGGCCGCGTGGCCCCCCTTCCCTGGGCCTCTATTGGCCCCGGGGACCCCATCCCCCGGCGCATGCCCTCTTTTTTTTTAAATATTTGGAGGGGGGCTGTGTGGCCCCCTCCTCAGGCCATTTAAGGCCCCGGGGACCCCATCCCCCGGGGCCGGCCTTGCCCTTTTTTTTTTTTTTGGGAGGGGGGCTGCGTGGCCCCCCTCCCGGGCCACTACTTGCCCCGGGGACCCCATCCCCCGGGGCTGGCCCTCTCCGTTGGGGACCGTGGGGGGGTCCCCAATCCCTCCACGGTCCCACCGGCTCCCCGCGTCCCTCGGGAGCCGGCATTGCTTTTCCACATGGGGAGCTGCTAAGATGCAGCTCCCCTTGTGGAAAGCAATTTGCTTTGAATTTTGGAAGAGAGAGCAGGTTTCCTGCTCTCTCTTCCACAATTCAAAGCAGTTTGCTATGACAGGACGGGAGCCGCGAGGCTCCGTCCTGTCATAGCAAACTACAGTGTCCCGGGGGTAGGCACCCCGGGACGCTGCAGGAGCCGGCCCTGGGGGGTGGTGGTCCCCAGGGCCATCAAGGGCTCCAGGAGGGGGGCCGCGCGGCCCCCCTCCCAACATGTTGAAAGCCCCAGGGAGGTGGTGGTCCCCGGGGCTCTGGGGGTCCGTAACGGACCCCCATATTTAACGATTTAGTGCCCCGGGGAGGTGGCGGTCCCCGGGGCGTGTGGGGGGGCTGGAGCGAAGAGACATTAATATATATATATGTGTATATGTATATATGTGTATATGTATATATGTGTATATGTGTATGTATATATATATGTATATGTGTATATATATGTGTATATATATATGTATATATATATATATGTATATATATATATATACATATATATATATATATATTACTTCCGTTTATCCTCGGATTCAATCAGGTTCCTTCAGAAACGGACACAGACCCAAGATAAGTGCAATGATTTTATTCTTCTCTAGTCGCCATTACGCGTTTCGGCTCCCGCGAGCCTTGTTCACATGAATATATATTCATAGAAAAAACCACAGGTTTCAGGGACGTTATAGTTAGGCAGACATTTCACTCATACAAAACCAGAGAAATTCAGCCGTTATAGTTAGCTGAGCTAACTATAACTCACGCCCCCACAATGCACTGCTGATTATGTCACATGTTACATCACTCATGACATCTCAAATGACATCACTGATGTCATCACTGAGGACATCATCCACATAATCGCTAATGCACCTACTCACACCCTAATATAACCTTTCATACACCCACTCTTAAATACAGACTACCATTCTCGAAACCATAGACACACCAACACCAGTTAGTACATACCCACTCACTGATTCATAGGTCTACACACACATCCACTAACTCACCCATCCAGCCACACATGCACACAGTCACTGACCAATACAGTCACTGATAAATGCACTCATATACCCATACTGACACTCACACACCGCCACTCACCCATAGAGTTACTCACACACCTAGTCACTGACCTAAAGAGTCAATCACACTGTCATTTACTCATCTATACAGTTATACACACACCACCTCACTTATTCATACATATACTAACACATACTTACTCTCTTATACAATCCCCAACACAAGCACACACTCATCCATAAGCCACTCTCACAATCACTCACTCTCACATACAATCACTTATATACTCCAACACTCACATATACTGCCTTACACATATGCAGTTACTCACCCATATACCACTGAGACATCCATTCACTCACCGACACAGCCATACGCACACTCACTAACCCATACAGCCCCTCACAGATGCAGTCATGAACCCATACAGCTAGTAAATCAACCACACACACACACCCCCACCCGCACAGCCACTCAGGCTCCCATACAGGTACTCAGACAACCAACCAATAACCCATATAGACACTCATGTAGCTACTCACCAACCCATGCAGCCACTTACACATCAAGTGACAGACTGATACAGACATTCACGCAGATTAGTCACTCACCCATACAGTCACTGAGACACGTATAATCACTCACTTGTACAGTCACTCATGCTCCCACTGAATCATCTATACAGACACACATACACCCACTTATTCTTCAATATACCTTGATGTATTTATATATAACATTCTTAAACATTTTAGAAACACTCACAGTCACTGGATGATGTCATCAGTGATGTCATGAGTGATGTCACTGACCATGTCATGAGTGATGTAATATGTGATGTCATCAGCAATGCCCTGCAGGGGCGCGAGTTATGGTTAGCTCAGCTAACTATAACGGCTGAATTTTTGTACGAGTCAAATGTCAGCCTAACTATAACGTCCCTGAAACCTGTGTTTTTTTCAATCGATTTCTAAGGTCTGTTAAATGCTAATTCCTAACTATACCATCCCTGAATCCTGTGTTTTTTTTAAGTGAATTTCTTAGGTTTTTTAAATTCCATTTTGTAACTATAATGTCCCAGTAACCTTTGTTTTTTTAGTGATTTTCTAAGGTTTTTTAACTAGCAGTCACGTATCTAGAGTGGTGGGGAAAGGGGATTGGGCCTCCAACCAGCTCTCAGGACTTCCGCTGCGTAGGACTTACAGGTTGTAGCAGGAGGGCTTCTTGGCCTTTTAAGGTCCCTCTAGAGCCAAGGGAACTTTATCCCCCAACTAGTAGTGCACCGGGAGGCACATTTGCAGAGTGGTGGAGAAAGTGGGCATTGCCTCTGACAACTTCTCAGCAATCCTGCTGTGTGGGACCTACTGGAGATAAAAAGGAGGGTAGTTGGCCCCTAATGATGTCCTTGGGGACCAACTACCCCCCCTATTACCTCCAGTAAGTCCCACACAGCAGAATTTCTGAGTTCTTATAGCAGGCCATGCCCCCTTTCTCCACCAGTCTGCAAATGCACCTTCTGGTGCACTCTTGGTTGGGGGATGAAGTCCCCTTTGCTTAGGGGCCAACTAGCCTACCTGTTACCACCAGTAAGCCCCACACAGTGGGATTGCTGAGAGGTGGTCGCAGGCCACACATCCTTTCTCCACCACTCTGCAAACGCGCCTCCTGGTGCACTGCTGTTTGGGGGATGAAGTTCCCCCACCAGCAGTGCGCCGAGTAGTGGAGAAAGGGGGCAGGGCCTCCGGCGAGTTGCCGGATTCTGATTTTTTATTTTTTTTTAGGAAGGGGGCCTGTGTGGCCCCCCCTCCTGAGGCCAATTTCTGCCCTGGAAACCACATCCCCCGGGGTCAGGCCTTATCCTTTTAAAAAAAAAAAACGGGTAGGGAGGCCTGTGCGGTCCCCCTACCCAGGCCAATATTGCCCCAGGGACCCCATCCATCAGGGCATGGTCATGTCGTTGGGGGCCTGCAGGAGTCGGCATTGCTTTTGGGCAAAGGGAGCTGCAAACATGCAGCTCCCTCTGCCCAAAAGCAATTGTGCTCTGCTTCATAGAAGCAAGAGCATTTCCCAGGCTCTCACTTCCATGAAGCGAAGCAGTGTTTGCTATGGTTTGGCTGGAGCAGTGCTCCCACCAAGCCATAGCAAAACTGCAGTGTCCCGGGGCTGGGCTGAGGGGTGGCATTCTCCAGGGCCATGAAGGGCTCCTGGAGGGGGGCCACGCAGCCCCCGTCCTATCTACTTTGTAGCCCTGGGGAGTTGGAGGTCCCCGGGACTGCACGGGGGGGCCCGTACTGCCCCCACATTATTAATTCAATTGCCCCTGGGAGCTGGCCCATCAGGGGCCTAATTAATCAAAGTGCAGGAGACCACGCTTCGTTTTTTAAAAATTTTGGGCAGGATTCATGGATCCAATGCGACTCCTGCCGATTTAAAAAAAAAAAAAAATGCTTGATTGGCCCTGGGGGGGTCCCACCTAGGTAGTCAGGGTTATTCTACCCTGCCCCCTTTTCTTGTTTTTTCACCTTTTTTCTTGTGACTCGGTTCAACCGAGTCAGGAGATGGCTGCCAACACTTCCTGTAACTATGTCTTTGCCATTCATGCTTTTACAATGAAATTCGTTGGAAAGGCGTCTGTGGTAAAGGCATACTCGTTGTAAAGAAGTAGTCTTTGTAATGCCTTAGTTGGAAAGGCATCTCATTGTTCAACCTTCATTATAAAGGCTGCTTCCCGTTTTAACCTGCCATGTCGACCTGGCAAAATAAACCCTTTGGTAGGCCCAAAGCTTCCTTTTTGATACATTTAATTTACGCCTAGGGTAGACCTTGGACAGCCCAGAGGGCAGGGTGCAATGTAACTAAAAAGTAGGACATGTGCTTTTAAGGTTAACTTGTCCTGGTAGTGAAAAATTGTTAAATACGTTTTTCACTACTGCATGGCCTACCTCTCCTATAGGATAACATTGGAGTTACCTTATTGCACTCTATAAGTGTAATTTCCAAATGGGAACAGGTAACCCCTTCATGTTTGATGTCTCTGGAATTAGAATTTAACATCCTAACTTATAGTGAAGTTAGATTTTAAATTACAATTTTGAAAACGCCACTTTTAGAAAGTTGACATTTCTTGCCTTAGCCATGTGGTGCCTGCAGCCTGCACTTGGGTCACATGACTGGGTGAAGGTGACCGTTGAGATTTGTGTATTCCTCCTAGACAGCCACACACAATATGGAGCTTAGGTGAGACTGAATGGGTCATCACTGACAGGATGGGAGGGAGGAGCTGGCCCAACCCCACTTACACTTAAAGAGGTTGTGTTCTATCTCCAAACAAAGGGCTGCATACCCCTTGTAGTCAGTCTTGAGACAGGAACAGAAAGACATGGCATCTGTGCACTTAAAAAGGCATGCCTCTAGAAGCTTCTCTTCACTTCAAAGGCACAACTGGGTATAAATACTGGACCTCAGATACCAACTCTTCAGTGCACGTCTGGACCTATGGATACTCTGCTTGGAAGAAGGACCATTGCACTGCTGAAAGGACTGTCACTCTTCTGGACCACTTCTCTGAAGGAGCTGCTAGCTTGCTGTGCTGACCTGCTGCATGCTGCCTTCTTGAGAACTGGGCCTGCAACTTCACCCTTGAACCCATGAAACCAGAGTGACTCCAAGGGCTAGACTATTGGGCTCATGATCTGAGCCTCTGGGGCATAAAAGGCACCCCAAACATACTGCACCTGTCCCATGACCCAGCTGCAGGGAGTTTCTGACCCCCAAGTGGTGCCCCTCAGGTCGTGGACCCTTGTGTGCTCTGTGAGTTGAAATCAAGCTTTCCAGCTCTTCGCAACCGTGATCGGGCCCATTTGCACTGAGATCTCGCCACTCACACCACAATTCTATGCAAATTGATGCCATTCCGGCTCTTCGCACTCCAACATTGACCGCTCACTGGGAGACCACCAATGCGAAGCTCCAGCCTATCTGTCCGCAACACCCGTCCTGCTCTTCGCACTGTGTTGACAGATTCCCGCAATGCTCTCCTTGCTCCTCGTGGCCCTCTCCAACGCAAATTGGATTCTTGGCGCTGTCTTGAGAAGGCAAAGCTTCAGTGGGACTAATCTGGGGACTGAAGGCAATCTGCGCTCCATCACGGTCGACCTGAACTTGTGACTTTGATCTGGTCAAGCGCAACCAGATATCCTGAGCTGATACTTTTTACTTTTTGCTGCTATTTTCACTAAATCCATATCTCCTGTATTACTGATTGGATTTTTGTCTGTTTGGTCTTGTTTTATTTATTACATTGTACTCTATTTTTCTAACATGGTGTGGGATTCTTTTTGTGTGGTGTTTTCAGTTTTACTGTTTGAAGTGTTGCACAAATACTTTACACATTGCCTCTAAGTTAAACCGGACTACTCTGTGCCAAGCTGCCAGTGGGGTTTTGGCAAAGGTTAACATGGGGTTTACTTGTACCTTACCCTGACATGGATTGTGGTTGCTGCTTGACCAGGGCTCACACCCCAGTCAACCAGTAATTCAATTTCCCACACAGTTGTAAATTGGGTGAAAACATCAGAACTGCCTTCCATTGTATAGGAGTACACATTTTCAACATCTAAAATTGGTGAAACTGTAATAGAACTCACATTATCTATTTCATTAACAGTGCTTAATTTGTAAACAAATAAGTGGCAGGGCCCTCGTCGGGAGCCCACTACACCTTGCGACACCCATTGCCCCTGCCAGCACTGCCAATGACAGTGCCAACACAACTACTAACCATCACACTCCTACAAGTGCGACAATTCAGACTATTCCAGGCACCCATAGCCACAAAAAATTTCTTAGGCAGTCAGGTATTAGTCATTTTTTTATGTATATTGAATTAATCACCAACTGTTGTCATGCTGATCTGTAAATTAGACAAACCATGCCAGCATGTGGCAGAGTGCCATAAGTGCTGGTGCCAAGCACTGGAAACCACTGGCTCAAATTAAGCACTGACTTCATGACATGCCCATGTTATATGGCATAGAGAGGATGCAATCTATGCTCTCTAATACAAGAATCCAGGAATATTCATAAATCAGACTTCAAATTCCTTTTGATAGAACACTTCAACATTTATCATGAACGCCAATGCAACTTTACATTTTGGATTTTATTTTAAGTCCCTACCGCCATTATTTTTTTATGGGAGGGTGTTGCAGTACCATTGGTTGGCCATGTGTAGCGCTGGGCTTACTACAAAAGTGTAAGTTACTACAAAAGTGCAGTTAGTGAATCCTGAAAAGTAGTAAACGTACTCAAAAGTGTAAACTTACTCAGAACTGCAGTTTGTAAATCAGGACTGAAGATGCTTAGATACTAGCATTTTGTTAGAAATGTACAATAGTATAACTACATTAAAATGTTCATACAGCCTAAATAATGCATTCCATTTAGAGTGCATTTTTAAGGACCACAGAAACTGAATGGGTATTCCGTAAAAATATATATTTTTTAATATTGTGAGACACAGATATATCAAAAGCATTATAATGGCAGAAATATTGCCCGACAGAATATAGAAGGTAAGAATACATTTTTAAGTCTCTTATATCATTTTTTTAAAACATAGTTGTAAATAATATCGTTTTTGTATTATAACGTGAGTTGTATCATTATTTATAGTATAAGTTATTATTTTAATGTAAAGTATGTTTGACTATATTTATTATGTATTTTTCAATTTGGTAATCAATTTTAGTTTTTTTATTTGATGGTGGGATGTTCTTTACATATTTATGTTTTAATTGATCATAATATTTATTTATACATTTTAATTTTTTTAATTTGATTAATATGTATTTTTTAGTTATTTAATGGACAATTTTGATAATATGGCAATATGGTAATAAATTGTTGTATTTGTTAATTGGGTATTAAAATAATTGGTAAATCAATTGTTTTACTTTTTTAATTGAAATAACCAATTGATATAGTGTGTAATATAATTTTATGTATTGTTGCATATGTTAAGTTGTTGTTTTTATTTTTTAATAATGTATATAAATTATATGATTTCAGAAATATTTCTCTTTCTGTGTTAATGGGAAAGCATTTTATGTTTATTTATTTTATATATGCAATTTATTTTGTATTAGGATAAGGAATCTAAGCTATTTAAAGGTCAAAATTCCCTTATGCTAGAATGAGATTAGTAGTTTTGACCCTTCCAAAATCTAACACTTGCCCTACTGCTGCTTAAATTGGACTGGGAATAGTAAATGAAAGCCTCCAAAGTCTGTGGAAATGTTATATCTGACACCTCCAAAGTTCCGCACTTTTCCTACTGTTTCTTACGTTGCAGTGGGAATTGTAAATCTAACCACTCCAAAGTTTAACACTTTCCTTACTATTGCTCATCTTGAAGTGCGAATAGTAAATCTTAACCCTCCAGAGCTCAATACTTTCCCAACTGTTGCTAATGTTGAAGTAGGAACACTAACTGACCCGTCCAGAGTCTAATACTTTCCATAATGTTGTTGAGGTGGGAATGAATTTAGTCAAATTTACACTTCCAAGCCTAATTTTTTTATCTGGTTTTTTTAATTTCTCTTAAGATATATATTTTTTACTTTTAATTTTAGAAGTTAAACATGAATTATTATATATAGTAGTTTTTATTATTCATGTTTAAATATTAATTCTAATTTTTAGAAAACATTATGTATGTTATATTTTTGTGACTTTTTTAAAGTATATATGTTAACTTTATGTTTGTAAGTTGTAATTTTTGTAATATTTTTATAATCTAAGTATATTTTGTTAAATTGCAGTACTATTTTGTAAAGGATATATATATATTTTCATTATAATATAGTATATATATTTTCATTATAATATAGTGTATAATAGTAAAATTTGATATACTTACTTACCAAAGTATGAAAAGTCAATGCTTGTGTGTATCCCCAGCAGTTTATCTCTATTGTGTAAGCTTGTATCACTACAACTTCATGAATATCTGAAACTCCTCATCATTTTACTTTTATGCAATGCTCACGATAGATTCTATAGCTTAAGCACCTACCTTTCCCTAGCAAAGATGTCCCTCGAATTTATATACTGAACCTTGATTTTAGTCTTACCATGTAGCATAAAGAGCACTGAGCTATGTGATCCCAGGAGGCTGTTTAGAAGCTATGCGCAACTCTTACTTCAGTAAACCATTCAGCTTTTACCTCTTTCCAGCTTGATTGACACCATTGGAATTCACATTTTATATATGTTTAGTCCACCTGTTTGCAGAACTGTTACTTACCCACGAGTTTGTTTACTTGTTACATATTGTTGATTTATGTGGTTCTTATTACTAATTGTAACAAGGAACTGTACGTATTAATTTCAAGCCTTGTGAAATTCAAAGTTGAACTAGCTGGATAGAGCAAATTATGTGATGGCTAAAATACTTTGGAACAGAAAATGTTCATAATCTTCCAAGAAACATGAGATTAATTATAGGAAATCTGCTTACTATTATTCTGCACCTGTTTATTCAGGTGAGGCATAGCACCTAGACACTAACCTCATATCAACAGCAAAGAACTTGAGGGTCCACACTAACAGTCTTTCAAAGCCTACTTGTGAAATACAAAAGTGGTTTATCATATTTTATAAAGTGTACCATCATCTATCACCTTCTTATAAAGCATCTAGTCTTTTCCAGATGATCTCTTATATCAGGAATAATTTGTGATATTCACCACAAACTAGTAGTTCACCCATTCAAATGATTTCAAGAATGCTGTGGATTGAGGCCCTCTGTTGCTACGCCCATGAAGAGGTAGCTAACCTCATTCAAATCATCCAGAGCATGTCAAATGGTTTCCAGAAGAGCTTTGTCTCATGTAATGAAGAGGCAGGATCAGGAAATGTTCTGGCTTAGGTCGCACCACTCTGATGAGAGGACCATTTGCTGTGTCCAGAACTGTGGCGTTACAGATTTATACAGACACCAAAACCACTATAAATGCACCACAAGTGGCACTGTAGGAAAGTGCCACTTTTTGTATGGTCAACCCGACTTTGTGCTGGATTTTATTGCTTCTTTTTACTCTGTGCACTGGGACTGTGCTAACCAGGCCCTAATGCAAGTGCCCTGGCCCCTAAACATGTCAAAACTGGTTATACTCCTAATTGACATATTCAACTTACTTATAAGTCACTAATATATGGTACAAAGTGTACCCAGGGTCTGTAAGTTAAATGTTGCTAGTAGACTGCATTACCAATTGTGCCACTCAAAACAGCAACAGTGCAGACATGGCTGCAGTTCTAACATTGTAGACTGGCTGTGGCAGTTTTGAAACTGTAATTCAACTTTTCAAAATAAACCCTTTTGACACATCAAAACCTTCCTTTTAAATATTAATAAGTCACTCTTAAGTAGGACGTATAAGCCCTAAGGCAGGGTACATTGCATTCAAAAGTAGGACATGCAAAAATGTAATGTTAAACATGTTCTTACAGTGGAAAAAACACCAACTCTATTTTCATTGTAGCACAGCTAGCTGTTTCTAAAGGAATGCCCTGAACTACATTGTTCCATTTAATAATGCTAATTTTGTTTATGAAACAGCTAGAAATATAGTTCAAAGAATCTTTTCAATAGTAATTTCAAATCCAATGTAAGGGTAAAATGAAATATGCAATAAATATTAACGGAAAGGTACTTTTAGGAAGTTATCTTTTCTTGCCTAAAACCTCTGGATGCCCATTTGCAAGTGCTCTAACTGTCACCTGGCAATTGAACAGGCATCTTGATGAGGTGTGAAAGCTGTTCCCAGAGCAGGACAAAGGCCTTGACTGTGGGGAGGTGTTTCTGTTTCTCTGGCAGGATGACCATCTTGGCTGTGTCCACAAACTTGATTAACTTCAAAGACAGCTATCTTGCCACAGGCAAATGTTAGCATACAGACGGGCTGGCCCTTCTTTGTTCCCCCAGTCAGGCAGTCACCAGTCTTAGTGGGAGAGAATTATCTCTCAGAACTAGTTTGAACTGACCACAGAGGAGGGTTTGTTCATTTCCTTTGCCACACCTCTGGGATGGACACACATTCTCTACACAAGAGTAGAAGGGTTTCGCCATCTTAGATTTGGGCAGAGAGGGCCACAATCGGATTGTTTACCATAGAGCTCATAGCAACTGCTGCTGCAAAAGGGGATAAGGTTGACCCTCCAAACTTGTTTCATTTGGGATATGGGGAGTCCAGGTCCCACCCAGCCCACACACTAATACCAGGCATAAATGTGGCCCCGTGGCACCCTTTTCAGAACACTAATGGACTTGTGGAACACTGAAGAAGGACTGACCTGGTGTTGAGACATATGACAAGAGCAGAAAGGATAGACCTATTTCCACTTGTGCCCAGTACAACAAAGCGGAATCCGAGGGTGTATTGACTAAACTTCTGCAAAGCTAACAAGCTGCATTAAACCTATTTCCCTGAAGAAACAAGCTTACCAGTTCTGACTGGACCTGTCCATGACCCTGCTGGTGACTTCTGCTGGAGAGAGGCTTGACCTGCAAGTGCTGTTCCTGAAGTTCTGGGACCCTTGTCTGTCTGCTCCTCCTAACCTTTTAAACAACCAGGGATTTAGAAACCCTATGGTCCAAAGACCTATAGAGGACCATAAAACAACTGCTAAGTAAATCTGGCAAAGGTGTTTTGCTGCTGGCCCAGCGATTCGGGTAGCTCCCACTCTGAGCTTTTCAACAGCAACAAATCCATTTCCCATGGAGCCTTGTTCGAATACAGCTTGCAGCCTTACTTCACTGGAGAATTCCTAGCTCCAAAAAAGTGACTACGTTCAGATGTAGAAATATTCACCAGGCAAAGGTGCCAAAAATATCCAGCCACAAATTATGAATTTCTCCTTCTAGGAGCTTTGCCACGAAAATTATATGGCTTCACCGGGATGTCATCCGATGGCTATCTGGTCTTGTTGGACCCTTCTTGGCCATAGTTTGCTGCCTTACCCCGGTGAGTATTTTTTACTTCTATTTCAGAGCCTATGTCCAAAGGTAAAACTTCCAACTGGGTCAAACCTGGTTTCTGTATTCGACCTGCACTCAATTGCAGTTGGCCTAAATCACGTCAAAGTACAGGCAGTTTGAAACTAGGTGAACATGGTTGGTGCTGAATGTTTTTTGGTGCTGTTTTCATTAATAATTTTAAAATTTCATATCTCTATTTCCTCTTTATGAATTTTCATCATTTTGGTTTTATTTTATTTATAATTACAAACAGAGGGCCCCTACTGAGGATAAGGGGGAGAGAAGACCAGCGTAAGCAATCACAAGTACAAAAGAGAAACCTCAAATCTCCCTAACCAATATGATAGGGCATAACTTCTGAAATTTATAGAGATAAATTAGGTTAAGAGGAGCCACAGACCTACGAATAACAAAAAGTTTTATTTTATTTTTGTTTTTATATTGCTTATTTTAATGTTAATAAAGCATATAAAGAACAATCACTTAAAGCACAAGAAATAAGACTAATCATATAGCTAGATGCTTCCAAAGTTCAATTACATAACATAATGTATATCAATAAACATTAATACGAAAAAACGAAAAACTGCCACCCAACCATCATTCAGATTAAAAACACATACAAGTAAAGTCATTCCCCATACTCTCTCATACTTAACACACTAAAAATAGAATTAAACAAAGTAAACTTTTCTTCAAAGTCGATCATAGATACATGTTCACGGTAAATGCAGGGGTTGGATCTAGCAGGCCGAGGTCAGTGGTCTCTGTGAGTGGCATCATTCTTGTTCAATTTTTATTGTCAAGGTGGATTGTAGGTTTTCCTTCACTGGCTGTCCCCTCTGTCGGAATTGAGTTGGTACAAGGAAGAGAAGTGCTTGGTGCACATGCAGCAGTTAATCCATGATTCTAGATTCTTCTTAAGCCCCTCACAACCCCATCTATCCAAGTCCCAAAATTTGGTGGGATTTCTTTTTCTAATTGCCGTTTGCAGTGACATCCATGCTCTATTTTTAAGTTGTGACTTTTTTTATTAGAAGCTTTTTCTAAGGTTTGTTAGATGCTCGTTTCCTAAATTGGTCTTGTGCCTTTGCGAAAAGGCATGTGACAGTGCTTACTTCTGTATTAGACAATCTTGATCGAACCATTCACAGCCCCCTTGTGTGATTTGTTCTCAGATCTTGCAGTTGATACAGGTCGAAATGGCAGTTTAAAACTGCACACACAGGCTCTGCAGTGGCAGGCCTGAGCCATGTTTAAGGGCTACAGAAGAGGGTGGCACAATCAGTGCTGCAGGCCCACTAGTAGCATTTCATTTACAGGCGCTGGGCACATATAGGGACTTACAGGTAAATTAAATATGGCAATGTTACCATGTTTAGAGTACAGAGCATATGTAGTTTAGCACTGGTTAGCAGTGATAAAGTGCCCAGAATCCAAAAGCCAGCAAAAATAAAGTCAGTAAAACAGGAGGTCAGAAGGGAAAACATCAGGGTAAACCACGTCAAAGATGCCAGGTCTAACAGCCTCCACAACAACAACCGCTTCTGATTGTAAACTCAGTGCAGGTCATATTGGCTAAAACCCAAAAGCTTACATGCTGGCTTTTGTAAAAAAAAAGCAAAATGATGGAGGAATTCCTCTTCTAGTTTGCAAGAAGGGCACTTGCTAGAGCTACACCCGGGGATGACATGGAGAAACGATTCATAAGCAGGAATTTTCTTGTAATCTAAATAGGTGCCTGGCAGACTACCTGACTTATCGTTTTCAAATCCCACACCCATAGGCCAAATATCTTCATGTAGCCTGGTTCATTCATAAAATAGGGTGCTATACTTAGCTGATCTCAAGTTGTATCATCAACAAATTAGGAGAGTACGTAGGGAGTTTTACACTGAGCAAATTGAAGCAGCAAAAAGTTCCACTAAGAATATTTTTAACGTAGTGAAACAACTGTCTTCTCTAGAACGTGTGACAGCCACTATGCCTGCCTCTATTGATCATTGCAATAAGGTTGCGGATTTCTTCATGGGCAAGATTGATAAAATATACGCCACCTTCCCTGAAAGCAGCAGGGACTATATCTCGGCTCCTGTCACAGCTGATTTGAGAAGTGAGGATAGCTTTGTTTTTCATCCGCCTCAAGTAAGTGATGTTCTAAAACTTATAGAAGCAGTCAAATCTGGGTCGCCCTTGGATCCGATCCCCCCGAAATTTGTACTGCAAGGGAAAGAAGTAATTGCTCCGGTTCTCACCAAGCTTTTGTACATGTCTTTTAGTTCGGGTCAGGTTCCTAGAAATTGGAAGCATGCCATGGTGGTACCACTGCTAAAGAAACCTTCCTTAGACCCCGCCCTCCCAGAAAACCTGAGACCTATATCTCTGCTACCCTATGCTGCTAAAATCGCAGAAAAACACCTAAACAGTCAACTGTCCATGTTTCTGGAAGAGAGACAGGTTCTCCATGAAACCCAGTCAGGGTTTAGGCCACGACATAGTACCGAGTCGGCCCTTCTTCTTGCCTCAGAGGCCCTGAAAACCGCATCCGATGAGGGAAGAACTACTGCACTGACCCTTCTGGATCTGAGTGCTGCATTTGACACGGTCTCCCACGGCCTTCTGATGGAATGGTTGGGGGAGGCCGGGGTCGGTGGAGGGACATGGGAGTGGGTTAAACATTTTATGGAGAATAGATCCTTCCAGGTTCTACAACATCCTTTTAAATCCAGAGTTTGTCCTCTGTCTCTGAAGGGGTGCCTCAGGGTTCGGCTCTACCCTATTTAATATCTATATGCGCCCCTTGGAAGATATTGTGTTGAGACATGGGTTAAAACTGGTGTCATACGCCGATGACACACAGTTGATCGTTACCCTGGAGCAAAAGGAGGCAGGAACGGCATCCGATTTCAAGGTCTGCCTAGGGGAGCTTGCCAACTGGATGAAGCTCAGCTGTCTGCAGCTGAATGCGGGAAAGACGGAGGTGATGGTAGTTGGTAAGCAGCCCTCCCTATGGTCACATTTGTGGTGGCCGGAGGAGTTGGGACCTACTCCGACCCCTAAGGCTAAGGTCAAGAATCTGGGAGTATGGTTCGATGACACCCTCTCCTATTTAGAACAGATATCAGCTGTGGCTGGTGCCTGCTTTGGCATTCTTAAAATGCTGCGAAAAATCCTGGACCTACTCCCATTAGATGCCAAACGAACCATTGTACAGGCCCTTGTCACGTCGCGTCTAGATTATTGTAACATCTTGTACTTAGGGGTGACCGCAAAAAATCTGAACATCCTGCAGAAGGTTCAGAATGCTGCAGCTCGGTTAATTCTGAATATTCCTAGGCGAGCCTGTATGGGGAGGCCTTGAGGAAATTACACTGGCTCCCCATACAGGCTAGAGCCACCTATAAAGCCTTGTGTTTTGGCCACAGGATTTTCAATAAGAAAGGTCCAAGCTTTTTGCACCCCCTTCTTACCGCATATAGACCTGCACGTTACCTAAGGTCCTTGGGCACGGCAAAGATGATTGTGCCTAAGGTGCGGAAGGTACGGGCTGGAGGGAGCTCCTTTGGCTTCCTTGCAGCTAAGGCCTGGAATGACCTATCGGTTGACTTAAGGACGTGCCCGTCTGAGACCTTGTTTCGAAAAAAACTTAAAACGTGGCTTTTCCAGCACCCCCCTGGTGGCCGGAAGTAGGCCCCTGTAGCTGTTCTTCAGAGGACTTAGGCTGTAGGGAGGGTGGGTGGCTCAGGCCAGCTGTCAAGGCATTGTTGGTGTTCTAGCGCGGGGACACTCCATTGGAGTAACCAGGCGCTTTATAAGCTGAATAATAATAATAATAATAACTGTAGTGATCGCCTACTGCACGAGCTTTAGGCTTCTGCAAGCACTATATGTTCATGTTCTGGACTATTCCAGCATCGTAATTCTGCAGCCGAAAGAATTTTAATCTAATAGAAATGGGGTAGGTGGCCAGAGGTACAGTGGGGTCTAGTTATCTTCTAGATGCACCTTACTGTCTTGGAAATGCCATGTGCAACAACAACTGTTTTATCTGTCTTTTTGTTATTGAGGATTTGCACTTTACAATGTTTGATTGATGCATCACTGTGTAAATACGTTTTATTTATTTATATTTTTAAACTACTATTTGTCAATTCAGCCATGGCTGGCTAGTGTATGGATTGTTTTCATTGTAGTTTTTATATCCAAAATAAACTAATTGACTGACTGACATATGCAGGACTTTAAAAGCTCAGTCTCTAATCCTCGATCTCATTGGTGGCATGCTCCTTGCTCTTATGGGGGAATAGAGCTATGTCTGTGTCGGGGACTTTGCCTTTTTCTGTGAGATAAGTAGTCTCAAGGACGAAGGATGAAAGATGATCAATTAGGGATTAGAGGTGATGGACTAATGTGCTGGCCATGAAGAGTGGATTTCACCCTGCTGTACCAAGAATTCACCTTGAACACGGAGAAGAACCTTATCTCTTCTTTATCCTATAACTGCCTTTGAATAGGTCAACCTTGGTACCTGTGGCCTTGGTGGCTTTTCTAGCATAGAAGATCTAAGGTGAGTTGGGCTTCCAGGGTAACAGTGATAGTGAGACTAGGTGCAGTAAGCCAATAAGCAAATGGTTCCTGAATGTGGAATACAATATTAGGCGTTCCCTCTATCTCTTGTTCCCCTACCTCAAGCTGTGCTAAGGCCACAGGTCAACCCCAAACGGTTAGACAGTCAGCCCTGGCGCAATCAAACTCCATCGCTGCAGTCAAGCCGCAGCTGCCAGGCCAGCTAAATAGGATGTTGGGCTTCACACAGTGGGAAAAGAATCACATGCAGGGGTGGTGTCCCCAACAAGACTTGGGGCCCGATTAAAACGTTGGTGGGAAGCATACTGCATCACAATGGTGACGGAGTGTGCTTGCCACCAACATTATGGTCTGCCCATCAAATTTAAAAGTTGGTGGACCATAGTTTGACCACGGCAGAGACTACTTTATCTCCACTGTGGCCAAACTGTTCCGATGGCCTGAAAGAATTAGAGCCATCAGATAATTGGCTATATGTCTGTCCGCCAAATTAGGATGGGCGGCAACATAGCTGTTTTTCACTGCCTATCACCGCCAGGCAAACCCTGGCGGTAAGGGGCAGTAAAAAACTAAGATTGCCCCATCACCATAGGAGAGGTTTCCCATGGCGAGGGGAGCATTTCCTTTTTGAAAAGAAAAAAGAAAACAGTTTGGTGCAGGGCTTCATAATGTTGACAAATCCCTGCACCAAACTGCAGAAAGCATTGCCAGGAACCGTTGTGACAGTGGTTCGTGCAAATGCTTTACGAAATGACTGCCAGTTTGGCAGTTATTTCATGATTTGGCTGGTGCCAGTACAGTGAAGGTGATGGAGTAAATTACTCCGTCAGCCTGACTGCAATACTTTCATCTGCCAAAATATAAATTGGGCCCTAAGAAATGGCATGTGCACCTCACCCACTTCCAAGGCTCCTGGGGCAACTTTGGTCACTGCTGGGCAATAGGATGACTGTGGCAGCAATCAGTAAAAAGCCTCTCAAACTCCCACTTACCATTCTACTGTTGTGCTTCTATGGGGCAGCTTGAGCTGTGAGGCAGTGAGGCTGTTACGGCTGTTGAACTGCCACACCTGTTTGAAGGTCGGTTGGCTTTCTGAGGGATTCAGTGGGCATGATCCACGGTGCCCAGCTCTGTGGCTCTCCACTCCATTCTCGCTCTGCTCCCATGATATGAGAGGCCAGGGGCCAAGGTCAGTGCAAGGCTGGCACAAGGCCGATGTCAAGGCCTATGCAGAGGCTGGGACCGGAGAAAGTAAAGCAGAGCGGAGCAGGCATTTTGAGCAGGTCTGGCCTCTAGCAACCGGCATCTAATACTCAGAAGGAGGCGTGGATCTTCTTCTTAAGTTAGATATGTCTGCTCTGTACCATAGCTACTAGGCATTGAGCTTAGGTTTAAATTACTTTGAATTATTGCTTTACTGGACCTAGAAGGATATCAACATTATTACTTCTGGTGATCTCCCATCCACCCCAACTAATAATTCACTTCCTCACAGGCACCATCTGTAAAATTACTTACTGATGTGATATTCATCTTCAGTGACAAAATTGACATTAATGGACAACCTCAGCTAGACTTCTGTTGCTGAGCAAAGCATGTAATACCAGAACTCAGCAGATCTACCTTGGAGATGTTTTCCTACTAACACTGACAACACAATCAAGTAAATTAAAACATGTTACTTTAGCCTCTGAACCCTGTTTTTAAAAACATTATTATACCCATTATAAAATACAAAAATGACAGATAATCAATCTTCTTTAAAAAACAATCTTTGATTTAGTGACCTTGTCTAGTCTAGGGGCAGGCCTGTCTCTATAGTCCCATCAATAGCCATTATAAAATAAACTCTGACTACCTCAACATTTGCATATTAACTGGAATCCAAAAACATTCTCAATGACTTTATGTTAGGTGTAAGGCCACAGTGAGATCTTGACACCACTTTAATGAACATCAGGAGTTAAGGTTTTGTGTCAGATCATGACTTGCTCAGTACTATTAACATAGTTTTCCATAACATAATTTTTTCCAAATGTCATTTATTAGTAGAGTGCACAAGCAATACATTAATATAATATTATCAACAGTGCTTAAACAAACTGTCAATGTTGTCACATTTCATATCAACTCTAAAGTGCTACTGCCTTTAATGCATCTATATTCCAGGTCAACTCAGTGCCCTTGTCTTTGTGTCCTTGACTTTCTTGAAGTTACATTCCAGATGAACTCAATGGGCCCACTGAACGTAATAGAGTCACATTCCAGGTCACTCAGTTGCCCCATTGCCTTTAACAAAAAGACATTCCAGGTCAAAGAACTTGTGCATAGATGTCTATGAGAGGTCAGCATGTGTTTATATGGTGACTGAGGAAGATGTCCATCAAAATTCAAAACACAGATTTAGAAATACATTTTTACTTTTGGTGATGCCAATAAGAAAGAATATGAACACCTGAACTGAACTGGTCCCTAACCAATATTGACAGCCCAGGAAGACAGAGTTATGGAGCACCCTATTGGACTTTAATGGAGTCACACTCATTTGAATTCACTCTCACAGCAAATATTACATACAAGGCAAGCCCATTTAAAAATCCGGTCAATTGCATTATAGTGGAAGGAATCACAGATTTTTAAATCATGGAAGTACTAAGCATTATGGTTTCTGCACAGTGTAATGATACAATAAACAAATATTTGTGAGATGTCTCTATGCAGCATGTCTCTTTTTAAGCCTCCTGCTTTTGAGCCCTCTCTTTTGTTCCCCAAGCTTGTCATGTCATGCAGTGAATTACTCAGTGATATGCCACAAGACCTTTGTGTACATCTGTTCAGAGCTGTGTTTGTATGAGTTAGCACATTAAATCCATGTTCATTGGCTTTGCCATTAATTTTTTCTTAGGCCACAATCTGCTGTTGACAGCTAATGGGATTTAGCTTTTGTCAGAATGAAGCCTAGTGACTTCTTAGTCTGTTGTTCGCATTGTGAACTTTCATAATCTTGTCTTTTTCCATGTTCATGGTGGTGTATAACCAGTCCACCCAGTTGACATTTTCATGGACCTTTGTGCTTGTGTGTTACTATAAATTGAGATTTTGGTGCTCGTCCTTTTCAAGTGGTGTGCTATTTGCTAAATAATTGAGTATGGATATTGCCTCATGAGTAGTGGAACACTATACAAATATCTAAAGGTCAGATGTGCAAAGCCATTTTTTATTTGCAAACCACATGATTTGAAAAACTCCAGGGTCTGCAATCGCAGCATAACTTTTTGTTATGTAATTAACCCATTTCGCATCACATATGTACATTCATCATTTCCTATTAGCAATATGTGTTTACCAACACATTTTGAATTGCTATTAGAAAGGGGCATTAAAAGGGCGCCCCATCCTATTTGTGATTTGAAAGAGTAGCAGTTGGTTGCGTATAGTATTGCGGTCATGATCCATTGAATAGTTTGACTCATCAAAGGAGGTAGCAACAGATTCAAAAAGGTTGAAAATATCCCACTTGGACAGCTTCTCCTTTAGGGATTGTATCGGGTTACTTCAAGAGGAGCAGGCAATAACCTAGGAGACCACTGTTGTCTCCTCCAATATTTTCCAATGTTTTTTTTGAAGCAACACTAGTTCCTTTAAGGAACACAGGCTTCTTTAAAAAAAAGTTCTCCATTTAGGAATGCAAACATATGGATGGTTCCTTGCGGGCCACCATCGCCGTGATTATTACCACTCACAATGGGTCGCACACAGCCGCGGTCTGTGCAGGTAACAGCGGTGGGGCCAGGTAAGGGGGGATTTCGAGGGACGATACTATTAATTTTCCCTCTGCATTGTCCCTCGAAATCCCACCTTACCTGGCCACACCGCCCCACCGCTGTTACCTGCACGGACTGCGGCTGGTCGCACATAGCAACTTGCTTAATATGCATTATGCATTTTGATCTGTGACACCCTGCCCTTGGAGATTTTTTGATGCTTCTTATTAGTACATAAGTCAGCAGAGAGTAAAAGATAAGAAGTGTAATAGTTGGTATGGGTGGTGTATTTAAATAGAGGTGAGATTCCAAAAATGTTCTGAATGAGAAATGATTTGGATTTAGTCTAATGTGTTCTGAGAAATATTCCATCATCTAAAGGCTAGATAGTGAAAGAAATGACATGTTTTGTGCACATATCAACAGTAACATGTCACATGTAAAAGTGTATTACTGTGCACATTTTTCACGTCTAAAATGATTCTAGTTAAAGGAGGCCTGTTTTTTAAAAAGGGCATGTTAGTTAATTACATTTATTGTGGAATTTGGACAGTTATTTTTGTCGACAAGCTGAAGCAACATTTAAAATGTGTAATTCTTACTTTTCTTGTTTCTCATGCAGAGAAAAAAAAATATTTGAGATTTTGGTGAAATTTCTTGAAGGATTGGGCTTTTCAGCTGCACTTGCAAGTGGAAGCAGCCTGTTTGTCTTAGCTGCTAAGTTTGAAGGTCACCGTTGGAGCCTGCTTGTGAGAAGGTTTGTATATTTTAATGAGATTGGAACTGTATCCTTCCTGTTTTCATTTGTTTGGTTGGCTGTTCTGAAAGTGTATGTGTTACTGATAATGCTAGAAAATCTGTCCTTTTAAAATATGTGCTTGCAACATTTAAGTTCAGTCCCCTTCTAGCTTTTCTTAGACAGAGATGCCTTTACTTTAGAGCAGATACTTTTTTCATGCATGAAGGAGTTCAACTATCTCATTGGTAGATGCCTTCCCAGCTTCTTAGACAAAGCTTTATTTGATTTACATATCCATCCTGCTTTTCAGAAGCATTTCACGCTGGCACCTTCTGCTCGACTTCTCTCAAACTTTACAGCTTTTCTCTAGTTTAGCTGTTTTGATAAATTTCCAGTCAACTTTATAATAATTTGTCTTTGAATTTATAATTTATAATTGCTTTAATTATAATAATTAATGCATTCATCTACTGGCTATTGATTTTCAACTAATTTGATGTTTGGAGTTTGTAACTTTGCTTATCTTTTTATAAAAATGTTTGTAGTTTTCAAATCTAATACACTCTGTCATCTTTGTGGGTCCAAATCTGCTTCACATTATGTAATTGTATTAATTAATGTGAAAGCCTCAGTCAAAACTAAGGGTCCATCCACTTAAGTGCAGCTGCTACATCTGTATGGTGCAAAGTGCTGCATCAATAGTAGAAGTCTTATTTTAGAGTCTTGCTGTTGGAAGTTAGTTTATTAGTAAGATCAGGTAGGAACCTACACTTAGTATTACACCACAATAACAAATAAAGTCCAGCTAAGTCTCAATAAATTAATCCTTGCTCATCCCTTGGTAGCTTGGCTCATGAGCAGTCAGGCTTAACTTAGAAGACAGGTGTGTGAAACATTTAAAAACACCAATACCAGTAACTAAGTTAGACACAACACACAATAAAAATCCAACACCAATGAATAGAAATAGGAACAATATTTTTATGATCAAAATGAGACCAAAATGACACAAATCCAATGTAGGGAACCGGAGATATACATTTTTAAAGATTAAATGTAAAAATGTGCTTTCTAGTGCCTAAAGCCAAATGTTTTTAACTTCTGATGTAGTCCTTTTTCTAAGCTTTTTCTCTCGACGTCGAGCGAGGCTCCGCATCAAACCGGGTTGTAGTTCGAAGATGGTGGCTTGTTTCCACGCTATGCCTTTGTGACTCCTGGAGCTTTCAGCAGGGCAAACCTGGATTTTAGGCTGAGTCGCGGTTAGATATCTCCGGCTTGACTCTCGACGACGGGTCGGTCAACTTGTGTAGCTTTTTACCAAAAATTCTCCAAAGGGTTCCAAACTTTTGGATCTTCTTCCAGAAGGTTCGTTTGTGTCTTGAAGTGTCCAGACACCAGCAAAGGTTCCCACAATGCACCTGGACAAATTCTTAAAAGTCTCTTCTTGGTGGAGTATATGCGGGTGACTTCTTGAAGCTCTTTTGTACCTGTTGCTGTCAGGGAGTCAACTCCTCAAACTTTTAAAGCAAGGCAAAGCCGTCTTTTGTGAAGCCCAGGGAGTGAAACAGGTGCAGTCCTTATGAGTGCAGACCAGGGGTTCAGTAGGGCAGTCCTTCTTCTTCTTCTTGTTTCCAGTCAGCGATATGAGTTTCTGGACAGCTCTCCCTTATTTTTCCAGGTTTCTGGGCTGGCAAGAAGGGGGGTACATCGGACCAATGAGTTGCAGGGTGCTACCCTCTGTGCTGACCACTTACCCTGAAGTGTGGCATTTTCTTGTCTCAGAAAGCACTGTTCCACAAAAATCAAAATGGAGAAACTCTCCTGGAGGTTCAGGTCTGGCTAAACTCATCTACAGGTGTGGCTAACTTTCCCCTACACTCCCCTTCCATCCCCTCTCCTAATTCAATTACAGGGGCTCCCATCTGGCTGGGGGTGCAGGAAGTGTGGGAGGCCCTGGTTCTTGTCCTCACTGTCTTTCTTCCTTTGAAGACCAGTTTGGTTATGAGGAAAAGTGTTCTTCTGATCGGTATCATTTGTACCAGGACTCCATTGTTTTTTCATTGCCATTTCGTGTCAAACACTTCCACACGACCCACCTGGTCGTTTCTGCTGATGCCTGAGGAAATTCTAACTAACACGACAAAAAAAACCATCTTGCAGCCTGCATTTCTGCCCAGGAACTGTCGCACACCCAACCCCCCTGTTCTTTGCAGTTCGACAGAAAACCATGAGACACTCACGCCCTGTGTAAATGATTTGTTTCCCATCTCCTGCTCCCTGCCTGGTAAACATCCTTGACACTGTGATCAGGTTATCTGGACAATGGTCTGACTGCTGGGCCTTGATCAGGGTGATTGGACAATGGTTTGAATGACCGAGCTTTGATCAAGCTGATCGAACAATGACCTGAATGACCGTGCTTTGATCAAGCTGAGTGAACAATAATTTGAGTACCAAGCCTTGATCAAGTCACCAACTACAAACACCGTCTGGATCTGGTTATCAACTGCAAACACTGCCCTGATTGAACAATGGACTAACAGCCAAAAGACTGGAATGAAAAAGTATAAAAGGCTTGTAAGCTGCGGAGTAAAGCAGCAGCCTCCTCTGTCTTGTTTCTAACGAGCTTGGGACTCTGTTCCATAGCCCGGGCTATTTGAATAAATCTGGGTTCCTCCTGCAGACGAAGGCTCCTGTGTCTCCTTTTACTACGTATGAAGGGTATGGAAGACTTGGGCAATTCCCCGCCGCCGAGACCCAGTGAGTGGGTTATTCCGGTTCTTCAAATGGCGCCCGAATAGGGACTCCACGAGTACGAAGGTCAGGCCCGGTGGATGTGAGGAGGTGCACGGAGAGACTCCGAAGGAGGCGCCCTACCCGAGGGATTCTTGCAATCCGGTAAGCCGAACGACTCACCCGCTGTTCCTCCCCACCCGGTCTGGGCCACATGACCGCGTCCTCGCTGGAGTCCCCTAGCAAATAATTTCTGGAGCAGGACACAGCCCTACGTCTGCAGAAGAGAACTACCCCTGTAAGGTAAGGGTGGACTGATCACCCACCAAGTCTGTATGATTCTGCTGTTATTGACCTTTGCAAAAGCCAAGCAGGCGAGGTGAATTTTAAAACCCGCCGGTGTCTGTTACCTATTTACAAGCATGCCAGTCAGTAGTAAGTTCAAGAAATTATGTTGTTGTATGTGTACGCAGGACTCCCAGCTGGAGGCGGCTTGTCCGCTTCCTCCAGAAGGGACCCTGGCCATACGATGTATGTTAAACATGGCCCTTCTGCCATAATGTTTTCCTCATTCTAGGTAAAATATACGAAACAAAGTAACGCGGAATTACAGTGGCCACTTTTCGGCTCCTTTAATTCCCAAGTTCTCACCAACTTAGAGGAACAATTAATGAAAAGAAAAACGCGCCCGTCTATGTTTGAATCTGTCCGATTTTGGAGGAAAGAGATAGAGCAGAGAGCTAGAAAGCAGAAGGCTCAAGAAAGAAAACAGGAACGCATGTCAATGGCCGACCACGCCAGAGTAAACTTACAAAATCAAATGACAAAATCGGTAGAAATAGCCAACAGGGAGCATGGGGCCCAGGTACAAAAATGCTATCCAGCTCGTGAGGAGAAAAGAAAGGGCCATATGGATGGGGGAGAAGAAGGTGATTCCTTGCTTGATACCATGCTAGAAAGCCCTCCTGCATATGCCCCAATGTACCCTGCCCTGACGCCTCACACCCCACATGTCCCCCCGCCACCGCCCACTCCTGCCCCCACTGCCCCTCCTACTGTTCTTCCTGTCACACCAACCCTCCCGATTTTTCCTATGACACCGACCACGCCCGCTAACCCTGTCCTCACTGCGGGAAAGACAACAAGTCTCCATCCGCCCAACCCCTGCGGCTTTACCCCTACCCGCCCTTTTCCTACTTCCCCGTGGTCTACAGTTAAGCAGGATTTATATAAAATGTTCAATTCCCCCCTACTGGCCTCCTTGCGCTCTGCAGTCAGCTTTTCGTCCCTTCGAGAAAATGACCTACAGAAGCAACAGTGTGAATGTTGGATAAAAAACGGGAATATTTATGCCTTTAAAGACATATGGTCCACCTTTTCCCAGTGGACGATTATGGAACAGACCACCTGGGCTGAATACATGTGTACGCTGGTCATGCAAAAATTTGAGAATGCGCTTATGCAGATACCCCCTGGATTAATGGACCTTAGGTCACAAATAAGAAGAGGCGATGTTCAGGGAGAGGGGATGTTTGGTGCTGTGTCTGCTTTAATGGCTTACCGTGATATGACCGCTTTTTCCAACACCCCTCTAGAGACAGCTATGCCAATGAGAGAGGCGGCCCCTGTCTTTGTTAACGCACTTACCGATGCCCAAAATAATGGCCGAGGGGCTGTTGAGGCACACTGGCGCAGGCTTTGGGTTCATGTTCCTTGGAAAAGGTCAGAAGTAATGCAGTTAAAAGAACAATTACCAGATTCCCGGAAGAATCCAGCTGCCTTTTACAGAGAATTAGGTCAGATTATATCTGCAGGTACTCTCGTTCTTGAGGATATAGATTTACTTTTTGGTACGGTTGTCCCCACTGAAATTTGGGACAAGATTCGACATACTGATCATGAAGTGGCGTTGGGAGGTAAATGGGCTGACCTAGAGGCTATGGAAGAAGCAAGGGTAGGAGGGACTAAACCAGAAGCTGCCATCCTGACTTTGCCCGGTAAAATAATAACGTTAACTGGGATAAAATAAACGCCTGTAGGCAGCGAAAAGATGAGAATGTGGCTGACTTTTTTACCCGTTTTGAGACAGAATACAAGGGACATAGTGGTTTGGATCCCCGGACCCCAGGTTCTGGCCCAGTGTTTGTCGATAAGTTTGTCAGCAACTTGCTTCCTGAGATTTCCACCAGGCTTAAGAAAGTTGAAAGTACGTGGTCTGCCCAAACTATGACTGGTATCTTGGCTATGGCACAATATCATGAGAATAGGGAGAATGAAGATAGAGACAAGGAAAGTAAGAAGGTTAGGGATCTTAAGACTAAGGCACTTCTGCAGCAGGCTTACCCTCCCCGAGGTCCCGATGCCCGCGGGAATTTCAGACCTCAACCCCAACACCCTCCGAGGGCTCGCCAGTCTACCCCCTCCAGCCCTCAACATACGGGAGCCCTCCAAACAGATCAGTGTGCTTATTGTAAGGGGTACGGCCATTGGATAGACGAGTGTCCCGTGTTAGCTGAAAACATCCGAACAGGGAAGACTCGGCCTCGCGCTCCCAGGGAGGGAAGGCCGACTAGGGACCATGGCCCGCCCCATCCACAGGATAAAGAACGTAGGCCCAGGGATCACGTTCCCGTCCGGCCGCGCCCGGCCAATAGGTTTGATGGGTACGAAGCAACACGCACTTATTACAATGATGATTATGACGAAGTTGATGAGATAGGGTCCTACCAAGCATAGGACAGCCAGTAAAGGGGTATTACCAGAGTGCAAATTCCAGTGGATCAAAGGGGCCCGTATGTTCAAATGTCAGTTGTGGGGAACAATCAGAATTTTCTTTTGGATACTGGGGCCACCAGGTCTTCTATTGCACGTCTGTCAGTCCCGGAGGCACCCCTTTCTGGAAAAATAAATGTCTCCGTGGGTTTTGCAGGAACACCTGTGACGAGCCCTGTCTCTGAACCCCTCCCTCTCGATATTGGCCCTGCACCTGTTGACGCTCCCTTGGTCCTTACTACAGGTTGCAGTGAAAACTTGTTAGGCATGGATTTACTGAAAGCTCTGTATGCGACCATATCATGTAGTCCCCAAGGTGTATCCCTAACAATTTCTCCCACCGCAGCTTCCTATATGTATCTGTCTGGTCCCCTCCCACCAGAATTGCAGTTTTTACCTTCCTCCCTCTGGGCATCATCAGACACTGATGTAGGGTGTCTCAACATATCCCCTCATGTGGTACGCATCCAGCCAGGTGCACTTCTCCCCCGCCTCCGGCAGTATCGACTACCCGCGGAAGGAGAAATGGCCCTTTTAACAATAATATCTGAATTAATGGACAAGGGCGTAGTGGAGGAAACACGTGGCAATATCTGTAACAGTCCCATTATTCCCGTTCTTAAAAAGACCAATGGAGATGCTCTCTCCCCTAAAATATACAGATTCGTGATTGACCTGAGAGCCCTTAACAAAATAACAATCTCCCAATATCCTGTTGTCCCCGACATTACAGCCCTCTTAACGATGGTCCCTTCTGACGCAACGCACTTTTCTGTCATAGACCTGAAGAATGCTTTTTTCAGCATTCCTATACATCCTGACAGCAGACATTTTTTGGTTTCTCCCTTGGTGGGCGAAGCTTTAGATTCTGCTGCGCCCCTCAAGGTTTCACCGAGAGCCCCAGTATCTATAGTCAAGCCCTCAAAAGTCAACTAGATTCCTTGGAACTCCCTGATAACTCCACACTATTACAATATGTAGATGACCTCCTCATTGCTGCAAATTCTGCCCCATCATGTAAAGAAGCTACTCTCTGTTTGTTACGCCACCTTGCCCTCCATAATCACAAAGTCTCTTTAAAAAAGCTTCAGTTTTGTCAAGAGAAGGTGACCTATTTAGGTCATCTCCTCTCGAAGGAGGGAAGGCAGCTCACCGCTGATCGTGTAGCCATTATCAATGCTATGACGGCCCCACGAACACAAAAGCAGGTGCGAGCCTTCATAGGCCTAACCTCATACTGTAGACAGTGGATTTCCAACTTTTCGGCCATGGTCAAACCTCTTCTTGCCCTCACCACTAAAGACATATCAGACAGTTCCTTTCCATGGACTAGAGAGCATGCGCAGGCCTTCCAAGATTTAAAGAGGGCTCTGTGTACTGCTCCAGTCCTCGGTACTCCTGATTATAGCAAGCAATTTTTTCTTTTTGTACATGAGACAGACGGCTGTGCATGCGCTGTCTTGACCCAGATGTTCGGAGGTCACCATCGGCCATGTGCATATTTTTCAGCCACCTTAGATCCTGTTGCAAGGGCTCTCCCAGGATGCCTATGGGCGACCGCTGCGGCCGCCCTCATGGTCCGTCAGAGTGCGGGGATCGTCATGAACTCCCCCCTGACTCTGATGGTCCCCCATTCTGTAGATACCCTCCTTAATAACACCAAGACACAGTACCTCACTAACGCACGACTCACAGGATATGAACTGACACTCTTTTCCAGCCACATTAACATCAAGAGATGCACTGTACTGAACCCCGCAACATTACTCCCACTGGATACTCAGGATGCCCGCTTAGACCCACATGACTGCATATTAAGGACAGAGGAGGAGACGAAGGGACGGGTTGACTTACAGGATACCCCGATAGCAGAACCAGAAGGTACACTATATGTGGACGGATCATGTCTCAGAGGGCCAGATGGTAACACCTCAGCCGCCTATGCCCTCACGACATTAGGACAAGTAGTAGAAACAGCTCAGATTCCGCAGTGCTCTGCTCAAGCAGCAGAATTAGTGGCCCTCACTAGAGCCTGTGAGTTAAGCAAAGGGATGACGGTAAATATTTATACTGACAGCCAATATTCCTTCGGGGTGGCCCACAACTTCGGGAGGTTATGGAAAGAAAGGAATTTCCTTACTTCCCATGGGACCAAAATTCAACATGGCCCCCTAATTCACCGATTGTTAGACTCCCTGACACTCCCCAGAAAGGTGGCCATTATAAAATGTAAGGCCCATAAGAAAGTGACAGATGATGTTGGGAAAGGCAATGCCCTGGCTGACCAGACGGCCAGACAAACAGCTCTTAGAAAAAGGGAAGGAATGTATGTAGGAGGTCCCGCTAGGTGGGTGGCAGACGAGGGCATGGTTGAAAACACAGTACAGAGTGTGATCGATATTCAGTCCCATACTACTCCTGAGGAACTACGGGTGTGGAAGGAGCAATTAGCAAAGGAGGGAATTGATGGTTGCTGGGTCCGCACGACTATGGAAAGACAATGGATGTTACCTGACAGTCATGTGCTACCAGTAGTTATGATGGCCCATGGTCCTGCTCACATTAGTGCAAAGGGATATGTAAACTGTTGGAACCTACATGGTACAACTCTAAGATACCAACATATGCTGAAAAGCTGGTTAAAACATGCATGATTTGCCTAATGTATAACCCAGGAAAAGGCACAGTTACTCCTAAGGGAGGATTCTCTCCTCCTACCTTCCCTTTGAAGTCCTCCAAATAGATTACATCCAGATGGACCGATGTAACAATTTAAAATATGTCCTAGTGGTGGTCTGTACCTTCAGCCGATGGGTGGAGGCCTACCCCGTCAAAGAATGCACCGCTATCACTACCGCCAAAATGCTATTAAAAGAGTACCTCCCACGATTCGGTTTGCCCCACTTGGTCTGGAGTGACAACGGGACACACTTTACGGCTCAAATTATGGAATATATCTGTACAGCATTGGGTATAAAACAAAAATTTCATGCAGCTAACCACCCCCAGTCAGCGGGTCTAGTGGAGGTGTACAATGGCATCCTAAAAACTAAAATGGCCAAAATAGTAGCCGAGACAGGTGTCACTTGGGTTGATGCTCTGCCCTTGGCCCTATTGTCTACAAGAACAACAGCCCACACCAGGATAGGGCTATCCCCCATGAGATTGTATTCGGGAGGCCTGCCAATGTATGGGGTGTCCCGCGGCCTAAGAAACTGTCTGATGTTGAATACCCTGTATTAACTGATTACCTGTACAGTCTAACTAATACCTTTCGTACTCTTTATCACCAGGTGCATGAGGCCATACCTGACAAAAGCGAGGGCCCAGGACACGTTATCCAACCTGGAGATTGGGTCTTAGTAAGAAACTTTCAATGGACTAAGAGCCTCGAACCCCGCTGGACACAGCCCCGTCAGGTGTTGCTGGCCACCCGCACCGCCGTGAAAGTAGAAGGTCGGAAGAATTGGGTGCATTCGTCCCACTGTAGGCGTGTGCCTCTGCCCCTCCCCTATGATCAGTGGGTGAGGGAAGGACAAGGAGACTCAGAAACAGAAACAGTCCCGACGGTTGTCCCATTCAGCGATGCCAGACTGCATTTTACATCTACGGAAGCAGAGAGTGACAGCATACTGAAAGGAAGGGTGGAACCCTCCCTTAACTCTGCTCAACGCCCAGAACAATTGTTTCCCGACCATACTGACCCTACTTCCGACCGATATAACTTGCGCCCCGAGGGAAGGCTTGCCTTTGACTTCGCCAAGTGCCTATAGGCTGTAGGGCTGTGATCTCCCGGCCGAGAGTAGTGCTGGTGTGTCAGACTAAGGTACGCCATAGGGCTCTTGGCACCTGCGCCCAGTGAAGCAACCACCAATCACAGACAGCCACTAGAGGTCCCTGGCTTAGCACAATGGCTGCCGTCCAAAACACTCGAATCCAGAAACAATATGTCAGTCTCCGACATAGTAAATGCTTCATGGCCACCGTGGTGACGCTGTTTGTCTCCCTCATCCTGTCTATTCTTGGTTGGCTGTTACTAATCTACCATCCTGTTACCTCACCAACCCCTACCCCAACTCCTGCAGAGCACCAGTATTACACGCTACCAGCCCACGAGTTACCCCGCCGTGCAGAATTCTTCAATAACACCTTCATCCAAATGTTGCATCATCATCAGCTGATCATGAACATTTCCAACTGCTGGGTTTGCGGACTGATGCCGCATTCCATGATACACCCTGTCCCATTCTTTCCCTACCCCTTTTCCATCTCTGGATCTTGTCTTGCATGGTGGATGTTGATACAGGAGGCCTACACTGTCAATGGTACTGCCAATTCTGCCCTTGGAACATTTCAGGATGACTTCTGGCGGAACAGATCTGGCCATGCCAATGCTCCTTTTGCCCGACCAGCTCATCCACATCGCTACTAACACCAGATGAACTCGGTGAGATGGTAGTATTCAACTCAACCACTCGACGAACATTTTCCAGATTCCGCACAAGAAGGATACTGCCCGATGAACAAGACACTGTGAATGTCATAAATGTGCAAGGCCGTGTCTGCATCCATGGCCTAGGGACTAAGAAAGTTGGTACCAGTACTTGTAATATCACAAAATCTTTAAACTCTACATCTCCTCCGAAGCTGGTGGCATCCCCCAACACCTATTTTATCTGTGGCACTGCCGCCTACACTTGGCTCCCCCGTAACTGGTCTGGTACCTGCTATCTGGCCTTCCTCCTTCTGCCAACGTATTCTACCCATGGGAGTTACCACCTGTTGATGAAGGGCGCTCTGCGTCGCTCACGTAGGGGCGTCATATCAGCCGAGGATACAGCAGGCCAGGAAACCGGGGACTTCCTTAAAGGTTTCCTTCCATTCTGGGGCCCCATGGCAAACAGTCGGGCTGTACGAGGACTGACCAGGGTCCTTGAAGCCACCATCACAGTAACAGCTGGTGCCCTCTCCAACATCACTGCAGAACTACAGGCGGACCACCTTATAACACTGCAGAACCTCATGGTCCTAGACGTCCTCCTTGCTGATCGTGGTGGTGTGTGTAAATTGATCGGCTCCAGCTGCTGCGTGTACATCCCAGACAACGCACCTTCAGTGTACTATGCCATCCAACGTCTGCATCGCCTTTCTTCCGAAATTCATCTGGATAAAGGCAACTGGTCCCTCACAGGCTGGATCTGGGGCCTCCTTTCCCAGTGGGGGTGGAGGGTCCTCATCTTCCTTGCCTTGGGAATAACTGTCCTGGTCTCCTGCTGTTTGTGCTTTCAGTGCCTGCCAGTGCTCTGTACAATGTGTGTCCAGACCATCCAGCCTCCACCCTCCAACATTCACAACACCAATATGATGATGATGCTCCAACAAGAAACCGATGGCCTTATGAACATTGACATTTCTTAAAGTATTTGCCACTCAATGGCAAAAGGAGGGTCTGAGGAAAAGTGTTCTGATCGGTATCATTTGTACCAGGACTCCATTGTTTTTTCATTGCCATTTCGTGTCAAACACTTCCACACGACCCACCTGGTCGTTTCTGCTGATGCCTGAGGAAATTCTAACTAACACGACAAAAAAACCATCTTGCAGCCTGCATTTCTGCCCAGGAACTGTCGCACACCCAACCCCCTGTTCTTTGCAGTTCGACAGAAAACCATGAGACACTCACGCCCTGTGTAAATGATTTGTTTCCCATCTCCTGCTCCCTGCCTGGTAAACATCCTTGACACCGTGATCAGGTTATCTGGACAATGGTCTGACTGCTGGGCCTTGATCAGGGTGATTGGACAATGGTTTGAATGACCGAGCTTTGATCAAGCTGATCGAACAATGACCTGAATGACCGTGCTTTGATCAAGCTGAGTGAACAATAATTTGAGTACCAAGCCTTGATCAAGTCACCAACTACAAACACCGTCTGGATCTGGTTATCAACTGCAAACACTGCCCTGATTGAACAATGGACTAACAGCCAAAAGACTGGAATGAAAAAGTATAAAAGGCTTGTAAGCTGCGGAGTAAAGCAGCAGCCTCCTCTGTCTTGTTTCTAACGAGCTTGGGACTCTGTTCCATAGCCCGGGCTATTTGAATAAATCTGGGTTCCTCCTGCAGACGAAGGCTCCTGTGTCTCCTTTTACTACGTATGAAGGGTATGGAAGACTTGGGCAATTCCCCCGCCGCCGAGACCCAGTGAGTGGGTTATTCCGGTTCTTCAGTTACCCAGCCCCCTTACTGTCCTGGCATCTGCAGGTAGCAGATCTCCTCCCACCCGATGTCTCCTTTGTCTCAGTTCAGTTCACTTCACACCTCATTAAGGCAGCTTGGCTCAGCCTGTCAGAGGCTGGCCTATCAGGAGAGGCTGCTACAGAGCTGAATTGGGTAACTTGAGGAAAGCAGTTATAAAACTTCTTTCCTATAATATTTATAAAAATCCAACCTTGACAAGTTGCTGGATTTCTTGCAACTATCATTTTCATACTTTGAAGTATTATTATAGCCCACTCCTGTCAAAAGACAGACTTTACTAATGTCAAATAAAGCCTCCCCATGTTAGCCTATGGAGCTAATGTACTACAATGGGGAACAAAGAAATTGGCAGTTTTTCCCTCACCAGGGCTGATAGAACATATTTTATAATGTCCCTGTTTATTTTAACATGTCACCCTACCCTTGGAGTAGGTAGGGCAGACCTTAGGGGTAACATGTATGTTTAAATAAGGCAGTTTAAGACTTTGTAAGTTTCTTTAATTTCAAATTCGAATTTGGAAATGTTTTTATTTTAAAAGCAACCTGCAAGGCAGGGCTGGCTTTTAAAATGACAGCAGGCACCACAGCAGTGCACACTTAAATGCATTAAATATACTGGGCCTCTAAAAATACATGCCCTACCATATACTAGGGACTTACAAGTCATCCTCCAGGCCCCCCCACCTTCTTATCCAACTACAGAGGTGGCGAGTTCTTCTGCCCCTAAACGGAAACGGAAGGTCAAGAAGGCGGTTGAAGTTCCTATGGTCACACGCCGGGACAGGGACAGGCGAGCATACAGACCAGAATTAGTCCAGAGGAGATGCTGACCCACCTAGCCCCAGTTTTACAAACAATTACGGCGACTTTTACTGACTTATTATCCCTCTTTGGGTTAGACTGGACAATTTAGAGGTTGCCACTAAGGACTTGTCAAGTAAAGTGGACAGTCTTTTGACATCTCTGGACAAGTCCCCTCAACTTCCATCTTCACAGCTCCTACCCACTTCTGATGTTACGCCTTTAGTTACTCCCCGAGCAAGTTGCATGCAAATGACCTTTCAAAGCCCCAGGCGGTATTGGATCAGATTACCCCCTTAGGGCCCAGGATCACCTGCAATAATATAGATGGTTTGATCCATGCTAACTTGTCCACTTTGGCCCCTCACATGGTAGACGCCCCCCGCACAGGGGATCAGATACATAAGGCCTCTCAGGTCCCAGTGATTGATATCCCTCCGGCATGTGCCCCCTATACTGTTGTACTGTCTGGGATACCAGGATTGTCTATTTATAAGGGGGAAACTAATGATCAATTGATCAATAAAGCTACACATTGGTTAGCCTTACACTCTGATTACACCGTTACAGACCATAAAGATATTCTAATGGCGCGGAGGGTTGCCTGGATAGGGCACTCAAGGAAAATATTTGGTGGAGAATGCATTCTCATTTTGGTGCGATATCCAGAATTGGCACGGAAAGTTCTCCATAGAGCTTCTAAATCATTCTTACTAGGTTCATGCATTAAATTGCTCCTGTTGGGCTTTTTCTTTATAGACCACCGTCGTACAATCTATTGGTGGAGCAACAAATGCTGGGTGGGCGTGATGAAGGTAGAGCAGGGCTGCTTCAACCAGCCACAAATCATTATGCTCCCCTAGCGGACCTTAATGATTTTGACTGACTTCATGATGCAAAGGCAACACTTACCCTGTCGCCTCATCACTTAGGTCTTTTTTGTCAGCACGCAGAGATGACTCGTGTTTTAGAGGCTATAAGTCCGATTGAGTTTTTGCCAGATTGCCCTCCCAGTGAGATCCCTTTTGGTAATTTCCATTTTTTGGGGACCTTACACCCGCTCCCTTCTATTTTACCTCTTCCTGAGAGTATTACCCCCAAGTCTTGAAAAGAACTAAGGCTCATTTCATGGAATGTGGCGGGTTTGTCCTCCAAGTTCACTGATGATAACTGGTTATTGTACATCAGGTCATTTAATATTATTTGCTTACAAGAGACATGGGAACCAAAGAACAAGTTATTTTTGGAAGGATGTTAGACCGTTTTCGGCCCAGCGTTAGAATCGAATATGGGCAGAGCAAGAGGGGGCCTTATTATCTTTGTTGATCTTGAGTTTATGTTTACAGTTTATGAAGTGGGACTCCCAGGTGTTCCAGGGCATAAAATTGTGCCTGGGGAGAGCATTTCCACTGGTAATAATTAACTTTTATAATGCAAATAGGGGGTTGGGTCAGCCCTCTAATTTTATTGCTTTAAATAGTGCCTTAGATTCCCTAAAGGGAGAGGGTCTCGGGCATGAGAATCTTATGATGGTGGGGGATTTTAATTGCCTTCTGTGTCCTTATTCGCTAAATCGTCTTCCCAATGCACAGCCCTTTCCGGTATCGGATGATTTGCATATGGAGCATACCATGGAAGGGGAGGAGTTAAATAATTTTTTACATATTCATAACCTCGTATTTACTTTAGATCATTTGCTTACCAGGTCTAGTCTTCAAATTCCACCGACACACAAAGGGCGGGGTTCTGCCACTATAATAGATCTTATTTTTGTGACTGCTCCTTTGGGTAGGTTACCTGCTTCTTTTAGTATAGAACACAGCCCCTTTAGTGATCACAACCCTTTGATACTTTCTATGATAGGGGTGGGGGATCACCCGAAGGGCTCCCGAAAGTCCCAGGAACTTTTAATCCCCACGGACCAGGGAAGGCACCTACGCTGGTCGCAAATTGATGTTAAGGCTTTTAATTACAGTCTCTTTACCACTTGCCGGCAGGAGATGCGTATAGGTTTGGATCCCTTAATCCCCGGCGAGGAGATCTTAAGCTCGTTTGACTGCATCGATCAGGAAGTTTATGGCCTTTTATCTACACAGGCAGCGGGGCGCAGCCTGGCTTCCCCTTCATGGTTTGATCCGAAGTGTTCACGGTCCCCAAGGCAGCTGATGGAAGTTTTTAAACAGGTGCCTCAGGACAAGGCTAGGGTGTCATTATGCCGCCGTCTCTATAAAGAGGCATTAAAAGATCGCAGGATCCAATTACAGAAACAGGCATGGGAGGATTTAATTAAAGCGGGGGATTTGAGGGATTCACCACTTTTTTGGAAGACGATTATTAGCCCCTGCTTCGCGGAGCCAACTAGACCTACAGTGTGCCATCATATCACACCAGATAAGTGGGTCTCCCATTTTGAAAGCGTATATAATGTAGGCCTTCCGGTTGAGCCCCATGTAGATATAATCCCCAGTGTCGTGGTTATCTTTTTGCTGGAGGAAGTATACATGAGTATTGAGTCGTTGTTGCGGCACTAGGCCCCAGGCCCCGATGGGATCCCACTGGATCTTTTTCGCAATAACATTAATTTGTGAGCCCCAATTTTAACTCAAGTGTTAAATACGGTGGCCCTGAAAGGGGCGTTGCCCTCCTGGTCCACCGCCACTATTATACCAATCTTTTAAAAGGGGGACACAGATTATCTGCAGATTATCTGCAATCTTACAGTCTGATTTCCCTTATTGATGCAGTGGTCAAGGTGTTTGGTCGGGTCCTTTTATCTAGTTTAGGCTAACGACAATCGGATCTTATCGGATGTAAATTTGATTTTCGCCAATAATAAAATTAATATACTGTGGTGCTTTGTTTTTAGCCTTTATGGACCTTATGTCCGCTTTCGATCGAGACAATTGAAGGAAGGTTGGGACATATTGATCTCCTTGGGAGCTGCCCCCCCCCACTCATTGTATCGCTTCTTATGACTCTTCATGATCACACGACTGCAGCAGTTAGATTTTCTCAAGAGGGGTCCACACCAAACATTTTAACTGTACTCGGGGGTCCGACAAGGCTGTATCTTAGCCCCTTTTTTATTCTCGATTTATATCAATGGTTTGGAAGCCGTCCTTTTGGCACTCCAGCTGGATTCCCCCAGAGTGGGTAGGAGATCTTTGCCAGTTTTACTTTATGCCGAAGACGCAGTGCTTACGGCCCATATGGCTCAGCGCTTGCAGGTTTTAATTGATGGGTTTGTTACTTTCATGGATAGGCTGGACTTGTCAGTTAATTTTACTAAACCATATGACCTAATTGTGGGTCCCCGGGATCCCCGGTCGTAAATATTTAAAGCTGGCCTGCATACCCTAGCAAAGGCACCGGTTTTCCCCTACCTAGGAGTGTTATTCGCTATCAAACTACGGAGGAGAATGCTTCTAGAGGGCAAGCTGAGTGATTTGAATAAATCTATGGGCGCTATTTGCAGTTTTGCTAGCAGATTGGGATCATGGGCGCCCAAGGTCATTTTAAAATTGTACCGGTCCATAGGTATCTCAAAGGTATTATATGGCAGTAAGATATGGGGGTATGTTTCTGCACACAGGCTTCAGGTGGCTGAAAACAAGTTTTGCGTTGGATCCTGCGAGTTCCCCAAAGCACACCAGCTTGGTCAGTGCACGAAGGGTTAGGGGTTGATTTTCTTGTGGATCAGGCAGCAATTAAACCTTTATTTTGCTGGATAAAGATATGGAAAAGTTAAAATAAGGACTTAAATCATCTGATTCTCTCAGATTGCCTTTCTCTGGAGCACGGCAATAAAATCCCCTAGCTACGTTATGTAAAGGAGTCTTTTCAGTCACTAGGGAGGCCAGATATATTTCTCGCACATGATACAGTAAGTCCCAGGGATGTTAACATTATAAAACACTTATACCGTAAACATTCTTCTGCTCATCGTGAAAATATTGAGCTAAGAAAGAAAATCCTCAGTGAGGGCTTATGCGATGTTAAAGTCAGTTCTGGGAATGGAACATTGCCTTCTCTCCCTTACTAGTGCTCATGATAGCTTCTTAATCACTTATTTTAGATTTATTTATCTCCATTTCCTTTTATCATCTCGGGCCGGTTTTCTCCCACCAAACCAAAGAGGACCCTATGGCTCTGATTCTGGATCTCCACAGGACATGTCACATTTTGTATTATTTTGCAAATTCTTTTCTTTGCCAAGAAGGCAATTTCTTCGTCCCCTTTTTAAGAGTTTGAAGTTCAGGCATACCAGAGTGGCACGTTTGTATTTACATCTGTTGATAAATGCTTTTACCTTATGTGCAGTGACAAGCTTTCTGCGGGCTGTTTACAGATCTAGACTTTCTAGACCCAATTGAATTGTGCTTGGCTTCTGCCTATGTTGTACTTTTCATATCTAAAGTACGTACTGTTTATGAATTTGTGAGGATTTTTTTACTCTTGACTTTTTAATACGGGTTTTGCAATAGTCCTATTTATTATTTTAAATTATGATGTATTTTTTTCATTCCTTATTTTTAATGTATGATTGTATCTTTTATGGTTTCATTTGCTTAATTATTATGTACCTTTTAAACAGAGCACTGGCCCTGGGCCTGGTTAGCAGAGACCAGGGCACAATCAGAGTCAGTAACCACCAGTATCAGTCAAAGTGGGATTGAGAAGGGCAAAAAAGGATGACTTTCTCACACTTGCTTTTTGGCTTTGTAGATTTCCAAATGTAGATCTGCCGCACCACATTTCCCTTCCACATGTCGGTGCTGATTCGTAGGTAGCGCTCTGCATGGGGTTGTGCTCCGGCCCTGCAGATGTGCCCTGCTCAGTAAGTTTGTACAGACAGATCTCAGCCTCAATGAAGAGCTGCGATCTTCAACCCTCTGATCAGACTCTATTTTCTCCCTTCATCTCCCGTCCACTTGGCACAGTGTACCATAGCCCCTCCTCCGGTCTAGAGCGAACGAAGGTATTGGAGGCTTTACATGAGCACCAGTTACTTACACAAGGACACATTCATTTTTTGGAAGGCGGGAAGATTAAGTGATTCGCCCAAAATCACAGGATGCTGAGCAGACGCAGAGACTCGAACCTGGTTCCCCAGCTCCAGAGTCAGCAGCTCTGACCGTTATGCCACATCCTCTCCCATTTAGACTGGGGTGGGAAAGGGAGCTTTATTGATGTATTTCAAAAGCTCTTACAGGCATACTTAATGTGCTATTGTTTTCGAAGTGTCTGCTCGTAAAACATGTTTGTGGGGCAGAGCGGAGAGAAAGGAATTCTGCACCATCCACTTGTTTAATTGAGCAGTTTTTTTAAAATTGCCTGGGAAAGAGTCTAACCTCTGGGAGATCTTCGTTATCTAAACAATATATCCTGACATCACCATTAAGTAGCTAAACAAAGCCTGATCTACAACATATGTCTATTGAAGTTGTATCACCTGCTTGTGATATACTCTAGGTACAGTGATATTTCAAAGCTGATTTGTGATACTTGATGCAAAGATTGATACAAAATTCCAAGCACAAACATAAGCTTCACATAATAAAAGAAATGTGCGAAGTGTGTAACCTTAAGGCACCACAGTCACAAATCTTTCCAGGTATAACCCAACCAACATGGCAAAGCAGCTGTTCTTGCAGGCTTCCACATGTACCATTATTGTCGGAAATAGAGATTCTAACATCTAGCACCCCAGCTATCCCTTCCACGCATTTCATTTGATAGTTACAACAAGTTTTCGGAAATACATAAACAAATCTATGCAATTTTAAGCTATCATTTACTTTAGAAAATTGGCCAAATTATGTAGGGGAATAAAGTTACATGAAGAGATGGCAGATTTACTTCAGACCGGTAACCTACTTAGATCCAGCAGTCACTCACTGCCTCCTGCCAATGTTTGTTTAGGTGGCAGCAGTTTAGTTCGCTGAGTATCAACAGCCCCTCACTGGGCCATGTGTGGGAGACCAGCTCTGCTTTGCAGCTGGCTTGACACACAAGTCTCGCAGTAAACCACGGAGATTGTTTTGCTTAATGTGACACTTAGCAGCCGCATCCTTGCTCTGTCTGCAAAGCAGGCGGCTTTGTTAGGCAGCACTTTCAGAAGCCCTGGCTCAAATCCCCCTAGGTTATGAAAGAGTTCAAAGGTATCGCAGATCACACGCTTTGCCAGTTTAGCAGAAAGCAAGACCAACCTATAGTGCAATTAACTGACCCCAAGGTACCGATTTATCATTGGACAGAGTGCTTTATTAATGTTGAAACAGGTTGCTTGATATTACAATGCCCGTCTTTATAGGGCTTTGTCAGGGTGCTCCTAGAAAAGAAGCCACCAGCAGTATAGACGCCCTCTTCAAAAAGCATGACCTTATGAGCTACTTTTCGACACTGTAGTTGTCCTAGTTTACTACTTCTGCTCAGGCCTGCTGTGGGTGCAGATCTACCCACCCCCCACCCACCACCACCACCACTGCATGTCTCAAATTTACAAATTTTCCTTGCAATCTCCATATGAAAATAGGAACGTTTATTGACGTGGCTAAGGTTTTTGATTGCTGCTCAGTGAGGCAGTTCGAGCGGGGCAGCAGGTGTCGCAATTTTACAGTGACAGCAACAAGTCACCGTTCCTTCCTTCCTCCCAGGGACATGCTCCTGTACTGCAGCATCCTGTGGCAAAGGGGTGATTACTGAGGGAGGCGAAACAACAGCTCTTCACCAACAGCCAGGACCACAATGTAGGAAGTCTTCTGCCACCACATGAGAACAGGTAAGCAAGCCTAATTTTATTTTTTATTTTTGCATATGTTCTACATATTGCCCAGCGGCCTCTTGTTAGGAAAGGAATAGTCACTTTTTGTGGAGAAAATAAATAGCAAAATTGTATTTCCCTTTAGTGAAGTTCAGCAGTTTTTCCATGTTATTTGTTTTTAGGTCTCGCCTAGGCAGCGCGCATGCGCTGTCTCTCCGAGACATCTAGTGATCTATATGCGTGGGGAAACTCCGCCTATTACTTAGTAATTTCTCGCCGCTTGCCATTAGTTAACTTTTTTAATTTTTTTGTTAGCTGGCTTATTATTGGCTCTTCTGCTGACACGTAACTTCCGGTTATTCCGGAAGCAGCACCGCCTAACTACAGTCTCGTTACGTTCTCGTTTAAATTAGTGTGCACTAACATGCGCGCTACCTTCCTACAGTCTCGTTACGTTCTCGTTCTTGTTTAAAATAGTGCGCATTAACATACACGCGCTACCTTGCATAAATGCGTCTGCCAGGACACCTCCATTTATGCGGCCAGGACTGCATCCAGTTTCTCGCAGAATTGCGCCCGAGACCGCAGCCACTTTTGCGCACGTGAAGCGGTGCCGATTGCAGCAGTTTCTAGTTCGGATTACACCGTGAGCAGTGAGTAGATTGTAATGGTGAAAAGTCGTGTCGCAGGACATTGGTATGTAATAAGAAAGCACACGCAGATAGGCATGTGCAGTGCATAATGAGGCTTTCGCATGAGGAGGAGTGGGCTCACACCCACAGCCGTGGTGTTTGGTGATGTTCTCTGTGTGTGCGCGTGCAGTGGTACAAAGGCAAACATCCCAGGCTGTCTACGGTGCATTACAATGCATGTCAGTGAATCCAGCTGTCTTGTTTTTATACTCATTACGCAGTGCTCGTGTCCCCCTCAGACCCCCGCAGCTGCACTCTGCTCTGCACATTCCTCGCGCCCCTAATAACCTGGAAGAGTAAAAGAACGCCTTCATCCAGAACTGCCCCATCCCCTCACAAAACTGCCCCTTCATCTCTCCCTCATAAACACCCACGCTCTGATACGAGTGTCTAGCTGCCTTAAGGAAGCTGTTCGTGTAAGGGTTGTCAGCCTTCACCTCTATACATTTGTGCCCCGATTATTTCTAAAGTGTTCAATATATCTGTATTCATTCATAACGATGGGTCAAGTCGTTAACCAGTCGATACTCATTTATTCCAGTTCACGTTCATAAATAGAGATTACACACCGTAGAGTCTCTTGTACATCTAGTCCTACTGCCTAGACAAAGCCTTCGCCCTCTATATGCATGAAATGCCCTGGGAAGTACGGAAGATCAAACAGAACATTTCAAAGAACAGTAGCTAAAAACAACAAGCTATGGCATAGCCAATAGGTCTCGCCTTTGGGGCCTTATAAGTGTTTAGGCAGAGCTATTGACTTTGCCAATGTGTTTAAGCTGTGCTGTAGAGAAGTGTGGCTGCTGTGCAGCATGCTGAAAAGTTGTAATAAAAAAGTGCCAGAAGCATTTTTGTTACCTTATATATGACCAAAAAGGCATTATGTCCAACAGAACGACCATATTAAAACATTTATGTACAATAAAAAAAATTCCTCATTTTTCTTTTGTTCTTGCAATGCTGGCAACTTGTTTTTGCCTATTCCAATGGTTGTTTGTTAAAGTTTTTTTTTGAGGGGGCATAAACAATTGGAGGTTGAAGGTTGTGAACTAGTACCTGTATTATAACACTAGCAGCGGCCAGACGCTAGGGGAGAATCAACAGATGGCAGATTCCGAGAGCAGGCTGAGGTGGTGTTGAGTGATGTTGAGGTGGTAGTGGTAGTGGTAGTGGTAGTGGTGGTGGTGGTGGTGGTGACTGGTGCTGAGACGATGCTGAGGTGATGCTGAGTGATACTTAGGTCTTGCTGAGTGATGGTGATGTGGTGGTGTACTAGTGCAAAGGCGATGCTGAGTGATACTGTTGTGGTTGTGCTGAGTGATGCTGTGGTGGTGCTGAGTGATGCTGTGGTCGTGCTGAGTGATGCTGTGGTGGTGCTGAGTGATGCTGTGGTGGTGCTGAGTGATGCTGTGGTGGTGCTGAGTGGTGCTGTGGTGGTTCTGAGCGGTGCTGTGGTGGTGCTGAGCGATGCTGCGGTGGTGCTGAGTGGTGGTGCTGAGTGGTGGTGTGGTGGTGCTGAGTGATGCTGTGGTGGTGCTGAGTGATGCTGTGGTGGTGCTGAGTGGTGCTGTGGTGGTGCTGAGTGGTGCTGTGGTGGTGCCGAGTGATGCTGTGGTGGTGCTTAGTGATGCTGTGGTGGTGCTGTGGTGGTGCTGAGTGATGCTGTGGTGGTGCTGAGTGATGCTGTGGTGGTACTGTGCTGGGTGATGCTGGGGTGGTGCTGTGGTGGTGCTGAGTGACGCTGTGGTGGTGTTGAGTGACACTGTGGTGGTGCCGAGTGATGCTGTGGTGGTGCTGAGTGATGCTGTGGTGGTGCTGAGTGGTGGTGTGGTGGTGCTGAGTAATGCTGTGGTGGTGCTGAGTGGTGGTGTGGTGGTGCTGAGTAATGCTGTGGTGGTGCTTAGTGGTGCTGTGGTGGTGCTCAGTGAGGCTGTGGTGGTGCTGTGGTGGTGCTAAGTGCTGTTGTGGTGGTGCTGAGTGATGCTGTGGTGGTGCTGAGTGGTGGTGCTGAGTGGTGGTGCTGAGTGGTGGTGTGGTGGTGCTGAGTGGTGTTGTGGTGGTGCTGTGCTGGTGCTGAGTAAAAGCTGGGGTGGTGCTGTGGTGGTGCTGAGTGATGCAGTGGTGGTGTTGAGTGACGCTGTGGTGGTGCCGAGTGATGCTGTGGTGGTGCCAAGTGATGCTGTGGTGGTGCTGTGTTGGTGCTGAGTGGTGGTGTGGTGGTGCTGAGTGGTGGTGTGGTGGTGCTGAGTGGTGGTGTGGTGGTGCTGAGTAATGCTGTGGTGGTGCTGAGTGTGGTGGTGCTGAGTGATGCTGTGGTTGTGCTGTGGTGGTGCTAAGTACTGCTGTGGAGATGCTGAGTGATGGTGTGGTGGTGCTGAGTGGTGGTGTGGTGGTGCTGAGTGGTGGTGTGGTGGTGCTGAGTGGTGTTGTGGTGGTGCTGGTGCTGAGTGATGCTGGGGTGGTGCTGTGGTGGTGCTGAGTGATGTTGTGGAGATGCTGTGTGATGCTGTGGTGGTGCGGAGTGGTGCTGTGGTGGTGCGGAGTGGTGCTGTGGTGGTGCGGAGTGGTGCTGTGGTGGTGCGGAGTGGTGCTGTGGTGTTGCGGAGTGGTGCTGTGGTAGTGCGGAGTGGTGCTGTGGTGTTGCTGAGTGATGCTGTGGTGGTGCGGAGTGGTGCTGTGGTGGTGAGAGTGGTGCTGTGGTGGTGCGGAGTGGTACTGTGGTGTTGCAGAGTGGTGCTGTGGTAGTGCGGAGTGGTGCTGTGGTGTTGCTGAGTGATGCAGTGGTGGTGTCGAGTGATGCAGTGGTGGTGTCGAGTGACGCTGTGGTGGTGCCGAGTGATGCTGTGGTGGTGCCGAGTGATGCTGTGGTGGTGCTGAGTGATGCTGTTGTGGTGCTGAGTGATGCTGTGGTGGTGCTGAGTGATGCTGTGGTGGTGCTGAGTGATGCTGTGGTGGTGCTGTGGTGGTGCTGAGTGGTGGTGTGGTGGTGCTGAGTAATGCTGTGGTGGTGCTGAGTGGTGCTGTGGTGGTGCTAAGTGCTGCTGTGGAGATGCTGAGTGATGCTGTGGTGGTGCTGAGTGGAAGTGTGGTGGTGCTGAGTGGTGTTGTGGTGGTGCTGTGGTGATGCTGAGTGATGATGTGGCGGTGCTGAGTGATGCTGTGGTGGTGCAGAGTGATGCTGTGGTGGTGCAGAGTGATGCTGTGGTGGTGCTGACCGATGCTGTGGTGTTGCTGAGTGATGCTGTGGTGGTGCTGAGTGGTGGTGTGGTGGTGCTGAGTGGTGCTGTGGAGTTGCTGAGTGATGCTGTGGTGGTGCGGAGTGGTGCTGTGGTGGTGCTGACTGATGCTGTGGTGTTGCTGAGTGATGCTGGGGTGGTGCTGTGGTGGTGCTGAGTGATGCTGTGGTGGTACTGTGCTGGTGCTGAGTGATGCTGGGGTGGTGCTGTGGTGGTGCGGAGTGATGCAGTGGTGGTGTTGAGTGACGCTGTGGTGGTGCCGAGTGATGCTGTGGTGGTGCTGAGTGATGCTGTGGTGGTGCTAAGTGCTGCTGTGGAGATGCTGAGTGATGCTGAGTGGTGCTGAGTGGTGGTGCTTAGTGGTGGTGCTGAGTGGTGGTGCTGAGTGGTGTTGTGGTGGTGCTGTGCTGGTGCTGAGTGATGCTGGGGTGGTGCTGAGGTGGTGCTGAGTGATGCTGTGTAGATGCTGAGTGATGCTGTGGTGGTGCGGAGTGGTGCTGTGGTGGTGCTGAGAGATGCTGTGGTGAAGAGAGAGAATGAGAGAGTGTGGAAATAGTGAAAGACAGAGAAAGTGTGTAAAAAAGTGGGGGGGATCAAGAGAGACTGAAGAACTAAATGCCGAAAAAAAATAGCCAATGTTGCCTTCACAGAGAATGAACTTTAAAAAAAAAAGTCAAAGAATGAGTAAGAATAAACTTTAAATTAAACAAAAAAAGCCAATGTGTCCTTGTCCGGCCCCTCCTGCTTGCTCAGCCGTAGAATTGAATAAACTTTAAATTAAACAAGAAAAGCCAATGTGTCCTCCGGCCCCTCCTGCTTGTTCAGCCGTAGAATTCTTTGATGAAAGCCAGATGGCGCCTCGAGCAAGTGAGGTGAAAGCCACATGGCGCCTGGAGCGATGCGAGGAAAGCGTGTTACTGTACGCGTACTCGCATGCTCTAGGCCAGCCAAAAGTTGTGGTCGCATTTCTGCAAGCCCACTACAAAATGTCTCGCCCAGAGCCAGCGCTGAAGCGCTGGCTTTCAGGGCGAGACCTAAAAACATTGCCATTTACAATCTGTATAGCTCCAACAAATACAAGACCAATTGCAAAGTACAAAACATTGCCATTTACAATGCCAATAGCTCCAGCTCCAACAAATGCGAGACCTATTGCATTTCCAATGCTTGTTTAGGAAGTAGTTGAGGCCTGTAGGTCTAGGATAGGATGAAGGCTCTTGTCCTTTTCGGCACCAGAAAGTAGAGGAAATCGCAACCACAGCCTACTTCTGGTGGCGGTTTGACTGGGTCTGTGGCTACCCGACCCACGGGGGCAGAACTGCTGACTCATCTGCGCAGGTGTTGTGGAACTTACGCGGCTCTGTGGCTGGGGTAGGGTTGGCACGGTTGAAAGAGCCTTCCACAGCCATGGAAGGCAGCTGAGAGGACCAAGGACTTGCCGCAACCCGCGAGTCCTTAAGGCGCTCCAGCACCGTGACTGCCTCGTCTCCGAAGAGACCGGTGTCAAAGGGCAAGTACATGAGCAAAGCCTGGACATCCCCTGAAAAGCCAGATGTTCTCAGCCAGGAGTGGTGTCTAACAGCCACAGTCGTAGAAATCTCTCTGCCCAGCGAGTTGGTTGTGACTAAGCCACAACAAATGGCGAACTTTGCTGCATCTCTCCCATTTGTTACGGCTTCAAAGAGGACAACCCGGGACTCCTCCGGGACACGTGGAAGCACTTGCGCAACCATTTCCCACAAAGAGTGGGAATTACAGCCGAATAAGCGTGTAGTGTTCACTGACTGCAATGCAAAGCTAGCGGAAGAAAACATTTTCTTGCCTCAACTGTCCAGCCTCTTTGATTCCCTGTCCGGGGAGCGGAAGGGAACACGCCATGGGAGGTAGAGACTTGGACTACCAAGCTCTCTGGGGTGGGGTGGCTAGGCTAGAGAGCAAGTTTGGGTTGCCCGGGGCAGGGCGGCGGGCGATCGTCCTGTTCACAGGAACCCCTGTGCGGAGCTTGGACCATGTTCCCAGAAGGACGTCCGTGAAAGCTTAATTAAAAGGGAGCATGGGTTCCAAAGAAGAAGCTCTCGGCTGTAGCACCTCCGTCAAGATGTTAGACTGGACTGCCGCTGAAGGTAACCCTACGCACCACCATTGCGTAAGATGCTCCTTTCTCCGTAGCCTCAGTGGCGGGGGAGAAAGCATGCCAGTATCTGGAGAGGTATCCAGTCCGCTGGCTTCACCCAATTCCTTAGATCAGTTCATATCCTGTTCATAAGGCTGGTCTTCTAAAGAGTCAAGTGACCCCTCCCATTCTTCTCCCAATTCTAGCCCTCCAGAATAAGGCTCAGAAAACGCCTAGGACCTGTAGATCCAGTCAGCGCTGGAATCTGCGGTCAACGTGGCTCCAGCTGTGTCACTGGGAATCAGAATAGGGCTGGCACCACCAGTGGGCGCCGGGAGCACAGGCGTCGGTACCGGCACTGGGGAAGGTTACATTGGACGACCGACGCCGGTCCAGATCCATCTCCGGATCCATGGGGGACCATCAGCGCCAGGGCCGGAGTTGTGGCATAGAACCAGATGATCCCTCCAGGGGGCCCAAAGAGTAGGCTGCTCAAAAATGAGGCGCATGGCCTCATAGAATTCCTTTATTTGAGCGGGGGTTGCTCCGGCTCCCAGAAAAGCGGAAAGGAGTGGAGTCGGCCCAAGAGCAGGTTCTGGAGAATGAGGCCTTGAACACTGAGGCTCCTCCGTTGCGTCACTTCGACTTCTTGTGTTTTTGTGCCTCTTACCTGAATGCCCCGACGATCTTAAGTGGGAAGAAGAGGACTTGGGATTCTTGAAGCGGTGCCAGGACAGGGATCTTCGGGATCTCCAAGGAGTCTGCTGGGCTGCGAGCAGCTTCAGAGACCGCTCCCTCAAAGCCTTCAGTGCCATGGCCCGGCAGTCGAATACTACTTTGAGTCGTGGTCGCACTCCAGACAGCTCAGGCAGACCAACTAGGAATCCATCACTGACATGGCGCGATGACAGACCCGGCACAGCTTGAACCCCGAAGTCTTCCTAGAGGACGTTCCTACACACCAAAAAATGGGTCGACAAAAGGTCAAAAAATCCTGTCAAAAAGTCATAGAGGGTTGCGCATTTCACAGATCAGCGCTTGACTGGCACGGAAAGAAAAGAACTGACTTCAGCGTGCCGAGGTGGCTCCCATATAGGTGAAGCGCACGTCACTTCCGGCACGGACGATGTCACACAGAGCCGACCAACGCCACCTACCGTCGTGCAGGTCTGAGGGTATTGCTCGAAAAAAAATCTTCTGGATACAGTCTGACGCCTGGAAAATTTAAAGGTAAGGAATCTGTTGCTAGATGTCTCACTCAGATGCAGAGAGGCACCCTGTCTGATAAAACTGTCGGAAAAAAGGATAGTCATGCTTCAACTTGTTGTGTTTTTTATCTTCGTTTTTAACTGATGTGACAACTTTGGCTGAGAACAGGACCTTGAAAGTGGGTCTTCGACTGAGACCAGCTTTTACACTCCTTTGGATGATGTCCGGTGATGTGAATCTTGGCTTCACTATCCCAGATCACCTTGGAATTCACCTTGGCGCTTTCCTCCCAAGACTTTGAGTTGTGCAATAAAAACCAGGCACCAGAGACAAACCAGGTGGTGGTCGGTCACAGACATCTGTTTGTGACAGTCCTTGCAAAGTTTAAATCCTGTAGTCTTTAGAGGATATATATCCCTTGCACACTTGGAAATGTTGACAAAAAATGCTGTCAAATAGCAGAAAGGTTGAGGGAGTGACCTCTGGAACCACATCCTAAGGCGTGAAAAAAGGTACTAACGTCAGCATGCAGAGGTGCCAATTATATGTGGCTCTGGCACCATTTCCAGGGTGAGAGAATGTCGACGCAGAGCAGCACAACTCCATCTACTAATGCACACGGGAAATGCTAGAAAAAAAATCTCCAGACCTAGTCTGGCTTCCGGGGGTATTTAAACAATGTGAGGAACCTGTGGTTAGAAGTATCCATCAGAATTGCTTATTTTAATGCCGCCTGAAATACATAGTGGCTGGGGATGTAAGGTATTGGACGCAAGTATATGAAATTGCTTTGCCAATATGTTTCTATAAACAGGAGCCTCATCAGATCCCCAAACCCAGGATGCACAGCCAGTAAATCAGTCGACAGAGTTCAAGTGAATTCTTCAGGTTTAGTTCTTTGTTTAGTCCATACTTAATTCAGTTTAGTCCATTCATTTTCCATTCTTTACTTTTTTCAACACTATATTCCACAGTGCTCTTCGTGCTTTTCTTCAGAACATAAAGAGATTCACTGTTCTTCATAACTCGAGTTCAAATGTCAAGACCCAATGCAGTTCGGGCTCACTTGCCCTTCCCCTCTTTAGGGGTCACTAAGATGCAATGCAAAAAAATTATTTGAGAACCCTCAACTACCAGCGCAAAAACAGACATTCTACTGTTATATGTCACTCCAATTATATCAACTACCCACCACTGTGTGTAATCTGAAAGAAAAGAAAAAAAAAAATGTAAAAAAAACGAACCCATGCGTGCATCTAAAATACCGATGTATAATCCCACGTGTTTTACTCAACATAACCGTGAACCTATTTGTGTCAAATCCTTATGTGCAACATGCTAGAAACCACCCATGCGTTCACTAACAACCAAAAGCATAATTAAAGCAAAAGATGTACCTGGCTGCAACGATATGCCACGTCTCCAAAGTGAAAAGCGGTGTTTGAACCAACGCAAATGTGCAGAGAGTTTTTGAATAAAACCATGTGATGTCATCACGTGACAACCATCCCAATGAAAATAGACAACACCCTGTATTTTCTCAATCCACATCCGTGCACTAACGCAGTTCACCACTTCTAAAACATGCTGTGCGTGAAAGACATCTCCTGACCATGACGAACTTAAAAAAGTAAATGATTGAAATGAAGCTGAACAAAACATAACAAATGCAAACTAAACAAGCATTGGCATAGCCAATAGGTCTCGCCTTTGGGACCTTATAAGTGTTTAGCCATACAACAGTTGATGTTGTTGCACCAAGGATATTGTGCTGCATAACTAAATACTTATAAGGTCCCAAAAGCGAGACCTATTGGCTATGCCAATGCTTGTTTCCTCTTTCTAGCACACATTGAAAGAGGAAAACGCCTCAGGGTATTATTTTTGTGCAGGACGGGACACCTTCCTGCACAAAACAATCCACTGCTACAATGCAGTCACTCTTGCACCATGGTGCAAGGGTGCCTGCGTTGTCGCTAGGCAGCCAAAGGGGCGCCAGTGCAGGGGAAAAGGCAGGAATGTGCCATATTGACTTAAATACAGCGCATTTCTTCCCTTTCCCTATCACCCAGTGCAGCACAGCTAGGTGACTTGCTGCGCTGCACTGCATGACTTGGCCATAAATGCGGCCCAGTATTTTTACACAATGGCACTACCTGGTGCAATGACATTAGAGTGAATGTGTATAATGTATACTTCTATCACACAACACACAAAGTCAACTGCTGCTTGCTGGGCGTTAGGAGTAAACGTAATCATTCATTAAAATTGTAGATAAAATGTAATCATATCAGAAAATATTTAGGCCTTTGTATTTATTTTGAGGTTGTAGTAGCAATTTGTATATTTGTTTTGCATGCGTTAGTACCAGCTTTCCATGGTACCACTTCTTGCGATGTGACTTCCTGTGATGACTGCATGTGATGCCACTGATTATGGTAATTGTCTGCTACCTGCTGACCAGCTGTTGTTGTCCGTCACAAGAAAGCTAGCACCTCCTAAATCCACCAACCATGGGGGTGTGCTGCAGCAGCACTGGGTGATGTGCGGAAGGGAATGACTGGGTGGATGGGCACCAGCAGGGTACAAAGTGATATGCAGTAGCGGACCATGGAGCGAAGTATGTCTTGGCTGTTTTGGTAATACTAAGGCCATTTGACCAGTGACAAAGAATAAATAAAATCCACATTGATGATGCAGTTTAAGTTAAAGAGTGAAGGAACAGATAAAACAACAAGAAGGAATTAATAAAAGCAACAGCAGTGTTTAGATAATACGATGTAGCTGTTCTGGTGACAAGGAAAGAAAAGGCTACATTGGAGAAACCATTTACCATAGTCAGCATGAAGGAGCCGAAAAAGGAATAAATAAAAGCAAAGAGAGGACACAGCCAAAGCTGAAACCGAGCAAGATGTGCCCCTCTTACACTCTGGATGCCTGGCTCCCACAATAACCCTACGCTTGGGCTCTGCAATGAGATTAGTGAAGGAGCAGCATTTATACGATAAATAAACCTCCTCACCTAAGCAACACCACGAAAGCTGGTGAGGCAGATCGAACTGTACGGCGAGGGAATCCGGGCACGCTGCTCGTGCCATGTGCCCTGGGTGAGTGGTCCTGGAGTGAGTGGTGGGCAAATAGGGAACAACCAAGGTAGAGCACTGGCTTGCAGAGCTGGCATAGCGGCACCATGACTATTTTCAGCCCAGAAGATGACAGAGCCGGGCCTGTCACAGATGTAGGACGAACCTGGCAAGGCCTAGCCCTGCTCACCGGAACCGGAGTGAATGTACGAGCGGGCAGGCCCTTGCTGAAAAGTACCAGGTTCTGCTGGGCCATGCAGCCCAAAGCAAAGACTAGAGATAAAGAATCAGTGGAGGACATTGAGAGTGCCATACACCAGGTGGCAGTCATCACATTAGGGTGCTGCAAGATCGCCCCTGCCTACCCAAAACCAGCACAAGCGCGCGCCTCGCGCGGCAGCAGGGGGAGGGGGCCTGCGCGATTCCCTTGCGGGAGCGTGCAGCAAGGCGCGATTATTGTGACAGTATGGCGCCACCATATGGCGCCGCGCGCTCCCGCAAGGGAATCGCCAGACGTGCACGCGTTGCCATTGCAAGCAATGCAACGCGTGCACGTTTTTGCCCCCAAAGCTGTGCCGATAGCTAAAGGTCTCTCCTATGCAGCGCATGCGCGCTGCATAGGCGAGACCTAAAAAAGCTTGGGCACATGCGAAAACCTAATAGGACTAGGGTTATCAATTATGTCTAAATTAAAAATGTTTTTAGTTTTAAAACACAGTCTAAACTATAATAACGCTAAATACGAGGTAAAGGAGTTCAAAATGTGTGAAACAAAATACTTGGAACATTATATATGCTACTTCTTCCTGCTTCCAGCAAACTTCGCACAGGATTTTATAGTCTCTGCGAGCACCAGTTAGACATGTACATGCAGAGCACAGATCGTTGACATCAACTTAAGAACTTAAGAATTACAAGCCTCACTACACTTACATCTTGACGTTGGTCTAAAATGAACCACAACATTGACTCACAGGACAGACTGCAACTAGCCCATCAACTCTGCATAATACAGAGAATGATCCTCAGTAAATTCCCATCAATCCCTAAAGCCCTGCATATCGACAGCATCCGAGACTTTGCTACCATCATACCAGCAATGCTTCTCTCAGTCGCACCTTCCTACTCAATCTGACCTTCCCCAAACCAGAAGGTTGCCGGCCCTGACCTGCATTAGCCAGATGGAGTTAAAGGTCAGTCCGACTCCTCAGGGGTCAAGAAGGGGAAGCATTGTGCACAGTGATAGGTTTAGTTATCTTCTCCCCTCTCTTCGAGTCTGAGGGCTGCAGCTCTCCGAAGGCAGCATCCCCAGGCGTCATTGCACAGAAGAAGGGGTCTGCACTCTGCTTTAACACAACGCCACACACATTACAGTATGTACTGAATGATTACATCTGTCAGTGAGACTTCTCTTTCACGCAGCATCACAATTACACACGAAAATGGCACACTGCTTAGTCAATATAACGACGTGTCTTTATTACAGCGTGACAAGCAATAAAATACTTCACATTAACGCGTGTATTTGGAACTCCACACCCGGCGTTATAAAAAATTGAAGTTGATATACACACCCCAATGGTTTGCTCTGCCTCACCCTTGAAAGCATAGAAACCAAGCATTTGCAATGCAATAGGTCTCGCATTTACGCAATTTTAAGCTATTGGCATTGTAAATGACAATGCCTTTTATTTATGTTCTAAAAAACGAAAACAAAAATATAAGGCATTGTCATTTGCAATGTCAATAGCTCAAACTTGAGTAAATGCGAGACCTATTGCATTGCAAATGCTTGTTTAAATAGCAGACTTCTGCCACTGGGGTGGCATCACATTTTTTCCTCACGTTATGTCATTCTCATATTGTTTATGTAATGCAAAAAATGCTAATGCTACTAAGGGAGTAAAAAAAAATGGGGTAAAAGTGCACTGCTTGCTATGTTACTCAGTTTTTGCATAACACACTTCTGTGACTGTTATGGCTTCGTAGCGCTAGTAACTACTGCCGCTTTTTTTATACTGATGTTGTTAACTCATATTGGTAGGACAGTGCTTAAATAACTCATGCTGCTTTTCAAAGTACCAAAGAACATAAGGAGGCCTATTACGATGTCTGTCGTAAGGCCTCCAACCTCAGGTCAGAGGCCTTACAACTGACATCATTGGTTTCAATTCCGACTGGCTGATTTTGATTCAGCCAGTCGGAATTGAAACCGGCCAGTCATTCTGGCTGGCTTCCGACTGGCTCATGGAGCCCGTCGGCCAGTTGGAACCGGCATGTAATCCAAATGGATGGCTGTTTACGCCGTCCGGATTACGATGCACGGTTTCCTCACAGAGTTTCCAGGCCAGCCTTTACGACATGGAAAGCGTGTTTGGGGACCCCAGGGCCCCCTTTCCCTTGCGGCCTCCAGTTGGAGGCTGAGGGGGCACCTATTGTGCCTTCGTGTTAATCCCTGCACCCCATGGCAGGCACATTAAGGTGCCGCCACGGGGTGCAGGGATTAACACCACCTTCCATTTCCCTATGGTAGCATGTTCTACGGTTGGTTTACGGCTGTACCACATGCTTCCATAGGGAAATGTCGGAATGCGACTGAACAGTGTTCGGTTGCATCCTAATCAGGTGGTCGGGACCGCCGACTGGAGGTCTGTTGGTCCCGTTTGCGAGACGGTGTCATCCGCCCGACATCGTAATCGGCCCCTAAGTGTTATGTTTTTTGTCTGTTCCAAGATTTTCAACCTGTAATGTGGGCATAAGTGGTGTTCTAAACTGGACAGGTCATAATCTGTGGTCCCAGAAGGGGGCTGCCCCATCACCTTTAGCAACTCTGGGGGATATTCACAAGAACGTGCGATAAACATCGCCAAAATAGGTTAACGCAATTTTCCATATCGCCATCTATCGCGGGAAAATAACTCCGTGTTAACGTGGCATTCTCAACACGGCGGTAACATGCGATAGTACCCCGATAACGCGGCAAATGTCCGCGATAACAGTAATAGGACGGTGATAAAAATCCAAACCCAAACGTGAAAAAAGTTGCGATGGGCCCAACCGCGATAAGACAAACAGTGAAAAGCAGCGCCAGGCCTGCAATTCACACACGTCAGGCGTGAAAAACCACTACAAAAGCAGGAAAAAAAAACACACAAAAAATCAAACTACAGTGAAGCACAACGAAGGCAGCCAGAGCAGGTACAGAGGAACCAGAACCCCACAAGCCCCCCGGAGGACCAGCCTGGGACCTCGGGGTCAGGGAAGGGCAAGGACAAGAAGAAGAGGAAGACACGGTTCAGTCCGCAGGAAAACAGGATCCTGATCACGGAGGTGATAGAACACCATCAACAACTGTTCATCACCTCCACTGTGTCATTGGCAACAAAAAATGGAATATGGCAGTCCATCATGGACAAGGTGAATGCAGTCGGAGTGCTGAGGAGGACAATGGACGAGGTCAAGAGGCGCTGGAATGATGTGAAGCGCAAGACCAAGCGGAAACTCGCAGACAACCAGAAGGCAGCAATGCAGACTGGAGGTGGGAGTCCAGCGCCACAGGAGGAGCTGGATGAGATGGAGGAAATGGTGTCCACAGTCATCAGTGGGGAGACGGTGGCAGGAGTTGGGAGACCGGATACTGCTCAACATGACCCGACACAACAGCAACAGGGTGAGTAACCACCAGGGACTGGGGGGACGGGGGGAGATGGGCACAATGGCACAAATGCACAACTAAGTAGAGCACATCTGCGGACAAACCATGGCCAAGAGTTACAACTCCAACCAAGAGCCCAATTTACCCAAGTCTGCAACATCACAGCACTGCATAAGCACAGAAGTGAAAGCCACACCGCCTGAAAGGGATAAGGGCCAGCCAATTCAGAGCTGAAGGGACAACTCACCTACAATGCAGCACACACACATAAGATCCAGAGCACCGCAACATTTACAACAATGTTGAACAAACAGCAACACCAGCACAATAGAACAGAGGACACAACTGCTTCCGCTTGTGTGTGGAAAATGGCCATTCGAATGTGGCACAGCAGGAAACTGTGAGATGATAATGTACTAGTACAACCCCACATCTCTGATGGTGTAGTAATGCATATATGGCAGTGACCCAGATAGGCAGTGAGACACACATTGTCATACAAATCAACACTCATCACAGCTGAATACAAGTGAAGGTGCGTCGACTTTATTAGCATATGCCTGTCAGTACGGGCAAGATAAGTGCCACAACATGCAGACCAATGCAGCAGTATGTCAGAACGTGGAACGTTGCCAAGCGCCGCTGTCCGCTCTGGGGGAGTGCCGCACAATTCACAGGTGTGTGTTTACCCGCGTTGTTGTCCGCTCATGTATTCGGAGTCCAGGCGAATGCAGCCATGTCCACTGTCGTCGTGGGAGATGTGACCAGAACCCCAAGTTCCAACAATGTGTCGGGACATGTGCAATGTGTTCCAAACTGTTGTGTCTGCAGGTACATAGTTACACGTCCATGAAAGCAAGTGCAGCTTCGTAGGCAATCATTTCCAACATGAGGTCGTTGTCGACTTCATCGAACAGGACGGCGAGGCAAACCATTAGCAGGTCCGGACAGATGTGCTGCATCCACCCCCTTTCACCAATTAGCACTACAGCCCAATAGGGGAGCGGCTCAATGTGGTCACTACACACGAGGAGTTCTGCAATCTCCCAGGTCCAGCTGGCAGCATGTATGCCAAGTATCCAGGCATCCCGTAGACAGGTGTCACGGTGACACTCATGGTCGTGGGCCAACAGGGGGCGCGCACACATGTCGAAATCCAGTTCGGCTACCGTCCTGTTGGATAGGCAGACATCCATGGACCACTCGAATATGCACGAGCGACAATGCAACACAGGCTGAACGCAGGTGACGTTCGCAAGGCGGAAATCTTAGACGGTAACTGATCTGCAGCACTACCAATGGCAGTGCCCCCAGTAAATGCAGCATACGTGCACGGTACAGTTCCACATGATAGGGGTTGTGCATGTGTCTGGGATGTTCTGCCATTGCGTTAGTGGCTCTGGTTGAAGCGGCACTGTTCTGACCTGCGCCAGTTCTGTGAATGAAATGCCACAGCTCGGATCAATGAGCAGTGTTTGTGTGCAATGGTTGTAGGCCTGGGATGGTGTGGGAGTAAGTGTGAAGGCCATTCCATGCAAGAAAACTTCGAGCAAGGACTTCTGTGTGTGGGGTGTGTATACGTTGGTCTGTTGTCGGGCTGTGCGTAGTGTGGGAGTCGTCATCAGCTGCTATAGTATCTGTCAGGGGGTGCCGGGCACATGCAATTCCGAGGTCGGAGGTGCGGATGTGCTTCCGCCTGATAGTTCAGACAATGGAGCTTTCATCCCTAATGTTAGTTTGTCATCTGCTTGCATTCAGGAAATATGTGGAGGCTTGTTGGGGGTGGGGTGGGATGTCTGGGACTTGGGAATCATGTATGACAAACCTAGCATGTGGCAAATGAGCGGCCTCACTGTGTGTTACGTTGCCTCACAGTTGCTCCTCCCTCCCCCCGAGCCTTTTTACTTTTGTGCGCTGCGTGGTTGCATCACTTGCACTCCTACGGCACACCATTGTCATGCCTGTCTGCGCATGTCCACAAGCCTGACAACGACACTGTGATGTTGGCCGTTGAGGGTGGGCGCCCACGTGAGTGTAGGCCTATGGTAAGGACAGGCGGACACAGGTTTACAGTTCATGGCTGGCTGTACTCACGATGCGATTGAGGCTAGGCATTTGGCTCATGCTGCGGCTATACAGATACACACAACACTTGTCATGTATGAGCCAAGACCCCGAGCGGTCTTGCGCTCCTTCATGACTCTGTACGTGCGAGCCCGCCCTCCGGGTGCGTGCTGCATTGCAACATTGACGATTGTGGGCCGGGTGGCGTCCACACTACAACAGAGACACACACATTACGTACTTCCTTGTCCAGGCCAGAACTGAACCCCCGGGCAAAATCTTCGAACCCCTACGCTGGACTGGCGTCCGCCGGCCCAGCCCTCTCTGCTTGCGCATACAGGGGGGGAGGACGAAGCTACATGTCCAAGGTCTTCCCCACTGCCTGAGGTGACATGGTTGCATCCGCTGTCCACAGCACAATGCAATGTGGTCGGGCCCGGGCCCATCATGCATACATAATGACCACACGGACACACTTGGTTAAATAGTGGAACTGGCTACGGGCACGTGCGCCCGGCCCCTTTTTATTACCAGGGTCACATGTCCAGTGACGCCTGTGCTGGATGGGTGTGGGGTGCGTGTGAGCCAGCCCTCAGGGAGTGGTTGGTGCTGGCAACAACTAGAACAGTGAACATCGGATCACACACAGTAGATTCAATAGTAAATGGTCCATGACTTGCAGTTCACTGAGGTAGGGGCACCAGAGCTGAGCGTGCTCATGTGAAGGATTGATCATGATTGTGTACCTTCGGGATATTCCTGCTGCAGCTGCAGTGGGGTGTGGTACACCTGCCTCATCTTCATCGTCATCGTCCCAGGTCTTCTCCAAGGCCTGAGGTGACATTGTTGCGTCCGCAGTCCACAGCACACGACTCAATCATGAAGGGGCCATGAGTTGGGGTGCATAGAGTTAGTGTCACCTGATGCGCTCAGCGTGTGCGCAGCCAACGATGATGGGGTGTCTTTGCAGGTCAGGATGTGACATGTGAGCCCTGCTGACCGCAGTGTAGGCCGGAGGCAGTGGTCAGCAAGGGCCGACGGCCACGTGGCGTCGACTTGTGTTGCACAGGGTCAGTGGCACCTGGAGCGCTCAGCAGGTGCACAGCCAACAATGATGCGTCGTCCGGGTGGGCTGCCCTGGAGGCAATGTCTGTTGCCTACTAAACTCTGCCATCAATAACTCACAACTAAAGTTGACTAGGGGGACCTGCTGACCGCAGTGTAGGCTGGAGGCAGCAGTCAGCAAGGGCCCACGGCCACGTGGCGTCGACTTGTGTTGCACAGGGTCAGTGGCACCTGGAGCGCTCAGCAGGTGAACAGCCAACGATGATGCGTCGTCCGGGCGGGCCGCACTGGGAGCAATGTTTTTTGCCTACTGAATTCTGCCTCAACATTGCCACGTGGCGTCGACTTGTGTTGCACAGGGTCAGTGGCACCTGGAGCGCTGAGCAGGTGCACAGCCAACGATGATGCGTCGTACGGGTGGGCCGCCCTGGGGGCAATGTCTGTTGACTAGTGGTTTCCTCCATTAACAGAAATGGTGCACGATTTGAATTGCGGGACTTGCTGACCGCAGTGTAGGACGAAGGCAGTATCCGGCACACACATGACTCCGTGTTGCTGTGCCGCTGGCTGCGCTGGGGGCCTGTGTCGCGGAGTCTGGAGGTCACGGCGGCGGACTCGTGGCAGGGTGAGGTGCGCCGCCTTGGCAGATGCGTTGCCCATCACGGAAGAGAACCACGCCCAGAGCCCCGGCCTTTTTATCCGCACTCCTACGCTGGAGTGGCGTACGCCGGCCCAGCCCACTCCGCTTATGCTTACAGGGGCGGACGGCACAGCTACATGTCCAAGGTCTTCCCCACTGCCTGAGGTAACATGTTTGCGTCCACTGTCCAAAACACTACAAATGCCAGCAGTATATGTCCACATGGACATGTCTGTGCTCTGCATTCTGAGGTCTGTCCAGCACATCACCGCCACACTTGGCATTGTGTACATTCATCTTCATGGGTGAGTTGCCTCCTTCACACATACTTGGTTCCCACCTCTCCCCACATTCTGCACTTGTGTGGCTGAGGGGCCATGCCGTTTTTGGAAGGTCTGCTGTCTTGTCCTACGCTGCCTCGGTGGTAGTCCTGGGGGGAGGTGCCCGGAGGGGGGGGGGGCCTGGGAGTGGTGGCGGTGGGTGTTGTGGCCCTCTTGGGTCTCCAAGCTGCATGTTCATTGGCTCCATGGCATCTGTGGGTCTTCAGATGTGGCTCTGGGCTGGGCTCCCTTTCATACTGCAGGTAGTCGTCCTGCTTAACACCAGCAAAAGGCAAGTGTTAAATCCCTGCAGCTAACGCGCCTTATCGCCTGTTCTTTGTTCGCATCGCAGATCTGACTGGTCGTTGAGAATCGGGCGAAGTGGTGTTTTCGTGTGTTTTTGCACGGGAACGCCTACTCTGCATATCATTAGCGTTAGTTGTTGCACTCATCCGTGGCGTTGTTTTTTGCGGTAGCTATCACAGGGAAACTGGCGATGTAGGCAGTTTGCACCAGCTTGTGAATGGGGTGATAGATCTATCACCACTTTTGCGGTGCTAAAGTGCCGATAAATTGGCGATAAGTCCTTGAGAATATGCCCCTCTGTCTTCTTCTCGTGCACTATTAAAGAGCCTAAATTGTAAAAAACATTCTGATGAGATTTTGGAAGCCTCAAACGAAAGTTCACAATCACCCATCAGCCCCCGATCTCCAATCTTAATGTGGGCATAAGTGGTGATCTGAGCTGCAGATGCCATAATCTGAGGTTCCAGAAGGCGTCGGCCACCCTCATCTTTAGCTTCTCTGTCTTCTTCTCATGCATCTTTAAAAATGTTATTTGCCTTCCATCCCTAGATGACAGTAAGACACTCTCCCAGGCAAGTGACAGAACTGGACCAAGGCTGATTTGGTCTCAGCAACAGCTGAGCATCATTTGCACGGGACTTTGAAACCAAAGCACAAAAGCAGATGCCTCAGTTGTCCCATATAAACATTTAAAGAATAGGAAAGTAAACAGAGCTATTTGGAACTCCGGTCATCCCCAGATGCACAGATGAGAAAAATGGATGAGGGGAAATCACCTAGGTGCAGTCACTCAAGAAGGATTTTAAACAAAGCAGAGCAGAATCAACCAAAAACCCTGGGCAAGTGATAGCCAATCAAAATTTCAAAGTTGCTAGTATTGCAAACTGCAGAAGGATCTAAAAATAGCAGTCCTGGTAGACGCTACTCATCCAGAGTGAACAGCAAAATATATCTAGAGATCTAGAGTTGTGAAATGAGCAGAGGCATGCCTGTAAACTATGCAGCAGATTATAATCTTCCCGTTGAAGTTAGCTAAATGTTTCTCCATAGTTTTTTTTAATTGAAAGGTTAAGAGTGACAGGCCTATTATTTTTCATGCAAAATCAACTTTTTCAACTACCTCATACAGGCTTGAGGAACCTACCTTGAAGCTGGAAGATTATGTCACAGATAGTAGGAGTGAATATGTGTCCTAGCACTTTCAAGATGGAAACATAGAAGATTTGAGTCTGTAATTCTTGGCAAAACCCTAAATGAATAAGTAATGTGCTCTGAGATGTAAGAAGCTTCGGCTGCATGCAGGCATCACTTATAATGGTTGATCTGTCTTTTATAGGCTGATCTAATCTCCATAGCAACTCCAAAGAATAAGCATTCTGTCATCTTCTCCATGTCTTTCTAGCTGGGAGGATGTCCACCCCAAGTTCAGCAGAAATCCACAGATTACAATAACTCCAGCTGGATGAAGGGATTGGGTGAATATGCTGGGGAATAGATGACCTCCTGAGGGGCAAAGTAAAAAAACCACCAGCTGCTGCTCTCCTATCCAATAGGCCAGCATGCTCCAACTAAATCAAGGGCGTGGTCTGATTTAAACCTTCTGCAGAGTTTGGAGACCACATTCTCTGCTGGAGAGAGGTATCTGCTTGAGATGTCAGGATGAATTCTAAAAGTGTTTTGAAGTGGCCTGTCCAGATTACACGTTGGAAAGTCACATTATATATAACCACTGGATTGCCAAAGACTATAATCTCCTTCATGAGATGATGCATCAACAAACTGTTTATGGACTGCAGTTGAGAGGTCAGCACTCAGAAGTCACATGTGTGTAACTGTAATATAATTAGTGTGTGCCCGTCCTGTTATTGGAGTGAAACTGTATTGACAAGTGCCCCAGGTGCAAAGATTTGTCAAGAATGACAGGACCTGCATATCCGCTGAAAGGTATTTTAGAATCACCATTAGAGATGACACAGCAGAAGGAAATCATATACAGAGGTGGCTCTGGAATGGAACATTACCATCCCTGCTCCTGCACAGTTTGTTTTTGTAAGAAACTGAATTTTTGGTTGGTGGGGTGGAGCGGAAGCCCCTCTGAGGCAACAACCACAATCCTTGTCAGGGTGTACCATGAGAGTCACTAAATTAACCTGTGCTTAACCCTTTGGTAGCTTGGAACAAAAGCAGTCAGACTTAACTTAGAGGCAATGTGTAAAGTATTTAAGAAGCAGGCAAACAGTAATAAAGTGAAAACACAACACAAGAAACATCCCAGACCAATGTATTACAATAAGGAAATTTCTAATATATAAAATGATACCAGAACGATAAAAATCTAATAGGTGGAACCGGATATATGCAATTTTCAAGTTTTAAATACAAACAGTGCCTAAAAGCACAAAGGGCCATTCGCAAGTCATCTGGTTGCGCTAGACGGGGGAAAGACACAAATTCAGGCCGACTATGATGGATCGTGGGTCAAATACATGGATGAGGTTAGTCCAGCTGAAAAGTTACCTTCAAAGTCTGGTGCAAACGTTCTGTTCACTTTGGAGGAGGCTACGAGGCGAAGGCTAAGCGTCACTAACAGTTGTGTTGTAGCACGATACGCAGGATGGGCGTGGTGCTGTCTACACTGTAGCGTGAAGAGCTGGTGGGGCATGGTGGGTGGTCATTGCTGTATCTTTGTGTTGGCGGTCACCAGGGTCTGTCATTACTGTAGCGCGAAGTGCAAGTGCTATGTGGCAGCTCGCTATGGATAGTCATTGTCAGTGTGAAGAGCATGTTTCATTGGAGCTTTGTGTTGGCGGTCGTCGAGGGCAGCAGAGTCGTGGCATGAACAGGCCCATTCATGGTCACAAGGGGCCCAAACTCTAGGATTTTACCCTTTTCTTTCAGGAGGAGCTTCCACTAATGTCAGCCAAGGATCCAGGACCTGGGGGAACACCTCTTGGGGATCAGGGTTCACTCCAGCAAATGCCAGCAGCAGATCTGAGGCAGGTCCAGTTGCAGGTACAGACATGTCCAGTTGCAGTAGGTCAGCTGGATAGTTGCAGGGAGTCATCTGAAGCTTGTTGTGACTCTGTACCTCAAACAGGAGGTTAGCCAACTGACCCTTCAAGTCACTCTGGGCAGCCAGATATGAAGGCAAGCAGGTCCAGTCTTTCTTCTCAGACAGCAAGGCAGTCCTTCAAGCAGGAGGCCAGTCCTCTGGCAGCAGGGCAGTCCTTCTTCTGAATATTCCACAGGCCCAGGAGTGTTCTGATGAGTGGCTCAGGAGATCCAAAATGTATACCTGGGTCCAGCGTTCATGTGGAGGGGATTCCCTGTCCTACCCTCTCATCTAGTTCTAGAAAATTATTGCCCTACTCCTGTCAATGTGCCAGGCTGTCAGGGGTGACAAAATGCAGGCCTGGCTTGTTGCCAGGTTCTTTTGGGTGTGCATGAGGCGAAGCCCTTTGAATTGTAAGTGGGGCTGGGTACAGCCCTCCCCAGTCATCCTGCCAGGATAGCCCATCCTGTCTTCACCTAAGCTCCCTTTGCATTACTGTCATGAAGCAATAATTAAACCAGAGCAGTAGAGCCAATCTCAATCATGCAACCCAGGTCACCGAAAGAAGGCACAGATGGTTGGGACAATAAAATGCCAACTTTCTAAAAGTTTAGAATTTCAGAACTTAAAATCTGACTTCACTATTAAAGAGGATTTTAAATTATAGTTCATTTGAGTTAAAACAGCAGAACTCTATCTACTCCCAATCTAAAGTTAGCACATATTAAATGTAATAAGGTAACCCAGTGTTAATCAATGGGAACGATAGACCTACCAACAGTGAAAAACAACTTTAGGAATTTTTCACTGTCAGTACTTGTAAAAATTTAAGTACACACGTCCTACCTTTTAAATACAATGCACCTGGCCCTATGAGCCTTTAAGGCATACCTTAGGCGTGACTTATAAGTATGAAAAAAGAAGATTTCGGCCTGGCAAAAGTTTTGTTTTGCCTGGTTGAAAGGGCAGTTTAAAACGGCACTACAGGCTTAGACAAACTTTTAAAGTGCTACCTAGATGCGCCACTTTCTAAATATGGCGCAGTGTGTCCCATTTTTTACGCCGCAGCTCTGTCACAAAAAGTGACGCAACGGCGGCATAAGGGTCTCATAAATAAGGCCCAGTTGTCCCACCAGCAAGGTGGGTGACGAATTTGAGGATGGTGGATAGAGCCCTAACCCCCGATGTGGGTGTCATCTACCAAAGTCAGGAGAGCTGAGAAATATTCATGCTCGTATTGGTTGCTAGTGTCTAATTGCCTGCGTTGCCACCTATACTACAGATTTCCCAAGTTTTTTTGAAGAATCTACACTTTAAGCTCTCCCCCTCCCCAATCTAATCAAATAGTGCTTCACCTATGCCATTTTAGCTGCCTTATCATTGTCACTGAATTACAGAACTCAGCCTGTTCAAGGTTTTGTATATTTAGAGGATGTTAACCGAGGCCTGTTCAGCTGCCTCTTCCATAACTTTAGTTATTTTCTCTATTGTAAAAGTAGACAGAGACATTACTCAAGAAAACACACTTTATTTATTACTTTTTAGATGTTCATTTATCGATTTGACTATTTTCATGAAAAAACACAGCGCAGTGTAACTTATCAACTTAGCATCGTTTCACATTGCCGAGGTAAACTAATTTGGCTGCCTCGTGTATGAATTTCTTATTTCCCACAAGCAGCATCAGATGACATCTAACTAATTTGAAAGTAAAAAACTCGTACATGCAGCTCATATGAGAACATTGATTAGAACTCATTAGACTGTTGGATGAGATTCACATCAGCAAACATATAGACTGTTTGTTGGAGAGGGTTATCCGGGCCCGTGAAGCAGAAACGCGTTTTTGTCTCATTTGATTTGCCAAAGAACGGAGCAGCTATTTTGTGAATAATTACCTCTTCAATGAATTCTCAATTACATCCTTTCACAATAATTGCAATTATAACTGCCATTTATAAAACTCACATAAACTAATGAATTCTCCTGCTGCTGTCATGGTAAATAAACTCTTCTGCTCTCTATCAGTGCAAAAGGGGTAGCATTGTCCCTGGAGACAAAAAACGTGCTCGTGAAGGGGAGTAGCTTCCAGGGAGCTGGAACACCCCCTAATATTTTCTCACTTCGGGCTACTGATATGATCCTTCGGTCCACGTGGATGATACTCTCACTCACTGAAGCAACTCTCTTAGGTGGAGCAGCGACGTACGTGCGGTGTATTGACAGGGCTCAGGGCAGCTTGGCCCTTGTGTTTGTGATCTGTAAGCGTGTGCGTAAGCACGTCATGAAATCTCGTGGCTGCGTGTAGGCACCCTGATTGACCCGACGCACAATGCGCGTCCAGGACAGAAGCAGCATCTGTGTAATCTTTTGCCAGTGGTGGCTCTTCCGCTAAGGCGAAGGAGCGTCGCCCCACTGCTAGGAAGCAGCAAAAGAAAGGAAACAAGCATTTGCAATGCAACAGGTATCGCATTTTCGAGTTTAAGCTATTGGCATTGTAAATGACAATGCCTTTTATTTATGTGTTTTAAAAATGTCCAAGCTGTGCATAAACACGCACTTTGTACTTATAGTCCTTGCTTACAAGCAAGGCTGTCGGTAAAACAGGTGCAGTTACTGCCACCCTTGCTTCTTGTAAGCAACGACTATAAGTACAAAGTGCGTGTTTACGCACAGCTTGCACGTTTTCAAAAAACATAAATAAAAGGTGTTTACTAATGGGGGTCTCTAGTTGGCAATGGCTGGCGCCACTGTCAAATAGGGACCCTTCTTCCTAAGTCAGGGCAAGTGGGCTACCCCCTTTGATAACCCCTGCTCAACCCTGTGGTAACGTAGCACGAGCAGTTAGACCTATCTCAGAGGAAGTGTGTGAAGCATTTATGACCATGCACAATAAGGCAGTAACGACACCACAAAAGGACACAACTCGAGTAGGTATAGAAAAAATAGTATCTTTATCTAAGGTTTAGTACGAGACTCTCAAAAGCGTTTTAACCAGTTACAATGCACGTAAATCAGTAGGGACTTAAAAAGGGCAATACATATTCACCAGAACATGGCACTGACTGAGTTCAAGGCCTGGGTCTACGCGACCCGTTGCGCACCAGATACCTGCCGTTGGACGGGGATACAGCACGTAGCTTCTCGAAGAAGCGGAGATGGTGACAGGCGGACTCCCAGCGACCACAGTTCTCAATGGCAGTGGTCCGCAAAGTGCACTCGCAATGATTCGGGCCCTCCGGACAGGCGGGCCCTCAGTGGCAGCAGCACGCGGCTGCAGCGGCCCGGGCTGGTGGGACGATGACTCTCGTCGTGCAGCTTCGTGGTGGGCTCGTGGCGGCAGCAGCGCTCTCCTAGCTGCGGCGGCCCACGGGACGATTCACGATGGAGCAAGGTTGACAAAGACGTGGGCACTCAGCGGCGGCAGCTCTCTCTTAGCTGCGGCGGCCCACAGGACAAATTCCAATGATGCAAAATTAGCACGGGTGCGAGCACTCCGCGGCAGCAGCTCTCTCTTAGCTGCGGCGGATCACAGGACAAATCACGATGGAGCAAGGTTGACAAAGACATGGGCACTCAGCGGCGGCAGCTCTCTCTTAGCTGCGGCGGCCCACAGGACAAATCCCAATGATGCAAAATTAGCAAGGGTGCGAGCACTCCGGGGCAGCAGCTCTCTTAGCTGTGGCGGCTCACAGGACAATCCACGAGGTTGCACAACTAACACAAGTGCGGGCATCCAGCGGCGGCAGCTCTCTTAGCTGCGGCGGCCCACAGGACAATCCACGAGGTTGCACAATTAACACAAGTGCGGGCATCCAGCGGCGGCAGCTCTCTTTTAGCTGCGGCGGCCCACACAGTTTCACAAGGGTTACCAGTTCGCGTTCCTCACAGTAGGACTAGAGGTTCCGGTTTACTCGACGGAGGCCTCACCTGCAAGTAGAATTCCTAGCAAAGGAATTCGGGCGGCTGGCGGGGTGAAGTCTAATGTCCCTGAGACTTCAGCAGGAGGCGCTCTCAATTCAGGCCCTTGGGTAGTTTCTTCAGCAAGCTTGGTGAAAGTTTCAAAGTCATTCCTCTGTCTGCTCGGACAGAGTTTCCGTCTTGACATCCAGAAGGAACACACTCAAACAGGATTCAGCGCAGCGTTTTATACCTAAAAAGTCTTTGTTCTCTGCAGTCACAAATCACTGCATCCAATCAGAACCAGTTCGGTGGGGTCGGAGAGCACTTGGTTTACGAGGCGACATCCTGCCCTTTGGGAATCTGGGGGTCTGCTATCAGACGCCCAGTGGGAGATGGAGCCATCATTCCCCTTGCCAGGCATGGCCCTGCTCGGATCAAAGAGTCACCCCTCCCCATACTCTAAATGCCGATCTCTCTCTCCAGCCAGGTCTGACCCAGCTGGCCCTGCTGCTCCAAAACCAGACGGCCAATACACATGCTAGCAAAAGCCTACAGGAAAGCTTAAGACCAGAAAATACCTCGTTCATGTAGAGGCATTTTCGAACATGGGCTACGCTAATAATCCTTACTAAAAGATGCATCTCAATGTTCTGAACTTAAACATATCAAATTCGACGTTCCTATCAGGTTCCTGGGGGCAGGGAGGATTAAGGCATGCAATACTCAGCCTGCACATTCTGGCCTATGAGAACGGGTGGCCTCGCAATAGTAAACAGTGAAATGGAGGGTAACTCGCTATTAGAACATGCTACACAGACATACTTTCAAAGCTGCTTCGGTGGGTTGCGCAAATCAGCGCTGCCGGCCCACCAGCAGTATTTGGTCTACCAGCCCTGGGCGCCCGCAGTGCACTGATACTAGGGACTGACAGGTAAACCAAACGAGCCAATTAGGATTATTCCAATTCATACAGTTATCTTTACACAGGGAGCATTCGCGCTGTGTCACTGATTGCCAGTGGCACAGCGCCCAGAGCTTCTAAATCCAGCCAACATAAAAGGTCAGAAGAGAAAAGAGGAAGGGAGACCTGCGCCAATGATGCCAGGTCTAACACACGTCCCCTCCAGCTGAAATGTGGGGAGAACTAACCATTCCCTTGGGAGTTCTCATCACTAAGGCGGAAAAACCTGGACAGACCGTCAGCATTGGCGTGCTCTGTACCAGGGCGGTGTTCCACCGTGAAATCCATACCCTGTAGGGAAATGGACCACCTCAACAACTTGGGATTCTCACCCCTCATATGCATCAACCATCTAAGGGGCCTGTGGTCTGTCTGAACCCGGAAGTGAGTCCCAAACAAATATGGCCTCAGCTTCTTCAGCGCCCAGACCACAGCAAATGCCTCACGCTCAATTGCACTCCACCTCTGTTCCCGGGGAAGTAACCTCCTGCTTAGGAAGGCTACCGGTTGGTCTAGTCCCTCCTCATTGATCTGTGACAGAACAGCCCCTATACCATGCTCTTAGGCGTCTGTCTGGACAACGAATTCCTTTGAAAAGTCGGGCGCCTGAAGCACGGGTGCAGTGCACATGGCAGTCTTCAGGGAGTCAAAAGCGTTCTGACAGGTGTCAGTCCAGTTTACCTTCTTTGGCTGCTTCTTAGAAGTCAGCTCCGTCAAGGGTGCAACAATGTTACCATATCCTTTGACAAACCTCCTGTAGTACCCCATGAGTCCTAAGAAGGCTCTCACCTGCGTCTGAGTCTTGGGGGGTTCCCACACCAGGATAGTTTCAATTTTGGGCTGAAGGGGCGCCACCTGGCTGCTCCCCACCTGGTGCCCCAAATACACTACAGAACCCTGCCCAATCTGGCACTTACTGGCTTTGATTGTGAGGCCTGCCTTCCGCAGTGCCATCAATACCTCCCAGAGGTGGCGCAGGTGGTCCTCCCAAGAGGAGCTAAACACCGCAATGTCATCCAGGTAGGCGGCACTGAAGTCTTCCAGCCCAACCAACACCCTGTTGACCAGCCTCTGAAAGATGGCAGGGGCATTCTTCATTCCAAAGGGCATCACCCGGAACTGGTAGTGCCCATCGGGTGTGGAGAAGGCTGACCTCTCCTTGGCTCCCTCGGTGAAGGCGATCTGCCAATACCCAGACGTCAAATCAAATGTGCTGAGGTATTTGGCAGCCCCTAACCGATCTATGAGCTCATCAGCTCTGGGGATGGGGTGCGCGTCAGTCTTCGTGACTGAATTGAGGCCCCGATAGTCCACGCAGAACCGAAGTTCGGGGGTGGTACCAGGCGCTGCAGCTTTTGGTACCAGGACCACTCGGCTGGACCAAGGACTGCTAGAGGACTCAATCACCCCAAGGGCAAACATTTTGGTAACCTCATCCTTAATGTAGGCCCTTACCCGGTCAGTCACTCGGTAAGCCTTGCGCTTAATGGGAGGTCTGTCCCCGGTGTCCACGTCATGGACACACCAATCAGTGACACTAGGTACCAGGGAGAACAGATCACTGAATTGCCCCACCAGTTGGCGGCAATCACCCTGCTGCTCAGGGGTCAGTGTGGTGGAGAGGACCACACCCTCCACTGACCCATCTCGCTCCCCTGCACACAGGAGGTCAGGAAGGGGATCGCTCTCCTCCTCCATCCCAGCATCTGTGGCCGGAAGCATGCCCACTTCAGACCTCTCAAAGTGGGGCTTCAGGCAGTTAACATGCAGGACCCGCAAGGGGTTCCTGGGATACTGCAAGTCCACCACATAGGTAACAGGACTCTTGCACTCCACCACCTCAAAGGGGCCGGTCCACTTATCCTGGAGCGCACAGGGCTCCACCGGGGCCATGACCCAAACCTTCTGTCCAGGCTGAAACTCGATCAGAGTGGCATTCTGATCGTGCCAGCGTTTCATCTCTTCCTGGCTGGTTTCCAGGTTTGCCTCCGCAAGTTTCCTGAAACGCCGAGTCTGGTTCCTGAAGGCCAGCATGTAGCTAAACACATCCTAGGGAGGTTTCCTGGGAGATTGCTCCCAGCCTTCCTTGACCAGACTCAGAGGCCCTCTTACCGGGTGACCATAGAGCAGCTCAAAGGGACTGAACCCTAGGGACTTCTGTGGCACCTCACGGTAAGCAAACAACAGGCATGGTAAGAGGACATCCCACTTACGCCTCATTGGCTCGCCAAGGCCCATAATCATGCCCTTAAGGGTCCGGTTGAATCTCTCAACCAGCCCATTACCCTGGGGGTGGTAAGGAGTGGTGAACTTATACGTTACCCCACACTCCTCCCACAGAGACTTCATGTACTTGGAGATGAAGTTAGTTCCCCTATCGGACACCACCTCTCTGGGGAATCCCACACGGGAGAAAATCCCCATCAGTGCCCGTCCCACCACGGGGGCCGTCACTGTCCTGAGCGGGATGGGTACCGGGTGGCATGGTCCACCAAGACCAGGATGAACCTGTTGCCCATGGCTGTCTTGGGATCCAGAGGCCCCACAATATCAATGCCCACTGTTTCGAATGGGGTGCTCACCACGGGAAAGGGCTGTAGTGGGGCCTTAATCTTCCCCCCACTCTTCCCACTTGCCTGGCAAGTCTCACACGTCCTGCAGTGAGCATCGGAGCTCCTGCGCATCTGGGGCCAAAAGAAGTGGGTGACCAGCCTCTCAAAGGTCTTGGTCTGCCCCAGATGTCCGGCCAGTGGCACATCATGAGCCAACCCCAGTAGGAAGGTCCTAAAGCGCTGGGGTACCACCAGCACACGGGCTGACCCAGGCTCAGCAACCTTAGGCTCGCTGTAAAGGAGGTCGTTCTCCCAATAGATCCAATGTGACCCTGTCTGGTCACCTACTGCCTGGGCGGCGGCCTGTCGCCGCACCCCCTCAAGAGAAGGGCAGGTTCTCTGCTGCTCGCAAAATTCCTCCCTGGAGGGCCCCCCTTCCTGCTGCCAATGGGTCAGCTCCGGTAGGTCCCCCAGTTTGGCCACTTGTTCCCCTGTAGGTTCTAGGGCATCCCCCTCAAGGTCTGCTCCCTCCGGGACTGTGGGAACCGCGGGGGCTGGTTTCCCGCACCCCCTACCCCTTCTCTTTGAGGCAGGGGCCTGGGCCATACTTTCAGGCTCCAGACCCTCCTGAACATCCTTCTGAGCTGTCATGGACCTAGTGGTCACAGATGCCCACTCAGGCAAACCTAACATTTCCAAATGAGACTTTCTCTCCACCGTAGCCCACGGGGAGTTCTCCAGATTGTTGCCCAACAGACAGTCTACAGGCATGGCGGCCCTCACAGCCACTTGAAGAGTTCCTGTGACCCCCCACTCGAAGGGAACCTGAGCCACTTCACACTGGCTCTCTGAGTTGTCTGCTGACACTACGGGGCAGAATGCATGGGGACAACTTGCTCTTTGGACACCAACCGGGAGCTGACAGCAGTCACACTAGCTCCGGTGTCCCTGAGAGCCTCCACCCTATGGCCATTGATGGTCACCCACTGCCGGTACTTCTGAGTGTTGGTCGGCAGTGTGGGGTTAGGGACCTTCTCGAAGTCCCCTAGCGAGACAAGGGTTAACTCTATGGGATCCCACCCACCTTGGACCTCCATTTCCTCCCCCCCCAGGGCAACACTGGCAATCTGGCGGGATGGTGCACGGGGTGGTGCACGAGGGGATGCATTGGGGTCCCTCTGGGGACACTGGGGATCATAATACCGGTGGCCCACTTGACCACACTTGAAACAAGTAAGAGGCCCCCTATGAACAGGCCTACCTGTCGGGGACACTGGCTTCTTCTCAGGGGGAGGCTGGGACACCACTGCTTGGTTCCCTTGGGAATTACTTTGGGGCCCTCTCTGGAACTCCCGCCGTTTACCCTTGTCCCCCCCACTTTTCTGCTGGGGACCCTGCCCACCTCGGGTGAAGTCTCCCACAAAACCTTTGCGGACCCGGGTGCTCACCCAGCGGTCCGCCTCCTCAGCAAGCTTCCTAGGGTTAGTCAGCTTGCTATCAATCAGGTGCTGGCGTAGCTCTGGAAAACAGCTACTGGACAAATGCTCCCACGCAAACAAATCATACAATTGCTCGAAAGTTTCCACTTTGCTACCTTTTACCCAGCGATCCATTGCTCTGCAGAAAAAAGACACATATTTAACCCACGTGGTACCCTCTAACTTCTTACAGGTCCTAAACCTCTGCCTGTACATTTCCGGGGTCAAACCATAACGGGTCATCAAAGCGTCTTTCATATGGGCATACACCATCCTGCTCTCCTCAGGCAGGTCCAACAGGGTATCCCTACCATCACTCACAAAGCGCCCCCACAATCCCGCTCAGGGACCCGGTGGGACACCATTGCTATCTCATATGCGGCAAACCATTGCCCAATATCCTCACTCTTGTGAAAATCCTTAATGACATCCTTAGGAATATAAACTCTACTCTCAGGAGTTACTAACGGTATGCTGCCACCAGAGGGGGAGACCGGGACACTCCTCGCCCTGATCTCTAGCTCCCTCAACATTCTCTCATGTTCCATTCTCATTTTCTCAAGTTCAAATGACAATCGATTTTTCTCAATGTCTAACTTCTTACTCTCAAGGTCCTTCTGACCTTCCAATTTGGCCATCTCCAAACTATGCCTCCTATCTCTCTCCCTGTCCTCCAGCTCTTCTGGGGTCAGGCTCCTTTGGGATACACTAGTACCTGGATTGGAGGGTGTTCTATCTCCCCCCCCTCTACTGCATCATCCGGCTGCCCTCCAGCATTCTCTTCCTCATCCACAGCGGACTCTCTCGCTTCCCACCAGGCCTTCAATGCCTTGTGGTACTCCTCCTTCCTAGAGAGACCTATCACGGGGACTGCGAATTGCCTACAAAATGACTTCAGCTGTTTGGCAGTATAGGTATCTAGTCTTCCCTCCTCAAAGGCGAGATCCTCCGAAGCATTGGCGGTTGGCCTTCCCATATTAGCATTACGCATGGCTGCGATCAACAATTCAATACTAAACAACCAACTAAAAAAAAAATTCGGAGAGAGAAAAAAAATCTGCGCGTGTCTGCGCTTTGGTCTGTACTCACTAGTGGTGTCTACCAGTTATTGTACGTGGATCATAAATGCAAGTTATGATCCTCACCGCTGACCGGCAATGTTAGAAATGGGGGTCTCTAGTTGGCAATGGCTGGCGCCACTGTCCAAATAGGGACCCTTCTTCCTAAGTCAGGGCAAGTGGGCTACCCCCTTTGATTACCCCTGCTCAACCCTGTGGTAACGTAGCACAAGCAGTTAGGCCTATCTCAGAGGCAGTGTGTGAAGCATTTATGACCATGCACAATAAGGCAGTAACGACACCACAAAAGGACACAACTCGAGTAGGTATAGAAAAAATAGTATCTTTATCTAAGGTTTAGTACAAGACTCTCTAAACCGTTTTAACCAGTTACAATGCACGTAAATCAGTAGGGACTTAAAAAGGGCAATACGTATTCACCAGAACGTGGCACTGACTGAGTTAAAGGCCTGGGTCTACGCGACCCGTTGCGCACCAGATACCTGCTGTTGGACGGGGACACGGCATGTAGCTTCTCGAAGAAGCGGAGATGGTGACAGGCGGACTCCCAGCAACCACAGTTCTCGATGGCAGTGGTCCGCAAAGTGCACTCGTAATGATTCGGGCACTCTGGGACAGGCGGGCACTCAGCGGCAGCAGCACGCGGCTGCGGTGGCCCGGGCTGGTGGTGGCGATGACTCTCGTCGTGCAGCTTTGTGGTGGGCTCGTGGCGGCAGCAGCGCTCTCCTAGCTGCGGCGGCCCACGGAACGATTCACGATGGAGCAAGGTTGACAAAGTCGTGGGCACTCAGCGGCGGCAGCTCTCTCTTAGCTGCGGCAGCCCACAGGACAAATTCCAATGATCAAAATTAGCAAGGGTGCGAGCACTCCGCGGCAGCAGCTCTCTCTTAGCTGCGGCGGCTCACAGGACAAATCACGATGGAGCAAGGTTGACAAAGACGTGGGCACTCAGCGGCGGCAGCTCTCTCTTAGCTGCGGCGGCCCACAGGACAAATCCCAATGATGCAAAATTAGCAAGGGTGCGAGCACTCCGCGACAGCAGCTCTCTCTTAGCTGCGGTGGCTCACAGGACAATCCACGAGGTTGCACAAGTAGAATTCCTAGCAAAGAAATTCGGGCAGCTGGCGGGGTGAAGTCTAATGTCCCTGAGACTTCAGCAGGAGGCACTCTCAATTCAGGCCCTTGGGTAGTTTCTTCAGCAAGCTTGGTGAAAGTTTCAAAGTCCTTTCCTCTGTCCGCTCGGACAGAGTTTCCGTCTTGACATCCAGAAGGAACACACTCGAAACAGGATTCAGCGCAGCGTTTTATACCTAAAAAGTCTTTGTTCTCTGCAGTCACAAATCACTGCATCCAGTCAGATCCAGTTCGGTGGGGTCGGGGAGCACTTGGTTTACGAGGCGACATCCTGCCCTTTGGGAATCTGGGGGTCTGCTATCAGATGCCCAGTGGGAGATGGAGCCATCATTCACCTTGCCAGGCACGGCCCTGCTCGGATCAAAGAGTCACCCCTCCCCATACTCTAAATGCCGATCTCTCTCTCCAGCCAGGTCTGACCCAGCTGACCCTGACGGCCAATACACACGCTAGCAAAGGCCTACAGGAAAGCTTCAGAAAATACCGAGTTTCTAGTAAAGGCATTTTCGAACACGGGCTATGCTAATAATCCTTACTAAAACATGCAACTCAATGTTCTGAGCTTAAACATATCAAATTCGACGTTCCTATCAGGTTCCTGGGGGCAGGGAGGATTAAGGCATGCAATACTCAGCCTGCACATTCTGGCCTATGAGAACGGGTGGCCTCACAATAGTAAACAGTGAAATGGAGGGTAACTCGCTATTAGAACATGCTACACAGACATACTTTCAAAGCTGCTTCGGTGGGTAGCGCAAATCAGCGCAGCCGGCCCACCAGCAGTATTTGGTCTACCAGCCCTGGGCACACGCAGTGCACTGATACTAGGGTCTGACAGGTAAACCAAACGAGCCAATTAGGATTATTCCAATTCATACAGTTATCTATATACAGGGAGCATTCGCGCTGTGTCACTGATTGGCAGTGGCACAGCGCCCAGAGCATCTAAATCCAGCCAACATAAAAGGTCAGAAGAGAAAAGAGGAAGGGAGACCCGCGCCAATGATGCCAGGTCTAACACAAGGCATTGTCATTTACAATGCCAATAGCTCAACCTATTGCATTGCAAATGCTTTTTTTATTCCCTGTTTCTTGCCTTGGTATGAGGTGCACCAAAGCTCATGCTGCAGTCTTCTGAGCAGTGCTCCATGCACCAGCACTCTTTGCTTTTACAAAGTTAGCACTGATCCTATCCCTGTTTTTTCCCTGATGTCCCAAGGCAGGGATTTCACAACCAACTGCAGGGAGGACACTTTCACTCCGATGGGTATGGATGTGATGGTGTAAATGCGCCAGACACAGAGACATCAGTTCAGCACACAGATACACCCAGCATGCATCTGTGGTGTAATTCAAGCAGAATAAAATAGTTTTCCTGTGCATGAGCAGGACCTGCCAACTATTGATGTGTGTGGCAGGTGTTTTACTGCTACACCTGCAAAGCACACGCTCCCCCGCCCTTCTCGAAACACTGCTTCCTCTCAAGATGTACTAGTGCAATTCACCAGGGGTAATAGTGTATATCGGACAGAGTGCACTACAGACTAGGTTGTGGTTCACATGTGCAATTTGCAAACAGCGTAACTTGATCCCCCCTGGAAATGCTGGAGTAAGTCAAAAGGAAGTCACACACCACAGAAGAATATTTGCGATGAACTGGGCTCTAAACATCAGTAATAAAAAACTAAGTTACGCACCAGCGATATTTCCCTGGCTGGAGAAAGAGTCAGCAAAATCATAACAAGGGGAGGAAAATTATTTCCATTTTTTTCCATCAAGACCACAATTTAAACAACTTCAGCAATTTACACAAAACATTACAATGCACTGCAGATTTAAATACATGTGTGCAACACAAAACACCCTTGGCATAGCACCACAGTGCGTTCTGCACCACACCGCTGAACAATAATTCACTCAAACTACCCGTTGCAGTACAAGTACACTATCACCATCTGCATAACACAACTTAACATGCACAACAATTACCCCCAGGTCCCTTATGTCCTCGTCTTATTCATTAACATAGTGGAGATAATAATCTCCCGACAGAAAAAAAGAAAAGAGGAATGCTGGGACCCTAACCCTAGTCCCTCCCACTGGGAGTACATAAGCAGTACTTACCCAGCATTCCGCCTGTTCTTTTTTTCTGTCTGTCGACAGAATTGGGATGTGGATGCTGGTGCTGCTCCTGCTGGGCTTGAGTGGCTTTCTTCCTTGGTGACAAGCTTTCCCCGTCCGGCTGCCTGGCTGTGCGGTCGGGGTGTCTGGTGCCCTGCCTTCCGGCCTGCCGGGCTCGCTGGGAGGCTTGGATTTCCCGGCTCTTGCTTGCCAGCTGGCCCTTTGCGGCTGGTGCACCGGCCTCCTGAGTCCTTCCGGGTTGCTTGGCTCCTCTTCCTGTTGCTTGGCCGGGTGGAAGATGTGCCTCGTTTGCTGGTTCCCCTGCCTTCCTTCACTTGGATGTTTCCCTCTGGCGGGAGCCTTGCGCTGGCTGGCGGTGGAGGGGGGGGCCTTGTTCCTGTCTCCCGGCCCCTCCCCTCAGTGAGTACCGCATAGCAGTGTCTCTTTTTTTCTGTTCTCGTTTCTCAGCGGTAACGGGGGTGTTTGAAGCTCCCTGCTGGGTTTCCTTCCCTGCCCTGGCATGGATCCTGGATCTCCTTGGGCTGGTTGGTAGAGGGGGGCCTTGTTCCTGCCTCCCGGCCCCCCTCGGGTGAGTGCCGCATTGCGAGTGTCTGTTTTCTTCCTGTGCTTGGATGGGATCCCGCCTGGGAGTGCCATGGCGCTTCCTTCCAGGCTTTGCCTGCCTGCCTTCCTGGGTTTGGTGATGGAAATCAGGCTTCTGCTGCCGTGCGGCTGGCGATGGTGTCCTTTGATGGTTGCCGGCCGGCGTGTATGTACTGCACGGCATTTTTTTCTTTATTTTGCAGCCTTGTGTGCCGCAGGCTGTGGGCTGCTGTGGTTTGCCTGCCTCCGGTGTGTGGCTGCTGTGCTTCGGCTGGACTGTTTCCGGTGGGGCTCCTCTGTGCTGTGCTCTGCTGCTGTTTTTGTTTTGTTCCCCTGCTGGTCATACCGTCCTTCCACGGGTTCTCATGTGTTGGCGGGCCTCCGGCCTCCATTCATGTGGTGGTTGTGCTCCTGCTCCTTTCCGGGGCCCTGTGCCCATGAGTCCTCATGTTGAGTCGTGCAGGCGCGTGGAATGTGTGAGGGGTCGTTTCTGCTGGCTGCTCCCCGTGTTGTCCTCGCTCACTCTGCCTGCGGCAGTTCCATCTTGCTGTCATGTGGTCAGTGTTTTTGGGTGGTCTCTTTCTGTCCCAACTTGGTTTTGGGAGTTTGCTTGTTGTCGCTGTGGGCCTACGGCCTTGCCACCATGTGGGCACCTGCTCTCATCTGTTGTCAGTAGTTGGGCGGGGTCGGGCCTGGTTGCTACCTGGATGTGGGTCCGCCTGGCATCACCAGGTGCTGTGGGCATTTTTTTTTTTTTTCTTTAAGTCTTTTCCTCCGGGGATTGTGTGCTCGGGCCTTGCCCGGTCCTGTGCGTGGGCGCGGCTGGTCACAGACAGGGCGTCTCTGCCAGCTTATGTGTTGTTCCGCTCCACCTCCTTTGGAGCTTTTGCTCCTTTTCTCCCTGTTCCCCTGTTGGGGGGTTCGCTCCGTGTTTGAGTGGGGTGCTGTGCTCTGCGGCTCGCGGCCGTGTGTCCTCTCTTTGCTGTTTCTAGCTTGTGGAGTGTGTGGGTTTGTTCTTTCTTCCACCTTGTTGTGTCTGTAACGCCCATGTTGCTCTTCTGGTCGGACTTGGCTTCCGCTATCTGTCCGGTGGTTTTGCTGTTCCCTGTGTCCGGTGCTCTTGTTTGAGTTCTCTGTGGCGGGGCTTCCTGTTTGCTGCTCCGGCATGCTACGCTTCCCGTGTCAGCCTGCTTCTGCCTTGCCTTCTTTGCGGGTCTCCGCTGCTACCCTTGCCCCGGTTCTGTGGGTGGCTGTGGGTTTCGTTTTCTTCTGCGCTGGGGGGGGGTTCTCCCCTGCTGCGCTGCGCTACCCTGTGCTGTTGCTTAATGTGCTGTTCCGGGTGCTGGCTTCTTCCCTGCTGCCTTGGGTGGTGTTCCTGCGGTTTGCTGGTGTTCCTGGCTGCGTGCGGGCGTGCTCGGGTGTCCGTTGGCTCCTTCCTCCCTGGGGGTGCCTGGCTTCGTCGGGGCGTCTGGTGTTGCCTGCACGTCCTCAGCTGCTTGGTGGCATTTCGGTCTCATGTTGTTTCTCGGTTCTCTTTGGGGGCCTGGCACTCCGGTCCCCTCACCTCTGGTTGGGCTCTGGGGCTCTGTGCGGTGTCTTGCGGGCTCTCGTAGCCGGCTGTGTCCGGTTGCTTGTCCCCTGTTTGGGGGCCTGGTTGTTAAGTGGATGTGGGCCCACCTGTGTGTCCTGGTGTTATGGGCTTCTTGGTCTTGCGGCTTTTTGCCTGCTCTACTTGGGGTTCCCTCTGCAGCCTTGCCTCCCTGTGTTCACCTGCTCTCATCTGCTCTCTGTTGTTTGGCGGGGTCGGGCCTGGTTGGTGCCTGGCTGGGGGGCTGCTGTTGGCTCTGGGCTCTATTCCCTGTCTGGCCGTCCGCCTGGGTGCCTGGGGCGGTGGCTTTGTTGGCACGCTTCTGGCCTTTCCTGCTGTCTGTGTGGTTGTGCCTGGTCGTGCTTGGTTGGCGCATTGGGGTGCCTGGTGCTGTGGCCTGGGCGCCCCTCCTTGGGTGTCCTTCTGGGTCTGCCCTGTGTTGCTGGGGGTTCTTTCCAGTGTTGGGCTGCTGACGTTCCCCCTGTCTGCTCCTGTTCTCGTCTGCTTTCGGGCATTGTGCGGGTTCGGGCCTGGTTGGCTCCGGGGGGTGTGGGGGATTTCCCTGTTTCTGGGTGCTCCTCCTCCCTTGGCCTTCTTTTGGGGCCTGTTGCTTCCCACCCTGTTTGCCCGTGCCTGTGTGCGGGTCCGCCTGGGGTTCCTGGTGCTGGGGGCTTCGGCTGCCTTCGCCTTGTGTGGATGCGGTCCGGGGCTGTTCTCCGGTTGCCCTGGTGGGCCGGTTTTGTGGGTGGGTTCTGCTTGGCCTCTGCCCGTGCCTCCTGGGTGCCGCCTGCTCTTTTCTTCCTGTGTCTCCCTCTGGGCTGTTGCCTTGTTGGTATTTCGGTCTTGTATGGTCCTGTGGTTCTGTGCCGGGGGTCTCTGCTGCCCTTCCTGGCCTTTGCCTGGCCTCTGTTTTGGGCCTTCCCCGGTTGTGGGTTGGGCTGCCGTGTCCTTCTGTTTGGGTGGCTTGCTTGGCTTCAGTCCTGGCTTCCAGGCTGCTTTGACCTCTCTTGCCTTCGTTCTGCCCTGGGGGTTTCTCCTGTTCCGGTCCTCCCTTGGTTTGTTCTGGGGTGTTTGGGTGCCTGTGCGGTTTACTTGGCTTCCGCCCTAGTGTCTGTTGCCTCTGTGGCTTGGGTGTTTTTTTTGGGGGGTTCTTCACTCCGCCCGGTGGTTGGGGTTTCAGGGTTGTTGCTGTTTGCCCTGTCCCACCCCTTTCGGCCCTTGATGGGTTCCATTTGTTGGTCCCCGGTCTTTGTTGGTCTGTTCGTTCCGGGGCTGCTCCTGGTTCGGTTTTGGGGCCTTGTTCTGGGGTGGTGTTTGTCCTCCTGGGGTTCTGGTTCCTGGCCCTTCCTCTGCCCTTTTCGGTTCGGTTGGAGTTGGGGTCTGGCTGTCTGGTCCTCCTGCTTGGTATTTCCATCTTTCCGGGGCTGGTTTTCCTTTGGGTGCTCGGCTGCTGCCTTTTGGCTCTTGGGTCCTGCTGGGGCGACGATCCGGGGGCTGTGTTTGTGCTTCTCCGGTATTCTTGTGTGTGGCCTTGCCCTTTGGCCTGTCCCTTGGCTCTTGCTGCTCCTCCCGGGCTGGCTCCTTGGGGGTTGTTGTGTGTCGGCTCTGTTCTGGGCCGTGTGCTTCTGGTTGTGGGGGTGCTTGTTCCTGGCCGGTGTTCCCCTTCTTCTGGGTTTGGTGCTGGTGGTCCTGCCCTTAGGTTGGTTCATTGGTTTGTGCCTTGCCCTCGTGGCTGTCGCTCTCCTCTTTCCCTTTTGGGTTGCTCTCCGGTGCGTCTGCCCGGTGGTGTTGGCCTCTGGGGGGGCCCCCTTTTGTCCTTCTTGCTGGGTTGTTTCAGGGGCTCCGGGCCTTCCGTTCTTCCCCTTGGCTTTTGAGCCTTGTGTGTCCGTTTGGCTGTAGGGGCTTCCCTTTTGGGGTTCCACATTGTTGGTTGTTTTGGTCCCTGTTTCCTTCTGTGGCTTTGCATTTGGGGTCTCTTGGGGTCCCTCCTTCCTGCTCCCCTTTTTGCGTGCTCCCTCCGTTTGGCGGGTTGGGGTTTCCCTTTGGTTGGCCTGGGTCCTCTGTTTCCTGTTCCTCTGGTTGGCTGCCTCCTTGTCGCCTTCGGTTTTCCTTGGTCCCAGTTTCCGGTCCTTGGTTGTTTCCCTGCTGGCCTGTTCTGGCTTGCTAGCCGGTTGGGCCGCTGGGGGTCTTCTTCTTTGTGTGGCCTCCTAGCTCAATCAATCAATCAATCAAGCATTTGTATAGCGCGCTACTCACCCGGAGGGTCTCAAGGCGCTTGGGGGAGGGGGGTCCGCTACTGTTCGAACAGCCAGGTCTTGAGTTGCTTCCTGAAGGAGAGGTGGTCTTGGGTAAGGCGGAGGTGGATGGGTAGGGAGTTCCACGTCTTGGCAGCCAGGTAGGAGAAGGATCTTCCTCCCGTTGTGGCTCTTCGGATGCGGGGGACGGCGGCGAGGGCATGGTTGGTCGATCGTAGCTGGCGGGTGGGAGTGTAGAGGGTCAGACGGTCGTTGAGGTATCTGGGGCCTTGGTTGTGGAGAGCTTTGTGTGCATGGGTGAGGAGTCGGAACGTGATTCTCTTGCTGACGGGGAGCCAGTGCAGGTCTCTCAGGTGTCCGGCGATGTGGCTGTGTCGGGGGATGTCCAGGATGAGTCGAGCTGAGGCGTTCTGGATGCGTTGGAGTCTTTTTGAAGTTTGGCTGTGGTTCCGGCGTAGAGGAGTTGCCGTAGTCCAGTCGGCTGGTGACGAGGGCCTGGGTGACCGTCTTCCTGGTTTCGGTGGGGATCCACCGGAAGATCTTGCGCAGCATGCGTAGGATGTTGAAGCAAGACGAGGAGACGGCGTTGATTTGTCGGGTCATTGAGAGGGAGGAGTCCAGGATGAAGCCCAGGTTGCGTGCGTGGTCCGTTGGTTTGGGTGCGTTGCCCAGGGCAGGGGGCCACCAGGAGTCGTCCCAGGCAGAGGGTGATGATCCTAGGATGAGGACTTCCGTTTTATCTGAGTTCAGTTTCAGGCGGCTGTTCCTCATCCACTCGGCTACGTCCTTCATCCCTTCATGTAGGTTGGTTCTGGCGGTTGTGGGGTCGTTGGTGAGGAGAGGATCAGCTGGGTGTCGTCGGCGTAGGAGATGATGTTGAGGTTGTGTTGGCGTGCGATGGCTGCGAGGGGGCTCATGTAGACGTTGAAGAGGGTAGGGCTGAGTGATGATCCTTGTGGTACGCCGCAGATGACTTCGGTGGCCTCGGAACTGAACGGGGGGATGCGGACTCTCTGGGTTCTTCCGGCGAGGAAGGAGATGATCCACTCCAGTGCCTTCTCTTGGATTCCGCCGTTGTTCAGGCGTTGCACTAGGGTGCGGTGGCAGACTGTGTCGAACGCTGCGGAGAGGTCCAGGAGGTTGAGGGCCGCTGTTTCCCCGTTGTCGAGCAGGGCTCGGATGTCGTCGGTAGCTGCGATGAGGGCGGTCTCGGTGCTGTGGTTGGCCCGGAAGCCGGACTGCGAGTGGTCGAGGGATCCATTCGTCTCGAGGAAGGCTGTCCTTTTATTGTGGGCGGCCTGTGTTGGTGTTTTTGTTTGGTGCGTTCTCCCCCTTCTTTGTTTGTGGGGGGGGCTCCTGGTTTGTGCTGACTGCCCTCCATGGGTTGTCCTCGTCTTCAGCTTAGTCGTCTCCCGTTTGTTTTGGTGGGTGCGTCCCTGCTCTGGTGGGGTGCTTTCCTGTCTGGGTGCTCTGCCTGTTGTTTCCCGCGGTTCTCCCTTTTGCTTCCCTTGGGTTGCTGCCTTTGGTGTGGTTTCCTGGGTGTGTTTGAGGTTTGGAAGGCCGGGTTTTCTGCTTTGGTATTCTCCACTATTTTAATGAATGGGACGAGGACATAAGGGACCTGGGGGTAATGCTCTATTACTTACCCGTAATCTTCATTACTCCGGGTCCCATTGTCCTCGTCCCATTCATACGCCCGCCCTTCCTCCTGGACGGCCGGCCTTCTTGTGGGAGCTTGGTTGTTCAGTCGGAATGCTGGGTAAGTACTGCTTATGTACTCCCAGTGGGAGGGGCTAGGGTTAGGGTCCAAGCATTCCTCTTTTCTATTTTTCTGTCGGGAGAAATGATTATCTCCACTATGTTAATGAATGGGACAAGGACAACGGGACCCGGAGTAATGAAGATTACCGGTAAGTAATAGAGCATTCATCTTGACAAAGCCCTATTAATGCTTGTGTAATGCAACTCCCGACATTTTTAACAGGATAGGTACACTGGTGCACTGCTGGCTCACGGGTATTAATCCTCGGGATTTCAGGACCCCCTAGCTCTATTGCAAATTCCACTAAGATTTGTCACCGAATTTGCACTAATTTGCCCCAATTTGCTCAGAACTATCCACCTGCAACCATGCTCAGTTAACAACATTTTTGTAGCACCAATACCGAACGATTAGACAGATTGGGTTGTGTGAGTCTCAAACGGAGGGGGCCCAAGACAGGTAAAAAAAAAACCTACACAAGATAAGATTTAAAGTCCAGAACATGAAGGTTAATTTAAAAATTAAGAATCATTACAGACAGCAAAAGTGCAATTTGTTAGTCAATTCAAATTGGCATCAGAAGATGTTTCGGAAAAGTAGAAAATCATGCCCTCTATATATCACGAGGTAGTAAAATGGAACTGAACTAAAAAGAGTTACATGACACAAATCAATCATAACTGAAAAAAACTGTGTTACATAAAACACACTAGGTCGAAGGACCCACCCAAAATTAATAAACAAACATCCCCTTTAACTAACATGCAAGGGGGAATGCACGATTGAACAATGAACCATTTGAAAATGAATAGGCACATAGGTGAACCAGCAGGCAACATGAGTCTTGAGCACTTGCAACAAAACATGAACGTCTCTGGCAGGCTTCCTTCGAGGCACATTAGTTGATACAGTGCAAATAAACAACACAACGTAAAATATCAAATTTCTGTCTATTTTATGAAAAAGAAAAATCACAGAAAGAGAAAGAAATTATGCATGTGGTGCACCTTATAAACGCCACATTTCTTTAGTTCTCCGATAGTGCAACTAGACCAGAGGCCCAGTGAATTAGTTATGCTACGTACCTGTGCCAACTTAAACAGACAAAAACAAACATTAAGCTTTATTAATAAACTTGCTATAAATATGGAAATTTGTTTCACAACGTTCAGGTGTGTGACATTTTCATACACGTAGGAAACGTCACAATTGCATTACAATCTATGAAGTAATTTTGTCAATATGGACAGCTGGCAATCCTCCAAGATCGTCCGGTTGCTACTCTAAACAGCACCTTCAAAAATAGGAAGCCTTAGACTTGTCCATGAAAGCAATCATGCGGAAAACACATGACTGCAGTCGTTTGAGTGTTTGCCCGCGAAAATAAACAGTTGGGGCGGGTCAAATTTTGAAAGGGGCAGGGCAGACAACAGACTCTCTCCGTGTTGCTCTTTAAAAAGATGATAAGCATATAAATAAAAAAAACAATCCATTTATTTAGTCCCTGAATCCGACTCTCCTGCACCATGAACATAACAACAGAATGTCAAAGAAAGGAAGAACACTTTCCGTGCCCAGCTGTTTAAACAACACATCATTTAAGTAAACCCAGTAGCGGCCCGTGGTGGGAGTGCTGCCAGGCGGTGACATGGGGCAGGGGAGGGGCTGGGTGGGGGGTAGTAAACTACGGAATACGGCCGAATAGAGGTAAGTAGGCATATAAATAAATAAAACGAATTTCGTTGCGCGCGCTGCATCGCCAGAGGATTTTGACAGATACAGCCTACGACCGTACACCACTGCAGGAATTCTATTTCCATTTCAGAAACTAAGTCGGAAGGTAACATCTTTGACCGGGGCAAATCTGCATGGTTTCTCTGACCAATGTCAATATATCAAGGGTAATGATATCCCGCCCAAAAGCAGGCTTCTAAAGAATGCCACTGGCAGCCGGACCTGAGTGTACAAATTTCAATGTTTGTCAATACACCTCACTAGTACCCCCACTTGTTAGTGTATACAAGAAAAAATATATGTGAGAGGTCAGAAAGTACCTCACGTAAGCATCACCAAGGGAGCTGCTGGTAGGTACTCACCAGTTTGCTCACGTTTTTCATCATTGGTGACTTTCATGACCGTGAAGAAATGAAATGAGTGTCAAATATAAGTTTTAGGAGGTGAAGAAAAAGAAAAGATAAATAGTGATATGTGAAAGGATGCACAAAAAGTGCTTGTTTCGTGCTATCTCAACTAGACCCCCGTAGTGAGAGAAAAGGTGAACTCGCTTCTTCAAGCTAAAATGAGGTAGGACTCACTAGCAAAAAAGCCTACTTTATTGGATGCCGTGAGCCCACTCAGGTTAAAAAAGAAACACAATGTTGCAGACCACTTCAATTAGGAAAGGCCAACATGTTTCATTGCCAAATACCTTGCGGCAATTTCATCAGGGCTTGGGCCAGTCTTCACCTCATTGGTTTTTAAATCTGAGCCTGGGGTGACTGACAAACAGAGAAAAGAAAAAGACGGTGCCAAACAATAAGGACATCTAAAACATTAAAATGTTACCAGGCATATTTTCCCAGCGAGCAACATATATTACTCAGTAGTCACAGTATATTTACCAGGTGGTTGCCATCAGCATTCATACCGGGAACCCGCCTCCTGGGGGGTGTTCTCCAATCGTTGGTGGTTGTGTGGCTTCATCAGCCTTTATTTTATCCTCTCCCTCCCCAACGAACCCTCAACCGCCAGAACCAACTTCCACAGCAGAATGAAGTCAGTCACCACCTGGATGAAAGACAGCTGCCTCAAACTCAACTTGGACAAGACCAAAGTCCTCATTAGCTTGGGACGACTCTTGGTGGCCTGCCACATTGGGAACCCCTTCCACCTCCATGGACCATGCACAAAACCTCGGCATGTCCAGGATGTGGTTCACTTCAATGAACTTTTCGAATTGGGAGGTGATGGCTTTCTCGATGACCTTGGCTATGAAGGGGAGTAGGGAGATGGGTCTGAAGTTCTCCCCTGGGTCAGCGGATGGCTTCATCAGCAGTTGGTTGATCTCCGCATGTTTCCAGTCATCTGGGAAGGTGGAGATCTCGATGGAGCAGTTGATGATGTGGCGAAGCTCAGGGTGATGGAGGAGTCTGCTCTGTGGAAGATGTGGTGCGGGCATCGGTCCGAGGGGGCTCTGGAGTGGATGATCTTCATGGTCTTGAGTGTGTCATCTGTGGTGAGCAGGGTCCAGTTGAGCAGGATCTGTTGGGGTGCTGCATGGTCGGTGCAGTAGTGTCAGGCGAGGTAGGAGGGTCTTGGTTGTCGAACCTGTCATAGATGTGCCTGATCTTGTGGTGGAAGAAGGTGCCGAAATTGTTGCAAAGGTCTTGGGAGGGTGGGACGCTGTTGTGTGCGTATGCATTGATTCTGTCTTAGAGGGCCTTTTTTTGTGGTTTTGAGGAGAAGGTGGTGTACAGTGACACCGTCTTTAAAGGTTGCATGGGTTTCCGGGGTTTTGATGTTCCTCCATCTCTTCTCGAGTCATCTACAGGTGCGCCTGGACTCATAGAGGGTTTAGGTGAACCAGCTGGCTTTCTTGGAGTGTTGCTTGCCAGGTGCCTTCTTGAGGGGTTCCAGAGTCTCGGAGCAGTTGGAGATCCATCGGTGGGGGTTGCGTGCTGAGGTATTAGAGTCAGTGGATGTTGGTGGAGTGGTGGCGCTGAGGGAGGCGGTGAGATGTTCTCTGGTGACCATGTTCCAGCTACTGCGAGGGGCGATGAGGGCGGTTGTGTACGGTGGGTCTTGTGAAGGCAAAATGCACGCAGTAGTGGTTGATCCAAAGGAGTTTGGTGGTGTGGCTGTAGGTGATGTTTTCGCTGGGGTCGAGCCTGTGTCCTGCCTGTGTCCTGCTGAGTGGGTTTGAGAGGTGACTAGCTGCTTGAGTCCTACGTTGGCAAAGTACTCCAGGAGGTCGTTGGGGTTGTCGAGGTTAAAGTTGAGGTCATCGAGAAGAATGTAGTCGGTGGATGTGAAAGCTTGGGCTGCGATGAAGTTGATGATGGCGTCAGTAAAGGGTGGGCAGGGAAGGGAGGCCTGTAGACGATGGTGCCACAGAGGGTGGTGTTGGGGTTGGTCTGGATCTGAAAGTGGAGGTGTTCCATGGTTGTCATTGGGTCGTCCGAATGGGTGGTCAGGCGGAGGGTGTTTTTGCGGATAATTGCAATGCCTTCTCCTGGTTGGTCGGTGCGGTCCTTGCGAGTGATCTTGTAGCCGTCTGGGATGGCAATGGCGATGACTGGGCCAGAGCTAATGTTTGTCCAGGTTTCCGTGAAGAAAGCAAGGTCGGGAGAGATGGAGTCAAGGAGGTCCCAGATTTCTGTGGCGTGCTTGTGGAGGGAGTGCGTGTTGAAGGCAATGCAGCTGAGCCGGTCGGGTGCGCTGTTGGTTGGCTGGGTTGCAGGAGGAGCTGGAGGGCGGAGGTGGGCGAGGGTGCAGCTGCAGTTGCAGCAGGAGAAAGGTCATTGTGTGTCCTTCAGTGATGTGAGATGGAAGGCAGCGTGGCGTCTGGTGTTGAGGGTGAGGAGGGTGCTGGCGTCGTATCAGGGAAAGGTCCGAGGGCCAGAGTCCGTGGTGCTGAGCGCGGTCCAGACACAGATGGGCGCAGACTGGCTTGCCATCGGTGCAGAAGTGGCGTGGCGCCATTAAGTAACGTGCGGGCGGGCTGGACAGCTGAAAGGCGGGAAACATGGGAAGTGGCACTGGAGGGGGTCGGGCCACAGGGGATTGCAGGGGCAGAGATCAGCAAGCGAAAGGAGAAAAAAAGGAAAAAGTGCAAAAGGGACAGAAAAAAAATCCAAGAAAAAAGGCAGAAAAGGCAGAAAAATAAGAGACAGAGGGCAGCCCAGGAGCAGAGTAGTGACGCTCTACCACTAGACCACCAGGGATGAGGCGCAGGCGGGTGCATGCAGGTGGAGGAGGGCCTCGAACCACTGCCCTGAGGGTCAGATGGTCAGCAGCAGCAGGGACCTCGGGGGAAGCAGCTACCTGGCAGAGCTGCGCAAGGAAGAGAGCAGTCCACTGATAAGTTTGTCCACCCTACACTTCTCATATTATAATTAACTCTGACCAGTATCAACAGTGCATGCCCCTCTGCATTTCATTGTGGAGTCCCTCTATCACTGACTACTTTTTTATATACACAGCGCCAATATATTTGTGAATCTGTCCTCCACTGACCTAGAAGTAAAATTGACTTCAACTGCTTCAACTATTGACATGATGACTATTTCGGCAAACACTGGTATAGACTTGTGGCTGCCTAAAACCTTTCTTTTTATTTTGCCACTCAGTGAATGCTATGCCAGTAAAATATCAGAAACTCTAAATGTTTGCTGTTAGTTCTGACATCATTGGTGTGGTATCTCTCCAAACACTTTGCCTTCACTCCTCATGTTTTGCTGAATTTGTTTTTGTTGGCATTAGGACTCTGTGCACTTTACCACTGCTAACCAGTGCTAAAGTGCTTGTGCTCTCTTCTTCAAACGTAGTGTAATTTACCTACACCTAATTGGCACATTTAGTTTACCTTGAAGTCCCTAGTAAAGGGTACTACCTGTAACCAGGGCCCATAAATTAAATGCTACTAGTGAGTCTGCAGCACTCATTGTGCCACCCCCTAAAGTAGCCTTTTAAAACATGTTTTAGTAATTCTTATCCTCTGCACACGCACATATCAAGTACAAAATTAACATGCGTTCGTTATACAACAGTAAAGAGAGTAGTTCGTTATGATCTTTTATTTCTATTTAATTCGAAACGCCCAGCCAACACGTGTTTCGTCGATAGCGGCTTCTTCAGGGCTATAACAATATGATAATAACTGTATCAATTATATTGTATGGGATTTATATTTCGGTGGATATGATATTCGTCACCTTTGTGAGGAGTGACCGGTTCGCCAAGATCTAAATCAGGCTCTAAGAAGCAAGTGACTAAACATGTGCACAAAAATGTAAATTCTATCAAGGTTGCAGGAACTAAAAAGACTGAATGATCCTTGATTACACAAGCTGTTAGAATTGGCATCTTTGGTGTGGTTTCCCTGAACTTTTGCCTCTACCTCCTGTATTTTTGATGGTGTGCTGGATGTCGTTTTGGCTGGCTTAGATGCTTTGGGCACTTTGCCACTGCTGATCAGTGTCAAAGTGCAAGTGCTCCCTGTGTAAATTGTTGTTACAATTGGTTCTCCCTGATTGGCATATTTGAATTACTGGTAAGTCCCTAGTAAAGTGCTTCTGAAGTGTGCCAGGGCCTGTAAATCAAATGCTACCAGTGGGCCTGCAGCACTGATTGTGCCACCCACATGAGTAGCCCTGAAAAGTATCTCAGACCTGCCACTGCAGTGTCTGTGAGCAGTTTGTTAAATGCCATGTCGACTTGGCATGTGTGCCCATTTGCTAGGCCCTAACCTTCCCTTTTCTTACATGCAAGGCACCCTTATGGTAGGCCCAAGGTACCCCCATGGGCAGGGTGCAGTGTATGTGAAAGGTAGGGCCTGAACTAGTGTGTGTGACATGTCCTGATAGTGAAATACTGCCTATTTTGTTTTTCACTATTGAAAGGCTATTTGGCCCAATAGGATAACATGGGAACTGCTTTGTACCATCTTACAAGTATAACTTCCCATTGGGACAAGATGGAGAAATAAAGTTTAGGCTCTCTGAACTCAGAATTTAATAACACATTGTAGGAAAGTAGGATCTGCTTCTATGGTTACTCTCACTTTTAGCTTGATGTAATGCTGTTTATGACTAGTCTGACTGGGATCCTGCTAATCAGGACCCCAGTCTCTCTGCTTTCTCCCCTAAATTGTTATGCTAAGTACTTAGGTACATCCCATATTGGATACTGGGGTGCCCTTATCAGTCCCTAGTATATGGTACTAAGGTACCCAGGGCATAGGTACCCCAGAGGTCCCCCATAGGCTGAAGCATGTATTATGCCACCTATGGTAGACCAGTCAAACTATCTCTACAGGCCTGCTATTGCAGCCTGTGTAAGCTGGTGCTAGCACCACTTACAAAAGATATAGGTACCCCTATATCTACGGTCACTGCACTTAAAACCTATAAGTCACCACTACAGGAGGCCTTTTCAATCCTGAAGGCAAGGTGCTTGGTTCTAAGTGTGAGGGTGCACCTGCATGAGCAGGACACCCCTACAGCCTTCAGAGTCTATTCTCCCGGGCTGAAAGTGAGACAGCCATATAACATATAGAGGGGCACTGCGTCATTACGCGATGACTATCTCGAAACTTGCTGTAACGAACCCTGTCGACGTTTGGTATCAAACATGTTGGAATCATTCCTCCCACACCATAAACGGTGTGGGATGTATGATTCCAAGCTCTGTAAGGCCCTCCGTTAGGCCCTCAGTGCTCCCGGTACCAGTCTTCTTGACTGGGACAGCACAACTTGGCTGCTGCTGATCAGAGACATGATTCTGCCCTCCTGCTGCTGAGCCAAGCTCGAGCAGGGGAAGGCAGAACAATTAGCATCCTGTCACAGTGAGGTGTGACCACCTCCCAGACAGAGTTTAGTGTATTGGGGCAGGGTGAGAGTGCTTGCCAGCGCCACATAGTCTGCGTGCAGGGCACATTTGGTGCCCTTCATGCATAGTCTAGCTCAAACCAGTTCATGGAGCCGTTGGTTCCCGCTCTGGCGCGAAACTGGACAAAGGACAGGGGAGTATCCTCCCCCTTGTCCTGCCCCTCCTTAGGGATGGACCCCTGTATCGTCCCAACCCTTTCCTTAGGGTACTTAAGGGCTTACCTGAGGGTGGGTCCCTAGACTCATCGTGAGACATGATACAATTCAGACACCACTTCAACTTCGACCGTCTGGGAACTCTGGACTTCGCTGGACTTTGCTCTGAGTATCAAGGCTGCAACCGGGAAGACTCCTGCTTCTCCTGATCTCTTTGCCCTGCTAGTGTGCTGCAACGACCATGCCTGTGCTCCATACAGGAACCTGTCCAGGGCCTGAGGGCATCCAAGACACCTGAAAAAATCTCCCTTGAATTGAAGGAGTCACTTCCTTGCATCTGCAGGCACCGCAACCGAGCTGACCAGTCTGCTGATCCTGGGCTTCTAAGGACTCCAAAAGGCTCAGCAACACAAGTGGTGGCTCTCCACATCCCTCGAATCCTGCCCTGTCCTCTCACCAAGTTTGAGGCCAGTATCCCTCGTCGGAGCCGCAGGAATTGAACCCCTGTGCACTGCGTCGACTTGCAGTTGCAAAGACTTGTTGGCTTCCTTCTACCAAGATCTTCAGGCTCCTAGTAGCCGCAACCTCAAGCATCTCCAGGGACCAAGATATTCATCCTCACCGCATCACATGCACCATGGGCCTGCATTTTTGGTGTGCTGCTCGAGGTCCTCTGCGACTCCAGTGCCTTCGGACTGTGGGTCCTCTTGAGGTTCACTTTTGAATTCTTTTGGGCTACCCTCATTGTTCGGGGCCCGACCCGACTCCCCTGGTTGTGGTGAGTCTCCTGGACCTTGCTGGTCACGACATTGTACCTTCTTCTACTTCCACGTTGTTTGTGGTTGCCAAGGCTTGTTGGTGCTCCCGCCGGACACCGACCCCTCAATCCTCGATATTCAGCGTGGGGCGGCTCTTAAATGGCTCCTGGTCTTCCACAGCATCGCCTGGTCCTCACAGCTGCAGTTCCAAAGGCACCATCAACTCTCTTACTACACCCGACATTGGTGGGCATTCGTCTTCCATGCCTCCTGGTCACTTCCAAGTGGCATAGACTCTGTACCCTCTGCTTTCAGGTATATCTCGACTTGAACCCCCCTTTGGGTTCCACTGGACACTTTCACCTTCTCCAGCAGTGGCATCTTCCTGAAGTCCTCCATTGGGTTCGACTGCAGTTTCAAACGCCACTTCACACCTATGCACCCCACTCCCCTGGGGCAGGTATCCTGGTTCCTAAGGTATCCACAAGTGGGGTTGCTCTCCAACCTTATGTCTTTAAGGGGGTTTCTTCAGGGTCCACTGGGAAGGGTCCTTCTTCTTTAAAATTGCAACCGCGACTTACACGTTGATTTGTACGGAGAGCGCGGTTGTGTGCCCACACTGCACACGACCTCCGTGGGGCTCCTAGAAACTAACCTTGGGTGGTTCCTTGGGTCCCAAGCACTTCACCGTCCTCTGACTATTGTCTTGACTCAAATCGTGGTTTGCATACCACTATTTTAGTAAATGGTTTGGTCGCCCACGGGTGACCACTGTGTATTCCGTGCTGCTTACCTGTTTCTATTGCCAAGTATTGTGTCCATTGTGTATATCTCCGGCTAGGAGATATCTGTATGTGTTAGTGAGTGTCTTATAATAAATACATATTTTTATAAATACACTGTGTGGTTCTTTTTCACTTAATCTATACCTATAAGATTGTGTTCTGTTGAAAAAAGCTGCTTTACACTCCTTCTAGACTAAGCCTGAAGGCTGTTCTTCACAGCTACCACTTAGAGAGCTTTCTATGGTTGTCTAAGACCACTAAAATCAGCATAATGGTTGCCTGGATCAGTGCAAGATGTCCACTTACATAAGTGTACATCATATACTGAGCCAGCCTCTCACATTGGTGTGCAGTGGTTGTGATTCAAGCCTGCATTGTTTTACCAGATAATCTTGGTGTAGATTAATTGAAAAACCATCACCAATATTAGGCACATATAATACAAACTTATAATAAGTAAGTTCTACTGAACGTAGGGTTGTGTAGTTAAGGGTCTAGCACAACCCTTTTTCCAACCTCAGAGAGTTTAGTTCCCACTAGGTTAGGTAGGTGCAACACCTCACTACACCTACTATGTCTTCTAAAGTTCTAAAGGAGATGCCAGTGGCTCTCTACCTTCTAGATACAGTGACCTCACGTTCCAGGAACTGAGGGCCCTGTGTTCCTCCAGGAAGCTTAAGACAGGGAAAGGCCCTAATACTCAAAGCCTCCTAGAGGTGTTACTGTTGGATGACCTACTGAAAGCTAGTGGGTCAGATGAAAAGGAAAGAGTGGGTGGGCCAGGGACAGAAGATGGGTCAGGAGGGAACCCCCTTGTTGACCTTAATTCTGACCCTGACCAGGAGGAGTCCCCTGACTCCCACCTCGAGGGAGAACTCAGATCCCCCAGAGGATAGTGCAGATGGCACAAAGGGTGCCTCCAGAAGTGGGTCTCACGTTGTACCACCTGTAAGGGTCCAGAATATATCAAGGGGGTTTAGATCCTCCTCTAGAGAATCCAATGCTTCAGGACATTCTTTAGGGACCTCTATATCTAGTAAGAGGGACAACTCTTTTGACAGGGAGTACCAACTGCTTGAACGTGAGAAAGCAAGACTTAGGCTCAGGCAAGATCAGTTGGCCCTTCACAAAGAGTCCCTAGAAATCCAAAAAGCTAGGAAGAAACTGGGACTAGAGTCCCATGGTGGCAGCAACAGTGTCCCTAGAGTTAGAGAAACTTCTTTTGACCATAGGAAGCTGAACAAGATAGTCCCTCCTTACCAGGAGGGGGATGATATCCATTAATAGATCACTTCTTTAGAGAGGGCCTGTAAAGTTCAGAGGGTCCCTCAAGAGCAGTGGGCAGCTATCTTGTGGCTCTCATTTGCTAACAAAGGTAGAGATACGCTCCTCACTGTTAGAGAAGAGGATGCTGACAATTACTCAGTACTGAAGAGTGCTCTCATAGATAGGTTTGGCTTAACCACTGAACAGTATAGGATTAAGTTCAAAGAAACACAGAAGGCACACACCCAGGACTGGGTAGACTTTGTAGACAGAGCTATTAAGGCTCTGGAAGGCTGGCTTCATGAAAGCAAGGTACAGGACTACCAAGGATTGTACAATTTGATTATGAGGGAGCAGATCCTTAACAATTGTCAGAACCAGCTTTTACATCAGTACCTGGTGGACGCTGATCTGACCTCTCCCCAAGAATTGGGAAAGAAGGCAGACAAATGGATTCGCACAAGGGTTAAGCAGAAAAACCATGGTAATGGAGATTACCAGAAGAAGCAAGATTCTTCTAAATCTCAGGATAAGGGTGGGGATAAAGCCAAAGATAAGAAAGAGTCTTCTCAAAGGCCCTAGAAACCTGCAGCTGGGGGTGAGTCCCAAAATTCCAAGAAAGGCAAAAACCTTGGTGTTACTTCTGTGAAGTGGAGACCCATTGGACAAAAGATGCTGATTGTCCAAAGGCCAAGGAAACTACTCCTACTAGCACTGCCCCTAAGGCACCTGCTCCACCTAGCACAAGTACAAGTGGTAGTAAAGCAAACAAGGGATTAGTGGGGTTAACCTTGGGTACTGAGATGGGGTCTGACTTAGTCAGAACACCAGCTCAGGCTGTTTTAGTCTGTGATGGTGGCATGGATCTTGACACCTTACTAGTAAGTCCCACTAACTTGGGCAAGTACAGGCAACAGCCTTTAATCAAATGAAAGGAAGCAATAGCTTATAGAGATACAGGGGCCAGTGTCACTATGGTGAGAGAGAAACTTGTATCCCCTGAACAGGTCATACTTGGACAAGTGTACCAAGTCACCAACACTAGCAATGTCAGGACTGTCCATTCCATGGCAGGTGTGAATCTCAGCTGGGGAGAGGTAACTGGACCTAAGAGGGTTGTGGTATCTCCAGACCTACCTGAGTATTGTTTGTTGGGCAATGATCTAGAAACTTCAGCCTGGTCTTAAGTGCAGTTCAGGACTCATGCAGAGATGATGGGCATCTCTACCAGTGTGTTTGCTGTCACCAGGGCTCAGGCCAAAGAGCTCTTCACTGAAAAAGCACTGGATCCTTGAAAAATGGACCACGTGCTTCCCAAGAGAAGGAGCAGGAAGGGTAAGGAATTGTCCTCCTCACAAACTCTCAGTGAAGATCAGTCTCCTGAGGGAGATGATCTTCGCCCCTGTGAAGGAAGGGCCTGATTCACAGAACTAACTTACGTCAAAAACGTAAACGTAAACGTAAAGTTAGTACTTTTAGGTATTCACAGAATACACTTACTCATTTTGGTATTCACAGAATGAACTTACTCATTTCGGTATTCACAGAAGTTAGGAGTCCTAAAGTTAGGACTACTAACTTCTGTGAATACCGAAATGAGTAAGTTCATTCTGTGAATACCAAAATGAGTAAGTGTATTCTGTGAATACCTAAAAAGTACTAACTTTACGTTTACGTTTACGTTTTTGACGTAAGTTAGTTCTGTGAATCAGGCCCGAACTGTCCCGGAGGAACTTGGGCCTGACCAGGCAGAGTTCTTGGGGGCAGGGGGCCCTTCCAGGGCAGATTTGAGTTTGGAGCAGCAGTCCTACCCCTCTCTTGAACCCCTCAGGCAGCAAGCTGCTGCTGAGGAAGCAGGGAATATCAGTGGGTCCCATAGGATCTATTAGAAGGATGGACTTCTATACTCTGAAGGTAGAGACCCCAAGTATAGTGCCACCAGGAGCTTGGTAATACCCTAGAAGTTCAGAGGTTTCCTACTCTCCCTGGCACATGATATTCCTCTTGCAGGACACTTAGGGCAAAGCAAGACTTAGGACAGGCTTGTCCCTCACTTTCACTGGCCCCATATGTCTGAGGACACAAAGGAGTTTTGTCTCTCCTGTGCCACTTACCAAACCAGTGGTAACTCAGCTGGCACCACATAGGCCCCTTTAATCCCACTTCCAGTGGTTGGGGTCCCCTTTGAGAGGGTAGAGATTTACATTGTTGGCCCCTTGAACCCTCCAACTGCATCTGGGCACAGTTATATACTAGTAGTGGTGGACCATGCCACTAGATGCCCAGAAGCTATTCCCCTTAGGACCACCACAGCTCCTGTGGTAGCAAGAGCCCTCCTGGGAATCTTTTCCAGAGTGGGCTTCCCTAAGGAGGTCTTAACTGACAGAGGTACCAACTTCATGGCAAGTTACATCACTGCAATGTGGAAAGAGTGTGGAGTAAACTATAGGTTTACCACACCCTACCATGCACAAATGGGCTTGTTGAAAGGTTCAACAAGACCCTCAAGGGTATGATCATGGGATGCTCAGAAAAGCTTATGCGAAAATGGGATGTCTTACTACCCTGTCTTCTCTTTGCCTACAGAGAGGTTCCTGAGAAGGGGATTGGCTACAGCCCATTTGAGCTTCTGTTTGGACATCCAGTTAGGGGTCCATTGAGTCTAGTGAAGGAAGGTGGTTGGGAGCAACCTCTCAAACCTCCTAAGCAGGACATTGTGGACTATGTCCTTGGCCTGCGTTCCCGCATGGCTTAGTACATGACGAAGGCCAGCAAAAACCTGGAGGCCAGCCAAGAACTTCAAAAAGCTTGGCATGACCAAAAGGCTGTCTTGACTGTTTACCAGCCAGGCCAGAAAGTGTGGGTGTTGGAACCTGTGGCTCCAGCAGCTCTCCAAGATAAGTGGAGTGGACCCCACACCATACTTGAACAAAAAGGTGAGGTCACCTAGGTACTCCAAGAATTCCCCATAGGGTACTTCATGTGAACCACCTGAAACCTTTTGTTGACATGGCTGACATGGACTTGCTCATGGCAGCTGATGAGGGGCAGGAGGAAGAGAGTGGCCCTCTCCCTGATCTCCTCTCTCAGAACCCTGATGATGGATCCGTAGATGGAGTAGCCCTAGCAGGCAGCCTCACTGATCAACAGAAGACTGATTGCAGGCAAGTCCTCAATCAGTACAGACACATGTTCTCCCTGACACCCAGTCAAACCACCTGGTGTACCCATGAAGTGGACACAGGTGACAGTCTGCCTGTGAAGAATAAAACCTACAGACAGCCTGACCATGTCAGGGACTGCATCAGTACAGATGTCCAAAAGATGCTGGAGTTGGGGTCATTGAGCCTTCTGATACCCCCTCGGCTAGACCAGTAGTCCTTGTGCCAAAGCCTCACACCAAGGGTGGAAAACGAGAGATGAGGTTTTGTGAAGACTACAGAGGCCTCAATGCAGTCACTAGGACTGATGCTCATCCAATTCCCAGGGCAGATGAGCTCATAGATACTTTGGCCTCAGCCAAGTTTCTGAGTACATTTGACCATACAGCAGGCTTCTGGCAAATCAGACTAGCTAAGGAGGCCAAGCCAAAATCAGCATTCTCAACCTCTAGTGGGCATTATCAATTTATTGTGATGCTCTTTGGTCTGAAGAATGCACCTGCCACATTTCAGAGGCTAGTGAATAAAGTCTTAACAGTTCTGGAAGCCTATCTAGATGATATAGCTGTCTTTAGCTCCACCTGGGAAGATCACCTGGTCCACCTCAGAAATGTTCTAGAGGCCCTGCAAAAGGCAGGACTCACTATCAAGGTCACTAAGTGCCAGATAGGGCAGAGCAAGGTTGTGTACTTGGGTCACCTGGCAGATGGAGGCCAGGTTAAACCATTGGAGAGCAAAATCCAGACCATTGTGGACTGGGTTGCTCCCACTACCCAGACTCAGGTCAGAGTTTACTTGGGCCTGACTGGGTACTGCGGAAAATTTGTGAAGGGATATGGGTCCATTGTGACTTCCCCAAATGATCTGACATCAAAAAGAATGCCAAAGACAGTTCAGTGGACAGTAACCTGTCAAAATGCATTTGATGACCTGAAGCAGGCCATGTGCACTGCTCCCATCCTGCAAAGTCCTGACTACTCCAAAACGTTCATTGTCCAGACAGATGCATCAGAGATAGGGTTAGGGGCTGTGTTATCACAACTTAAAGCAGCAGGCCAGGATCAACCAGTAGCTTTTATCAGCAGAAGGTTGACCCCCAGGGAGAAACGTTGGTCAGCCATTGAGAAGAAAGCCTTTGCTGTGGTCTGGGCCCTGAAGAAGTTGCGGCCATACCTGGTTGACACTCACTTCACTGTTCAGACAGACCACAAGCCCCTCTTATGGTTTAAACAGATGAAGGGTGAAACTCCCAAACTTTTGAGGTGGTCCATTTCCCTACAGGGGATGGACTATACAATGGAACATAGACCTGGAGTAACCATGCCAATGCAGATGGACTCTCCAGATATTTCCACTTACAAAATGAAGACTCAACTGGGCAAGGTTAGTCTAATCTCTTTACGTTTGGGGGGGTTGTGTAGGAAAGTAGGATCTGCTTCCATGGTTACCCCCACTTTTTTCTTGATGTAATGCTGTTTATAACTAGTCTGACTGGAATCCTGCAAATCAGGACACCAGACTGTCTGCTTTCTCCCCTAAATTGTTATGGTAAGTACTTAGGTACATGCCAGATTGGATACTGGGGTACACTTATCAGTCCCTAGTATATGGTACTAAGGTACCCAGGGCATAGGTACCCCAGAGGACCCCCATAGGCTGAAGCATGTATTATGCCACCTATGTGAGACCATTCAAACTATCTCTACAGGCCTGCTATTGAGGCCTCTGTAAGCTGGTGCTAGCACCACTTACGAAAGATATAGGTTCCCCTATATCTAAGGTCACTGCACTTAAAACCTATAAGTCACCCCTACAGCAGGCCTTTTCAATCCTGAAGGCAGGGTGCTTGGTTCTCAGTGTGAGGATGCACCTGCATGAGTAGGACACCCCTACAGCCTTCAGAGTCCATTCTCCCGGGTTGTAAGTGAGACAGCCATATAACATATAGAGGGGCACTGCGTCATTACGCAATGACTATCTCGAAACTGGCTGTAAGGAACCCTGTTGTGTTTGGTATCAAACATGTTGGAATCATACCCCCACACCGTAAATGGAGTGGGAGGTATGATTCCAAGCACTGTAAAGGCCCTCCGTTAGGCCCTTAGTGCTTCCGGTACCAGTCTTCTAGACCCGGGCAGCACAACTTGGCTGCTGCCGACCAGACATGATTCTGCCCTCCTGCTGCTGTGCCAAGCTTGAGCAGGGGAAGGCAGAACAATAGGCATCCTGTCACAGGGAGGTGTGACCACCTCCCAGACAGGGTTTAGTGTATTGGGGTAGGGTGGGAGCGCTTGCCAGCGCCACATAGTCTGTGTGCAGGGCACATTTGGTGCCCTCCATGCATAGTCCAGCTCAAACCAGTTCAGGGAGCCGCTGGCTCCTGGTCTGGCACAAAACTGGACAAAGGACAGGACAGTAGCCTCCCTATTGTCCAGCCCCTCCTTAGGGAGGGACCCCTGTATCGTCCCAACCCTTTCCTAAGGGTACTGAAGGGCTTACCTGAAGGGTGGGTCTCTAGATTTGTCAGGGACAGGATACAATTTAGACACCACTTCAACTCTGACAGTCTGGGCACTCTGGACTTCGCTCTGGGCATCAAGGCTGCAACCGGGAAGACTCCTGCTGCTCCTGATCTCTTCGTCCTGCTCGTCTGCTGCAACGTCCATGCCTGTGCTCCATACAGGTACCCGCCCAGGGCCTGTGGTCATCCAAGACACCTGAAGGAATCTCCCTTGAAGGAGTCACTTCCCTGCATCTGCAGGCACCGCAACCAAGCTGACCGGTCTGTTGATCCTGGGCTCCTACAGGCTCCGAAAGGATCAGCAACACAGGTGGTGGTTCTCCACATCCCTCAAGGCCTGCCCTGTCATCTCACCAAGTTTGAGGCCAGTATCCCTCATCAGAGCCGCAGGAACCGAACCCCTGTGCACCTCATCGAGATTTTCGAGCTCCCAGTAGCCCCAACCTCAAGCATCTCCAGCGACCAAGATCTTCATCCTCACCACATCACTTGCACCATGGGCCTGCATCTTTGGTGAGCTGCTCGAGGTCTTCTGCGACTCCAGTGCCTTCGGCCTTTGGGTCCTCTTGAGGGTCACCTTTGAATTATTTTGGACTCCCCTCATTGCTCGGGGCCTGCCCTGACTCCCCTGCTCGTGGTGAGTCACATGGACCTTGCTGGTCCCGACATTGTACCTTCTTTTACTTCAACGTTCTTTGTGGTTGCCAAGGCTTGTTGGTGCTACTGCCGGACACCGACCCCTCAACTCTCAACATCTGACGTGGGACAGCTCATGAACGGCTCCTGGTCTTCCACAGTGTCGCCTGATCCTCACAGCTGCAGTTCCAAGGGCACCGTCAACTCTCTTAGAACACCCAACATTAGTGGGCATTTGTCTTCTGTGCCTCCTGGTCACTTCCAAGTTTCATAGACTCTGTTCCCTCTGCTTTCAGGTACTTCTCGACTTGAATCCAACTTTGGGTTCCACCGGACACTTTCACCTTCTCCAGCAGCGGCATCTTCCTGAAGTCCTCTATTGGGTTCGATTGTTGTTTTCGATGCCACTTCACACCTATGCACCCGGCTCCCCTGGGGCAGGTATCCTGGTTACCAAGGTATGCACGGGTGGGGTGGCTCTCCAACCTTCTGTCTTCCACAGGGTTTCTTCATGGTCCACTAGGAAGGGTCCTTCTTATTTAAATTGCAACAGCGACTTACACATTGATTTGTACGGAGAACGCGGTCATGTTTCCAAACTGCACACGGCCTCCGTGGGGCACCTTGGGTGGTTCCTTGGGTCCCCACCACTTCTCCGTCCTCTGACTATTGTCTCGACTCAAGTCATGTTTTGCATACCACTATTTTAGTATATGGTTTGGTCCCCCCAGGTGACCACTGTGTATTCTGTGCTACTTACCTGTTTCCATTGCAAAGTTTTGTGTGCATTGTGTATATCTCCAGCTAGGAGATATCTGTATCTGTTAGTGAGTGTCTTATAATGGTAAGTAGTCAGAATATCGAGTATTTATTATCGTTTTCACATAATATCGAGTTAAAATATCGATGTAAAAAATATCTATGTATATAATATCGATTTTGTGTGTTGTGAAAAATATCGTTGTAAAAATATCGATTGTTAAAATATCGTCAGTAAAATATATAGTTTTACTATTTTTTTTATTTTGTTTAATGTTTGTAAATGATATAATAATTGTTAAATACATTTAAAAAAATGTGTATGATAATTTTTAGGAGCGGGATGTTGGGTTTATAGGGGATAAGGGTGGGGAGTGTTTTAAAAAAATTGGGGAAAAAGTAAAAATGTATTTAACAATTTAAATTGAATGTATAATATTTAGGGGCGGGATGTTGGGTTAATAGGGGATAAGGCTGGGGAGTGTTTTTAAAATTTGAAATTTAAATTCTTTTAAATTTTTAATTTTTGTTAAAGAAATTGTAATATTTTTTAGGAGTGGGACGTTGGGTTTATAGGGGATAAGGGATGGTAGTGTTTTAAAAATTTGAAATTTAAATTTAAAAAAATTTAAATATTTTTTATATGAAATTAGAAATGTATTTTTTCAGGTGTGGGATGTTGGGTTTATAGGGGATAAGGGTGGGGAGTGTTTTAAATATTTTTTTAGAAATTTAAAAAATATTCTAAAATTGAAATTTAATTTCATAATTTTTTTATGAGCAGGATTTTGTGTTAATAGGGGATAAGGGTGGGTATGTTTCTTGTTACTACATTTTCAAAATTTGAAAAAAATTGAAATTAAATTTATGAGTGTAATATGGTGTTTATTTATTTATTTATTTATTTTCTTCTTTTTTTGTCTAAGTTCACCTCAGACCTCGATGACCAGACCAGCTGCCAGTACCTTATATGTTATAAGAAGGCAGGTTTTAGAGTTTGGGGGGATTCGCCCACCTGATGGCACACCTGCAGACTGGAGAGGCACCGTCCCGAAAGAACAGACGTGGTCACTCTCTGATATGGTGCAGTATTCACTGGCGACTGCTAATGTTGGCTCAGGGGAAGCGAGAGTTGCCCAACACAGTCAAGAGAGTCACAGAGAGGTATAATCATAGGACCAAATACTGTTCCAAATAAATCAAGTGCACCTTCAGATTTCTGAGCCATTCTCACGCACCTCCGCATTTGACCATCTCAATAAAAAATCCCAATGTGCTTTCTTCTTCCTGGTCTGTGTCCCACTCAAATCTAGCTTGGACATCAAGAAGACAGATGACAACCACTCAGCATGCAAAGGGGGCGAACATTCCACCCATTTTTTACACAGTTCCCTCCTGGCCAGAAGTATAGCATAGAAGAGGAAGGACCCTGCTGGGCCTGTGTCTTCGCTGGAAATTCCAAAGATTATCAAAGAGAGGCTCAGTTGAATTTCTAAACCCAGGATGGCCGAGATGGTTTCACAGATTTTTACCCAAAAGTCAGAGATGGCCGGACATTCCTGGAACATGTGTATGTCAGTTGCTTTCTCAAGACCACATTTCTTACAGCTAACTGGAGGCCCTGCCGTCATCTTTGACAACCTTTGAGGGGTTAGGTAGGCCCTATGAATTGTGAATAAATGGTTCCTTCTTAGCCAAGCTGGTTTAACTATGGAAAACAGAGTGCTGAAAGATGTTTGCCAAAGATGTTCCCAGGGTTCGTCCGGCAGTCAAGCACCCCACAGCTCCTCTGCCAGTTTGAAGTCCACATCGATTGCCTCTTCAATGCCCCAGTACCACATAGAAACCTCCTTCTTCCCCCTCGATCTTTCCACCAGGTGTCCCTCTAAGATGTTTCCTGTACCTATAGGTGATTTCAAGTTTTGGGCCCAGCTTTGAAATTGAATATATTTAAATTTGGAGATGCCCCCTTCCGAGATGGTGTGAAGCGCTGCCCACGGTAAAAGAGTGCCCTCTTGAAATAGGTCCCCCCAAACCTTGAGCTCAGCCTCTCTGAGTGGCTGTGCTAGTTTATCCCTTAGGCACTCCGGTGCACCGGCGGAGTCCCACAAAGGGGCAAAACTAGAAAAATAGCTGAGGCCCTTCTGCCGTCTGATATTCGCCCATGTTCTCACCATTGCCTGTAGCACTTTTAGCCTTATCTTTTAAAAAAATGTATGCTCACCGTATTTGAACAAGAAACCGTCCTGGGCCAAGCTAGTTCCCTTTAACATCGCTAAAAACATTGCCCCAACACGAGCGCCGTCCGGTGTCTTTAAGAGCATCCTGGAGTGGGACAGTTGAAAGGCCCAAGCATAGTACTGCAGGTCCGGAAGTGCAAGCTCTCCCTTCTCCCTCCTATGTCTCAGCTTCTTCCAGGCGATTCTGGTTCCTCTATAGGCCCAAATGAATGAGTTGATGGCCTGCTGAAGTTTGTCTATAGCTAATTTGTCAAAATGTAGTGGAATTACGTTAAAAAAAGAAAATTTTGGGAAGCACTATCATCTTGACCAAATTTACCCTCCCAAAGATTGACAGGAGGCGGTGGACCCAACTTTTCATAAGCCTCTGTCACTCCTTTGTTACGTTGGCCAAGTTCGTCTCTACAATTTTACTGATGTCATTTACTATTCTGACCCCAAGATACCTCATGTCTCTTTTGGTCTGGTGTTGACATACCCCCAGATTCCATGACATAACCTCGGTCTTCTCAGCATTTACCTCATACCCTGATATCCTGCCAAAATCTTGGGCATGCTTTATTACCGCTGGCAGGGCAGTAGAGAGGTCAGAGGAGAGGACCAAAACGTCATCGGCATAAAGAGCTACCTTTCTCTCCCATCCTTCATACTTAAATGGTAGAATGTCCACCTCATCCCTCCGCCTCTGAGCAAATGGCTCAATATACAGGTTGAAAAGGAGAGGGGATAGGGAACAGCCCTGCCTGGTACCCCTGGTGATCCTAAAGGGGGTGGTTAGATTACCATTAACCAACAATTTTGCAGGCGGGTTTTGATAGATCAACTGGATGGCTCTGCGGAATCTTACGCCAAGATTAAATTTCTCCAAAACAGCCGACAGTACACCCAGTTAACCCTGTCAAAAGCCTTGGTGGCGTCTAAGGTCATTGCTGCAAGGGGAAGCAAATACGGTGTGGCTAGATCAATTGCGCCTATAAAATCATATGTTAGATGGTATAGATTTCTTCCCTTGACAAAACCCTTCTTGTCAATATGGAGCATATCTCCTGCTACCGCTCCCAGTCTATCAGCCAGGACCCTAGCAAAGATTTTATAGTCTGCATTTAACAATGAGATGGGCCTATAAGACTCACAACTCGCTGGGTTCTTACCTGCTTTTAATATCAGCGTGATAGTTGCCTTGCCCCACGAACCTGGCAGCTTTGCTCCGTTTCATAGGATCTTATTGAAGAGCTGGGTCATAGCTGGAATCAAGGCATCCCCTAGAGGTTTGTAAAGTTCTATTGGCAGACCGTCCGGGCCTGCTGCCTTTCCCCCTTTGCTAGCTATAATGGCCCTCTTAACCTCTTCTTGTGAAATTTCCTGTTCTAAGAATTCCTGTTGGGTTGCATCCAAAAGATTGAGCGAGCTCGCACTCAGCCATTCCACAACATCGGTATTAACTACCTTATCTTCGAGATATAGGTTCCGGAAAAAGTCATAGAAGGCGCCCCCTATCTCTTCATCTCTGGACAAGACGGTATTACTGCCAACATCATCTATTGCTTTAATCAGGTTGCGCGTCCTATCTGATTTTACCTTCCAGGCTAGTAGCCTACCCGCACCCTCGCCATATTCCATATGGGCAAGCTTACTCGCTTCCCATCTCTTCATGACCCTCATCTGAAGAATGGTATCTAACTGCTCTTTTAGTTCTTCAAGTCTGGCCATTTTCTCCTGCTGTTTCTCCAAATCTGCCACTTTATTCAGGTCAACCTCTATGGTCTTCATCTCTGCTTCTTTTTGGACAACCTCTTCCCTATATTGCTTATTTCTAAAACACACCCTACTCATGCCTATCCCCCTAAGAAACACCTTCAAGGAGTCCCAAACTGTGGAGGTCGATGCTGACCCTATATTGTGGCCTAAAAAACCCTTTGTCTCATGCATCAGATGTTTCATCTCTTCTGTATCTGAGAGTAGCGTGCGATCAAAAGTCCAGACTCTGCCACTCTGCCTACTTTCCAAGACTAAATAAAGGCATACTCCTGAGTGTTCAGATAGGTGTGGTGTTAAATAGCCAATGTCCTTAATTCCTCCCCTCAAGCTATGACTGACCAAAATATAATTGATTCTTGATTTGTGGCCGTACTTCCTATTATAATAGGAAACTCCTAGCTGGTGGCCAAATCTTTCCCTCCAGAAATCACAGAGTCCTGTCTGCTTCATCATTGGATGGAGACATGCCTGAGATTTAGATGGAATAGTAGCTCTGCTCTTCGGTGACTTATCCAATTTGGGGTCCAGCAGAATGTTAAAATCCCCCGCCATGATTACTGGGTCTGGAAAGTCTAGCAGGTTTACAAAAATAGTTTTAAGAGAGGTAGGATCATCATGGTTTGGGCCGTAATAGCCAACCAGGGTGAGAAGAGAGTCCAAGATGATAACCTTCAGAATAACCCACCTACCCCCGGGGTCAACCAAGAAATCCAACAAACGAGCTTTAGCTTGTTTCTTAATTAATATCGCCACTCCTCTGATATTGGCACATTGATTAGTACAGATCATGTGATCCACCCTTTTTAGTTTCTTAAATATCTCGGTTGACTCATCCCTCGAAAGGTGTGTCTCCTGAAAAATAATGACCTGCGCGGGAGAATCCCTTATGTATTGTAGGATTTTAGCCCTTCTGTGCTTAACGCGTAAGCCGTTCACATTCCATGACAGGAACTGAACCATTCTCATGGAGGTTTAACCTTGAGGTGCATACAAGGTATAGAGAAAAGGGGTCGCCAACACCAGACCAAAACATCTGAAAACCAACATAGCTAGGACGGCTGACAGGCAGACAAAAAATCAAACTAAGATAAATGAGGACATTTTTATGATTTTTTCCCACATGCTTCCCACCTACTGCACCCCACCCCTTCCCCCCCCCGATCCCCTACCTGGAGAACCCACCCCATTATTATCCTGGACTGATGTAAGTCCTATCTGCTACACCCGGGGGCTGCTCGCACTGTCCCTCTTATAGACACAGGAGAAGCTAGAAACCTCTACAATCATATCTTACATTTTTATTTATTTCTAAATATTTCCATATCTAGCTTTATATATAATTCGATATAAGCAATATAAGCCAGATTAGTAGTGATGATGTGATGTGATGTACCCCGCCACTAACGCCTTCTTACACGTGGCCACGAACCAGAAGTGGGGTATTCCTAGCTAGGCATCGCCTTTTTTAATGCTTTCCAATAACTCATCTGCCTCTTGTAACGATCTCAGATTATGCATCTTGTTTTTGTGCATAACCTTCAGGGTCGCTGGGAACTTTAGCTGAGCCACTGCCCCATACATTTTGAAATCGTCTAGCTTTCTCCCCAACTCCCATTGTCTGTCTAAGGTTGCTCGGGCAAGGTCGGAGTGTATCTCGAATGAAAAATCCTTCACCCTAAGTGATTTTGCCTTCAGGGCCATATTGAGGATTTTTTCCTTCAAAGAGTAGGTGTGGAAGTTGAGAAGAATATTCCTGGGTCTGGTTCTGTTAGGATTTCTTCTGTATGTGTCCCTATGTGCCCTTTGGATAACCTTCTTTAGCTCCACCTCAGATTCCTCAATCTGCAATGTCTCCTTCAATAGTGAGTCAATGTAGGATTTTAAATCCTCCCCCTCCTTCCCTCCGGGACATTCAAAATGCGCAGATTACTTCTCCGGGAATTGTTCTCGAGGTGCTCTAATTTATCTCGAACAGCCTCTTCCTCTCTTTTGAGAGCAGAGATATCTGCTTTAGCTGAGCTAAGTTGTTCTTTTAGCTCTACTACGGAGCTTTCCAGAGTCTCGGTCCTTGTATTAAGGAGGTCAATCTTCCTATCCAGAGACTCGCAGAATTTCCTAATCTCTGCCTGATTGGACTCGGACACTGAAAACCCCTTTTTGATGTCCTCCGAGAGAGTGCAAAATAATGCTTCCAAGGACGCCGGTGGGGCCCCCTTCTCGACCACCATGGGTTGGACTCCTCCCGAAACATTGTGCACAGTGTCACTCAGAGTCCCAGGGTCACCCCTTGTTCGACCTATCTCCTCTGTATTTTGCACCTGTGAGGTGGTGGCAATCGATGATAGGGAGCCCCCCAAGGCCTCCATTTGCTCTGAACTAGGCTCCATACTGAGCAAAGCAGCAGACCCCCTCCTGAGCTCTTCTCCCTGTTGTACAACGTCGACCACAATAGGTTGTACTTTGAAGTATGATCTGAGTGAGGGAGTAATTCTTACTTTGGAATCAACAGTCTTGGTTTTAGACTCCCTCCCTTTATACTTCGGCCTTTAACTTCGCACCTCTGAAAGGTGGAAGAGCTATTTCCTGACCCTATCTCCTGACTGCCCGTTTGTGTGGAGGGAGGGGCGCCTCTCCTACTGTCCCCACAGCCAGACTTCTGCTTTCTGGGGGCCTGTTTTTTCCCCCTTAAACAAAATTTCAGAGGTCACTGGGAAGCCCCCAATACCCTTTACCTTCACTTGCTGTAGAAGAAACGGCTGCTGAAATTTGGTCTGGGTGGCCCACCTGTACCTGTTGGGGGGTCAGAGGTACCTCAGAGGTAGCGCAGGATCTCAACCGCTCTGTCTCTTCTGCAGCGGCAGCAACCTCCACAGCCAGGCAGACCCGACGTGTGCTGCCTCTGTGGCGTTTATTGTGTTTAAGGGTGTGAGTACGATGCACGATTCGGACAGCCGCTTCGCCTCGGTCTCAGCGAGACGAAATGGCTGTCAGAAGCATACTTCGGGGGGCCGTACCAGGATCCCCTTCACCCGGGGCCCTCTGAATCTATCACGGGGGGTGCCCATGGGTCCCCCCGATCCAAGCATGCACAGTGTGGCGGGCACCAAGGGGTGCCCGCCACAGGTTGTACGCTTTTCCCCACCCACCCCTTTTCTGCTATGGGAGCCTGTGTACGCGTCTGTACACGGGCTCCCATTGAGTTCAATGGGAGACTGAGCGAACCGAGTCCGTCAGCATACGGCTGCATTGTACTCGTTCAGTCGGACTCCAGGAGCACGTCTCGCTCTGAAAACCCTCCGGATCTGAGTCGTACGGAGGGCTTTCCTAGCGAGATCGGAATCGGGCCCTTAATGTAGATTTTTGGAGGTGCCTCCAAATGCATTGGTTAAAGTGATAGTAGCAACCTTGAATTGCTGTTTGAGGGTAGTTTTTTAGTATTGCTTGTATCATTGACTGCTCAAAGTCTACTATTATTTTTTGGGGAAAATAATTGTTAGTTTCTTGCTTTACTTTGCTTAAAAGTTCAACATAGGTTGTTGTTTGCTTGTTTGGCAGTAGAGCATATATGAAGGGGATGTTTGTATGTTGAAATAGTCCATGTATTGTATATAATTGGTAAAATGTTTTGGGACATATTTTAAAAGTCCCATCCATCATCCATGTCTCACAGTTTTGTAATTTTAGTAAATTTGTGGGAGTCCCAAACATTATTATTCTTTTGTCAGCTGAGTTATTGTCCTACAGAAGAAATTGTTCTTCAGTATGTGTAACTGTGAGTTCAGGTGGTATTTCTACTTCAGCAAAGGTTTTGGGGATAGGTGTGGTGGTAGCAGTAGCTTTTTTAGTTCTAGCTATAGGTCTTTTTAATGAGGATATTGAGGACATTTGGCCAGTTGCATGCTCTGGAACTCTGGGAAGCATTTGTTTAAGGATTTCTGTTGTGGGCTTTTGAGATGCAGTACTAATTTCTTTTATATTTTCAATAGCATTTCTAACTTCAATTTCAGCTACGTTAGGGAGTTGTTAGGCTCTCTAACATATAATACAGTTGTTTCCTTTGTAGAAGCCCTTCCATAGCATTTGTTAGAATAATATTTGCTACATTTCCAGTTGACTTTGTCCCCTGTTTGCTTTTCTTGGGTGTACACATACCCCATATAACATAATAATAATTTGCCTTTTGGGAAGTAGTGAATTGGGCCCCTTCAGTCATGGCGGTGCTTCAAATGCTAAGAGAAATGTATATAAAAATTAATAAAATAATTCCTGTTATGTTTTATTTTCTGAAAATGAACATTGTCAATTTTATACTTACAATGTTGAATTTGAAGACTTTTTAAAATGTTGATTGTTTTTATCTGCTGTTTGGTTTTGGTATTTCTGTAGAGATTCCTTTTAAAAAAAAGATGAATATTCATCATCATCAAAAACTTTATTCGGTCGTTACGACCATTAAAGTGCAAAAGCATACCGTACAATATATTCAATGATGCAAACATTGTCATACTTCATTATATAGATCTAATTAGGTGACAATACAAAAAGTAACAGCTTTCCTACTTAAAATTAAAGTCATAATTTAAAAACAGGAAATGGGCTGGTGAGAGAGTTCTCGCGAAATGAAATCCAACGGGAATTGCATAAAAACGCCCATGCCTATGATGCAAAAATCCAATAGTGCATGAAAAATGTTAGTGAAATAAAAGTACAGTACCCCTTTATCTTTAGAATGGATCCTTCAGATAAGGTCACAAGCCTAAGAACAACAATTTATGGTACGTAGTACTTTGTTAAAACCATAGGACAAATAGAGACCTGGATAAGAAATAACATTAAAAGGAGGCTCCAACATGATAAAGAAAACCTTTAAAAATATATAAAGTGCAGATGCATAACGTGCAAAGATACAATATTACATGCGTGCTTATATATATAATATAAACACAGCTTCCGATTTTTGGTCGGAGAGCTCGATCGTTATGAAACAGCGAAGCCATCAAATATATTCAACAATTTGTAGTAGTGTGTATTATTACAGCGTATTGCATTTATCATAGTTCACATAAAAAGGAACCCTAAAAAGTGCTTTGCGAATGCCCCATGAACAGGTTCCCAATAGTTTAGACGCGATTCCTGTTGCTATTAATGCCGAGATTGTCAAGTAGAACTATTGGTTAACTGAGTTGGAATCGGAACATGATCTGGCGGTGTACTTTGATCGTTTTTTAGTACCTGCCTCCTGATGAACCGCATTTTCCCCAGGAATTTGGCCACTGCACAGACTACTAATGGCCTTGTGTCTGTTCTAAGAATGCGCAGTCCTTCTTGGTGACATCGGGTTCCCATCTGTCTACAGGCAGGGGCTAGCCATTTAAGTCTTGGGGATTTGTATGATGGACAAGCGAAGAGGATGTGTTTGGTCGTCTCTTCAGTCTCAGAGCAGCACGTACAGTAACGTAAGGAGGCCGAAGTGTCCTTATTCCATGACGCTGTGAACGTTTTCAGAGGGAGGCAACCAAATCTAAATTGGATGTATAACTTTCTATCTTGTGGGGTGGTAATGAACTCCATATACTGCTCAAACACACCAAGCAGCTTAAATTCCATGAATTCTATCGTGAGGCGGCCTCCTAGTGTGTGTGACGGCTCTCGGTGCCACCCAATTCCAATAGTGAGTCTTGACATACTCTCTGCTAAGCAGTGAGCTGGTATCTGTCACGTCCCACAAATTCCCCAAACCTATTGCAGAAAGCAGTGTCTGGATGTTGCTAAACCAGCCATTTTTTTTTAAGCGATCAAGCATGAGGACTTCTTCAAGGGCGATTGCATAGTGGATAAGCTCGGGTGTTTGTTTTAGGCGAAGCCAAAAAAGAAGTGGGCGAAGCCACGCCTTATCTACTATTGTAGTTCTACCCATATCTAGCCTTAATGGGAGAAGCGGGGTGCCCTGGGGAAGAGAGCAGAGTGATCTTAAAAATTTATTTTCTGTACGAAGTAGGCCCTCCAAATTATCAAACCCCCAGATTTCAGCCCCATACAAAGCTGAGCCTACCACCTTCTGATCATTTATCTGAAGCGGGGCTGCAATCGGTCTAGTTTGTGAAGCCCTGTGTTCTATAATCAGAGCCCTGGTAGTTTTCCTCTGCTGGAGGATTCGCTTCGAAATGTGTTGTTTCCATGCTATTTTCTCCGTGAGGGTTACACCGAGATAATCAAAGGTATCAACTCTTTCCAGTGGAATCCCACCCAGCAGCAATTTGCCTCTGAATGATTTGTGGGGATTCATTAGCAAGAGCTTTGTCTTCGAGGTGTTGACTTCCAATCCTCTCATTCCACAGAAAGACATAAAGCGGTTGAGTAACAGCTGGAGGCCACTGGGGGTTTTAGAGACTAATAGCGTATCATCCGCAAACAGTAAAGTTGTTATTTTTACACTCCCCAGTGAGGGAGCGTCTGTGTGGACTTCTGCTAGATGTTTCACCACTCCATTTATAAAGAGCGATAATAAGGTGAGGGCTAGAACACAGCCCTTCCTTACCCCTCTTACGACCTTAATTGGGTCTGACAATTGCCCTTGATCCCCCCATCGAACTCTTGCATAGTTTCCCTCGTGCAACCGTGCTAAAAGTGCCAAGATGTCCTGTGGGAGCCCCAGCTCTTGTAGGACATGTCAGAGTGTGGGCCTGGGGATAAGGTCAAAGGCTGACTTTAGATGCCCTGCTCTATTGTCACTGTCTTCCAGGCCAGTAAGGTGAAACGAAAAACTTGGTCGATGGTGCTGATTTTCCTCCTGAACCCTTCTTGAAAGGGGGATAGTATGTTGTTCTCCTCCATCCATTCGGTAATTTTGGTAAGAAGGGCACAGGAGAAGACCTTCTGCGCACCATCTATTAAGCTAATCGGCCTATAATTGGAAGGCAGCGAGCGATCCCCCTTCTTAAAGACCGGAATAACCTCCGCTCCTTTCCATGATGGCGGTATTGGGGCCCCAGCGGCAATTCCGTTTGCTTATGTCCGGATGTAATTGGACCAATTAGGAATGTCGATTAAAAAGACATCTCCGGGTACTCCGTCTGGACCAGAGTCTTTGTTTTTAACTATGGAGTTGATGCTTTGGGTGATATCAGCTGAGGAGAATAGGTCACTGTCTAGCTGCATACTGATATAATCCTTGGAGGGGCCTTCGGTGTCCGTCTCACCTGTTGTTGAATAAACTGCGGAGAAGTGATCAAACCAAGCAGCCTCTGTGATATTGTTGGTCGGTGGTCTAGGTCTTTCAGCGTCTCCCCTGGTATTGAGCAACCAGAACTGCTGGGAATCTTTCCTTTGACAGGCGTTGCGAATCTGTATTCTCAACCCACTCCTTTTTTGCTTCCATCTGCACTTTCTTATAGGATCTCCTAGCTAATCTTATGTCTGCTACTTTCTTGGCTTTGATCGCAGCTGCCAGATGTAACCGTAGTTCCTTCCACTTTTGGTTGAACCAGGAATGCTGTGAATTAATTGATGACTTCTTGCAATGAGATCTCGGGAGGTTAAAATGAGAAGCTAGCTGCGTGAAGAAGGACGTGTGAATGTCCATGACCATTGCAAGCTCATCATGCTGCTCGACTCTGTTATGGAGCGTGTTGATGTTTTCTAAGAGAGTTTGCTTTATGGCTTCGATCTTATTGGTATCCATTGCTACACGCGCCCATTTTAGTCGTCTGTTATCATTCGTGGGGCATAGTTCCTTGGACATAAGCATTGTGCCAAAACTGCTATTATTCTTGATCCAAGGTGAGGTCATGACGAGCTCGAGCGGGTTGTAGTCGCTGTCTATTGTTCTCCCGACCACCATGTCCAACACTTCCGGCCACAGCCTCACGTCTATCAATACATAGTCGATTCGGCTCGTGTTGGTAGTTCTATTAAAGGTGTTGGCCCCATCTTATCAGAATTGGTGCAACCATTAGCTGCCCTAAGCCCATATTCAAGGGTTATAGCCTGGAGCTGCAAGGCAGTTTGTGTCCATTTTCTGATCGGTGGTAAATCGAGGGGAGGGACATGCCACTGCACCTCTATAGTTACATCTTCCGAGTCCAGTGGCTCAAATGTGGGATTAAAATCTCCAGCCACTATTAGAGGTGATGGCGACTCTCTCTCCTCAAGACTGTTTTCCAACGCTTGGAGAGTTGGTGAGCTGGAGCCCGCCTTGACACCACGAGCATAGACATTGTATATGTCCACCATCCTGCCATTTCTGCCCCTGAGGGTGGTCGCACGGATGTTGGGGCTATTGATCTTAATCTCTTTAATGGTACATTGCAGGTCCATCTTGATCCAGGTCATCAGCCCCCCTGCCAGTCGCCCTAGTCTAGTGGTAACTGCCGGTCGGCTAAACGAAACATACCCAGGGATATGGACAGGTGCGGTCACCCAGATTTCTTGTAGGATGCAGACATCGAATTGTTCAATGTACTCGATCCAATGGGGGAGTGCCACCTTAAGTCTTATCCCAGCCACATTCCACGTCAGTATACGAAGTTTAGATGTCAGTTCTTCTAGTCCTGGAGGGACAGGGTGGTGATATTCCTCTGTTGTACGGCATGTCTGTGGAAATGGGGAGTTTGCTTGCTGATCTAGTTTTAACATTATTAAAGTTCCGGTGGTAGGCTGCGGTGGAGCAAAGGACACAGGAATAGGGGTCTGCAACATAGATGGCGAAGTGGATGATGGCACCCCTGCCTTTTGTACCTCAGGGACAGAAAAATCGATCTTGTCAGGGTGGCAGGAGGTCTTGTAGGATGTATTGTTTTGGCGCTTCAGTCAGTCGTTCAGGGCTAGAGATGAATCGGACCCCATCAAGATGCCAAACCTTTTGTGTACGTGAGGCTGTGGCAAGACAAAGGGATTATACTTCATCTGGATGTTAGTGGTTACGGGTGAGCAGGTTCTTGCCTCCAGAGCTATAAGGTTATGAGCTAAGTCCTCGTCTCTTCAGTGAAGTTCAATGGAGTCCGTATGGGAGGCGCTATGAGATATTCGTTTTGCCCAGAGAATATCGTCCCTGATAATAGACCTGCACCCCCTTATTTTCCGGATCCAATGGATTGATTTATTAAGCACGGAGTTATGATCCTCTTGTTTGGCGTTCAACTGGACTTTAGGCACATTAGTCATAAAAATGCTCTTAGCGGGACGTTGGTCTTGATCCTGCCTTGGATTGTAATGGCATTTGTTATCAGCCAACTTGGCTCCAATGAAATTTATATTTCTATGTTCTATTGGGCGGCGTGTTTGTATAGACATTAGGGGGACTGGGTTAATCATAGACTTTGGGGTGGCGCTGCTGCCTGTTGATGGAATCTGGTTTGTTAGGGAACTAGTGGTCAGTTCACTTACGCTTACTCTAGATTGCTCTTTGTCCACGAGAAGTTTCACTTGGTTAGAGATCACTAAGATTAATGATTTTAGTGAACTAACTTCGTCCCTAAGTTTGGAGATGATCCTACAGGTATCATTCCCTTCTGTGGAGTGCTGTGCTGGGTGAACCACCCCCCTCCCATCTGATGCCTCTTTCTCAATGTTCTTATGTACTACAACTGGACTTGGGGACGGGGTGGCCCTCACTGCTTCTTCCTGCCTTCCCATCATATGTTTGGGCAGGTCTTGAAGTGATGAGAATCGATTGGTTAAAGGGATATTAGTGGTAGTATTGATGTCAATCCTACTATTTAATACGCTAATATCTACCCCTGCGGTGGAAGAGGGGAAGGCCCCAACCTCCCTATCATCCTCCGCTAGTGTGCATTGCGTGTTGGTATTATGCCTAAGAGCCTTGATCTTGGTACTCCGTGTGGCGCGTTTAGTGAATATGGATGGGATTTGCTTGGCGTTATTGGGCTTTAAGCCAGGAGAGGGGACTGATTCTACGGTGGAGTGCTGGTTACCTGGTGTGGATGGACTAGTGGCCAGAACTAAAATGTCATGGCATTCTACCAATAGATCGTCGATGCGATCCGGAACGCAGTTATTAGCTGCAGATTTACGAGCCATTTTGGCTTTGCTGGCTTTCCTGCGACCTCCCTCAATTGTCCCACCCCCATTGTTATCATTCTCAATGGATTTCCTTTTCCCCATGTCAGCAAATGTCTATAGTGTCGAAAGTAAATCTTCAGCTACGCAAAGTACCAAGGAAAATAGCAAAATGATGGTGATTATAAAAGCTTTATCGAAAATGCTGGGTTAATCACTAAAGTTCCTAGGGCTAGATGTTAGAGTAAGTCAAGAAATCAGTGCATATGCGTCTAAAACTCACAGTTTTTGGTGATAGCAGTCCACGAGTCCCAGAGAGTCCCACTTAATTCATGTGAATCGACGAGCCAAGAGTGGTGGCCATGCCCTGCCTCTTACTGGCAATGACAGGCAAGGACGGGCCCACCCGTTGCCCGGGCTTCGCCCAGGCGCGGCCAATGCACGTCCCGCGCAGCGGGGCCTCTCCCCTGAAGATAAGCGTCTCCGGGCGCGAGGAACTGGCATCAGGGCTGGTGCTGCCGCTAAGGCTCACGGGGGCTGTAGGCAGGTGCCCCGGTCTCGTGCGCTGTGTTGCGAGGTCCCGCGCAGCGGGGCCTCTCCCCTGAAGATAAGCGCCTCCGGGCGCGAGGAACTGGCGTCAGGGCTGGTGCTGCCGCTAAGGCTCACGGGGGCTGTAGGCAGGTGCCCCCAGTCTTGTGCGCTGTGTTGCGAGGTCCCATTAATATTAATTAATGTGTTTAATTGCGTTTTTAGCTGGGGGGGAGGAGTTGTGGTTAGGTAGTTCTTCTGCTTGGTATTTAAAAAAATTGTTTCAGTTAATCTCAGAGTAATACTTGCCTTATTTGCAAATTGACTTTTCACACTGTTCTGCTGTTCCTTGAGTTTGTTCAGAATAATCTTTTGAGGAGATATAAATTAAAAAATACATATTAATTATTTTGTTCACACAAAAAAATTTTGAGAGCTTTTTTAGTAGCAGTTGTTTGAAAATGCTATTTACTTACTTTGTGAAGATGTAATCAGAGTTTTCTGTAATGCAGTTCAGTGTTGTGTCAGCAATCCAGCAGATTTCTCCTTATTGTTTCTTTTTTGGTTGCAAGGTAAAATAATGTTGAATTTGCGTGTATTTATATACTGTGTTATTAATTACTTTTTCAATCTTATTGGGTTATTTCAATTGTATGTGTATTTCATTGGTTGTTACTCTTTGTTTTAATTAATTTGTCAGTTGTTTTCAATATATGGAAAACGCTAATTAAGTTTCAGTTATTTTTTAAAAATAAAAATGGTGTACTACATTATTTGATATTTATAACTTTTTAAATGTTAAAGAGTTACATTTTATTTTTCATATTATGTTTGGAGTAGTAAATAATATTTGTGTATTCATAAATGTTTATGATATTGTTTTGTTATTTAAAAAAATATGTGTTAAGTGATTTATAATGTATGTTATGGGTGTTATTGCTATTTTTATATTTTTGGGGGTATGTATTGAGTTATAAATTATTTAACATGTCGACATATTTTTTTAACGATAATTTTGTTGTCTATATATTTGTGATCGATATTTTTGTTATTTTGTATGTTTATTTAATGTGTGCGATATTACTTATCATGATATTTTTGACTTCGATAATGTTGAAAACGATATAAATGTTTTACGATATTTTGTAGTCGATATTTGTGTGTTTTTTTAATCAAGTATCGATATTAGTGTAATCGATATTTTTGTCACGATATTTTGGTAGGTCGATATTGTGTCTGTTGATATTATGTCAGTGATCCTCTTATAATAAATACATATTTTTATAAATACACTGTGTGGTTATTTTTCATTTAATCTATACTGATAAAACAAGCTGCTTTACACCAGTGGCGTAACGAAACTTGAGGGGGCCCCCCTGCAAAGTGCATGGAGGGGGCCCCCCACGCTCCTGACCCATTCAGGAGTTCTCAGGCCTGATCGTGCACAGTACCGGAGGGGGACCCCTGGAGCTCGGGGCCCAATGTACCACAGTTGTTGTTGCTATTGTTATGCCACTGGAGTACAAAAAAAGGTGGGATAAAAAATGCGTTTTAAAGTCATTCAATGTCTTTACCTAGTTGTTCTGTCATACAACCACTTAGGTATTGCTATTTGCAAAGAGGAAAGTAGTGGGCAATTTGATAGCCTGATGTGTTAGTGGAATACAAATACATGATTGAATCCTCATGCATGTAGGCATTATTCTAATTAAAGAGGACATAGTAGAAATGTAACAATCTGACATGTTTACATGATCAGTTCTCCATGCATGTATGTAGGCATTGTTATCTGCAAAGAGGAAATAGTGGGCAATGTGACAATCTGACATGTTTATAAAATACCATTACATGATCATTTTTCCATAAAAATGGCCACTGTTCTTTGCACAGTGGAAGCTTGAGGATCATTCGATTAAGTAAGCACACTCCTTTTCATTCACGAATACTTCAAAGGCATTTTCGGCACATTTATTCCTTTTGGTAAAAAAAATTCTGAACGAGTAATATGCAGTTTCTGACGCAGTTAGCAGAAAGGGCCTTATGGAACTGGGGACCAACTAAGTACAAAAACATTGTTCAAAGAGCATGGAATAGTCAGGAACATTGACCTTTAAAGAACCCATACCATAATAAATAACTCTCCTTGTATTGAACTTTAACCAGGTAAAACACCCTTTCTGCTCAAATTACAGGAGCATTTCAACAACAATTGCTCATATCAAAACCACCGCTGTAACTCCTTTCATGTTTGCAGCTCATTTCAAGCACTCATTACCTGTCCCCGTAAACACTAATAACTTCAGAGCCATGTCTTAAGATCCTTAGGAGTTCCACTCCAAACCCACCACCAATCTATATAGAGCTTCCATGCCTGGGTGTCAAATGCGGGCAGTGGTCGAAGTGGGGGAAAAAAAGTAGGGGAACTGTAGGCGGAGAATCAGAGGGCGGTAATAACCTGTGGATTGGGTCAGTGGGCGGAGTCAGAGGTGTGGCAGAAAGAGCAAAACATCCCAATTTTTAGTATTTGTTTCCCATTTCACTAACCGGTTACAGCTCATTACGTTATTTAATTTAACCAATGGATACACATGTTTATTTAAGGCATACTATGAGTTATTGACATTAAAATACATTCACAAAGTGGGATACGTTTCCAATCACAGAATGTCCCAAATATCCTTAAAGGTGGAATCGCAAGCTATTTGTCTCCCAGCCATGGAGTTTGTCATCAGCACTTCTCCTCCCTTTTTCCACAAGAGCAGTTCAAACATGAATGGCAAAATATCCTAGTTTGAAAATGTTTTCCACATAATTATGGCTCTGCCATGTTTGCCACATAATACATAATCTGCTGCATAATCTGACGATTTTAACTAGTAAATTGTTTAAAGCTCAAACGGATCAAAAGTTCCTAAAAAATGTGACTTGTGCTGCAGTGAAGTGGAGGGCCTTTTGCAAAGGTTGACTGGTCACCTTTCTCACTGCTGCAGTTGTATGTTCCACTGGTACTAACAAGGACAGACTGTTAGCATATGTAAAATGTCAAAATAATAAAGTATCAGAAAATTTACAGCACCACTAATACCAGTGTAGGATGTCAGAGCACTTTACATCACACATATTACACAGAGACAATCAATCATACATGTGTAAATCACTGTATAGGAAATGTTACATAAGACAAAGGACGACAAGTTGTAGGAGTCACATGACAACCATACTAGTAGGCAGCATAGTTTAATAGTGATTGGTCTGGAGAAACACAAACTCAGAATTTAAAACGTAATACCATGGTTGGTGGTTCTCTTTAAGAATCAGAATTGATTTCTACCCAAATTAACCCTTTTTCTGCAACATTAGGATAATCAAAGACTGGTGAAAAAAACATAACGCTCTAATTTATACCTTGCAGTTTGCATGCAGCTCTTACATGACAGTTAAGAGCTCACTGTTCTATGTTAGGATTTTTACGTATTAACTGCAAGTAACAATAGGGTCTCTCTGACAAAAGCAGTAACCCACTGACCTATTTAAATTATGTGCACTTTGTGATCTGCATGGTACATGTTCCTAGTAGCAGGCACATTAACACTCCGCGCTTCCTTTCCATGAGTCAAAACGTCCACTAGACAATACACCATCTCTCTCTACTAAGAACATTAATCACTGGAGTTATCATGACATTTTTATTGTTGCCGAACATTGTTGGAGGCCAGGAAGGAGGCAGCAAGTGCTTTTAAAACCATATTATACTTGCAAACACGACGCCCCCACCTGAAGTCAGCGCCAGCCAAGGTCCATGCAGGTAACAGCGGTGGAGCGGTGGGGCCGGGTAAGGGGGGATTTCGTGGAACGATTCAGAGGGAAAATTAATTATTTATTTAATTTTCCCTCTGCAGCGTCCCTCGAAATCCCCCCTTACACGGCCCCTCTGCTCCACCGCTGTTACCTGCATGGACCACGGTTGGTCAGCGCCTGGTGCAGTCGCGCTGCACTAGAGCCACCCTGCTCAAGGGTCCTGTGACCTCAGTGACAGAGTCACTGTCACTCAATGGTGTGCTGCTTCAGAGGCCTGCCTGCAAGACTGAAAGTGAACTTCAGAATGAAAGCGGACAGGCCTTCAAGGTTAACCCACACTTGCCACTGCTAGGGTCCAACTGCTGGTGCTAAGACACCAGGGCCTTTAAGATCTTGCGGGCCTTCTAAGGTCTAGCATGGGAATGTGCTCCCTCAGGGGAGTGGTCTGGTGGACTGGTCATGAAGGCTGAACCTGGATCCCCAGTTCCAAATTCAGCAGCTCTGACCATAGTGCCACATCCTCTCCCCCACTGAACACCATACTACCCCACTGAGAGAAACTTGTACTGCACTGACCCACTATAAACACCTGGATGTGACTCTATTCAAATCACGCACTAGACAAGAGCAATATGCTGCCTAAAAAAAAATTAACAACATCCTAGAAAAAGCAAACACTCATAGGGAATGCAAGATTAGGTAAAGCATGTGAAATGTAAGCAGGAACAACATGGTTACCTTTTTCTTTTTACACTCCTTATTCAGAAATTAGTGAGTGCTTTTTATCTGAAAAGTTGAGGCCATGACTACAGGGCCCAGAAGGGCCCCGCTTCAATGCCCATTGCTTATATCCTTACAAAACGTAAGCCGTATGTTTAAAAAGACCACATTTGTGAATACAGAGTCGCAGTATGCATTTTGTTTTCCAATTCACCCATCAAGCTGGTATTTCAGTACCTCCAGGAATAGTGCACTTTTCCACCCAGGGAAAACAATGTTGTTCAAAGAGCGATGAGAAAACAAAAGTAGCGCTCCACTGGCAAACACTGTAAAGTGGCGGTAATGTGTTGAGGCGTGAATAAATCAATCTGGCCACCTTGCAACCACTCTGTCTTGCTTTAGTTAGTTAGTTATTTTTCATATTTTGAATGTTTTATTTCTCTCCACCCCGAGGCTGCACTTGGAAATTGAAAAATGTCAGAGAAAGAGGACGTTTCCAGCAAAAGTGTTTTCTTTTTTGGATCCATTTCACAGGGGAGCAAATAAACGAAAGGAGGAAAGAGAAGGTAATACCTTTTTCTTGAAGTCTCGGTTTTCACTAAATGAGGAGGAGCGAGACAGAGAGGGAAGAGGCGGAACAGAGAGGGGGCAGCTGCCAGCGGCAGGAGAACTGGACACTGTCCTTGCCTTCTCTGGGCACGACGGAAAAGACATAGTCCTTTTCCTTCTCTGCCCGTTCCGCCCGGCCCCAAAAGCCGAGCCTTACCTATCAGCTTTGGTGATTTCTTCCGTCCAGGAGGCATGTTTAAAATAAGAAAGTAGGGGAACGGACTGCATAAAAATAAAGAAGTAGGGGCATGCTGTGCCCTGCCGATCTCACCCACTGAATATGGGTAGGTAGAAGCGGTATGCACGGCTGACATTTGGTATCCCTCAGGCAAGGCGGCAAGCGGGACTTTGACGAGTGTAGTACTGTGTGCGCTGTTGCACTGAGGGGGCCCCTGGAGGCTGGAGCGCGGGGGCTGCGGGGCCATGTCTCCGAGACTCTGACTCACCTGGTGGCAGGCACAAGCAGGCATCAGAAGATCGCAGCTAGCAATTAAATATTCAATTTTGAGCTCACGGTCTGTCTCAGAGCCTCAGACCCACCAGCCGCCTAACGTGCAGTTTCGATTGCGCATGACAATACCACTGAGCCCTGCCCCACCCTGAGGTTGAAGACCATGCAGCCGCGCACCATGTAGCCAGTACGCATGCAACATTTAATTTATGAGGCGAAGCAGCAACGCCAACGAGCGTAACTTTAAAACTACGTCCCAGACGGACGTCACCGACCCAGCTGTTATCGAGTGTAATACTGTGTGAGCCGAGGGGGGCCCTGGAGTGCAGGGCCCCCCCGCAACGCGGGGGCTGCGGGGGCCTTTGTTACGCCTATGCTTTACACTCCTTTTGGACTAAGCCTGAAGGCTGCTCTCCACAGCGACCACTTAGAGAGCTTTCTAAGGTTGTCTAAGACCACTAAAATCACCTTAAGGGTTGCCTGGATCAGTGCAAGGTGTCCACTTACATAAGTGTACATCATATACTGAGCCAGCCTCTCACACATCTTTTAGTAAAGATGGTTTTTAAATTTTGTGTTTGAAAATGCCACTTTTAGAAAGTAGCAAACACAAGGAGATGATGGACAAAGTGCTGAACCTTTTCAGACACTCACTCCCAGTCACAGATCTGCGTTGAATCCATCATCGTTCTTTAGCTCACTTCGCCACCCCAGTGAGGGGGTGATGCCCCGAAACCGGTCCCAGGATGCTTATAAAAAACAGTCCCCAAGTTTTGGCATTCTCACCTGGGCCATTTCATTCGAATTCCTGGATTGGGAATAAGTTTTGTTGGGAACAATATCTAAGATTACTTGTTATTTATATAGAATTATGCGTCAGGAAAGGAATGAATTATATGGCAGAGTTGAATTGGTTATGCAGCAAGAAAAGGCAAATTATGTGGCATAATACGGTACATTTTGTCATAGAATAGCTTCAATATTTTGTCATTTTTACCAATGTTATCACTGCTTTAGTAAAGATTCCACCTCACTAGTGCCACTTTAACACCCAAGTACAGCAATAAGCTACTGAAATATTACCAGTCAATCTTTGCGAAGGACCTTCAACTGCCCTGCAACATGAGTTGCTGCTTTTGTTTAGTGAGATTTGCTCCATTTGTGCTAGAAACAATTGTTTTGCTAACATCTGCAAATTATACAGACGATGATGGATTATGTGGCAAATGTAGCAATCCCTAAATATGTGGAAAACGTATAAAACAGAGGCACATAAATCTAGTAGCCCAGTTTATATGTTAGCAGTTTTAAACTGTGTAAATCACACATTAAATAGTGACAGAACACTTCATATACAAGGTCAAGTTACGTGATATAATACTAATAATGTAAATAGAGGCAAAAAGCATTTAACGGAGTGTTAGACTTGGCATCTTTTGGCGTGTTTCCCCTGACTTTTTGCTTTCTGACCTCCCGGTTTTGACTCTGTTTTTGCTGGTGTAATGATTCTGCGCACTTTCCTCACTGCGGTCCAGTGGGAAAGTGCAAGTGCTCCTGTATAAAATGCGTTATGGATTGGTGTTTCCATGATTGACCTATTTGGTTTATCTGTCAGTCCCTTGTAAAGTGCACTGCGAGTGCCAGGGCCTATAGACCAAATGCTGTTGGTGGGCTGCAGCACTGGATTGTGCCACCCACGCAAACAGCCCGTAAAATGTAACTCGGCCTGCCATCGCAGAGCACTGTGCGCAGCCTGGGGCTGCCATGTCGACTTGGCAAGTGCACACACTTGCAAGTCCCTAAACCTTCCCTTTGCTGCATGTTAGTCACCCCTAAGGTAGGCCCAAGGTACCCCTGTGGGCAGGGTGCGTTGTATGCGAAAGGTAGGACATGCCCGGGTGTGTGCGGCATGTCCTGATAGTGAATTACAGCCTAGTTCGTTTTTCACTATTGCAAGGCTACCTGTTCCCCTAGGCCAGAACGGGCGGTTTTGATTATTACAGTATATAATCCTAACTGACCCCGGGAACATGGTAGAAATTCGAGTTTAGTATGCCTGGACTCAGAATGATAAAATGCAGCTTTTAGTGAAGTTGGTTTTAACATTCTGTGTTTGAAAATACCACTTTTAGAAAGTGGGTATTTTCTTGTCTAACCATCCAAGCCTGCCTCTGCGAGGTTGTGTATTCCTTGTCTGGAGTGTGAGTGACAGGGGCTGGGGGATGCCAGGAGACAGGGTGAGTCAGCGCAGGGCTGAATAGCAAGATCTACATGTCGATGGGTGGGAGGGGTCGCACCTGGGCCCTGAATAGGACAGTGCCTTCCCTCCACAATGCTGGCTCCACCTCCTGTGGTGCGTCTGATGTCCCTGGCCTACTCACTGAAAGAAGGGACGGAGACTTGTCAACAAAGTGCTCCAGAACTGGTTTGGACTAGGCAAAGGCCTCTCTGCCTTCAGAGAACAAAGGAATTTTGGGATATAAATATTGGGGCCCTGACCCCATGAATTTAGATCTCGCTGGAATCAAGGAACCTGCCAAGACGAAGAGCTGGAAGAGCTGCCAGGAGGAGTACTGCCCCTTTGCTGTGTTGTTGCTTTGTTGGGTTGGCCTGCAGTTGCTGCTTCTGTCTTGGGCAGTGAAAGGACTGGACTGAACTTTCTACAAACTTGTGCTGAGTATCTCCAAGGGCCTGGAACCGAGCTGGCCTCCTGTTAACAAGTCTCAGGGACTACAAAGACTTCACAAGCCTCTGGGTACCGCTTCTGGAACGCTGTTTCAGTCGCCACAGAGGAAGGGAACTGCAACCGACTCCATCCCTGGCCGGTGACCTGTTTGCACCGCAGACCGCATCGCCCCGCTTCGCATCGCAACCCTGGTCTCACCGTGGGCGACGTCCGACGCCGCCAACATCGAGCCGCTGCTTGCACCGTGACCTGTGGGCACCGCAGTTCGCATCGCATCGCTTCACTGGGCCAGCCGGACCAGACCGACACTGTCGCTGCAACTGGCTCAAGAGTCGAGACCGCACCGCATTTGGGGCACCGCTCGCACGTCTGCGACGCACCGCTCCGACTCGCACCGCTGTCCGACGCCAGCTCCCGCACTCCGGCTAGGTCGCCTGCATCGCAACCTGTCAGCACCGCATCGAGCATCGTCTCACCCTGCATCGCACGCCTTGGACTCACCGACTCGGTATGCACGACGCTCATCGAGCCAATGCCTACACCGCATCGAGGGACACCGCACCTTGCATCGGTCCGTCTTGCACCGCAACCGCGACGAACGCCGACCGGCTCGTACACTCCGTACCAGCCACAACGAGAAAGGTACTGTAACCGGGTCTGTTCATGACTCTGCTGGCCCGTATCGACGCGGTCGGCTGGAACTGTTAGACTCTGGGGTTTTCAGCATCACGGTAGGCTCGGACGGAGCTACCGACTCGTACAAACTTTGCTTTTGTGCTATTCCTGCAAAGAAGAAGTTAACGTATCAAGTATTCATTACGTAAAGTATAGTATTGTGGATTTTTGTCGTAATTGGTCTTGTCTTGAGTATATAAAATACTGGTTATTTTTCTAAACTGGTGTGGTGTCCGTTTGTAGTGCTTACACTGTATTACTGTTGGTTATGTGCAAATGCTTTACACACTGCCTCTGAATTAAGCCTGACTGCTCGTGCCAAGCTACCACGAGGGTGAGCAGGGGTTACTTCACGAGTGTAACAACCCTTACCCTGACTAGGAAGAAGGGTCCCTACTTGGACAAAGGTGCAAGCCCTTGCCAACTAGAGATCCCATTTCTAACATTGGTTGTCAGCGGTGAGGATAGGACTTGTGTTTGCACTTGACTTACAGTGATTGGTGTGCACTACTACCATATCGCAGACCATTACGTACCACATACTGGTTCTTTTTCTTTTGGCCTATTTTTGATCTTGCCAGTTTTCAACTCACGACTTTTGTCATGCCTGAATCAATTGCATCATCCGTTGCATCTCTGGAAGTTATCTTTGAGGAGGACAGGTTGGAATCCTACGCCGTAAAGGAGTTACGAGCGATTTGTAAAAACCTGAAAGTCCAAATCAAAGGCCTCACAAGGAAGGAGGAGCTACAGAAGGCGCTGAGGGCCTGGGTAGCAGCCAGACATGCCAATGGGCAGCCTGGTGATCTCAGTGAGGAGGTGGAGGAGCCTATTTCCAGGGTGGATGTGCTTTTGGGTAGGGGGAACCCGCCAGGTCAGGCAGCAGCAGTCTGTCCCCAGAGGAGCTGGAGGACAGGCGGGAGGCAAGGCAGTTTGAGCTGCAGAAGCTCAGGCTGGAGAGTGAGCGGGAGGAGAAGAGATTGGCCATAGAGGAGAGGAAGATGCTCTTAGAGCATGAGAGAGAACTGAAGGAGCTAGAACTTAGGAGTAAGTCAGGCTCAGATGTTGGAAGCAATTCGTCCAGAAAGGCAGACAGGATTGTGCACATTCCCAAGAACGTAGGCAAGGAGTTCAAGAAGGGGGATGACATACAAAGGTGGTTTCAGGGTTATGAGGCAGCCATACACATGAATGGGGTCCCTGAGGAGAATTGGGGAGCAGGATTGTGGCCGCTTTTCCTGAAGAAGCAAGGGATGCTCTGATAGCTTTGGGTAAGGGGTATCACCTCACCTATGCTGACATGAAGGATGCCCTTCTCACGAAGTATGGTCTTACTCCTGAAAAGTACAGGGATCAGTTCAGGTCCAGTAAGAAGTCTGATGCCAACACTTGGTTGGAATGTGTGGATGTGTTCTGCAGGTCTCTGGATGGTTGGGTGAAGGGCAGTAGTGTAACAGATTTTCAGGGGCTCTACAACTTGATTGCATGGGAGCACTTGTCTAGTCTATGTTTTGCAGATCTGCGCCAGCACCTAGTTGATAGTAAGCTAACTGACCCCAGGAAGCTTGCTATGGAAGCGGACCGCTGGGTGAGTACCAGGGTCCACAAGAAAGCGTATGGGGAGACTCAGCCAAAGGTGGGCAGGGTCCCCAGCAGAAAGGTGGAGGGGACAAGGGTAAAGCACAGGAGTTCTCTAAAGGGCCCCAAACTAGTACCCAGGGTAAAGGTTCCCAGCCCCCCGCTGATAAGAAGAAAGGGGTCTCTACAGGGAAGCCTGTTGAGACCGGCCCCCGCAAGTGTTATGCATGTGACCAGGTAGGTCACTTTAAGGGGGACCCCAAGTGCCCAAAGGGGACACAGCCACCCACCGGTGGACAATCCAAAGTGTTGGCTAGTGTAGCGCTTGGGGAGGAGGGGTGCCCACAGGAGGGTGGGGATCCCGCAGAAATGACCCTTGTCTCACTCGGGGACAGTGAGATGGTCCCAGGAAACCAGGTGCCCCTAACACAAAGAAATATAGCACCTGGGTGACCATTAATGGGAACAGGGTAGAGGCTCTCAGAGATACTGGAGCCAGTGTGACCTCAGTCCGGTGTCACCTGGTGTCTGAGAAGCAAGTAGTCCCAGGAGCATTCCACCAAGTAGTTGCTGTCGACAACTCTGAGCGCCAGTGTATGGTGGCGCAGGTTCCCTTGAGGGTGGTTGTGAGCCCTACCATGCCTGTAGATTGTCTGCTAGGAAACGACCTGGAGCAGTCCTCATGGAAGGAGGTTGAGCTCAGGTCTCACTTGGAGATGCTTGGGTTGCCAGAGTGGGCATGCGTGTCTACTCGGTCAATGGCAGCCAGAAAGGGTGATCAAGAGGACTTGGAGCCTGAAACAGTGGCCCAAGTCCCTGCCAAGAGAAAGGGCAGGGGCGCGGAAACCGGCCCCCGAAGTTCCCACGGACCGGGAGGAGGCGGACCTCGAGGGGGACGCCCGGTGCCTACAGGGGAGCAAGTAGCCGAACTGGGAGACATCTCTGAGCTGACCCATTGGCAGCAAGAAGGGGGTCCCACCAGGGAGGAGTTCTGCAGGGAGCAGAACAAGTGCCCTACTCTGGAGGGTCTGCGGCGGCAGGCTGCAGACCAGGCAGCTGGTAATCAGTCCGGGTCACATCTGATCTACTGGGAGAGTGGTCTCCTATACAGTGAGCCTAAGGTTGCTGAGCCTGGGTCAGCTCGTGTGCTGGTGGTACCCCAGCGTTTCAGGACCTTCCTACTGGGTCTGGCTCATGACGTGCCTTTGGCAGGACATTTGGGGCAGGACAAGACCTTTGACAGGCTTGTCACCCACTTCTTTTGGCCCCAAATGCGAAGGCAGTCAGATGCACACTGTAGGTCTTGCCAAACTTGCCAGGCAAGTGGTAAGAGTGGGAGGAAGGTCAAAGCTCCTCTCCAACCTTTTCCGGTTGTTGGAACACCCTTTGAAAGGGTAGGGATGGATATTGTGGGGCCACTGGATCCCAAGACAGCCATGGGCAACAGGTACATCCTGGTCTTGGTGGACCATGCCACCCGGTACCCGGAGGCAATCCCTCTCAGGACAACGACGGCGCCAGTGGTGGGCCAGGCGTTAATGGGGATCATTTCCCGTGTGGGATTCCCCAGAGAGGTGGTTTCTGATAGGGGGACCAATTTCATATCGAAGTATATGACATCCCTGTGGAAGGAGTGTGCTGTAACCTACAAGTTCACCACTCCTTACCACCCACAAGGAAACGGTCTGGTGGAGAGATTCAACCAGACCTTGAAAGGCATGATCAAGGGTCTAACAGAACCCATGAGGCGTAAGTGGGACGTCCTCTTGCCATGCCTACTCTTTGCATACAGGGAGGTGCCTCAGAAGTCTCTTGGGTACAGCCCCTTTGAACTCCTGTATGGCCACCCTGTCAGAGGACCTCTGAGTTTGGTAAAGGAAGGCTGGGAGGCAGCTCCCAGGAAAACTCCCAGGATGTATTTAGCTACATGCTGGCCTTTAGAAACCAAACTGCCCGCTTCAGGAAACTCGCTCAGGCGAACCTAGAAGCAAGCCAGAAAGAAATGAAGAGATGGTATGACCAGAATGCCACTCTGGTCGAATTTCAACCTGGGCAAAAGTGTGGGTAATGGCCCCAGTGGCACCTTGTGCCTTGCAGGACAAGTGGACTGGGCCATATGAGGTAAAGGAGCGCAAAAGTGGCGTCACCTACCTGGTGGATTTGCAGGCTCCAAGGAACCCGTTGAGGGTCCTTCACGTGAACCGCCTCAAGCCCCACTTCGAGAGGTCCGAAGTGAGTATGCTCTTGGCGACAGATGATGGGGTGGAAGAGGAGAGCGAGCCTCTCCTGACCTCCTGTCTACCAAGGAGCATGACGGGTCAGTAGAGGGTGTGATCCTCTCCCCTACTCTGACTCAGGAGCAGCAGGGGGACTGTCGCCAGTTGTTGGGACAGTTCGCCCCACTGTTCTCTCTGACCCCCGGTGTTACTCACTGGTGTACCCATGACGTGGACACCGGTGACTGCCATCCTGTGAAGCACAAAATTTACAGGTTGACTGACCGGGTCAGAGCCAGCATCAAGGAGGAGGTCTCTAAGATGTTGGCGTTAGGGGTGATTGAGCCCTCCCACAGTCCTTGGGCCAGCCCAGAGGTCTTGGTCCCAAAGGCTGCGGCGCCCGGTGCCACTCCAGAACTCCGGTTTTGTGTGGACTACCGTGGGCTCAATGCCGTCACCAGGACTGACGCGCACCCCATCCCCAGAGCTGATGAGCTCATTGATCGGTTGGGAGCTGCCCGGTTCCTCAGCACGTTTGATTTAACGTCTGGGTACTGGCAGATTGCCTTAACCGATGGGGCCAAGGAGAGATCAGCATTCTCAACCCCAGAAGGTCATTACCAATTCCGGGTGATGCCCTTTGGGTTGAAGAATGCCCCTGCCACCTTTCAGAGGTTGGTCAATCAGGTGTTGGCTGGGCTGGAGGATTTCAGTGCCGTCTACCTGGATGACATTGCTGTGTTCAGTTCCAGCTGGGAAGAACATTTACAGCACCTTGAGAAAGTGTTGAGGGCTCTGCAAGGTGCAGGCCTCACGATCAAGGCCAGTAAGTGCCAGGTCGGGCAGGGTTCTGTGGTGTACTTGGGGCACCAGGTAGGAAGCGGCCAGGTGGCGCCCCTACAACCCAAGATTGACACCATTCTGGCTTAGGAGCCCCCAAGACCCAGACAGAGGTGAGAGCCTTCTTAGGTCTCACCGGCTACTATAGGAGATTTGTTAAGGGCTATGGCACCATCGTTGCCCCTTAACAGAGCTGACCTCTAAGAGGCAGCCCAGGAAAGTGATCTGGACTGAGTCCTGCCAGAAAGCTTTTGATGCCCTGAAGGCAGCCGTGTGCACTGCGCCCGTGCTCAAGGCACCTGACTTCTCCAAGGAATTCGTCGTGCAGACCGACGCTTCAGAGCATGGTGTGGGAGCGGTGCTCTCATAACTGAACGAAGAGGGCCTGGATCAGCCTGTAGTCTTCCTTAGCAGGAGACTACTTCCCAGGGAACAGAGATGGAGTTCCATAGAAAGGGAAGCTTTTGCTGTGGTCTGGGCACTGAAGAAGTTGAGACCATACCTGTTTGGGACTCACTTCCGGGTTCAGACAGACCACAGGCCCCTCAGATGGTTGATGCAAATGAGGGGTGAGAATCCAAAACTGCTGAGGTGGTCCATCTCCCTACAGGGAATGGACTTTACGGTGGAACACCGTCCTGGTACAGAACACGCCAACGCAGATGGTCTGTCCAGGTTCTTCCGCCTTAGTGAAGAGAACTCCAATGGGGTTGGGTAGTTCTCCCTACTTTCAGCTGGAGGGGACATGTGTTAGACTTGGCATCTTTTGGCGTGTTTCCCCTGACTTTTTGCTTTCTGACCTCCCGGTTTTGACTCTGTTTTTGCTGGTGTAATGATTCTGCGCACTTTCCTCACTGCGGTCCAGTGGGAAAGTGCAAGTGCTCCTGTATAAAATGCGTTATGGATTGGTGTTTCCATGATTGACCTATTTGGTTTATCTGTCAGTCCCTTGTAAAGTGCACTGCGAGTGCCAGGGCCTATAGACCAAATGCTGTTGGTGGGCTGCAGCACTGGATTGTGCCACCCACGCAAACAGCCCGTAAAATGTAACTCGGGCCTGCCATCGCAGAGCCTGTGCGCAGCCTGGGGCTGCCATGTCGACTTGGCAAGTGCACACACTTGCAAGTCCCTAAACCTTCCCTTTGCTGCATGTTAGTCACCCCTAAGGTAGGCCCAAGGTACCCCTGTGGGCAGGGTGCGTTGTATGCGAAAGGTAGGACATGCCCGGGTGTGTGCGGCATGTCCTGATAGTGAATTACAGCCTAGTTTGTTTTTCACTATTGCAAGGCTACCTGTTCCCCCTAGGCCAGAACGGGCGGTTTTGATTATTACAGTATATAATCCTAACTGACCCCGGGAACATGGTAGAAATTCGAGTTTAGTATGCCTGGACTCAGAATGATAAAATGCAGCTTTTAGTGAAGTTGGTTTTAACATTCTGTGTTTGAAAATACCACTTTTAGAAAGTGGGTATTTTCTTGTCTAACCATCCAAGCCTGCCTCTGCGAGGTTGTGTATTCCTTGTCTGGAGTGTGACAGGGGCTGGGGGATGCCAGGAGACAGGGTGAGTCAGCGCAGGGCTGAATAGCAAGATCTACATGTCGATGGGTGGGAGGGGTCGCACCTGGTCCCTGAATAGGACAGTGCCTTCCCTCCACAATGCTGGCTCCACCTCCTGTGGTGCGTCTGATGTCCCTGGCCTACTCACTGAAAGAAGGGACGGAGACTTGTCAACAAAGTGCTCCAGAACTGGTTTGGACTAGGCAAAGGCCTCTCTGCCTTCAGAGAACAAAGGAATTTGGGATATAAATATTGGGGCCCTGACCCCATGAATTTAGATCTCGCTGGAATCAAGGAACCTGCCAAGACGAAGAGCTGGAAGAGCTGCCAGGAGGAGTACTGCCCCTTTGCTGTGTTGTTGCTTTGTTGGGTTGGCCTGCAGTTGCTGCTTCTGTCTTGGGCAGTGAAAGGACTGGACTGAACTTTCTACAAACTTGTGCTGAGTATCTCCAAGGGCCTGGAACCGAGCTGGCCTCCTGTTAAGAAGTCTCAGGGACTACAAAGACTTCACAAGCCTCTGGGTACCACTTCTGGGAACGCTGTTTCAGTCGCCACAGAGGAAGGGAACTGCAACCGACTCCGTCAACCGAATCCATCCCTGGCCGGTGACCTGTTTGCACCGCAGACCGCATCGCCCCGCTTCGCATCGCAACCCTGGTCTCACCGTGGGCGACGTCCGACGCCGCCAACATCGAGCCGCTGCTTGCACCGTGCCCTGTGGGCACCGCAGTTCGCATCGCATCGCTTCACTGGGCCAGCCGGACCAGACCGACACTGTCGCTGCAACTGGCTCAAGAGTCGAGACCGCACCGCATTTGGGGCACCGCTCGCACGTCTGCGACGCACCGCTCCGACTCGCACCGCTGTCCGACGCCAGCTCCCGCACTCCGGCTAGGTCGCCTGCATCACAACCTGTCAGCACCGCATCGAGCATCGTCTCACCCTGCATCGCACGCCTTGGACTCACCGACTCCGTCTGCACGACGCTCATCGAGCCGCTGCCTACACCGCATCGAGGGACACCGCACCTTGCATCGCTCCGTCTTGCACCGCAACCGCGACAAACGCCGATCGGCTCGTACACTCCGTACCAGCCACAACGAGAAAGGTACTGTAACCGGGTCTGTTCATGACTCTGCTGGCCCGTATCGACGCGGTCGGCTGGAACTGTTAGACTCTGGGGTTTTCAGCATCACGGTAGGCTCGGACGGAGCTACCGACTCGTACGAACTTTGCTTTTGTGCTATTCCTGCAAAGAAGAAGTTAACGTATCAAGTATTCATTCGTAAAGTATAGTATTGTGGATTTTTGTCGTAATTGGTCTTGTCTTGAGTATATAAAATACTGGTTATTTTTCTAAACTGGTGTGGTGTCCGTTTGTAGTGCTTACACTGTATTACTGTTGGTTATGTGCAAATGCTTTACACACTGCCTCTGAATTAAGCCTGACTGCTCGTGCCAAGCTAACACGAGGGTGAGCAGGGGTTACTTCACAAGTGTAACAACCCTTACCCTGACTAGGAAGAAGGGTCCCTACTTGGACAAAGGTGCAAGCCCTTGCCAACTAGAGATCCCATTTCTAACCACGGGATATAACACGTCATCAATACTATCCAGTGAGAGGCGATGATAGAGGAGATAAACAATGGATACAAATGTCCAGACATTTAAAACTAGAATATTTTTTTCATATTAGTTGGGAGCGGGAGACAGCCTTTACAACGAAACTGTTACAACGCAAGCCTTTACATCGCATGTCGTTGCAACGCAAAAGGTGTGCAGCAGTGGGTAGAAGGTGTTGGATTTAACTCCAACACCTTCCCTACTGTTGCACACACTGGAGTTGGAATAGAAAATTAATCTATTCCAACTTCCAGCGCCCCCTCCCCGACAGAAAGTCGGAGTAAAAGTTTGCGTTGCAACGGCATGCGATGTAATAGCATGCGTTGTAACGTCACCTATTCATTGGGAGCAGTTCAAATCTCAAACCCATGTGGACATTTTTCTAGGATGTGTCACGCGAACAGCAATCTCTTTAATTCTTCCTTCAAGGTTTCACAAAATGCAGTATTTAGGACAGCCATCCAGTTGGTCATTGTCTTAATAATTCATTTCGAAACTAGGCGAAGGATTTGATGATAATTCTCAGAATTTGATTTATTTTGTTCTTGTGTATGATAAGAAAGTGTTTCTCTCACTACTGCTGTTGATTTCCCTAAACATATTCATATTACTACTGTGACTTACTCCTACCCATATGCTCACACACTCATCAATACTTCATCTTATTATAGCCTTATAGCCCGCTGCCGAGGGCTCTACCAGTTGTTAAAGGCCCTGATCCCGAGTTATAGGCCCGAGCCGCAGGCGAGGGCCTATGACGAGGGAGAGGGCCTTTAACAACTGGTATAGCCTGCGGCAGAAGGGCTATAAGGCTATTAGAACATTCCACCCACTAAGGGTAGAATTTTCTAAATTAAAAATGGAGAAACAAAAAGACAAACATTGGAATGTTGGAGTGCTAGGCTTATACCAGCCATTATAAGCCCAGAGCTACTCCATTGTCTTCAATGTTCTAATCATATTTATGCTCTGCACTAATTCATCTTCAGCTGTCAGCCAATGCTCATGCTATTAACTAAATTACATACCCATAAGTATGCCTTGGGTGTGCCACCTTCATGCTCTGTTGCTCTGGCTCGGCCCCCGAGCCTTGGCATGGTGAAAGTGCCATTCATATTTTAGATCATCAGTTACCATGAGTATTTTCTTTTTGCCTTTACGCTGTTGGTTATCAGGTATATTAGTCTGCCTACAGAATGCTTCCATTGCAATGCATGCACCCTTTGCCACCGCTACTATCACTCTTGTACTCCTAATCTTACTCTTTTTCTGCTATTCTTTCTCTCTCTTACCCAGAGCAGAATTGATCAGCCTTCTGTCTTGGCTAATATTTCTACTTACTAGATTTGCCTCATCTGCACTGTTAGATCTACTCCTACTCTACTACCATCTTCTTTATCCTTCCTGTACTCATCTCCCTGTGGTTCTCAACCCAATCTGTAGATTCACCCAGATCAATTTCAACACCGCTGAATGATTCTCCTTCACTCTGAAGACATTATACCGAACTGGGAAAAAACACATCTTCAACCACTTGCTCCAATAATTTGCCACCTCCATATATATGCAGGTCTGAGAGAATCAAGTAGAAGGCTTGGCTTTGCCAAACCCAGTGTCACGTCAGATTTTTAGTTTTTGTCTATGAAACACACATTTTTAACTCGCATATCATTGTAATCGAAAATCATTTACTTTCTTCATGCAACCACGTCATTCATATTTCTATCCTACATAAACACCTATCTCTCCATCCACAGCCATTTGTCCATAAACCTTTCTGCTCACAGTTATTCACCAATGTCCTTCTTACCCTTCCATCCACAGATATTCTACCATAGTCCCCCTATCCTTTTGAGTTCATCATCCACAGTTAACCAAGCAGATATCAATCAAACCACACTTGCAGCTATGCAAACATTCCCAGCATTCTACCGACTAAAAGTTTCATTGGGCACACCAACAGCTAGTCAACCATCTATGAATCCTTGTATACACCTAGTCAGCCATCACTCCATCCAAACAAATCCACCTGTGTCTGCATGCCCCAATAGGTGTGTTTTCTTACTGTATATGAGATTGTATGTGTCCCATGTGTGAGTGTGCACGAGCATCTGGGTGCTAGCTGTGTGCATAAGTGCTGTATTTGTTTTCTGTTTCAAAATCTAGACACATCTCACAACAACATGTAGCCATTACAAGAAAGAACATATACTCCTAAAACAAGCCGGATGTATTAGCTTTGCAATTACTGTTTGTCTAAGTATTTGTGGGTGAGGGGGAGTTTTGTATTTGCTTGTTGTTAGTAGTAAAACAAACGCACTACTTTTGAACTGAATTTAAATTGCCTTACCTGTAATGGTTCATACCTTAAGGGAAAGTATACTCCATGGCACTTCATAAGTACATTTGTATTTCATGCATTAGTTCAACTGAGTAATTAAAAAAATTACTGTGTCTGTGATGAACAAAACCTCTTTTTCACTAAAGAAAATTGATCTGCACTTATGCTGAAGTTTGGGTCCTAAATACCTTTTGGGTCAGCGCTAAAAAGAATTATGAGGCACAGCTTCAATATAGGATTCTGCACAATGAACGCAGTATGCAAAAGTGTAGCTTGTGTAAATATGAACTAATTTGCAAACACAGTACTTTTCCTTGAAACAGCTTGTTTAAGTTGGGAGAGGTGCATGTGACAGTACTGATGTCAGAAGCATTCTGGCTATGTGTGTGCATGGTTGCCTAGTGTGTTTATGTGCAGACTGGATGGACAGGTGTCAGAACGAAAGCCTCCATCACATCTGTATCTGTGTAATACCTACTATTTTTTCTATTGCCTGCAAGACTTACAGTGTATTTTGTGAGGAAACCTAATTCTGAGGAACCCCATAAATAGTAAACTAATTCTCTTCGGGGTTGCCCTTTTTGTGAGCCCTGAGTGAGAGTACCAGCGCCGTGAGGGGAACGGCTTCCACCAACACCAACATCGGACCACAGCCCCCAGCAGCCCGAGCGGCTGCCCGTGACACCTTTGCTTTCGCGCCCGGAGGCGCGTTAAAGCCACCACCAGCCTCCCGCAGCGCGGGACGCGAGAGACCAGCGCCATGAGGGGAACGGCTTCCACCAACACCAACCCCAACAACGGACCACAGCCCCCAGCAGCCCGAGCGGCCGCCCGTGACGCCTTTGCTTTCGTGCCCGGAGGCGCGTTAAAGCTACCACCAGCCTCCCGCAGCGCGGGACGCGCGCGGGCCAAGGGCGGGCCCGTCCTGCGCCCGTCAGAGCCTGGAGGAGGCTGGGCTGGGCCATCCCTCTTGGTTTTATTTCCTGATCGCCCTTCCAAGGATCTGCCTCAGGTAATTTGCCCCTGACTTTATCTTTGATAGCTGCCGCCGAAATTTACTGCTGAATTTTTCCCAGAAAATAGAGACTAACGCAGCATGGGAAAACGAAAGCCTGCCCCAACCGCAAAACCAAGCGGTACAACTCTTGATGGTTTTCTGAAGAAGGCGGTGGGTGCACTAAGCAAAGAGAGAGAGCGTGCGGAGCGCAGACTTTCACTGCCCCTGACGACAGAACCAGCGCCGGACACCCAGCCCTTGCTCCGAAATAATGACACTCTTTTGGTTTTAGCAGATATTCACCAAGCACCGATAAGCCCCAGCACCACTGTCTTAATACAGGGAGAAATACAAGGCTTGTGTAACAAGGCAGTAAGCCCTTGCCCTACAGTAGCGGTGCATGAAAATTTGACCTTGAATGGAGGCAAGAGGAAACGAACTGAAAGAGTTGGGACTGGTAAAAAGGTCAACACTCAGTCACCCAAGACCAAAAGATCCAAACAGGCACAAAGCATCGCCATAGGGAACAGCTACTAAACCATTGACCAGGGGGCTATCGTATGGGGGGCAGTCTGATTTGGATATCATTACTGAGAAATTGAGTAAATTAGTACAGGAGGCTATGGCACCGATATCTGTAAGATTAACTAACATTGAGGAGCAGCTAGCTATTGTTTGCAAAGCCTTAGGACCAGTAGACAAAACCCCAACACACATTCAAAACGAGAGAGGTCCACCCACAAGGGGGTTAGTTAGAGGTGGCAGAGAAACACAGGGAGTGTGCACACTGAAAGGGACCATTCCCAGCAATGCCCCAGTTATACATAGGACCATCACCCCAAACTCCGATTGCATAAGATTGACTGGAAATTCTAACTTCCCATCTGAGTCGAATGACAATCAAGCTCTACATGATAATCATATCATGCAGAGCCACAATGTAGGTCATGATGTCCAGCCTCGTAGTTCACCCCGCCCTAGGGCAAGGAATTGGACACCTGTTCTGGATACAAGGCATAACTCTGATGAGACTGACTCTCTAGGGGGGAGTGGGTTAGTAAATTGCCTACATCTGCCTCCAGAAAGCACTCCATATACCCTAATATTAGCGTGGGTACCAAGATTGCCTCATAATCAAAAAGAAAGTTGCCAGAGCCTTATAAACAAAGCGGCCCACTGGTGCTCCAAAAAAATTCCATCTCTCGTTAACTGGCTTAGGCACATCATTATGGCTAGGCGTGTGAGATGGATTGGTGAAACCAAGAAGAGCATTGACGGGGACTGTGTCGTTCTTAATTTTAATGACACAAACTGCGTCCATCATGCCCTGCACCATATGAAAGATTCACATACTGATCATATTAGGGCAAGGCCCCTGGGTTTCTTTTATCCTCCCAAGCAATTGATAACACCAGGTCAATGGCCTATGCGAAGAAGACGTATCCCTGACACTTCAGTGTACCCCTCCATTTTCCATCATAATATGTACAAGGCACTTAGGGATCTTAATGAGGTGGATTGACTACCTATGCAATACAGTGGGTGTACGAGTGATGATAATAAGCACAAGATAAATAGAACCACAATGAGGATCATAAACAAAATTGACCAATGCCCTCTAAATTCACCTGAGGACCTCCATATGAGTGTAGGTGATTTAAGAATTAATAATACGTGTATTTTAACACCATGTATGATGGTTGTAAAAACCATCCACGAAAATGGAGAATCAGGGGAGGGCTTGTTGCTAACATCTCCGGTAAATACACCAACACCACCAGTCTCAGCAGTAGGCAGGGATACTGGCTATTCCATTCACTCCCTTAAGCTAATCTCGTGGAACATAGCAGGCATTAAGAGCAAAATCACCGACGAGGTTTGGCTGGCTCATATCAGGGAATTTGACGTAATCTGTCTACAGGAGACGTGGTCGTTAGATAGTATAGAGCTTGAGGGTTACCAGGCATTCACTGTGCCCGCGACCGCTTCATGCTCGGGGAGGGCAAAGGGAGGCTTGGTAACCCTACTCTCAGTTAGATTTGGGTCCATAAAAGTTACTCAGTGGTTCCAAATAATTATGATTGTCAACATGCTCCAGGGGAGAACGTTACTTGTAAACTGGTACTATAATATCTTTGATCCCAAAGATACTCACGTTATTGAAACCCTACGATCTGAAATTGCCATAGCTGCCGGGAAGTGGCAACATTTATGTATCTTGTGGGTAGGGGATTTTAATTGTACCATGTGCAAATATAGTAATGAAAGAGTATGTGGTATTTGGGATACTGATGATCAACCTTTAGCACATTTTATTCATACCCCCCAGGGAGAGGTACTGAACACGGTCATTGTGGAGAACAATTTGGAAAGTTTAGCCAATGACTCTGTAGCTCGGTGTCCAACCTTTGTTGGTGGGGGGAGAGAAAGTACCATTGATTTTATGTTTATTTCCAAGGAGTATCTTCCCTTAGTAATTGATTTTGTTATAAAACATGAGATAGTAAGCGACCATAACCCACTAATAGCGACATTTAAAGCTATAGCCAAAACTGCAGTGGGTGATAACCGTTGCATTGAATATACCCGGAATAATGGTGTGAGGATAAACTGGGGGGAAATCAACCCAATTTTATTTGAGGAGGAAATCATTCAATTAAACCATGACCTGATCTTAGCCTGCCTAGAACATGACACTTCTCCAGCCATACTAGTACAAAATTTTGAACGGCTCAGTTCTATCGTAGCTAATAAACTTACACGTCAGGCTAAGCCTAAACAACATCGGGAGTTTTGTTGGTTTAATGCAGAATGCTCCAGGGCGCACAAGTTCTTAATAAATGCCCTGAAATGAATGCCTCGAGATAGAGAACATATAAAGCAGGCTAGGTGTTTATATAAAACCACTATTAAGGCCAGAAAAGAAGAACTAAGGCACATTGCTTGGCAGGATTTGGAGAGGGCTAGTGCCCTAAAAGATACGAAAAACATTTGGGCTGTTATTAATCGCCCCAGTTTACTGAGGAAGTAGGGAAAGTGGAGTGCATGATTCTGGGTGACACTTGGGAAACACATTTTACTTCAATTTTTAATCCAAATGGTAGGGAACTAGTTGCAGGGCACGAGGATCCAATAGTCGACATGGCACAAGCAATAGAACTTAGTAGTTCACATATGGTGGCAGAGGTGGAGGAAGCACTTTTAAAAGGAATAGGTAGAAAGGCCCCAGGCCCCGATGGAGTCCCACTGGACTTTTAAGCTGACTGTAAATCTCTGGGCTCCCTGTTGACCAACTTGTTTAAATCCATTATGGTTGGCCCGATCCCCCTATCGTGGAAAGAGGCTATAGTTGTCCCAGTGTTCAAAAAAGGGAAGAGAGATGACCCCGCCTGCTATAGGCCCATTTCACTAATCGATTCCACGGTGAAGGTACTGGGCAGGGTAATCCTCGCACGTCTGGAGACATGGGCCAATGGTAGGGGGATCATCTCCAAAACGCAATATGGATTTCGTAAAGGACTGGGAACCACAGAACAGTGTCTGAATTTGTCCCTGATCACGGGCAAGTACACGAAGGCAAAGAGTGGCTCTGTTCACCTTGCCTTCATGGACTTGTCAAGTGCTTTTGACACTGTTAATAGGGGGAAACTGTGGGTATTGATGGCAGAGATGGGTTTCGAAAATGCATTAATTCAGCTTTTAAAAAGATTACACTCGAACACCCCCTTCTCAATAAGATTTGGCACTCACGGGGAAAGAACAAAACCTTTTGCTTCAACAGAAGGAGTGGGCCAAGGGTGCATTTTAGCCCCTTTCCTCTTTTTAGTATATACTAATGGCCTGAAGGACTTCCTGTTGAGGCAGAAAATTGATTTCCCCCTAGTCAAGGGGCAACCGGTTGCGTTACTTTCGTACGCAGATGACACGGTCCTTATGTCATTGACAGCGAACGGCCTACAAATCTCCCTGGATGCCTTTGAAAATTATATGGCGACATTAGACTTAAAGGTTAACTTTTTAAAGTCCTATATAATGGTCTGTGGCCCAAAACATGCAAAATCCAGGAGTTTTAATGTCAGAGGCAAACCGGTTGAAAGGGTGGAAAAAGTTACATATCTAGGAAATACGTTCAGCAGGGATCTTAAATGGGATTTTTTAATTACAATGAGGGCCCAACAAACCAATAGAGTAGTGGAGGGGCTTTTTAGGTTTGCTTGCAAGCTAGGCCATAGGCCGGTGCCACAGCTTGTTACCCTATATAATGCAAAATGTGCATCGGTGGCATCATACGGGGCAGGGGTCTGGGGTCATCAAAAAAGCCGCTTGTTACAAGTTGTAGAAAATAAATTCATAAAACGCTTATTGATGATCCCAATCAGTACGGCCACCTCTTTCTCTCACCGAGAGGTAGGGTTGGATTACCTGGAGGATCGCATTAGCTCTGCCCCTTTGCTCTTATGGTCTAAAATTTGGCTGAAAGAAGAACTACAGTTCACTAGGGAAATAATGGAAGACTGCCTTAACCTTGATAAGGTGATGACTATTCCCTGGTTTCGGTATGTGAAGGAAAGATTTTATGACATTGGGCTGGGTGAGTTTTATGAAAATCCGACAAATATCCCGTAAATGCTAAAGGTATAATCAAGAAGCAATACGGGGACTGGGCACATCGCGAAACATTTTCAACAAGAGGCGCCTGGCCCGAAATGTGCTTTTTTGTCTAACCAGCAGTATTATCTAGCCTTCACCCCGAATTGTCAGATGCGTTTTTATTTAACTAGATTTCGCCTTGGCACATTGCACTTTTTGTTTGCTTTTCCTAGACAATGTGGGTGGGTGGAAACCCTTAGGGGCCGATTCCGATCTCGGTCGGAGACGCACCCAACGCCATTCGGTCGGAAAAAAAGCCATGCGAATGCCTGTTTCCCGACCGATCCGCACATTAATCCGAACGAACAAGTACGATGCGCACAACAGCGCAGATTCCGACCGAGTCGTTTTCACCCAATCCAGGTCCTGATCCCCGACCGAGCCGGATCCGTAAACGCAGATACGAGTCGCCCGGAAGCCAAAAAGCAGCCCCGTCCGGCCGGACAAGTACGATGCGTTTCCCGTATGCGCCGAACCCGTCGCTACGCACGGCACGTCAAAGCATATAAGCTCCGATTCGCGCCACAACACGATCCACGGCTACGAGACGAACACGCCAGCGACGAGGACGAGGCGAAGCAACGACGAAGACGAACGAGACGAACCAACAATGAATCCCATCGTTCCGATCCTACCAATATTCTATATCTACTACCGGAACAGGCACGGACGCGTACGGCGCAGAAGGTAAGTCAGACACCAACCACAAACACAAAGTACACGTACCCGACATATCACACACACACACAGGGATGCAGAAATTACTTACTCCAGAAACAGCAGCACCATAGGGGCGGGATGCCCATCACCAATGCCACATATACACATAGGGGCCCGGATGCCTGTCACTACTACCACCTCTACCCATGGGGGTGCCAGGTGCCTACCACTACTACCACCTCTACCCAGGGGGTGCCAGGTGCCTACCATTACTGCCACCTCTACCCAGGGGGTGCCAGGTGCCTACCACTACTGCCACCTCTACCCAGGGGGGGCTGGATGCCTGTCACTACTGCCACCTCTACCCAGGGGGGTGCCAGGTGCCTACCACTACTACCACCTCTACCCAGGGGGTGCCAGGTGCCTACCACTACTACCACCTCTACCCATGGGGGTGCCAGGTGCCTATCACTACTACCACCTCTACCCAGGGGGTGCCAGGTGCCTACCACTACTGCCACCTCTACCCAGGGGGTGCCAGGTGCCTCCCACTACTACCACCTCTACCCAGGGGGTGCCAGGTGCCTCCCACTACTACCACCTCTACCCATGGGGGGCTGGATGCCTGTCACTACTGCCACCTCTACCCAGGGGGTGCCAGGTGCCTACCACTACTACCACCTCTACCCATGGGGGTGCCAGGTGCCTACCACTACTACCACCTCTACCCATGGGGGGCTGGATGCCTTTCACTACTGCCACCTCTACCCAGGGGGGTGCCAGGTGCCTACCACTACTACCACCTCTACCCATGGGGGGCTGGATGCCTGTCACTACTGCCACCTGTACCCAGGGGGGTGCCAGGTGCCTACCACTACTACCACCTCTACCCAGGGGGTGCCAGGTGCCTACCACTACTACCACCTCTACCCAGGGGGGTGCCAGGTGCCTACCACTACTGCCACCTCTACCCAGGGGGTGCCAGGTGCCTACCACTACTGCCACCTCTAACCAGGGGGTGCCAGGTGCCTACCACTACTACCACCTCTACCCATGGGGGGCTGGATGCCTGTCACTACTACCACCTCTACCCAGGGGGTGCCAGGTGCCTCCCACTACTACCACCTCTACCCATGGGGGGATGGATGCCTGTCACTACTACCACCTCTACCCATGGGGGTGCCAGGTGCCTACCACTACTACCACCTCTACCCAGGGGGAGCCAGGTGCCTACCACTACTGCCACCTCTACCCAGGGGTGCCAGGTGCCTCCCACTACTACCACCTCTACCCATGGGGGCTGGATGCCTGTCACTACTACCACCTCTACCCATGGGGGTGCCAGGTGCCTACCACTACTACCACCTCTACCCAGGGGGTGCCAGGTGCCTACCACTACTGCCACCTCTACCCAGGGGGTGCCAGGGGCCTACCACTACTGCCACCTCTACCCAGGGGGTGCCAGGTGCCTACCACTACTACCACCTCTACCCAGGGGGGTGCCAGGTGCCTACCACTACTGCCACCTCTACCCAGGGGGTGCCAGGTGCCTACCACTACTGCCACCTCTACCCAGGGGGTGCCAGGTGCCTCCCACTACTACCACCTCTACCCATGGGGGCTGGATGCCTGTCACTACTACCACCTCTACCCAGGGGGTGCCAGGTGCCTCCCACTACTACCACCTCTACCCATGGGGGCTGGATGCCTGTCACTACTACCACCTCTACCCATGGGGGTGCCAGGTGCCTACCACTACTACCACCTCTACCCAGGGGTGCCAGGTGCCTACCACTACTGCCACCTCTACCCAGGGGGTGCCAGGTGCCTCCCACCACTACCACCTCTACCCATGGGGTGCTGGATGCCTGTCACTACTACCACCTCTACCCATGGGGGTGCCAGGTGCCTACCACTACTACCACCTCTACCCAGGGGGTGCCAGGTGCCTACCACTACTGCCACCTCTACCCAGGGGGTGCCAGGTGCCTACCACTACTGCCACCTCTAACCAGGGGGGGCTGGATGCCTGTCACTACTGCCACCTCTACCCAGGGGGGTGCCAGGTGCCTACCACTACTACCACCTCTACCCAGGGGGTGCCAGGTGCCTACCACTACTACCACCTCTACCCAGGGGGGGCTGGATGCCTACTACTACCACCCCCACTCACAGGATGGCAAATACATGCCACAAGAAGCACACACCAGCAGAAATAATGCAACACAAAGACATCCCCCCAACACCATGACAAGCGTGTGTAGACTGTGTCAAATGCCTACAACACTGAACAGGACTGTGGACATACAATGTGACCCCCTATCACAAGTGCCACACATAAATGTGTGTGGCACCCACAATGCAAGCAGGCCATGACCATTGTGGCAATGGGGTCCAAACCCCCATCATCACAGTGACCAAAATGTGAGTGTGGGGTCCATAGCTGAAGCACATATTGAACATTGTGGCAGTGGGGTCCAGACCCCCATCATCACAGTGACCAAAATGTGAGTGTGGGGTCCATAGCTGAAGCACATATTGAACATTGTGGCAATGGGGTCCAAACCCCCATCATCACAGTGACCAAAATGTGAGTGTGGGGTCCATAGCTGAAGCACATATTGAACATTGTGGCAGTGGGGTCCAGACCCCCATCATCACAGTGACCAAAATGTGAGTGTGGGGTCCATAGCTGAAGCACATATTGAACATTGTGGCAATGGGGTCCAAACCCCCATCATCACAGTGACCAAAATGTGAGTGTGGGGTCCATAGCTGAAGCACATATTGAACATTGTGGCAATGGGGTCCAAACCCCCATCATCACAGTGACCAAAATGTATGTGTTGACAAAGAATAAGCTGCAACTGCCAAACTGCATGGATTATTCCTGGTCACAGAACAACAAACACATCAGTGGCAAAGTAGTGCTTGTGTCCCATAGCAACATAGAATGGGGGAGGCAAACAGTGCAGTGCAAACAAGACATACCTTTGGCCATGTGCAGACAAACATCACCCATGGGGGCTGACACTGTCAACACTCATCAATGACTCAATGACAGAAGTGACCATCAGAATGCAGACCCACATATTTGCACCAATGGGCACACAAATTCAGATACCCAGTGGAGACTGTAGAAGGGAGGTGAACAGATACCATACCATGGCAGCAATGGGACACACACACAATGATCATTGTGCTGACTGATGACCTAGGAGTCCCAGGGACAGCAGGGCAAACACACCAAACAACATACAGCCAATGGCACACTAAAGATATGCCAATGCAGTGGTGCAGATGCACAAACACAAACAGGCAGACCCACACTGCACATCAAACACAACAGGTGAGGGGGGTACCAGTGTCCCCAGGCAAACACACAACACATGAGGAGGCCTGAATACCAATTACACAGACGTGCATACAGTGCCACACAAAGGTAACTCATGGATCCAAATCCCCTATGTGGGCAATCAGGCATTGTCAGATGAGTGGGAGCACAAATCACACATGTCACACAAGCATGTAGGAACAGCAACTGACACAGCAAGACACACAGACACCACAGCACCACACCCAGGGCCCCCACAATGTGGTGACCCTGGGCTGCATTACAATCCCACTGTGATGACAAAGCTAGATGTCGTTCACACTGTGAACCACAGTCATGTGTCCTGAGCAACAAACTACCATCACACCTACACAAGCACAAATCAACCAGCACGGCCTGTCAGCCAAGGCCAACATGGAGGCAGGGGTCTAGCCGGGCAACAACTCTCATCTGCACACACTCAACACCACACACCTCGACCTCCAACAATGTGCAGCAGTGAAGCTCACATGCACTGGTGACATTGCACATGCACCCATGACAATCCCAGGGGGTGGTGGGAACCAAGGTGCAGGAACACATCACACATGGCCACTCTACCAGACTCCTGAATGTCTGACACACTGCACACTACGCTGTACATGGACATGACGGCAATACCACACCAACCAATGGGATCCCAGCCACAGTCACACACCTATGAAGAAGCCAAGGTCACCCACAAAGGACACACATAGACAACTACCAACATTGCAGCCCTGAGGAGTGCCAGCAGTCACACACACAACGTGTCACAACCAATGAAAGCTAACACAAACCAGAAATCACATGACAGGTGTCAACAACAAGTGCAAAGGGGAATCCGGACTGTGACACATCAGCGTCTGCCCACAAACTCAGCCCTGACAGCAAACACACCTATGGGTGACACCCTGATGACCAGTAATGTGCCATGCACCCACATCACAGAGAACCCAGGGAGAAGACTTTGGGGGAACATAGCTCAACTCAGCAAGCATCACAAACAGGAACATCACTAGGGATCCCAGCATGCACAGCAACATGGAAGTGAACACACACACATGCTCATACAACACACACCTTGGGCGCACGAGATGTCACAGGAGTACACACTGCCATGAGGGGACTCCACTCCTGTGTGAGGAAAGCTGTGCCATATGTCGCATCAGTAGGGCTCCATCATGTCAGCAGAACACTTGGTCACACAGTCAACAATTAGCACCAAATGAAGGCTCCCGTCACATCAGCCTGGTCATGGGAATGTCAACGAACTCAACAGCACAGATCCAACACACATGTATAGCAAGTTGCACTGACAACACAGAAGAGTCCTTCCCCATTGATGCCCAAACCTGCATGTCCAGTGGAGATGGCCACACGGTCAGGGAACTAGACTAATTGAACAATGGCAAACACAACAGATGTGCATGGGTGGAACCCACAGATGTGACATTGCTAATGTAAGTAGGAAATCCCATTGCCAAATATTGAATACATGACACCCTCAGATGCTGCTAAGGACGACATGGATTCACCACAGGATAGGACACTGTCCCCCTGGAACACATGGGTTCATGCACAGTAACACTTCATTTTCATGAGTCCAAAAATCACCATCACTGCAGCAAGGGCACGGTTAGCATCATCAACATCATGTACATCAGAAGCAAAACCACTAGAGAACAGAAAGTTGCTTTATTCAGCATGTGGGTTCAAAACTTGGAAGAACTGCAAGGTATCAACAAAGGCCAATGGCCAGTCCATCAAGGAAGTCTATACAGGGTGACAGTGGCAGATGTCACCCTATGCATGCCTGCACTGATCACAACCGGGGACAATCCCCTAGGAGGGGCATACGGGGGGCAGGCCAGGCACCGCAGGGACAGGATCAGGGCTCACCAGGAGGAGGCAGGGAAGGGGTGGTGGGTGCTGGAGAGCCACTGACAACTGCAGTGGAGGTGTCTGACATGGTGTGTGCCGGCACAACTGGGGGGCATGACTCAGATGTTGTGGGTGCCGGCACAACTGCAGTGGACCCTGCAGATGGAGTGGACAGGTCCGCCACTGCAGCGCCCAAGTCAGACAGGGTGATAGTGGACTCCACTGCAGTGCCCACCTCCAGGGGAGGAGAATGGGGATCAGGAAAGGTGGGCAGGACAGAGGGGGAGGACACCCTCACCACATCAGTGGTACAGACAAGCGCAGCGGGGGTGTGGGGCCGGAAGAGCAAGTGGCAGGGGAGAAGGCCTGACCCTTCTGGGGATGGTGTATCTGTGGGTGGGGGAACCTGGGGCAGGGTGTGGTGGGGGCACCTGTGGAGTGGGGGCCTGAGGGATGGAGGAAGGAGACTTGGTGCCTGAGCTGCAGGGCGGCGGCGGGGTCTTGCTCTTCCGGGACCGGGGGGACTTGCGGGTGGGGGCCTCAGTCGGTCTGCGCCTGGGGGATGGTGTCCGGGGGCCAGGGGCACTCCGCTCCGTGTGGGTGGGCTTCCTCTTCCCCCTGAATGCTGGATCAGCTGGGTCGGAGGGGGAGAGGCCAAGGTCACAGAGGAAGAGCCGCTGTGTGTATGGGGTTGCAGGTGAGGCAAGGGAGGGGTCTTTGGAGGGAGAGGCAACTGAGGACTGCGCAGTGCTTGTGGATGCGTGTGTTTGTGCCTGTGCCCCATCCCCTGTGAGTGTGGTTGCAGTCCCCTGACGGTGCGTGCGTGTGCGTCTTGTTTCTGGCGTGTGTGTCCGTGTGCTGCATGTGTCTGTGCTGGTGTGTGCCTGTGCCAGTGTGTGTGTGCTTGGGACGGGTAAGGTGCTGGGGAGTGTGGATGGGGCAGAGGCAGGAGGGGTGAGGGACTGTCGGAGGAGGGACACTGCTGCCGTCAGGGAGGAGTCCATGGACCTATTGCCCCTCTGTAGGTCAGACATGCCCGATGAGATGCCCTCCATGAATGACACCAGCTGAGTCAACAGACTGGTGTGTGCATGGAGGACACTCAGCATCGCTGTCTGTCCTACATGGAGCTGGCGGAGGAGGTACACAGACTCCTCACTCAGGGCAGCAGGGGACACAGGTGCAGGGGGTGCGGTGCCTGGCCCGAAGGAGACACGCTCCCGAACATGGGAGCCTCCACGGACCTCGGGAATGGGAGCCAACGGGAGGGCGGTGGTGGTGGTGGTGGTGGCGGGGACAGCAACACTAGCTGGGGTGTGGTGGCTGCTGACACCCGCCTCCATAAGGGAGTCATCGTCCGAGTTGCTCTGGTCCTCAGCTGAGGTGGATGGTGCTGAGGACTCCTCGGTGTGGCTCCCCTCGCCCTCCGTGCCACTGGGTCCCTCCGACCACTCCTCGGCTGCTGACCCAGTCTGGCTCTGCGGCTCCTCCTGGTCCGTGGAGCTGTCCCCTCCTGTGGCCGTGGATGTATCTGCAATCAATAGGGAAACAGACAGACATCAGTCACCTGCACCGAACGCACACACCACAGTAAGTACAGCACATTACAGAGCAAGCCCTGGCATCCTTAGTTGAACATTGCTAAAACTGCACAAACAGAACAGGAGAAGTCAATTGTCAGTCTGATGGTCAACCATGGCACTCACATCCCACCTGGCCTTGCACCCATCTGTATGGTGTCTGTGGGATGGCAATACCCCAGTGTGGACACATGCACCACCTACACAGTATTTGGACAGTGCAGAGAACCCGGTGAAGCATGTGGACATGCACACATCACAACTCTTGCCACTGAGTCAGTGCAGGTGTCCGGATGAAAGGGATGCCCAGAGTCAAATAGGAAATGCATGTGATGCATACCAGCGACAGACACCATGATGCACCCATGTCCTGATAGCCATTGCCACAATGGTGTGCATGTAGCAAATGTCACTCCCCTGCAGGATCACTAATAGGAAGTCACATGCCATGGCACAGCCATGCCTGCTAAGTCATACATAACTGTCTCCAGTCACATGGGCAGGGCAGCCAGACAACAACACTCTGCACTGTGTCACAATAGTAGATCATGGGGAATGCAAGTCCTGGAGCTGAACAAGTGCACATGTACATCCCCCACACACCACATCATCTGTACCCTCATCTGTCCAGGTTATACCCATTGTACATATGGGAGACCTGTAACACTACCCTCTGCACCTGAGCACATCACAATCTGCTGTGAATGGGAAACAGCTGCCTGAACCTCATATTCGCATACCCCAGTCTGCACGGTCAGGTGATCAAACACCTATGTGTCACACATGTATCATCTCCTATGGTCACATCTCCGGTGGCATGCGGAGCCCCAACCGAGGAACACCCCAGCAGACCTGACAACGAAGCCACAGCACACTGACACAGAGGCAGACACCTGAGGGGACGAATCACTGAGCAAAACGTGTCAGCTGATACACGGCAGTGGGAGTACAGAGTGTATTGTATGGCCTGGAGTAGGCATGACTGTCCTGTCCCACATGAATGAGGGATGAGCCCTGGACAGTAGGCAGCTGGCTAAGTATGTGTGACACACGTTATATACACACTCCTGGGGCACAAACATTGTTCCCACCCGCAGCATGGGTGTGTGCCAGATACCCCAGGCACATGTGGTGGATCAGCTCAGCAATTGGGCCACATATCAAAATGACACGCAGAACACATGTCAGAACACAGGCAATGTGTAAGCAATGGACCCACCCATGATGCCCACCACAGAGTCAGGGAAACAGATGCTGTCCCCCACCTTGAGTCAAGCAAACTGCAAGGACACAGTACCCAAGTGACACAATACCCTGACTGTAAGGGCCACACCTGGGTATCAGATGAGGAGTGGGCAGTGCACAATAGAGGGACATGGGTCCTGGACCACAAGACTGATGTACTGTGGAAGTTTAACCAGGCCAGAGGAGGGCACATAGCATGGCAGACATAGTTCACAATGCAGACATGGACTCACCCCCTCCTTGCTGCTCTCTGGCCTTCAGCTGCCCATCCAGATCAGGGAAGACCACCGCCAGGATCCTCAGCATGTGGGGGGTCAGGGTCCGGTGTCCGCCCCTCCTGCGAGGAGGCGACAGCTTCAGCTGGACCCGTGCGATCCTCCGGGTCCAGCCCCGAAGGTCCTGCCACCTCTTCTGGCAGTTGCGGATCCGGCGCTTGTAGACCCCCACGGATCTCACTGCCCGGACGATGGTCAGCCATATCTTCTGCTTCTGGTGGGCATCAACCTGTGAGGATAACAAAGTGAGAATGCCATTACTACACATGCAACATATCCGTGCATTACACAGTTGGATATACATGTCTCAATCACAGGGGCACATGATGTACACAGGCAGTGCAACGATGGCTATGGACAGTATGCCAGCAGTTACTACATGGTATCATTGCCTGGGAAGTAAAACCTAGTTTAAATGCACTGTCACTGCACTATACCTGTCCAGTGCATGTAACTACACACTATGGGGGGTGACAACTACTCAGTGAGCCTGCTAGCCAGTGGCGTGCAGACTGTTAGCCTTGCTAGTCAGACAACATGCACATTTAGAAAGGCAGTGGACAGAACACTCACCTGCTCCCCTGCTTTCCCATACAGCTTGCTGTACTGTGGAAGGAGGCCATCCAGCAGGGCCTGGTTCTCCTCAGTGCTGAAGGCTGGGGCTCTCTCCACAGTACGTGCCATTGCAGGGTCCAGAGGGTGCAGATACAGCAGCAGTGTAGTGGCAGATGTCGTCCTGGAGCATGTAGTGCAGGCAAGTGAGCTCTCAGGGGAACAGCCAGCATTATATGTGTGCTGCAGAGGCAGATACTGTCCCATGTGTCCAAAGTGATAGGTCCAAGTCGTTTGCATCATCTGAATCTGGCCAATCCATGGAATTGCACCACTTACACACGCCCCCAGCATCCTTCAAATGTTCAACTTCGTGACACCCATGAAATTGCAACATTGTTGTGGGTGACCAACTGAATTTACAGCATCAGACTCGTTCAAATTTTGAAAACGCGTCCGTTGCCAGGCCAGGCCATAGCCAATGGGTGCGCACCGATCGGACCATTGCTGTTCAACGCGTACATAGGATACAACGCGTACCCGCACACATTGAATGCAATGGGCCGGCCGGGCACACCGATCGGACCATTGCTGTTCAACGCGTACATGGGAAACAACGCGTACCCGCACACATTGAATGCAATGGGCCGGCCGGGCACACCGATCGGACCATTGCTGTTCAACGCGTACATAGGATACAACGCGTACCCGCACACATTGAATGCAATGGGCCGGCCGGGCACACCGATCGGACCATTGCTGTTCAACGCGTACATGGGAAACAACGCGTACCCGCACACATTGAATGCAATGGGCCGGCCGGGCACACCGATCGGACCATTGCTGTTCAACGCGTACATAGGATACAACGCGTACCCGCACACATTGAATGCAATGGGCCGGCCGGGCACACCGATCGGACCATTGCTGTTCAACGCGTACATGGGAAACAACGCGTACCCGCACACATTGAATGCAATGGGCCGGCCGGGCACACCGATCGGACCATTGCTGTTCAACGCGTACATAGGATACAACGCGTACCCGCACACATTGAATGCAATGGGCCGGCCGGGCACACCGATCGGACCATTGCTGTTCAACGCGTACATGGGATACAACGCGTACCCGCACACATTGAATGCAATGGGCCGGCCGGGCACACCGATCGGACCATTGCTGTTCAACGCGTACATGGGATACAACGCGTACCCGCACACATTGAATGCAATGGGCCGGCCGGGCACACCGATCGGACCATTGCTGTTCAACGCGTACATAGGATACAACGCGTACCCGCACACATTGAATGCAATGGGCCGGCCGGGCACACCGATCGGACCATTGCTGTTCAACGCGTACATGGGATACAACGCGTACCCGCACACATTGAATGCAATGGGCCGGCCGGGCACACCGATCGGACCATTGCTGTTCAACGCGTACATGGGATACAACGCGTACCCGCACACATTGAATGCAATGGCCGGCCGGGCACACCGATCGGACCATTGCTGTTCAACGCGTACATGGCGATACAACGCGTACCAGCGCACATTGAATGCAATGGGCCAGTCGGTGCACACCGATCGGACCATTGCTGTCCAACGCGTATTGCCAGGATACAACGCGTACCAGCGCACATTGAATGCAATGGCCAATGTGTGCGCACTGATCGGTCCATTGCTGTCCAAGGCGTATTGCCAATACAACGCGTACCAGCGCACATTGAATGCAATGGCCAATGTGTGCGCACTGATCGGTCCCTTGCTGTCCAACGCATCCCTGTACAAGTCACTGGCATATGTCACCATGCCTGTCACAGGTGAACATATGCCAGCCACATATACTTCCCAGGCAGTGAGGGGCACACCTACAACACCACAGCCTGTCCAAACTGTATCCTAGGGCATGTAAGGCTGCATTACCTATTCCGTGTATGGGGGTGAACATGTTGTTCTGTGGGTGTCACTTGGGGGCAGCCACCCCCAGGCTGTGCACGTGTTTATGGGGACAGAATCCTTGGTGTTTCGTGTACATGACCACTGTGATGTGCAACTGTTCATATCTGTGCATGTGGCATGGTCACAGTTCACGGTGGTGTATGTGTATGTCATGTCACATACCCCCTGAGTCCCATGTGGGACGTTATGTTCAACCCAGGGTGACCCATTGGCACAATGTTGATGGTCCTCCACAGTCTGTGTGCATGTTGTGATTACAATGTCTCTGATTTCATGTGCACAATGGGAGGCAGTCTCCACATCCACGTTGTTTGTGCATGGACTTTGATGTTGTGCGTGTGTGTGTCACAGACGTCCATGTCTGTCCTGCCGAGGCAACACGGACCACTACCTGTGGGGCTCATGGTTGTTTTGCTGTGGTGTATACATGATACACCATGTCATGCCAGTGTCCATGTGGCAATACAGGGTCCCTGGGAATCTACCTGTCGTTGAGCTGTGATGCCTGGGGCACATCAGTCCTCACATGTCACTGTGGCGTGTGTTTGTTATTTGGCAGCAGGAGATGGGTACTGGGACACGGCCTCATGGTATCCGATGGCATGACCTGGGACTTCTTGATGCCACTTGTTGGACTGTGATGTTAGATATTGGCCATGTATGTGCCATACATATCCGTACGGAACTGCACACATCATGTACTTGTGCCTCATTATGATGTATCATGTGATGTTGAGTGTGTTCAATGCCACATATGTGGGGTGACTGACAATCTTGCTTTCTTCACCTATGCACTGCAGGGCACCAGCTGTCCATAGACCATTCCCTGACCTGGCAACGATGGTGGAACGGGACAGCATCCGACGGTACCGCTTCACCAGGCAGCTGATTGAGGATTTGGCAGTGCGCTTGGCACCACATTTGCAACCTGGCCGTCCGTACCCTACAGCGCTGACCCCCAAGGTGAAGGTGATGGCAGCCCTACACTTCTTTGCCACTGGTACCTTTCAACACACTCTGGCGACTGCTGGTGGGATGTCACAGACCATGTTCAGCCGTGTGCTCCGGGATGTTTTGGAGGCTATGTTGATATACCTGAACCAGTACATCTATTTCCCTAGACTCCAACGACTCACTGGCGTGAAGAGTGACTTCTATGCCCTGGGGAGGATGCCGCATGTCATTGGCTCCATTGATGGGACACATGTGGCGTTGGTACCACCACAGGCCCAAGAGCAGGCCTACCGTAACCGCAAACACTACCACTCGGTCAATGCACTGGTGGTCTGTCTTGCAGATATGAGCATCACACACGTGTGTGCCCGTTTCCCTGGTTCTGCACACGATGCGTACGTGATGAGGAGTAGTCGCATCCCGAGGATGATGGCACAGATGCGGAACCAGCGTGCCTGGCTTGTAGGTGTGTACTGACTTTGTACCATTGTGTGTGTTCTGCTATGTAGTGTTCCACCCTCTTTTCCAACTCTGCTAATGTGCAATTGTCTGTATGTAGGTGACTCCGGATACCCCAACATGCCGTGGTTGCTGACGCCCCTCAGGAACCCTGTGACACCAGCCCAGATGCGCTACAATGAGGCACATGGTCGGACCAGGAGAGTGATTGAGCGGACATTTGGTCTCCTGAAGAGCCGCTTCCGCTGCCTCGACAAGACAGGAGGGTCCCTCCCATATGCCCCAGCAAAGGTGTGCAAGATTATCATCGTCTGCTGCATGCTCCACAACCTGGCAGTGCGGAAGGAGTTGCCTCTCATCCTGGATGACGATGACCAACGTCCGCCACCTGTGGAGGATCCTGGCCTGGACCACGATGCCAGTGATGATGATGATGATGTTGAGGGTGATGTCCGCACACAGCTCATCACCAACTTCTTCAGCTGAATGTGAGTATCCAGAGATGGCATGTCAATGATGTGAGTTTGCATGATATGTGTTGGTGGTGCTCTGGTGCTGTTTGAGTGTGTCCATGGGCTACATGTCTGTATGCGTGTAGCGATGTGTCCTTGCAGGTAGTCTGTACTCCCCAACAGTGTTGACATGCTAACTTGGTTCTGGGTGGGTATCTTGTAACATGTATTGTGCATGAGTATTGCAGTTCTGTCCTGTTCTTCAGTACTTTTGACTGTGTGTCATTTCTGTCCTTCACAGGGTACTTTCAGAGTCGTTTGGTCAACTGTGATCCCCAACACCGTGATTCGACTTCCCGGGTGGTAGCTGTTGTGTCCCTACAGGTGATGTGCACCACACCCATGGACTTCCTTCCTTCTACACTTGTTGACTATGTGCCCGCTGCCAGGTGGGATTACCTTGCATCTGTGGTGGTTTCAACATGTTGCAAATGTGTAATAAACCTGTGCTTCACTATGTGATGTGCGTTGTCTGTGGTCACACATCTGACTGACATTTGCTTACTGCACCAGTGGGTTAGTTAACACAGACTGTGAATAGGTGTTGGGTCTGTGCAATGCAACGTATTTCCTGGCAACACCAGTGTAGGCGATGAGTCAGATGTCCATGGTGTGTATGTGTTGTGTAGCCCTGGTGGTGTGCCTCCCCCATATGTGTGAAGTCGCCATGACTCACATGCCGGTGTTGTACTTGCTGTAGCAGTTAGCATGCACAGTTTCATTTCCCCGATCATCATCGCAACTTCTGAGACAACATTGGAATCACAACAGAGGCAAGTATGGTGTATAAGTGAGTTTATTGACATACATGTGTGAGTATAGTGCACAGGTTGTTGGGTGCTGTACATTGTGATTGTGATCCAAAGTTCCTAGATAATTTGGAAGTCCTGGTAGCAGAAATGTCCAGAGTAAAGTCCACAGTAATCAGAGACATTGGTCCAACTTGAGCTCACCATGTCATGTGGGAGAGTTGTGTTGCAGTCAACAGGGTGAACAGTTTGCGCACAAAGGTTATTCTCCAGAACAGGTTTTGGCTTCCTGGGGTTGCACATGGCCATCGGCCTCTCACTTGCCCCTCCTCTGACGGCCCCTCTTCTTTGGGGGGATCCTCAAGTGCAGGCTGCTGCGGTGCAGGGGACTCTCCGCCAGAGTCATCCTGCCTTCCTGTGGCAGTTGCAGTTGTTTCAGCAGCAGATGTTGTGGGCACACAGGGAGGTGTTGACTGGTTGCTGCTCATCTGGCGGAGGCATTGTAATATGTCCCTATGCACCGCCGTCATCTCTTGTAGTGTGTCCCACTTGGACTCCACGCGGGACATGTGTGAGTCCAAGCGGGCATGATGGGCAGCCAGCTGCTGTTTAATGTCCCTGAGGAGCCCCACTACCTGGCTGAACTCTCCGGTGCTGGACTGGTACGCATCGGCTATGCGTGCCAGTTGTGGGTCATCATGCAGTCCAGACCCCTCTGTGAGCAGCGACCTATGTCTCCCACCCCTCCCACCACCCCTGGCGACACGTGCAGTACCTGAGGTGGCAGGCACAGGTGACCCTGGGCCACCTTGTGGGTTGTTGGTGGTGGTGGTGTCCATGGCCCCACGTTGGTCCAGGGTCCCTGTGCTGGTGGTGGTGCTGCTCCTTGGTCTGTCCGTGTCGGCAGGGGTGGTATGTGTGTTGACAGTCGTTGGGGGGTGGGTGCAGGGGGTGCAGTTGGTGGTCCTGCTGGTGCTGCATGATGACTTGCTCTGGAGGTGCCAGGTAAGTCTTCGTCATCCGAGGAGGGCAGAGGCTGTTCCACACCAGTGAGCTCCGTATCCTCTTGAGCCTGGGACGAGGACTCCTCAGCATCTGCTGCTGTGTCCCCATCATCACCTGTTTTTGGGAGACACACACAATGTATGTTATGTTTCTGCAGGCATCAATGGTTGACACACCTGACAGTTGTGACTGTGCCTTTGGATGCAGGCCTGTACAATGCATTGTCCTAAGTTGTCACAGTCAGGGGTTGATATTGGTGTAGCACATTGTCCTGCATTATTTGGGCATTTCTATGTGAATGTTGGGGTGTGTACATGGTCTGCATTGGTTGTATTTGGTTGTCATCCGCTCCTCCTTCCCACCCAGCCAGATATCCCACCATGGACCGTGCTTCCATTGCAGGGAGTGCAAGTTGTCTTTCAGGATGTCAGTCAGTGGTGTCCTGCTGTTGGTTGTTGCACAGTTGCCAGCAGGACCTTGTGCTCCCCAAAGCATTGCCCAGTGTCAGCCATCTTGTCAGTTGTTTTCCACTCCCTGTGATGTGCGCATGGTTCAGGGTGGTGTTGATGGGACAGTTGTGGGGGTGACCAATATATGTGACTACCACTCCCATCATGCTATTGCCTCCACCCCACTTCCCAGCATGCCCATACTTACTTGCTTTTGGGTGGACTTCAGTGTGTGTGAGTGTGAGAGCAATGGCAAGATGGCTGGCAGTGGTGTCCTGCTGTTGGTTGTTGCACAGTTGCCAGCAGGGCCTTGTGCTCCCCACAGCAGTGCCCAGTGTCAGCCATCTTGTCAGTTGTTTTCCACTCCCTGTGATGTGCGCATGGTTCAGGGTGGTGTTGATGGGACAGTTGTGGGGGTGACCAATATCTGTGACTACCACTCCCATCATGCTATTGCCTCCACCCCACTTCCCAGCATGCCCATACTTACTTGCTTTTGGGTGGACTTCAGTGTGTGTGAGTGTGAGAGCAATGGCAAGATGGCTGCCAGTGGTGTCCTGCTGTTGGTTGTTGCACAGTTGCCAGCAGGGGGTTGTGCTCCCCACAGCAGTGCCCAGTGTCAGCCATCTTGTCAGTTGTTTTCCACTCCCTGTGATGTGCGCATGGTTCAGGGTGGTGTTGATGGGACAGTTGTGGGGGTGACCAATATCTGTGACTACCACTCCCATCATGCTATTGCCTCCACCCCACTTCCCAGCATGCCCATACTTACTTGCTTTTGGGTGGACTTCAGTGTGTGTGAGTGTGAGAGCAATGGCAAGATGGCTGGCAGTGGTGTCCTGCTGTTGGTTGTTGCACAGTTGCCAGCAGGGCCTTGTGCTCCCCACAACAGAGCACTAGTGTCAGACATCTTTGATGGGGCTTTCCACTCTCTGTGGGGTGTGCATGCTTGAGTGTGAGCTTGCTGTGCCATGTGGGTGGGGGATGTTGAGCTGTGACTACCACTCCCATCATGCTATTGCCTACACCCCACTTCCCAGCATGCCCATACTTACTTGCTTTTGGGTGGACTTCACTGTGTGTGAGTGTGAGAGCAATGGCAAGATGGCTGACAGTGGTGTCCTGCTGTTGGTTGGTGGCCAGTTCCCAGCAGGGCCTTGTGATCCCCACAACAGAGCACCAGTGTCAGACATCTTTGATGGGGCTTTCCACTCTCTGTGGGGTGTGCTTGCTTGAGTGTGAGCTTGCTGGGCCATGTGGGTGGGGGATGTTGAGCTGTGACTACCACTCCCATCATGCTATTGCCTCCACCCCCCCTTCCCAGCATGCCCATGCTTCCTTCCCTTTGACTCTGCTTCCCTGTGGGGTTGTGTGCCTGTGCTGACAAGATGGCTGACAGTGTTATCCTGGGGTTAGTTTTGCTACAGGCCCCATGTGTGTCCCTGTCCTTCACTCAGCATGACCCAGGGTTGTGGTTCTTTGTGGGATATTTGATTGGAGTGTGGGGCAATGCATTCTCCCAGGTGAGTTTTGTGGAGTTTGTGTTAGGGGTGTGTGTGAGAAACGCTGCTGGTAACTATGGTCAGGGCTGTGAGTCCTCCTTCCCACCCATCCAGATATCCCACCATGGAACGTGGTTCCATTGCAGGGAGTGCAAGTTGTCTTTCAGGATGTCAGTCAGTGGTGTCCTGCTGTTGGTTGTTGCACAGTTGCCAGCAGGGCCTTGTGCTCCCCACAGCAGTAGCCAGTGTCAGCCATCTTGTAAGTTGTTTTCCACTCCCTGTGATGTGCGCATGGTTCAGGGTGGTGTTGATGGGACAGTTGTGGGGGTGAGCAATATCTGTGCCTACAACTCCCATGATGCTATTGGCTACACTGACTTGCCCAGCATACACATATTTCCTTTCTTTCAGTGGGCTTCACTGTGTGCTGGTGTTGTAGTGGTGGCTACTTGTCTGGATGTGTTTGTCAGTTATATTTGTGCCACTGCCTAGCTGTAGTTGTAGTTGTGTTTGTACATGTGACTACAGTTAAATGTCACTTTGTGATGGCATGTGTTGTGTTTCTCTGAGTGACATACACATTTTGGGATGATTCTGTTCTGGTTGCTGTGTATTTGCTAAGAGTGCATGGTTTGACTCTCCCCTTGACAGTGATGTGTGTGTGTAGTCGCAGAATATTGTGTACATTTGTTGTGTACTCACCAGGCTCTGGGATGTTTTCTAGTCCATAGACGCTCACTGGTGGTAGGATGGCCCGCACCTTCTCCTCCCAGGGCCTGAGGTATACTGGCTTGGCAGGAGGGCCACTGCCGGTGTATTGGCTCAAGATGTAGTCCTTCTTCAGCAGCTCCTTGACCCTCCTGCGCACGTCATACCACCTGTTCTGGATGTCTGTCTTTGTGCGCAAACATGGTGATTGTGCGTTCACCCTGTCGACGATCCTCTCCCACATCTTTGTTTTCTGTGACATGGGTGTCTGCTGGACCAGTGTACCAAAGAGCTGTGGCTCTACCCTGAGGATCTCATCTACCAGGACTTCCAATTCACTATCTAGGAACTTGTGATTCTTCTTTGGGGGCATGGTGATGGGTGGTGATGGTGAGTGATGTGTGTGTTGGTGTGCAGGTGAAGGTGTGTGAGTGTGTGTTTTGCTAGGTGTATGTGAGGTTTCTATTTGTTGTGGTGCTGATGGTGTGTGGCTTGTGTGATGGATGAGCTGTGGGTGTGTGGTTGCTGTCTGTTGAGTGCTGGCAGGTAATTTGAATTTGCAAAGGATCATGGTAGGGATTTGTGTCCTTTATATGGGTGGAGTTTTGGGTGTGTCTTTGTTCCCTGCCCCTCCCCCCCAGTATTTATTGGCTTTGTAATAGCTTGTTTGGCCTTTTTTTGTGTATTTTCCCATTGTACTTTTCGTGCATGTAGGAGACGTTCTTGTGACCGAGTCGGACCCTGCAGTTGTCTGGTACGGGCTCGTCCGTTTCGTTCACGCTGTGTTTGTGCTGTTTTCTATGCTGCGTACGCGTCGGTCGCGGTGTTTTGGGTTGCTTCGGCTCGCAGTTTTGTATGCGTGTCGGTCGTACGGCTTGTCCTCCGTGTGACTCGGTTGTGTTTACCACGCCTTGCATCGTACTTGGCGGGTGGGAGTCCGCGGGTACGTCTCGTTCGGTATTGTTCCGGGTGCGAGTCGGTCGGTTCGAAGCACGTGTTTTTCCGGCCGGATTGCAGTTTTCCGCGCGGCTCGGTCCTTCGGCTTGTGTTCCGTACGAGTCGGTCGGGTTTTGCTCGCTTCTCATCGTACTTGGCGGGTCGGGCTGCACCGGTACATGTCGGTCGGAATTAATTCCGGCTCCGAATCGGTCGGTACGTTTTCCGTCCGGAATCGGAATCGGCCCCTTAGTTTCTGTCCCTTTGATAATAGTACTCCCCAGAGCACTATGCACCTTACACTTTTTTGCACACTTTATGATGATCCGAGAAAGAGATTTTTGAGACCAATACTAAAAAATATCTCTCCATGTACATATTTAGAGGAATATGAGTGTTTGCAACTATTGGAAAATTCTATCGTTTGTTCTGCAATGATGAGTTTCATTAAAGTAGCACTGGGTATTAGGAGACGATATGGAACGCAGTAATTAAACCGGGCAGGGAAATGAAATTATTTTAGTCTATGGAAATTATAACGTTTTTAGCATAACTAGTGTTTTAAATACCCAGGCGGAATTTTATTTTTTTATGTCGGCGATAGCAATAATGATTTTATTAATCTTTTAATTGAACTCAAACGAACCCATTGGCTTCAAAGATAAATGTGGTCTTCTCCTCAAAATGCATTTAGCACTTTATGTATAATGATAACCTAGCTTGTAATTGAACCTCACATGAATTTTACTATATCTCACTGTGACGAATTAATTATATCCCATTGTGATGAATTATGATAAATGTTTTTATATTTGATGGGGTTTTTTTAGAATGCTTTTATGGTTGTATACTAACCGAATAAAGCTTGTTTTGAATTTAATTGAGAGTACCCTACATTGGTCTCACCACCCTGTAGTCTGAAAGTGGTTTGACATTCTTTACCCCCCACCCCTGCAGAAGTCCTGTCTGGTGACAGCATATATTTGTTTTTGCACAGAGCTGTGTAATGGCTTTGTGATAGATAGTATCACCTTCATGGTTTTTGTTTGTGAGTAATCATAATGTTCCCTAACATTACGGGTACCTATACCTTTCATGAACATATGAGGATCCTGCATGAGCACTACAAAACATTGGTTGTGGTTAACCCCAGACGATCGCAACACTTACTTTAGAAGCATTCACGCTATAAACTCATTAACATCTTCAACATTTTTTCTGCCCCTTTCTTCCTTGCATGAGGGATGTCAGGAGGGGATACATTAGTTTCCCTCCGGAGCAGCCTCATGGCAGGTGTACCTAGGCTGCTGCACATAGACTGGGGGTTCTGGATTGCATTGAAGGGGAGAACTTTCTCAGACTCCTGTCTGGGAGGGAAAAACTATAATCCAGGATTGCTGGAATGGTGACGTTGTAAATGCATTGGCCACTGATTGGACGTGCAAAATAAAAGTGATGGTGGCATGCTTGAATTAATCTCAGCCATATGCAAATCAGCCTTAATACTGCCTCACGAGAACAGTACAACCTGAACTGCCAAGCAGGTCCTCTCTGATCTGGAAGACCAGCAACCCAAGACTGGTTTTGAACTAGTTGAGGTTCTTCAATCTGGTGCAACTTGATTCCAGTGACACAGTGAGCACAGGACCCATGTCTGGGTATGCCCTTTTCAGTAGGGTATCGCACAGAAGCAAACAAAAATGGGATGGACAGGGTGCTGGAATTAATCTCTGCCAATGGAAATCACTAAGGACTGTATCCAAGTTCATTGTCTTTTGCCCAGCACTACACCTTAGATTAGACCCGGCCACATGCAAATCAGCCTTTATCCTGCTCCAGTAGGAATAGTCCAGCCCCTACTGCCAAGCTCGGTCCTCTACGAACTGAAACAAAAGCACCCCAAGACTGGTTCGGAGAGGGCAACTGACTTCTGGAATATATTTATATATATGCTCTTTAATTAGTATGTCTGAACTCTTTCTTTCTTCATTAGGTCCTTTTGATGTAAATCCTTAAGCAAGTTGATGAAGCACAAATCATTTCCTGTTCAGACAGTTCCAGAGTGTGGTGTAAATGTTCCAGGGTGTGGTGTGTAGGCTCTCTTTGGCTGATCACTTTAGGCAAAGCTCCTTTGCAACTTTCATAGGTTAAATACACGGGCATAATCCTTGATGATAGTTTCTTATTGAACTCTCAAATAAATTACATTTGCAACACTTGTGTATATATTCTGTATTTTCTTACACAAATAATAATAGCCTATATGCTGTGCAGTATTGTTTTATCTTAATAGGCTATGGCCCTGAATACAAGTTGGTCAGAATTTTTCAACCCTGTATAAAGCTTTGTTTGCTTAGGGATCAGAATTGCATATCGAGTGGTATTTACCAGATCTCATAGCTACCAGGTGCATCAAATATGTCACCCTTTGTTAAATTTCAACTGGTCAAACCTCCAGAATTTAAAAAAGGAAAAGTGTACTGTATGCACAAAAAGTTGCATGTTATCCCTCAAAAACTAATAATAGGTGCTGGTTATTGCATTTGAGAAATGAGGTACCCCAAGGTATAGTTAGTTATCCGGTGTGATAAATAGCATCTTCATTCTGACAAACTCAGAATCAGAGCCTTAATGTACAACTACATTTCCTTCAGACTGCAGCTGTGTGTCAAATCTATTACCTGAAGAAAAGTGATGGCAGAAAGAACATCATTTTGTGTAATTTTTTCCTTTTTTTTCAAAGTGATTTTGCTTGCTTCAGGGCTCTGTCTTCAATGCCACTGTTAAAGAGTGGCAATGCAATTGTGCTTTTTTAGAATGCAGCAGGGGATGCACTTACCTCTGCATGGCAGTCCCTCATTAAGTACTACTCCAAAACCTCCAAAGATGCACGCCTTCAAAACTAGAAGAGGATGGATAGTTGCACGGTTTGAACTAAAGCTTCACATCTCAGAAATAAGTGATTTTCTAAACCCCTACGTTGACCTGAGAAGGACTACATGTCTTGGGGGTTATTCACACAGATAACTTACAATTGTCAGTAATTTAGTTGTTCCTTACTCTTAAATATTTAGGCAACACTACCATGTTTGGCTATTCACAAAATCTGAGTTTTAAATTTCTCAAAATGGTAGATATACTTGTCTCCACTGCCTGAAATAGTGAATGGAGCCAAATTCGTTGTCCAGTACTACTGCCAAAAAGAAACAGTGATAAGTCCAGCGCCACACGTCCTAACCACTGGCCCTGCAACAACCTCCCATTCATAATAATGGATGTTGGGACTTAAAATAAAATCCCATGGGAAATGATGTTAAATTAAATTAAATGCAGTTAAATTAAATTATTTAAAATAGTAAAACATATGAATAAGTATAATGTAATGATAGATACATAAACATATAAAAATAATTCATGATTATTTTACTGTTAAATATTTTAACAATTTTATTTTTTTAATTAAAAAGTAATGTAACTTTCATTTTCAATAAAATATAAATGTTTCAATTTTAATTATTTTGTATATAACTTATTGCACAATTCTGTATTTCTTTTGATAGGAATTTATTTTTTAAATTTAAACTCTGGCTAAATATTTTTTATATAATTTAATATAGTAACAAGAAAGATTGAAATCAAATGTAAGTTGCTTTAACATGTTTGTCGTATTCTACATTTAAAATAAATACATAAAAGTAATTTTCATTAATGTTTAATACAGTTTCTTATATTTTCCCTATACTTTACTATATGGCAATCTCCACATGAAATCTGTAACATGAAATTATGTTTATTTGCATTTTTCACTACTTTAAAAAATAATTTATTTTAACTTTCCTATGGGGTTTTATTTTAAGTCCCTATCTCTCTTGATTTCTACGGGAGGGTGTTGCAGTACCAGTGGGTGGCCACGGGAGGACTTATTTCAGCTCTGAGCGCAAGTGATATACTACCATTTTGGGTCTCTTTTTGGCTGTGGTAACTTTAGAAGGGCAGTTTGTGAATAACAAGAACCTTATTCTTTTGTGGGCGGGTGCATGTGCCTTCCTAAATCCCTCCCTAACACTTCCTAACCCATCATTACTCCTCCCTAAATCCCACCTATTTTGTAATAAGTACACTCACATTTCAGCCACTTACCCTGACCTTTTTCACATTTACTACTAAGGGCCTGATTACGATGTCGCCCGGAAAGCAGTCAAACCGAATCGGTTTCGGAATGCTTTCCGAAAGACTTGGGTTCCGGGAGCCCAACCGACCGATTATGGTGTGTCCGAACACCGTTCGGACGGACTCCCATTTACTTCAATGGGAGCCGGTGTTTCAAACTAGAACACAGGTCCCCCCTTTCCCTGCATGCACAGTGTGGCAGGCACCATGGGGTGCCTGCCACAGGGTGTAGGTTTTCCCCAACCACCCCTTTTCTCAATGGGAGAGAAAAGGGGTGGTTGGGGAAAACCTTACACCCTGTGCATGCAGGGAAAGGGGGACCCATGGGTACCCCCAAGGGCCCGATTCTGAGGGCCCTGGGTGAAGTGGGGCCTGCTATGGGCCCCCAAAGTCAGATTCCAGCAGCCGATCCATGTTGGAACAACCGACTTGGAAAGGCTGTCTGAATCCAACATCCTACTCGCCCGTCCAGAAACGCAATCCGTAGAAATGTATGAGTTGGCTCCGAACGACACCGTTACTCCGAATGCCGTTTGGAACTGAGTCGGACAGTTCGGACGCTTTCAGGACATCATGATTAGTCGTCCTGAAATGTGTCCGAGTCGGTCGGAAAAAAGGCTTCCCAATCGGATTCAACCGAATCAGATGCCGTTCGGAACCTTTCCGGAGGGCATTGTAATCGACCCCAAGGTAGTAAACTTACATGAGTGAAGATCGTCCCATACAAAACATAGGAGAGGTGGAGTTGGAGATTTATACTCATAGATTTATGAATAGCATTTTGTACTACTTTAGTAATACTTTTGCAGTACTACTAAAGTACTACAGAATGCAATTTGTGAATAGGCCCCTTAAGGTATAAGTACATTGTGGACCATAGTGTGCTTTCTAAATCATCGTGCAGCAGCCAGGAACTGCTATATAGACATTTCAGCCCTCATAACCAGTTTGTCAGAGAGGTTGAAAAATACATCTTCTATTCAAAGATTTATGCACCTCACTCGTATAAGGAAGACTTACACTTATTTATTTTTCAAGAATTTTTGCAATAGAGCTACAAACTTGCACTTTGAGGTTTGTTAGTTTTCACAAGGAGTCTACCATCAGGATATGAACTTGTCTTTTGCATCTTGCTACTTTCACAAGGATACTACTGTCAAGACACAAAGTCATCCGTTAGAATCACAAACACCATTGAACTTATTATTTGTACAACAGACATCCATCAGGATTGGAAACTCAATGTTCATTTCTATCACTTCAACAAGAAGACAGTAGAATAATCTGTTTCTTGTATAGTACTGAGGTCTTTTTAGGAATAGCATAAAAGTGTTTAGGTGAACCTCACAAAATTAACAAATGCCTTTCATGTTACAGCTATCAATCATTAGTCTGAATATAATCAGAAATACAGAAAACCACTGCCCAATATTGAAGGTAGTTTCCATCAGAAACAATATAAAATAGCTCAGAGTGTTGTTTGCAGTTACTCTATCAGTATTAAATATATTATACCTCAAGAGTTAAATCAAGTTTCAACCCACAATTAAGGTACGAAAATAAGGGGAGTATCAATTGATATATAAAACATAATTTTAAAAGTTTGTTGCCAATGTTAACATGCAGTAGTGCTAAAAGTCTTTCCTTTTCTCTAGATTTCAACATTCCTGTAGTGCGGATTAAGCCCAGCTGTACAACCACACAGTATAATGATATCTATTGTCTCTGTTTCTCTGGCTTGTCCATACCCCTTCTCCAGAATCACATCCACCCTAAATGTTGTCAACGTGAGGTTACAGAAATGCTGAAGCTCTTACCACTACTGTTGGATATCGATTGCAAGGTTAGTGAATCGTAACATTTTTACTCACTAAAATGAACTATGCAATGTATTTACTTATCTGGCCTATTTAACGTTCTTGTCAGGCAATGGTAGAGGTTGCAGAAGATGGCCCAATGGCATACCTTAATTGGCCTATTTATCTTTCCTCAAAGGGCATGGAAATGGCGCACAAAATGCAGCAATAGCATGGATATTAAGGGGCATATTTATGAGATTTGTGGCGCAGAGCTGCAAGTCACCTTGCTGTGCTGCCCTATGTAATAGGGAAAGGGCAGGAATACACTGTATTTATACAATACTGCGCATTCCTGTCCTTTTCTCTTGTGCTGGCACTGTTTTGGCAGCCTAGTGTCAGCGGAATTGGTTTTGTGCAGGAAGGCAGACCTTCCTGCACAAAAACAATCCTGAGAGATGTTTTCCTCTCTCTATGGATGCTGTTGGATGCAGCACATATAGAAAGAGGAAGTAACAAGGAGAAATAATTATATTTCTCCTCGTTACACCTCTCCTGGGGAGGCATATCTTTTTGGTGCATTCCCAGGTTTACAAGGTCTTGTAAATTTGGGAGAGCATCAAAATCCATGGGAGTTGTGGGCGAACACCCACGCAATGCCTACCCAGGACACAGTAACGCAGCGATTTGCACTGTGTTGCGTTACTCTATATTTTTGGAGCCACTCAAAGCAAAACACACAGTGGCTTTGCATGGCCTCAAAAATATTACTTAACGTTTGCATTACTCTTGCACCACGTTTCGTGGTGCAAGAGCAACGCAAACTGGGTCATAAATATAGCCCTAAATGTTTTATGTGGATTGTAGTATGTAAAGTACACCACCTGCATTTATATCAAAAATACATGGCTGCCATAGGCACCACTCCGCTCTGGATCTGCTGCAGATTAAAAGCACTCCAGTGACACATGGATAGGATGGATGTCTCTGCAATACAGTAAGATCTATTTTTATATATTTCTACGTCACCTCTAAAGTGTCCCTTGCAAGCCCTTATGACTATGAGCTTGATATATAAAATGGTTCACCATATATTGGCAATATTGTGCCACACAGTAATTAATAATCACTGAAAAGCTGTTCTCACTATTAGTTTAATACAGATTTTCCATGAACAGGCCTTGTTGTAATTTAAAACTTTATTAAATGACAGACAAATTATTGAAACTTATGTTGCTCTCAGTTAAAAAAATAGACGAAATCTGAGGGAGTTGTACAACTGTACCGAAAAGCATTTTATTGCCAAAACAAAGATGTTATCCTTTGGTGGAGAAAAAGAGGGTTAGAATACAGTTAGTGCCTGGGCAGGACAAATCTGTAAAAATGAATGTCTACTTAGGGAGAACCTTCTCTAATAATTGTTGTCATAAGCTGCATTTTGCCAAAATAGGGAATAAACCCCTTCCTCATGCAGGTACTCTCCAAAATCTCTATGAATCCATGGGGATAGGACACATCAATTATTTATTGCAGGAATATAAAATAACAATTCTGACAACTCTCTTAGGGGCATATTATCAAGAACAGCGTTAAAAATTATCGCCGGTTTAGCGGCAGAAAACTGCCGCTAAAGCGGCGATAATGGGCTTGATAATATGCCCTTGAGAATTCCAATAGAAGTCCATGTTCTGGTGTGAACATGGGCTTCTATTGGAATTGCTCCAGGGCATATTATCAAGCCCATTATCGCCGCTTTAGCGGCAGTTTTCTGCCGCTAAACCAGCGATAATTTTAACGCCGTTCTTGATAATATGCCCCTTAGGCTTTTGAATATACATCCAATTTTAACTGGTCTTATTAGAACATATACCCTTAGCTGTGCTATTCCAGTACAAAACTTAGGTTAGAGCTTGGACTATTTACCATTTGTATTCAAGCACTGGTGAATGTTATATGCTTGGGATGCAAGCTCCTTCATGAGCAGGTGCTTTCCTTAAGAGCTCTCCTGGACTCTGTTGATCAAATTACCTTCCCCAGAAACTTAAAAGGTGCACTACTGAGTCTTATTTGAAATACTGAATTACTTAATTTGTCCATAGGGCATCTGCAATTTTTCTTTTTTTTTAACTTACATTGACCGGTTGAGTTTCATTCAGAAAGTAGGGCTTTGCGATAAATTGAAAATATATTAAAGTCTAACTCCTATTTGGCCATGCCCACCCTAACCTCTCTCACCGTAATGCCTGTAATATAAGACATTTAACAATGATTCCTCAAATGGGTAATCTACCTCTTAAATCATTGCCGGAGATTGAGGGGTCCACTGCTTCGAATTGTCCACTGATTATCTCTGTCAGGCACGGCTGGACTGGCTGTACTGGGCATCGGGTTTTCCCCCATGAAGCTGGATGGGTGAGGTGATCGGTTTTGTTACTGGGGGCCGGTTTGGCAGCAGTGCTGCAATATCGCCCACAGGAACAAAATCAGAGGGTCTGGCCAGAATAATCTCTCACTTCTCACTCTCATTTCCAGCCTACTGCGGACAGCCAGTTCCTAGGTAAACTCAACATTAAACAAGCATTTGCAATGCAATCAATCTCGCCTTTGGGACATTATATGTATTTAGCTATGCAGCACATTAGCCTGGGTGCTGAAACATCTACTGTTCTTTAACATGGAGGGAAAGTAAGCACCAAACTGCGTGACACGCCAGGTATGGGAACACATGGAGAGAAATATTGCCTTTCAGCGGGAAATGGTATAGTCCAAAGCTCTGTTTATATTATAAAATCAGGACCTTCGGTGGTCATATCACTGAAAATACAAGATTTGAAAAAAATATTATTGTCTCCGGCTGCTCGTGGAAGACAATTTCTATGGACTGGAATCTAGAGAATGCTAAAGTGATTCTGGTATTTTACTGACCTCTACTGGTCGGTTTCTATCACGAAAGTTAAATAGAGGCAGTTGCCAGAAAAATTTAAAAAAAGAACGTCCCTCAGCAGAAAGCAATTCTGGTATTTTACTGACCTCTACTGGTCGTTTTCTACCAAGACAGTTCAATAGAGGCAGTTGAACAAGCAGAAAGCAATTCTGGTATTTTACTGACCTCTACTGGTCGTTTTCTATCAAGACAGCTAAATAGAGGCAGTTGAACAGAAAAAAAGTCCCTAAGCGGAAGCAGACAAGTCCTAGGGCTGATCTCCAGAGCCCACAAAGTACATACACATATAAGTATATACTTAAGTATATACAAAAGGTCTGGAATGCTCGACCCAAAAAGGGAAGAAAAAGGAAAACACAACAGGAGGTGGTTTTGGGTGGATGGGAAGGTGGCAGAATCGTGCAGGGAAGGACTGAGGCTCTGGGGAATTGATGAAACAGGAAAGGAAGGTGGCAAATGGGGCAGAGAGAGTGCACTCAAGAACATGCAGAGTTCCCAGAGTTCCCAGTAATACAGGCTTGTCAGATCCCAAGGAGTTTTCTGTATTGTGGGGAGTGCTAGAACCTGTGCAAATCTCATTATCGGTACTCTCACTAGTGCAGAAGTGTTAGAAACAGCAAAGATCTCAATGCTGCATAAAGTTTCAGAATCTGTAGTGTTAGCGTATTACAAATGCTCCATATTACAGGGAGTGTAAGAGAACCTGCAGCCAGAGATCCCTTTATTAAATAAAATGTACAAAAATAAATGATTCGGGTTTGCTAGTTGCAACACTGTCAAGTTTGACTTTAGTTTTCAGAAAAAGAAAACCATAACACGTTGTCCAAGAATTTTCAATCATTTTTCTGCACTTTTCAATTTTGTGCACTTTTTAAGACTTGATGACGTGGTGCTCTTTTCTCTTGATGTGCTTATAAACTAATTGTAACTTGTAAAAGACATTAGTAAAGGAAATATCGTTTGAGACAGAAAAGTGATCATCGGACTGTGCAATGGAGTAAATGTAGGACTCCAGAAAACCTTGACACCTAGAACATACTTGGTCTCTCAACCACACCAAATTCAACTATTTTTAAAATACTGCATCACTATGTCCTCATCTCCAATGTCTCTCATTTACTATACTTCCTGTGCACCGCTAGCCCCTTCAACTCCCAAACTATTCAATAGCCTTCTGCTCTTTCTATTAGTTACTTCTCTGGCTAATCTCACTATCCATTCATTTCCTGCTAACTGCTATCTTCCACAATGTATTTCCATGCACTTCGCACACGAGGTATTGTAAGGTCTGGCACTGTTGGACCAGAGGCTGATGGGCTCACAGGGATTCAATTCTTGATGTAAAGGGAATTTATTGTCTTAAAGTATTAATTCAAATGTTCTTTATTGTGCTCTTTAATGTGTTATTTGCAAACGTGTTTAAGTACAATAAAGGTAAGCAGTTCAAATTCAGCGTTTCCCTTGACTGAGGACACTGAGGAGTGTGTTGTCTTAAATTTGGGAGCGTGTACTTTTGGATGGTGGTTGTACTTTAATCCAGTAATATACATACATATAAGAAATAATATTGCTGGTTTCAAGTACAACAACCATGAAGGAGGTCATCTGCATCTCTTGGCCACAAACAGCTGTTCGCAGTTCTTTTTAAAGTGGCCCATGATCTTGCAAAGGACTACCCTTCCAACATGTTGACCTTCCACGCACTCACCAGGAATTTACCATCTACCAACTTGAACCTGCTTCTCATCATCCACGGAATGTACGATATACTTACATCCATGCTTGACCCATTCTCAGCGAATTTATAGCCTGCCTTTGAAATATCTTGTGTGATCAGAGAGTAATGGATAACCAAGGCTCCATGTACTGTGCAAATTCTAAACTAGCCCCTTGAAAAACTAAACTGTGCTATCTGTTTGTTGGCTGTTCATTCAATGCCTCGAGCATCCGCTTTGGTTTCTCTCTCTTATCTTATTTATATACCAGGCTAACTATCACCCTTATCCAATGAACAGTGTATCTGTGAGAAATATCATACTGCTTGTGTAAGATAAATAACCATTGACCAAGCTCCCCCTTATGATTACTCCATCTCCCATCCTTTTCTCTCCCAGCAATGTGAGGTAGCTGAAGGATCTAGGAAGCATGCTTTCCTTCCTGTTTTGCAGCTTGTTAGTGTGTTGCATGTTGGTTGGAAGAGGGCTTAACTTGTCCTGCTTTATGTTTTTATATAGACAGTACTCTGTGTGCCCTTTCTTTTTACTTGCACCACTTGGAAAAGAAATAGAAGTAGCAACATGGGGGTAAGCACAAAGTGGAGTGCCTAATACAATTGAAGATATGATGAAAAATGTGTAATACATTGCATCATTTTTTCCCCATTTTTTTCTAAATGTTCTTGGGTGGAGAACACTCTCAAACTCCCTCTACCCATTAATAGAGGTGAGGCTCGCTCACTGCGCTCGCTATGTATGCACCATAGGGGGACTGGTTTGACAAAATTTGCTACGGCTGCTTTGGGTTCCCAGTCTGGCCCTGCTGTCACGTAGGAACTCAAAATCTGTTCCATGTGTTACATATTTGCCCAGTTTTAAGGGACTCCAGAGTACAATATTTAAATCCATTAATTATTAACTTTAATATCAAAATGCATCATGAATTAATTCAATTAACCCCTTTAGTTAAGGTGATGGGCTAATTTTGGATCAGTGCTCAGGCATATCTTAGCTCCCCGAGCACTGATTGGGGTGAGAGAGGTATAGTTAGAAAGAGAAAAATCTCCCCTTTACGATGGTACCTCTGCCTACTCTAACCTTGCTTGGGCAACGCCTGAGGAGAGCATCCACCTGGGGAGTGGCCCGTCATGCAAGGGCTTGTGCTCCCCAAACCTCTCCTTAAAAATGTCAGTCTTTCTGAACCCTGTGGGGGATTAATGGGGGCAGAGAGCCAACTAGACACCGGGGTTAAAAAAAAAATATATAGGGGTGGGGGCTGCCCACTATGGACATGGCCTTTTCCCTACCTCCCAAAAATATTGTGACAGTCCACAAGACACTAGGGAATGTTTTTTTTAAATAAATATAGGAGTGGTGTCTGCCCACAATGGGCATGGCCATGCCCCTACCCCAACAAGAAGACAGACAGTTTTTCTGCCTCCCTGGAGGGCAGATGGTGGTGATTACTCTGAATCTTCCTCCTTAGGGGGGCAGAAAGCCCACTAGACACCAGGGATATTTTTTTAATATAGTGTTGGGGGCTGCCCACCATGGGCGTGGCCATGCCTCACCCCTAACAAGAAGACAGACATTTTTTCTGCCTCCCCTTTGGGGGTGAGGGGTGAAATTACCCCAGATCTGCTCCGGGGGGAGGGACAGAAAGACTACTAGACACCTGGGTCTATAGTAAAAATAATAAATATATAGGGGTGGGGGCTGCCCAGTATGGGCATTGTAAATCAAGAAGGGTACGCAGTTCCCCAAAAGGGCCCTAGGGGCGAGGGTACCCCTAGGGCCCTTACACCCACGGCATCACACGGCAGGAACAAAAGATCTCCGCTAAAGAGCCCCTTTATGGGTGCCCGTCGGGTATTGCACCGCTGACCCGACGAGGAGCGAGTCCATATGATGAAGCATGACACCTAGCTGGCTGGGTGTGTGAGGACTCTAGTTCCGTTTAGGAGGATTCCCCTCCTTCCGCCTCCACACTCGTTGTCCTATCCTCTTTTGGGGAACTGCGTACCCTTCTTGATTTACAGTATCTGGGCATGTACGATGGACCCCGTTAAACAGCCCTATCAGTCCCTCTCTTTTGTTAAGACAGTATGGGCATTGACATGACCCAAGTCTCCCCAAAAATATGGTGACAGTCTTTCTGCCCCCCCCTGGAGGTAAGGTGGGGTGAAAGCCCACTAGATGCCAGGGTATGTAATTTTTTTAATATAGGGGTGTGACAGTCTTTCTGCACCCCCTGGGTGTGGATGGGATAATTTCCCTGATCTGCCCCGGGGGGGGGGGGGGCAGAAAGCCGAATAGACACCAGGAAAGAAAAAAAACATAGGGTTGGGGGCTGCCCACCATGGGCAGGGTCATGCCCCCACCCCAAAAGGGCACAGTCTCTCTGCCCCGCAGGTATGGATTGAGCCAATTACCCCAATTTGACCCCCCCAGGACGGCAGAAACTCCACTAGAAACTGCAGATCACATTTATTTTTGTCAGGGGGAATTGCCCCCTGGACATGGGCACATTCTCTCCCCTACCCCTTCAGCCCAATAAACGTTTGATTCCCCCCCCCCTCGGGGGCCAAAAGCTCACTAACCAGTATGGATTTCAAAACAGAGCCAGTACAAACAAAAGGAAGGTGCAGCCTACACTTACTTTGAGCCATACCCCTTGCTAGAAGGGGCAATAGTGTAAGGGCAAGTAGGAGGTTTGTTCCAAATGGGGAGATTGACCCAAATATGTCCCCGGGGGGGCAGAAAGTCTATCTGACACCAGGGATTATGCCTTTGGGGGCAAATGAACGTGGTGCGGGTGTTGCACTGTGGCATTGGCCAACCCTCCACCCCCAGAAAAGTAAGAAACCAGTCTTTTTGCCCTCCCAGGCTATATTGGAGGTTTGCCCCGATTTGTCCCTGGGTGACAGAAAGCCCAGTGTATGACAGGAATACTTTTTTAACAAAATATTGGGGTGGGTCAATCCGTGGCCTTCACAAGGGCTCTCATTGACCTTGGTTTGAATGTTCCTGTCGCTGGCACTAGTCTCAGCCGCACATGTGGTGCAGCAGCACAAGTGGGGTAACGCTGGGTGGTAGGATTTTTGTGGATCCCTGTGGATTCCGGAGGTTTCCATCATGGAAATGTAAGGAAGATATGTGATTTCAGGCATAGTTTGAGGTTTGCAGAGCATTGTTGGAATTCCCTGGTTGTCTACTTTTAAACAATGTCTGTGGCTCATAGCTGTGCATGGGTGGCACCACAGCATGTCCTCAAATACCACAGCGACCCTTATTGCTTATCTCTCAATGTAGCACTTTGGGCCTTTTTGTGTCGTGGACACAAGAGGGATCCTGTTCTTATTGGGGGACAAGTGGGAACTCAGGGTGGTAGGAAATATTTGGTTCCCCACAGATTGCAGAACTTTTGTGTTTTTACCAAGGTTTGATGTTTGCAAGGGCTTCAGGGTAAAATTACCTAGTGAGAGCCATGCAAGTCATGCACCCATATACTCCCCTGGTTGTCTAGTTTTCAATAATGTGCAGGTTTCCTAGATCTCCTGTTAGACTTGGCATCTTTTGGCGTGTTTCCCCTGACTTTTTGCTTTCTGACCTCCCGGTTTTGACTCTGTTTTTGCTGGTGTAATGATTCTGCGCACTTTCCTCACTGCGGTCCAGTGGGAAAGTGCAAGTGCTCCCGTATAAAATGTGTTATGGATTGGTGTTTCCATGATTGGCCTATTTGGTTTATGTGTCAGTCCCTTGTAAAGTGCACTACGTGTGCCAGGGCCTATAGACCAAATGCTGTTGGTGGGCTGCAGCACTGGATTGTGCCACCCACGCAAACAGCCCGTAAAGTGTAACTCGGGCCTGCCATCGCAGAGCCTGTGCGCAGCCTGGGGCTGCCATGTCGACTAGGCAAGTGCACACACTTGCAAGTCCCTAAACCTTCCCTTTGCTACATGTTAGTCACCCCTAAGGTAGGCCCAAGGTACCCCTGTGGGCAGGGTGCGTTGTATGCGAAAGGTAGGACATGCCCGGGTGTGTGCGGCATGTCCTGATAGTGAATTACAGCCTAGTTCGTTTTTCACTATTGCAAGGCTACCTGTTCCCCCTAGGCCAGAACGGGCAGTTTTGATTATTACAGCTTATAATCCTAACTGACCCCGGGAACATGGTAGAAATTCGAGTTTAGTATGCCTGGACTCAGAATGATAAAATGCATCTTTTAGTGAAGTTGGTTTTAACATTCTGTGTTTGAAAATACCACTTTTAGAAAGTGGGTATTTTCTTGTCTAACCATCCAAGCCTGCCTCTGCGAGGTTGTGTATTCCTTGTCTGGAGTGTGAGTGACAGGGGCTGGGGGATGCCAGGAGACAGGGTGAGTCAGCACTGGGCTGAATAGCAAGATCTACATGTAGATGGGTGGGAGGGGTCGCACCTGGGCCCTGAATAGGACAGTGCCTTCCCTCCACAATGCTGGCTCCACCTCCTGTGGTGCGTCTGATGTCCCTGGCCTGCTCACTGAAAGAAGGGACGGAGACTTGTCAACAAAGTGCTCCAGAACTGGTTTGGACTAGGCAAAGGCCTCTCTGCCTTCAGAGAACAAAGGAATTTGGGATATAAATATTGGGGCCCTGACCCCATGAATTTAGATCTCGCTGGAATCAAGGAACCTGCCAAGACGAAGAGCGGGAAGAGCTGCCAGGAGGAGTACTGCCCCTTTGCTGTGTTGGTGCTTTGTTGGGTTGGCCTGCAGCTGCTGCTTCTGCCTTGGGCAGTGAAAGGACTGGACTGAACTTTCTACAAACTTGTGCTGAGTATCTCCAAGGGCCTGAAACCGAGCTGGCCTCCTGTTAAGAAGTCTCAGGGACTACAAAGACTTCACAAGCCTCTGGGTACCGCTTCTGGAACGCTGTTTCAGTTGCCACAGAGGAAGGGAGCCGCAACCGACTCCGTCAACCGAATCCATCCCTGGCCGGTGACCTGTTTGCACCGCAGACCGCATCGCCCCGCTTCGCATCGCAACCCTGGTCTCACCGTGGGCGACGTCCGACGCCGCCAACATCGAGCCGCTGCTTGCACCGTGACCTGTGGGCACCGCAGTTCGCATCGCATCGCTTCACTGAACCAACCGGACCCGACCGACGTGGTCGCTGCAACTGGCTCAAGAGTCGAGACCGCACCGCATTTGGGGCACCGCTCGCACGTCTGCGACGCACCGCTCCGACTCGCACCGATGTCCGACGCCAGCTCCCGCACTCCGGCTAGGTTGCCTGCATCGCAACCTGTCAGCACCTCATCGAGCATCGTCTCACCCTGCATCGCACGCCTTGGACTCACCGACTCCGTCTGCACGACGCTCATCGAGCCGCTGCCTGCACCGCATCGAGGGACACCGCACCTTGCATCGCTCCGTCTTGCACCGCAACCGCGACGAACGCCGACAGGCTCGTACACCCCGTACCAGCCACAACGAGAAAGGTACTGTAACCGAGTCTGTTCATGACTCTGCGGGCCCGTATCGACGCGGTCGGCTGGAACTGTTAGACTCTGGGGTTTTCAGCATCGCGGTAGGCTCGGACGGAGCTACCGACTCGTACGAACTTTGCTTTTGTGCTATTCCTGCAAAGAAGAAGTTACCGTATCAAGCATTCATTTTTAAAGTACAGTATTGTGGATTTTTGTCGTAATTGGTCTTGTCTTGAGTATATAAAATATTGGTTATTTTTCTAAACTGGTGTGGTGTCCGTTTGTAGTGCTTACACTGTATTACTGTTGGTTATGTGCAAATGCTTTACACACTGCCTCTGAATTAAGCCTGACTGCTCGTGCCAAGCTACCACGAGGGTGAGCAGGGGTTACTTCACGAGTGTAACAACCCTTACCCTGACTAGGAAGAAGGGTCCCTACTTGGACAAAGGTGCAAGCCCTTGCCAACTAGAGATCCCATTTCTAACATTGGTTGTCAGCGGTGAGGATAGGACTTGTGTTTGCACTTGACTTACAGTGATTGGTGTGCACTACTACCATATCGCAGACCATTACGTACCACATACTGGTTCTTTTTCTTTTGACCTATTTTTGATCTTGCCAGTTTTCAACTCACGACTTTTGTCATGCCTGAATCAATTGCATCATCTGTTGCATCTCTGGAAGTTATCTTTGAGGAGGACAGGTTGGAATCCTACGCCGTAAAGGAGTTACGAGCGATTTGTAAAAACTTGAAAGTCCAAATTAAAGGCCTCACAAGGAAGGAGGAGCTACAGAAGGCGCTGAGGGCCTGGGTAGCAGCCAGACATGCCAATGGGCAGCCTGGTGATCTCAGTGAGGAGGTGGAGGAGCCTATTTCCAGGGTGGATGTGCTTTTGGGTAGGGGGGAACCCGCCAGGTCAGGCAGCAGCAGTCTGTCCCCAGAGGAGCTGGAGGACAGGCGGGAGGCAAGGCAGTTTGAGCTGCAGAAGCTCAGGCTGGAGAGTGAGCGGGAGGAGAAGAGATTGGCCATAGAGAAGAGGAAGATGCTCTTAGAGCATGAGAGAGAACTGAAGGAGCTAGAACTTAGGAGTAAGTCAGGCTCAGATGGTGGCAGCAATTCGTCCAGAAAGGCAGACAGGATTGTGCACATTCCCAAGAACGTAGGCAAGGAGTTCAAGAAGGGGGATGACATACAAAGGTGGTTTCAGGGTTATGAGGCAGCCATACACATGAATGGGGTCCCTGAGGAGAATTGGGGAGCAGGATTGTGGCCACTTTTCCCGGAAGAAGCAAGGGATGCTCTGATAGCTTTGGGTAAGGGGTATCACCTCACCTATGCTGACATGAAGGATGCCCTTCTCACGAAGTATGGTCTTACTCCTGAAAAGTACAGGGATCAGTTCAGGTCCAGTAAGAAGTCTGATGCCAACACTTGGTTGGAATGTGTGGATGTGTTCTGCAGGTCTCTGGATGGTTGGGTGAAGGGCAGTAGTGTAACAGATTTTCAGGGGCTCTACAACTTGATTGCATGGGAGCACTTGTCTAGTCTATGTTTTGCAGATCTGCGCCAGCACCTAGTTGATAGTAAGCTAACTGACCCCAGGAAGCTTGCTATGGAAGCGGACCGCTGGGTGAGTACCAGGGTCCACAAGAAAGCGTTTGGGGGAGACTCAGCCAAAGGTGGGCAGGGTCCCCAGCAGAAAGGTGGGGGGGACAAGGGTAAAGCACAGGAGTTCTCTAAAGGGCCCCAAACTAGTACCCAGGGTAAAGGTTCCCAGCCCCCGGTGATAAGAAGAAAGGGGTCTCTACAGGGAAGCCTGTTGAGACCGGCCCCCGCAAGTGTTACGCATGTGACCAGGTAGGTCACTTTAAGGGGGACCCCAAGTGCCCGAAGGGGACACAGCCACCCACCGGCGGACAGTCCAAAGTGTTGGCTAGTGTAGCGCTTGGGGAGGAGGGGTGCCCACAGGAGGGTGGGGATCCCGCAGAAATGACCCTTGTCTCACTCGGGGACAGTGAGATGGTCCCAGGAAACCAGGTGCCCCCTAACACAAAGAAATATAGCACCTGGGTGACCATAAATGGGAACAGGGTAGAGGCTCTCAGAGATACTGTAGCCAGTGTGACCTCAGTCCGGTGTCACCTGGTGTCTGAGAAGCAAGTAGTCCCAGGAGCATTCCACCAAGTAGTTGCTGTCGACAACTCTGAGCGCCAGTGTATGGTGGCGCAGGTTCCCTTTGAATGGGGGTCTCAGGTCCCTTGAGGGTGGTTGTGAGCCCTACCATGCCTGTAGATTGTCTGCTAGGAAACGACCTGGAGCAGTCCTCATGGAAGGAGGTTGAGCTCAGGTCGCACTTGGAGATGCTTGGGTTGCCAGAGTGGGCATGCGTGTCTACTCGGTCAATGGCAGCCAGAAAGGGTGATCAAGAGGACTTGGAGCCTGAAACAGTGGCCCAAGTCCCTGCCAAGAGAAAGGGCAGGGGCGCGGGAAACCGGCCCCCGAAGTTCCCACGGACCGGGAGGAGGCGGACCTCGAGGGGGACGCCCGGTGCCTACAGGGGAGCAGGTAGCCGAACTGGGAGACATCTCTGAGCTGACCCATTGGCAGCAAGAAGAGGGTCCCACCAGGGAGGAGTTTTGCAGGGAGCAGAACGAGTGCCCTACTCTGGAGGGTCTGCGGCGGCAGGCTGCAGACCAGGCAGCTGGTAATCAGTCCGGGTCACATCTGATCTACTGGGAGAGCGGTCTCCTATACAGTGAGCCTAAGGTTGCTGGAGCCTGGGTCAGCCCGTGTGCTGGTGGTACCCCAGCGCTTCAGGACCTTCCTACTGGGTCTGGCTCATGACGTGCCTTTGGCAGGACATTTGGGGCAGGACAAGACCTTTGACAGGCTTGTCACCCACTTCTTTTGGCCCCAAATGCGAAGGCAGACAGATGCACACTGTAGGTCTTGCCAAACTTGCCAGGCAAGTGGTAAGAGTGGGAGGAAGGTCAAAGCTCCTCTCCAACCTTTTCCTGTTGTTGGAACACCCTTTGAAAGGGTAGGGATGGATATTGTGGGGCCACTGGATCCCAAGACAGCCATGGGCAACAGGTACATCCTGGTCTTGGTGGACCATGCCACCCGGTACCCGGAGGCAATCCCTCTCAGGACAACGACGGCGCCAGTGGTGGGCCGGGCGTTAATGGGGATCTTTTCCCGTGTGGGGTTCCCCAGAGAGGTGGTTTCCGATAGGGGGACCAATTTCATATCGAAGTATATGACATCCCTGTGGAAGGAGTGTGGTGTAACCTACAAGTTCACCACTCCTTACCACCCACAAGGAAACGGTCTGGTGGAGAGATTCAACCAGACCTTGAAAGGCATGATCAAGGGTCTAACAGAACCCATGAGGCGTAAGTGGGACGTCCTCTTGCCATGCCTACTCTTTGCATACAGGGAGGTGCCTCAGAAGTCTCTTGGGTACAGCCCCTTTGAGCTCCTGTATGGCCACCCTGTCAGAGGACCTCTGAGTTTGGTAAAGGAAGGCTGGGAGGCGGCTCCCAGGAAAACTCCCCAGGATGTTTTTAGCTACATGCTGGCCTTTAGAAACCAAACTGCCCGCTTCAGGAAACTCGCTCAGGCGAACCTAGAAGCCAGCCAGGAAGAAATGAAGAGATGGTATGACCAGAACGCCACTCTGGTCGAATTTCAACCTGGGCAAAAAGTGTGGGTCATGGCCCCAGTAGCACCTTGTGCCTTGCAGGACAAGTGGACTGGGCCATATGAGGTAAAGGAGCGCAAGAGTGACGTCACCTACCTGGTGGATTTGCAGGCTCCAAGGAACCCTTTGAGGGTCCTTCACGTGAACCGCCTCAAGCCCCACTTCGAGAGGTCCGAAGTGAGTATGCTCTTGGCGACAGATGATGGGGTGGAAGAGGAGAGCGAGCCTCTCCCTGACCTCCTGTCTACCAAGGAGCATGACGGGTCAGTAGAGGGTGTGATCCTCTCCCCTACTCTGACTCAGGAGCAGCAGGGGGACTGTCGCCAGTTGTTGGGACAGTTCGCCCCACTGTTCTCTCTGACCCCCGGTGTTACTCACTGGTGTACCCATGACGTGGACACCGGTGACTGCCATCCTGTGAAGCACAAAATTTACAGGTTGACTGACCGGGTCAGAGCCAGCATCAAGGAGGAGGTCTCTAAGATGTTGGCGTTAGGGGTGATTGAGCCCTCCCACAGTCCTTGGGCCAGCCCAGAGGTCTTGGTCCCAAAGGCTGCGGCGCCCGGTGCCACTCCAGAACTCCGGTTTTGTGTGGACTACCGTGGGCTCAATGCCGTCACCAGGACTGACGCGCACCCCATCCCCAGAGCTGATGAGCTCATTGATCGGTTGGGAGCTGCCCGGTTCCTCAGCACGTTTGATTTAACGTCTGGGTACTGGCAGATTGCCTTAACCGATGGGGCCAAGGAGAGATCAGCATTCTCAACCCCAGAAGGTCATTACCAATTCCGGGTGATGCCCTTTGGGTTGAAGAATGCCCCTGCCACCTTTCAGAGGTTGGTCAATCAGGTGTTGGCTGGGCTGGAGGATTTCAGTGCCGTCTACCTGGATGACATTGCTGTGTTCAGTTCCAGCTGGGAAGAACATTTACAGCACCTTGAGAAAGTGTTGAGGGCTCTGCAAGGTGCAGGCCTCACGATCAAGGCCAGTAAGTGCCAGATCGGGCAGGGTTCTGTGGTGTACTTGGGACACCAGGTAGGAAGCGGCCAGGTGGCGCCCCTACAACCCAAGATTGACACCATTCTGGCTTGGGAACCCCCAAGACCCAGACAGAGGTGAGAGCCTTCTTAGGTCTCACCGGCTATTATAGGAGATTTGTTAAGGGCTATGGCACCATCGTTGCCCCCTTAACAGAGCTGACCTCTAAGAGGCAGCCCAGGAAAGTGATCTGGACTGAGTCCTGCCAGAAAGCTTTTGATGCCCTGAAGGCAGCCATGTGCACGGCGCCCGTGCTCAAGGCACCTGACTTCTCCAAAGAATTTGTCGTGCAGACTGACGCTTCAGAGCATGGTGTGGGAGCGGTGCTCTCACAACTGAACGAAGAGGGCCTGGATCAGCCTGTAGTCTTCCTTAGCAGGAGACTACTTCCCAGGGAACAGAGGTGGAGTGCCATAGAAAGGGAAGCTTTTGCTGTGGTCTGGGCACTGAAGAAGTTGAGACCATACCTGTTTGGGACTCACTTCCGGGTTCAGACAGACCACAGGCCCCTCAGATGGTTGATGCAAATGAGGGGTGAGAATCCAAAACTGCTGAGGTGGTCCATCTCCCTACAGGGAATGGACTTTACGGTGGAGCACCGTCCTGGTACAGAACACGCCAACGCAGATGGTCTGTCCAGGTTCTTCCGCCTTAGTGAAGAGAACTCCAATGGGGTTGGGTAGTTCTCCCTACTTTCAGCTGGAGGGGACATGTGTTAGACTTGGCATCTTTTGGCGTGTTTCCCCTGACTTTTTGCTTTCTGACCTCCTGGTTTTGACTCTGTTTTTGCTGGTGTAATGATTCTGCGCACTTTCCTCACTGCGGTCCAGTGGGAAAGTGCAAGTGCTCCCGTATAAAATGTGTTATGGATTGGTGTTTCCATGATTGGCCTATTTGGTTTATGTGTCAGTCCCTTGTAAAGTGCACTACGTGTGCCAGGGCCTATAGACCAAATGCTGTTGGTGGGCTGCAGCACTGGATTGTGCCACCCACGCAAACAGCCCGTAAAGTGTAACTCGGGCCTGCCATCGCAGAGCCTGTGCGCAGCCTGGGGCTGCCATGTCGACTAGGCAAGTGCACACACTTGCAAGTCCCTAAACCTTCCCTTTGCTACATGTTAGTCACCCCTAAGGTAGGCCCAAGGTACCCCTGTGGGCAGGGTGCGTTGTATGCGAAAGGTAGGACATGCCCGGGTGTGTGCGGCATGTCCTGATAGTGAATTACAGCCTAGTTCGTTTTTCACTATTGCAAGGCTACCTGTTCCCCCTAGGCCAGAACGGGCAGTTTTGATTATTACAGCTTATAATCCTAACTGACCCCGGGAACATGGTAGAAATTCGAGTTTAGTATGCCTGGACTCAGAATGATAAAATGCATCTTTTAGTGAAGTTGGTTTTAACATTCTGTGTTTGAAAATACCACTTTTAGAAAGTGGGTATTTTCTTGTCTAACCATCCAAGCCTGCCTCTGCGAGGTTGTGTATTCCTTGTCTGGAGTGTGAGTGACAGGGGCTGGGGGATGCCAGGAGACAGGGTGAGTCAGCACAGGGCTGAATAGCAAGATCTACATGTAGATGGGTGGGAGGGGTCGCACCTGGGCCCTGAATAGGACAGTGCCTTCCCTCCACAATGCTGGCTCCACCTCCTGTGGTGCGTCTGATGTCCCTGGCCTGCTCACTGAAAGAAGGGACGGAGACTTGTCAACAAAGTGCTCCAGAACTGGTTTGGACTAGGCAAAGGCCTCTCTGCCTTCAGAGAACAAAGGAATTTGGGATATAAATATTGGGGCCCTGACCCCATGAATTTAGATCTCGCTGGAATCAAGGAACCTGCCAAGACGAAGAGCGGGAAGAGCTGCCAGGAGGAGTACTGCCCCTTTGCTGTGTTGGTGCTTTGTTGGGTTGGCCTGCAGCTGCTGCTTCTGCCTTGGGCAGTGAAAGGACTGGACTGAACTTTCTACAAACTTGTGCTGAGTATCTCCAAGGGCCTGAAACCGAGCTGGCCTCCTGTTAAGAAGTCTCAGGGACTACAAAGACTTCACAAGCCTCTGGGTACCGCTTCTGGAACGCTGTTTCAGTTGCCACAGAGGAAGGGAACCGCAACCGACTCCGTCAACCGAATCCATCCCTGGCCGGTGACCTGTTTGCACCGCAGACCGCATCGCCCCGCTTCGCATCGCAACCCTGGTCTCACCGTGGGCGACGTCCGACGCCGCCAACATCGAGCCGCTGCTTGCACCGTGACCTGTGGGCACCGCAGTTCGCATCGCATCGCTTCACTGAACCAACCGGACCCGACCGACGCGGTCGCTGCAACTGGCTCAAGAGTCGAGACCGCACCGCATTTGGGGCACCGCTCGCACGTCTGCGACGCACCGCTCCGACTCGCACCGCTGTCCGACGCCAGCTCCCGCACTCCGGCTAGGTCGCCTGCATCGCAACCTGTCAGCACCGCATCGAGCATCGTCTCACCCTGCATCGCACGCCTTGGACTCACCGACTCCGTCTGCACAACGCTCATCGAGCCGCTGCCTGCACCGCATCGAGGGACACCGCACCTTGCATCGCTCCGTCTTGCACCGCAACCGCGACGAACGCCGACCGGCTCGTACACCCCGTACCAGCCACAACGAGAAAGGTACTGTAACCGAGTCTGTTCATGACTCTGCGGGCCCGTATCGACGCGGTCGGCTGGAACTGTTAGACTCTGGGGTTTTCAGCATCGCGGTAGGCTCGGACGGAGCTACCGACTCGTACGAACTTTGCTTTTGTGCTATTCCTGCAAAGAAGAAGTTACCGTATCAAGCATTCATTTTTAAAGTACAGTATTGTGGATTTTTGTCGTAATTGGTCTTGTCTTGAGTATATAAAATATTGGTTATTTTTCTAAACTGGTGTGGTGTCCGTTTGTAGTGCTTACACTGTATTACTGTTGGTTATGTGCAAATGCTTTACACACTGCCTCTGAATTAAGCCTGACTGCTCGTGCCAAGCTACCACGAGGGTGAGCAGGGGTTACTTCACGAGTGTAACAACCCTTACCCTGACTAGGAAGAAGGGTCCCTACTTGGACAAAGGTGCAAGCCCTTGCCAACTAGAGATCCCATTTCTAACATCTCCTTAGGTGCCAGCTGAGCTAGGGTCCACAGCTCCCCACTTTGCAAAAAAGGGTCAGTTTTGAGGTGGAAAGATGTGTTTTGGGCCACTTCCTGTCATAGTCACTAGGTCTGCACCCACAAGTGAGGTACCATTTTTATTGGGAGACTTGGTTGAATGCTGGGTAGAAGTTTGTGGCTCCCCGCAGATTCCAGAACACTCCATCACATAAATGTGAGGTAAATGTGTTTTTAGTAAAGGTTTAAGGTTGCATGGGATTCTTGGTAAAATTACCTAGTGAGAGCCATGCAAGTCACCCCACCGTGGACTCCCCCAGGTGTCTAGATTTAAAAAATGTGCAAGTTTGCTAGGTTTCTCTATGTGCTGGCTGAGCTAGCCGAAAATCCACAGCTACCCACTTTGCAAAAAAAGGGTCCGTTTTCAGTGGGAAAATGTGATGTATACATGTTGAGCTTTGGGTCATTTCCTGTTGCGGGCACTAGGCCAACCCACAAAATTGAGATACTATTTTTATTGGGAGGCTTGGGGGAATGCTGGGTGGAAGGAAGTTTGTGGCTAACCACTGATTCTATAACTTTCCATCACAGAAATGTGAGGAAAATATGTGTTTTTAGTCAAAGTTTGAGATTTGCAAGGGATTATGGGTAAAAATAACCTACTGAGAGCCATGCAAGTCACCCTTTCCTGGATTCCCCCTGATGTTTAGTTTTAAAAAATGTGCACATTTGCTAGGTTTCCGTAGGTGCCAGCTGAGCTACGGTCCAAAATTCACAGCTACCCACTTTGCACAATAAGGTTCAGTTTTCAATGGAAAAATGTGATGCATCCTTATTGCATTTTGGGCCGTTTCCTGTCGTGGGCACTTGGCCTGCCCACACAATTGAGGTACCATTTTTATTGGGAGACTTAGGAAAATGATGGGTGGAAGGAAGTTTGTGGCTCCCCACAGAATTCAGAACATTCTCTCACAGAAATGAGAGGAAAATGTGTTTTTTTGTAGTCAAAGTTTGAGGATTGCAAGAGATTCAGGGTACAAAAACCTCGTGAGAGCCACACAAGTCACCCCACCCTGGATTCTACCATATGACTAGTTTTTAAAAATGTGCACGTTTTCTAGGTTTCCCTAGATGCTGGCTGAGCTCCGGCCCAAAATCCACAGCTTGTTGCATTTTGGGCCCTTTCCTCCCACAGGCTATAGGCCTACCTACACCAGCTAGGGGATTTTTTATCAGGAGACATGTGGGAGCTTAGAATAGTGAAGCATTTGTTATTACAATTGTATTTTGCTGCAATTCTGCCTTCCAAATGAAAGCCAGTGCGTAAGAAAGTAGACATTTTGAAAAATACGCTGTAAATCGCATGCTAATACGGGTATCCAGAAATTCAGAGATGTACAAATAGCCACTGCTCCTAAACTCCAGATCTTGTGCCCATTTCAGAAATACATAGGTTTACTGCATACCCATTTTTCACTCTACATGTTTATGGATTTATGGACATATTTCACCATATGAATTTGTCTATACTCAGTACACAGTGAAAAACAATTGCACGGTGTAGTGGCTCTGAGTACTTGAGTTCTTGCAGAATAAACAAACCCTATATATTTCTGCACCAGAAGGGTCTAGCAGACATAATGGTATATTGCTTTGGGAAATCAGCTATTGTGACAAAAAGGTACAGATATAAACGTTGTCACAAATGGCCATTTCTTGCTAAACATTTTCAATATTTCTTTATTTCAACAGTTAGCTTCTTTGGGAAAACCTTGAGGGATCTACACATATGACCCCTTGCTAAATTTGGAATTTTATCTACTTTTCTTCCACAAACAGAAAGTAGGTAGAGAGCACACAAAAAATAGCAAAATCAGGCTATGACTTTGGAAAATCCCAAAACTGGTAATTTTTTTTTTTGTCAGCTCTGCATTTTCCTTAAAGCTGAGAAGCTGGTGACTTAAACACAGCAAAGTGATCGTTGATACCATTTTTAGGGGGTAAAAAAACGTTTTATCCAGATCACTTTTTTTCCTATTTTTCCCAAAAATTCAAAATGTAGCTATATTTTTCTCATTTTTTCAGTCCCCTCCAAGGGAATCCACAAACCCTGGGTACCACTACAATCCCTAGGATGTTTGAAAAAACGGACTTACATTTGGCATGGATACCTTATGGGGGGAAAAAAGCGTTGAAGCCCTAATGCAAACTACCACAAATAGCCAAAAAAGGGCTCAGCAATGGGAGGGAAATGGACCAGCAGTTAAGGGGTTAATTATGAATCCTTCAAATGAATATGTTTGTTTGAAAGTGTTCAAATTTGGTGGGCCGTGGTCTGACCATGAGCGAAGATGGTCGCTTGACTTTAGAGCTTCATGCGCTGGAAGGCCATCGTGGGAAGCGGTGTTTCCCCAAAATGAGCAAACGCTGCCCCCATGGTGCCTCAGCTGGAGGGCCCGTTTTCACTACCGTTCTTGCAGTTGCGGGGGTCCGACTGCCTGGGCCAGAGCTCTGGAGGTGGGCCTGCATGGAGGAGTGAAGCACCACCCTTGAGTGCGTGATGGCAGCGCCTCCCTGCACCTCGCTCTGGGACGCTCCCTGGCTGAATGGGCACTCCCATTCTCACATGGAACCACAGGGCACAACAGCCCGAGACATCTCTGCCAAGCCCCTCCACATGATCGGCACAGCCCTTGAGCCCACCTGCCCATATCCATTGATTGGTGTGGCCCACCCCGACTGCATACACCTGGACCTGTTTGGACTGGGCCGAGCAGCCTGAAGGAGTTGGCTGCCAGTTTGAGACAAGCCAGAGAGGCCCGCAGCAGCCCGTCGGGGACCCACAATGCCGGCTCGCACTCCACACAGACACCGATGAGTGGCTTGACCTGAGCTATCCCCCCACGAGGCACATGGGACTCACATCAAATCAGCACAGGAGCATGGCTGATGGCCTTGCCCACATCTGGGGCCTTCTTGATTGCTTCCCTTCCCCCTCCAGGGTTGGGCCTTTGGATACACCCCCTGCCTCAGCGCCCCGGGGCCTCAGCACCTCACACCTGCCCACAGATAGGGTGTAGGCGGACACCAGGGGCCCCACCTTGAAGCCGCCCAGTTGCACAGCAGCTGGGTGCCCACTCTAGACTTACTCTGCTGCCCCACCTGGGTCATGCCTGCCGCTGTGGCCCTACCTACCATAACTCACTTCCAGCAGCAGGCTATTACCTCCCGCAGCTGACTGAGGGAAGGAGGATTCACCCTGCATACTGGCCGGGCCTTAGGGGGGAGCGTGCTAGAGTCTGTGGGCCCCAGTCTGCTACCACCCCCACCAACCACACTGTGTGGTAATGGCCTGACCAGCTGATTGAGCCACCTTGGCTATGCCACGCTCCAGCCCTGGTTCCCTTCTCTTGACTCATGCCCACCCCAGCACCCATGCTGCTCCCTTGGCCAGGGGAAGACACTGACCGCCGGCCTGTTGACCAGGCTGCGATGCCCTTTTCTGGAGTCAGGGGCCGACCGAACACACTGCACACCAGCATTTATCACACCAGCCAGGACTGAAAGTGGTCCCTGCACCTACCAAGGAACATACCGCTGCCTGAGGAGACCCTGACACCCCCTCTTAGAGAGGTGGGGCCCCATCTCACTGCCCCTCGACTGAGGAGCATTGCTCTCCCTCTCACCTTGGGCCCCTGAGCTGGAGATGCCCCAAGCAAGACCACCAGCCAACCCTCTTGCCAGCTGCTCTTCTCTGTGGCTGTAACCCAACACCGCACCATGGCTACCCCGCGAGGAGCGCTGGATGCTAGACCAGCCACGGCACCTCCCGGCTCACAGCAGGAGTCCATCATGGAGCACATTCTGCAGGAGGTCAAAGCAGTAGGCCGCCATCTGGAATGCAATGGGTGCATAGCATGGGTCCCCTGTGCCAGGATCAAATGGGTCAGCCCGTCCTATCATAGCCTGCTTCCTCCAACACGAACAGGTACAGCAACTCCTAACCCTGGCCCACTCGCATGGCCCGTGTGATTATGATGGGCATGAGATCTACATAGTCGCAGACGTCTCACAGGAGACCAATGATTGAAGGAAGGCATTTCTGGCCCTTCGGCCCCAGCTTCGCCAATGGAAATCAAGTATGGACTGTTCATATCAGCTCAAATGCGGATCCCGAAAGACGGCAGGTCCAAAGACTTCTTCAACCCAGAAGCTCCGCAACGTTTTATGGAAGGGCTTATGGCTCAAGCTATGGACACTGCCCTCTTGGACTCACAGCCCCGCTCCTCCACCAGCCCTTGTCTCTTCCTGCCACCTGGCACAACAACATGAACCGAGACCGGTGAAGAGATCTAGAGGGGCTGGTCCAATCCCAGGATGACAAGGATCTGGCCCTCAAAGCAGTGGCAGCCCTCAAGCAGGAGCAGTGCCACAACAAATCACGGTCACCACTGAAGCCCTCCCACCCCTATGGCTAAGACATCCTTCGGGCTTCAGGGTTCGATGCCTCCCTACCTTGGGTGCTGAGGGCCAGGTGGCCATGACCTCCCAGCTGCAGATGGATGAGTATCCTGTTGCAGGCCTGTACTTCTTCTCAGTGCCATTTGCGTTGTTCAGTTACCTGCTGATTGTTCCTGAGTAGCCGTGCTATGTTTTGTCTACTGTTGCACTGCTTTGCTTGTTGTGTACCCGCATGTTCCTGTACCGCTCTATGCCGTGATGTATTGTGAAGTTTTATATTGTTGGGTCTGCTGTCTGGTGGCCGCTGCGCCCCTGGTGGAGGGGAGGCCCTGAGCTCGCAGCTTGCAACTACTAGAATCCTCACTGTCTCATGGCCCTCTTGCCTCTCATTGCACCCTGAACCCACCTGCTTGTAACCCGACGCACTGCCAGATCTCCATGTTCCATTGACCCAGGGATGTGCCTGCCTGATGCATACTTGTTTCCTGTGCTTGGCGGCCCCCCCTAAGCCACCCATGGCTGTTGGAATGACATCGGGGTTATGTCCCTGCCCGACACCACCCGGCTTCCTACTGCGGCCCTGTCCCTGTCCTGGTTATCTCCTACCTACTTTCTGCCCGCTCTGCCTCCCCTGGCCCGCTGGTGCTGCAAGCCTATACTCGCGGTCTATAGTCTTTGGCTCTCCTTGAGGCCTGCCCTCTGCTAATTGCCGGTTCATTTATTCCCCTTTTCCTACATCCTTCCTACCCACCTCCACATTGAGCACCCCACCTGTGCTGTGTCCAAGGGGTTTTCGTACTACAGCTGCCACTCCCTCCTCTTCAAACTCCCTACTTCTTCTCTCTCTTTTCTCTCTTTTCTTCTTCTCTCTTTCTCCCCCCCACTGCCTCTCCCACCACCCAGCTCCCTTCCTGTCCAGGCTATCATTCGCCTTCCTGCCCTTTTGCTTAGGGACATCACTATCCTTGTCACTGCCAGTCCCACAAACTGTCATAATGGCCGCGACAGTGCCCGCAGCCTTTCCCTCCTTCCTCGCCATCTCGTGAAATGTCAACGGGCTAACACACTGCATAAAGCACAAGAAGGTGCTGTCCTACTTGCAGTCAAAATGGGTGAACGAGGCCCTTTTACAGGAGACATACCTCTCCAGCCTAGAATCCGAGAAGCTGCACCGGGATAGGGTGGGAAGAGTGATCCACAGCAGCTGCCTAGCAATGGCTGTGGCCCCAGGAAATGTGAAGTTGCAGTTCTCCTCCACAGGTCTCTGCCCAGTACCATCATGAAGTCCTGGCCTGACCCAGATGGCCGTTTCTTTTTTGACCAGCTGAAGTTCGGGGAGTGGACACTCTGTGTAGGTTCGGTGTACTCCTATACGGGCACTAAGCATCTTTTTTGCCTCCTGCTCAACTGCTAAATCACAGAAATTCAAACCTCCCAATACTTAATCAGGAGCAACTGGAACCTAGCTCGGGTCATGGTGTTGGACTGGACTGGTCCACTATATGGTGGCAACAACGTCAACAGGGCCCTCGTGGGGGACATACTTTCTGACCACGGCTTTGTGGACCACTGGCGTCTCTCCCACCCAGCAGCCTGGAAGTATACTGTCTTATTGCCTGTATATAGCACCCAATATAGGCTGGACTATTTTCTGGTTTCCCGCTGGGTGATGGCCATCGCTCTGGAATTCTGGATCATGGAATCTGCACTCTCTGATCATGCACCGGTCTTGCTTTCCCTGGACCTAGACCTCACATCCCCGGACCGTAAGCCATGGCACCTGAACATAATACGCTAACCACATACATGGAAGACAACAGAGGCTTGGTTTCCTCCCACAGGGTACTGTGGGCAGCCGCAAAGGTGACTATCTGCGGCCAACTCATAAAGGACGCAACTCTGGCCAATGTGCAGAGAGTGACCCGTCAAAGGGAATTGGAGGGTGAGGTTACAGTCCTTACATGGTTCTACAATGCAAAGCCCTCATCTCCTATGTCCCACCAATTGGAGAAGGCCCGTCTGGACCTTAACTCACTATTTACATCCAAGGCTGAATATGCACTGCAGAGGCTTTAAGGTCACCACTATGAACAGGGCGAAAAAGCAGGTCGGCTCCTGCTGCGCCAACAGGAGGCTGCACTGGCCATCCCTGTCATTCACTCCGGGAGAGACAATGTTCTTACCTGCCCACAAGAAATAGTCAATGAATTTGCAATCTTCTACAGGACACTATATACCTCAGAGACGGCGGCCAGTGCCGATTGGCTGGAGGCCTTCTTTGAGCATGTGCATCTTTCTAGTCTAACCGAGGAGGGCCGGGCTTTACTTGATTAGGAAATCAGCAAGACCGAGACAGCACAAGCCATCTCCAGACTCCCGCAGGGGTGACGGCTTCCCCGTGGAGGTCTACAAATGGGTTGGTGGGGACGTCATCGACTCCCTCTATGCCACTTTTCACGAGGCTGGACAGTCAGGCTCCCTGGGCTCCATCACTAACAAGGCGGTCCTTCCAGAGTCGTGGAAGGGCCCCCCTCTTTTGTGGCAGCTACAGGCCCATCTCCTTACTTAATGGGGGCATACAAATCCTCGCTGGTGTCCTGGCGGCTCATCTCCGTAAGGTGATCCCGTCCTTGATACACCACACACAGGTAGGGTTCGTTCCTGGTCGCTCCTCCAGGCTCCACCTCTGTACCCTCGCTCATGCTCTATGGGTGGCCAACGACCTATCGGATGAGGCCCTTGCCCTCTCCCTTGATGCAGCAAAGGCATTCGATAGGATTGATTGAGGGTGCCTCTTCGCTACCTTGAAAAGATTTAGCCTAGGAGATCATTTTATTAATAAGTTCTGCTGGCTTTATGACTGCCCTACTGCACAGGTACATTGTAGAAGCTTCTTGTCAGACCCTTTCCCAATCCGGAGAGGAGCACACCAGGGTTGCCTGCTATTGCCCCTGCTGTTCCTATTGACCATGGAGCCCCTTGTGGCTACCATCTGTCAATTGCCGCTCCTCACTGGTGTACCTCTCCCAGAAGGAACATCTACGATATATTTGTGTGTGGATGGCATACTCCTCACCCTCACAGACCTCCATCTTTCTCCACCGGCCCTGCTGGACATCATCACTGACTTTGTGGCACTGTCAGGGTACAGGGTAAATTGGGACAAAAGCCAGGCACTACTCCTATAGCTAGTGACCATTAGGGCAGCGATCCACGGCTATCCCTTTCACTAGACACCATCGGGCCTCAAGTACCTAAATTGCTGATCTAGGTCGAGGTCTAAATCAATTTTAAATAAAATTGTAAACTTATACGGTATCTGGTCTCGAGGAGCTCTGCCCTGCTACAACTTCCAGTCTTCCCCAGGTAATGGATTTTGAGAATTTAAAACAAAATTGAATAAATTCCAAAGGTATAATAGATTACTCGGGAAATGTTAAATGTATCTTGGTGCTGAAGTGATCGTGGCAGCTCTGACAACCAGCTTGCTCAAAGCTTTAGGCACCTATACAAACAACAATGATGTATTCAATTTCAAGTGACCCATGCCAGCTGCAGCTTTGACCTTTTCCCAACTGGAAGTCAAAACATGAAAATTGAGACCAGGAGACCTGCTTTGTGTATCCAACCTCTGCTCCATTAGTGTTAGCCTGAAATGTTGCCCCTTATCCGATTTTACTTATTTTTGTATCTTTTTGCTCATTAAAGTTTTCTCTATTGTCCATAATATGTTTTGGAATTCTATTCTGCTGCTTTCGTGACTTAATAAATGTTGATACTACTTGAACTTTAAACACACTTGTCTGGGGATTTGTCCACTGCCTGTGCCATAGCTAGCATGGATTGAGCAGAGATTCTGTAAGAAATGTGATTTAGCCTAACCATATTAGGTTTATTAAGTTGGTATCTGTACCACCCTCCCAGGTTAATATCCCTATTTCTGACAAGCAACTCTTCTTTTAAAATACTCAAAGCTTTCCATTAGTTAGCTACATGACAGTCAATTAAAAACAATCGACTAAAATGCAAAGGTAAAATATTTTACCTGCGGAGATGTTAAATGTATCCTAGTGCTGAAGCGATCTTGGCAGCTCTGACAACCGGCTCACAAGAAGCTTTAGGCCCCTACACAAACAACAATAATGTATCTGACTTTGAGGGACCAACACCAGCTACAACCTTGAACCTTTCACAACTGGAAGTCAAAACATACAAATTGTGACTGGGAACCAGCTTGGTGTAGCCAACCTCTACTCCATCACTGTTAGCCTGAAATTGTGCCTAGGACCTGGTCACCTGGAGACTTTACAATGGCACTCTACTTTTTCAAGCCAATTTTAGCCGTAAAACCTTAACTCCCCCTTACCCAATTTGGCCCCTTTAATGTTTGTACGTGTTTTTGTGTCTTTTTGTTTAATAAAATTGTCTCTATTTTCCTAAGTATGTTTGGGAATTCTATTCTGCTGTTTCCTTGATTTGATAATTGTTGAGACTACTTGAACTTTAAATACACTTTTCTAAGGGTTTGTCCACTTCCTGTGCCACAGGTAGTGTTAGACCTGGCATCCTTGGCGTGGGTCTCCCTTCCATTGTTTCACTATGCCTCCACTGTTGTTGATATGTTTTTGCTGGTCTATATGCTTTGGGCACTTTGCCACTACTATTCAGTGCCAAAGTGCAAGTGCTCCCTATGGTAAATTGATGTATGGATTAGTGACTCCAAGTTTGGCCTATTTGATTCACTGTCAGACCCTAGTAGAGTGCACTGTTTGTGCCCAGGGCCTGTGAATCAAATGCTGCTGGTGGGCTTGCAGCACTGGTTGTGCCACCCACAGGAGCAGCTTGTAAAGTGTGTCTCAGGCCTGCCATTGCAGAGCCTGTGTGCAGTCTGGTACTGCCATGTCGACTTGGTAAGTGCACCCACTTACCAGTCCCCAAACCTTCCCTTTCCTGCATATTAGTCACCCCTAAGGTAGGCCCTAGGGCAGGGTGCATTGTATGTATAAGGTAGGACATGCACTGGTATGTGTGGTATGTCCTGATAGTGAATTACAGCCAATTTCGCTTTTCACTATTGCAAGGCTACCTGTTCCCATAGGCCAGAATGGGCAGTTTGATTATAACATCTTATAATCCTAACTGACCCAGGGAACATGGTAGAAAAACGAATTTAGTATGCCTGAACTCAGAATGATAAAATACATCTTTTAGTGAAGTTGGTTTTAACATTCTGTGTTTGAAAATACCACTTTTAGAAAGTAGGTATTTTCTTGCCTAACCATCCAGCCTGCCTCTGCTAGCTTGTGTATTGTATGTCTGGGTTTGTGAGTGACAGGGGCTGGGGGACTCAAGGAGACAGGGTGAGTCAGCACAGGGCTGAATAGACCTATCTGCATGTAGAGTGGTGGGAGGAGTAGCACCTGGGCCTGAATAGGACTGTGCCTGCCTTCCACAATGCTGGCTCCACCTCCTGTGGTGCGTTGGATGTCCCTGGCCCACATTGACAAAGGAAGAAGGTGTGCACTGGCAGAATGCACCCAGAACTGGTTTGGACTAGGTACAGGACCCTCTGCCTTCAGAGGACAAAGGATTTGCTAGTATAAATATTGGGACCCAGACCCCAAGATTTTAGATCACTTCTGGGAAACAAGAAGAACCTTTGCTGAGGAGAGGAACCAGAGAAACTGAAGGAGGAGACTATCCCTAAGCTGTGTGCTGTTTGAGGGATTGGCCTGCAGTGGTTGCCTGATTGCCAAAGAAAGGAGAAAGGAACTTTGTGCCTACTTTCATCATCTTGCAGAAAATCACCAAGGGCTTGAAGATTGAGCTTGCCTCCTGCTGAAGTCTCAGGGATACAAGACTTCACCAACCAGCTCCCCTGAATTCCCTTGCTGGGAATTTGAAGTGCCTACTGTTGTGTTGGGCCTTCTGAGAGACTGCGTGTCGCTGGGAGCTGGAAGAGCGACTCACGAAGAAGAAGTGTGTCGCCGCCGCAGCAGTTGTCGTTGCATCGCCGAGAAAGCGTGCCGCCGCGGTCGCCATCGCATCACCGAAGCGCCTCGCATCACCGGAGAAGAGTGTCGCCGTCTCAGCAGATGCCGTTGCATCATCGGAGAAGCGTGTCGCAGGGCCTGTCGCGGCTCAGAAGATTCACCGAGTCGCCGCACGGCCGTCGGGCGTGCACGCATCGCCCTCTTCGTTGTCGCATCAAGAGGAAGACGCCATTTTGTTTCATTGCACCGGGTCGTCATCGCATCGAGGCGGTGCTGGTCGCATCGCCACAGAAGCGCAGTAAGAAACCGACGCATCACCTCCCCACGCAGTGAAGAACCAACGCATCACCTCCTCTCCGGTAAGGAACCGACGCATCACCGTCCCCTACGCAGCAGTAGGGAACCGACGCATCACCTCCCCCGGAGCAAGGAACCGACGCATCACCGTTCTTGCGTGTAAGGAACCGACGCATCACCTTCCCTGCAACTCTTTTGTTTGTATCGCGTTATGCACCCAAAGGTACACTGAACGTAGAGTGTCGCATTCATCACCTGCATTTGAACTGAACTAGTTTCTACCATTGAAAGTCATATTTTTCATAGTGTATTGTGGATTTTTGTCGTTTTGGGTCTTGTGTTAAGTCTATATAAAAATACTTATTTTTATAATACAACCTGTGTGGTCTCCATCTGTAGTGTTGTCACTGGGTTGCTGTATGTGTTCACAAATGCTTTACACACTGCCTCTGAGATAAGCCTGCCTGCTCGTGCCAAGCTACCAAGGGGGTAAGCAGGGGTTATTTTAGTAGTGTATCCCCCTTACTCTGACTAGAAGCAAGGGTCCCTATTTGGACAAAGGGACCTACCTCTGCCAACTAGAGACCCCCAGTTCTAACAGGTAGCATGAATTGAGCATAGATTCTTTACGAAATGTGTTGTAGCCTAATCAGATTAGGTTACTTAAATTGTTATATGTACCACCTTCCCAATATAACAGCCCAATTTCCGATAAGCAACCTTTTCTTAAAGCATTAAATGCTTTCTATTGGTTTGCCATATACTAGACATTTGATTTCAAATGCCTTTGTTAAAATGGATTTATATGAAACTTACATTTTATTCTCTGTATGATCCAACAAAGTCACTTCAGTCTGCCAATCTACTGCTTTCACAGGTCCTGAGGATTAAACAGGAATAAAGTGATGGTAGATTGCTCTAGTTGTTGGGTCCAAGTTTAAGAACTATTTAGTGTCAACAATATGACCAATTATTTCCATCTTACCTTCATAAAGCTGTTGAAAACATGATTACTCTGTTCTCCTGTTTTTGGTTACTGTTTTCTTTTTTATTCTGCTATTTATAATTTCGTTATTTTTTTCAGTGTCAAGTACTATACAGGTTCTTGCAATGCTCTATAAGAATAACAGTCAATTAACTAATCAATCAATCAATCCATAAAGTGGAGCTGTCCTCTTCATTAACTTTTATTCTTCTACCTTTGAGGGCCCTCTTAATGTTGGTTCATCTAGAGTGTAGAGCTGAAGTCTACCTACTTCCACCTGGCTACGGCTAAGCCTGAAGCTCCTGCTGAAGTTTGGTTAGCCTGCCCTGCTGCTGATGATATTGCCTGAGTAGTAGTCTGAGACAGTTCATAGATACTCAAGACAAAGACTTGGCATCAGCAAGACTTCTCTACGCTCACCAGAGACTGGAGGAGGGCAGCCTAAGAACAGTTCTAAGGTTGCTGTGAACAGCTGTTGAAATCCCATGGACTTCCTATTAGAGATGATGCGGAGCTGTTGACTCCTTAACTGTTATTATTGCAAGGGAGTTGAGGGGTCAAGTGCAAGTGAGTGATGTTTTGTATTATTTTGTTCATCAAGCTGCCCTTCGGGCTGTGACTGCCTATCACCACAGTGGCTAGCCAGCTATGTTGACTAAGAGATCCAAGTGGTCTGTTCTGAGCCCTAAGCACCTTTTTTTTTTTGCAGTCAACACCAGGATACCCTTGATGGTGATAGTGGTATTTACAAATATACAAATACACATAACATAACTTACAATGAAATGACATGACATGACGTGGCATGGCATGGCATGGCATGGCATGGCCTTACATAACATAACATTATCCTCCTAACTCTGAATCTGGATGCTAACCTCACTCATTACCTAACACATACAGACAGAAACTTAAATGCCTCCTTCCTTCGCATGCACCACAAATACTGTGTTGGCTTTATCTTGTTCTGTTGTTAATATTGAAAAAGTAGTTTCTATTATGAAAAATGGCACATTCACGTATAAGAACAAAATCGCATCTTTATTGACAAGGTCGCTCGTTGCAAACTCCACATCAACCCTGTTTCGCAAATACATAGTCAGGCAGGCTCTGAGACCTAGGCCCGAGGTTACAAGAGCAAGCTCCATGAGGTAGCTTTACCTTAATTGACTGATTTCCTTGTAGCACAAGCATGCGTTTTGGGAGGTGACTGGCTCCCCAGTCGCCATTTTTGCATGGTGCACTTCTTCATTTTTAAACTGTTTTATTTTATTTTTTATTAGCATTCTCATTACTTCTTTGTAGTACTCAATCAATCAATCAATCACGGCATTTATAGAGCGCGCTACTCACCCGGGAGGGTCTCAAGGCGCTGGGGGAGGGGGTAAGTTACTGCTCGAACAGCCAGGTCTTGAGCTGCTTCCTGAAGGAGAGATGGTCCTGGGTTCGCCGAAGGTGAGTGGGGAGGGAGTTCCAGGTCTTGGCTGCCAGGTAGGAGAAGGATCTTCCTCCGGCGGTGGTTCTGCGGATGCGTGGTACGGTGGCGAGGGCGTGGCTGGTTGATCGTAGCTGGCGTGTGGGCGTGTAGAAGGTCATGCGGTCGTTGAGGTACTTTGGGCCCAGGTCGTGGAGGGCCTTGTGTGCGTGGGTGAGGAGTCTGAACGTGATTCTCTTGCTGACGGGGAGCCAGTGCAGGTCTTTCAGGTGTCCGGTGATGTGGCTGTGTCGGGGGATGTCCAGGATGAGTCGTGCGGAGGCGTTCTGGATGCGCTGGAGTCTTTTTTGAAGTTTGGCTGTGGTTCCGGCGTAGAGGGTGTTCCCATAGTCTAGTCGGCTGGTGACGAGTGCCTGGGTGACGGTCTTCCTGGTTTCAGTGGGGATCCATCTGAAGATCTTGCGGAGCATGCGCAGGGTGTTGAAGCATGAAGATGAGACTGCGTTGACTTGTCTGGTCATCGACAGGGAGGAGTCCAGGATGAAGCCCAGGTTGCGTGCGTGGTCCGTTGGCTTGGGCACGGTGCCCAGGGCCGGGGGCCACCAGGAGTCGTCCCAGGCGGAGGGTGATGAGCCCAGGATGAGGACTTCCGTCTTGTCTGAGTTCAGTTTAAGGCGGCTGTTCCTCATCCAGTCGGCGACGTCTCTCATCCCGTCGTGTAAGTTGGCTCTGGCGGTGGTGGGGTCGTTGGTGAGGGAGAGGATCAGCTGGGTGTCGTCGGCGTAGGAGATGATGTTGAGGTTGTGTTGGCGTGCGATGGCTGCGAGGGGGCTCATGTAGACGTTGAAGAGGGTTGGGCCGAGTGAAGATCCTTGTGGAACGCCGCAGATGACTTCGGTGGCTTCGGATCTGAACGGGGGGAGGCGGACTCTCTGGGTTCTTCCGGCGAGGAACGAGATGATCCATTCCAGTGCTTTCTCTCGGATTCCGATGTTGCTGAGGCGCTTCACTAGGGTGTGGTGGCAGACGGTGTCGAACGCCGCGGAGAGGTCCAAGAGGATGAGGGCAGCTGTTTCCCCGTTGTCGGTTAGGGTTCTGATGTCGTCGGTGGCTGCGATAAGGGCGGTCTCGGTGCTGTGGTTGGCCCGAAACCCGGACTGCGAGGGGTCGAGGGATCCATTCGTCTCGAGGAAGGCGGCAAGCTGTCTGTTGACGGTCTTCTCGATGACTTTGGCCGGAAACGGAAGGAGCGAGATGGGACGGTAGTTCTTGAGGTCGGTGGGGTCCGCCGTTGGTTTCTTCAGGAGGGCGGTAAGCTCGGCGTGCTTCCAGCTCTCCGGGAAGGGTGCGGTGTGGAAGGAGGAGTTGATGATGTCCCGGAGATGGGGTGCGATGGTGGCGTCGGCTTTGTTGAAGACGTGGTGTGGGCAGGGGTCGGTTGGTGATCCGGAGTGGATGGAGTTCATCGTGCGGGTGGTGTCTTCGGTGCTGATCGGGGTCCAGTTGCAGAGGGTGGTGGTGGCGGGCGTTGGTTCGGCGGTAGGGTGCGTGGTTTGTGCGTCGAAGCTGTTATGTATGTCGGTGATCTTGCGGTGGAAGAACGCGGAGAGTGAGTTGCAGAGGTCTTGCGAGGGGTGATGTCGTTGTTTCCGGCGCTGGGGTTGGAGAACTCTTTGACGATGCTGAAAAGTTCCTTGCTGTCATGGGCGTTGTTGTCCAGTCGTTCTTTGAGTGCCGACTTCTTGGTGGCACGGATCAGCTGGTGGTGTTTGCGGGTGGCGTGCTTGAGGGCGGTCCTGTTGTCTGTGGTCTGGTCGAGTCGCCAGGTTTTCTCGAGAGTGCGGCAGTTCTTCTTGGATTCCTTGAGTTCGTTGGTGAACCAAGGGGTTTTCTTGCTTCCGGGTCTGCTGGGAGGGTTTTTAGTGGTGCGAGGTCGTCGGCGCAGGCGGTCAGCCACTTGGCGAGGTTGCTGGCTGCTTCGTTTGGGTCCGTTGTGTTGGTGGGTGTGTTCTGGCTGAGGGAGGCGGTGAGCTGCTCGGCGGTGATCTTGCTCCAGCTCCGGCGGGGAGCCTGTTGCGGGTGGTGGTGGGTCGCAGTCTTTCTGAAGCTGAAGTGGATGCAGCTGTGGTCGGTCCAGTGGAGTCCGGTGGCGTGGCTGAAGGAGATGTGCTTGCTGGACGAGAAGACGGGGTCAAGCGTGTGGCCGGCGTAGTGGGTGGGCGTGTTCACCAGTTGCTTGAGTCCGAGGTTGGCGAGGTTGTCCAGCAGGGCAGTGGTGTTTCTGTCGTTGTTGTTCTCCAGGTGGAAGTTGAGGTCCCCTAGGAGGATGTAGTCGGCGGAGGGCATGGCGTGCGGGCTGATGAAGTCTGCGATGTCTTCGCTGAATAGTGTGCGTGGTCCCGGGGGTCTGTAGATGAGGGTGCCTCGGAGGGTGGTCTTGGGGTCAGTGTGTATCTGGAAGTGTAGGTGTTCGGCGGCGGGGAAGGTCTCGTCGGAGTTAGTCGAGATGCGGATGGTGTTCTTGTGTACGATGGCGATGCCTCCTCCCGTCTGGTTGACGCGGTCCCTCCGGGTGATCTTGTATCCGTCCGGGATAGCTATGGCGATGTCGGGCGCTGAGGAGGCGTTCATCCAGGTTTCGGTGAGGAAGGCGATGTCCGGTGCTGTTGCATCGAGCAGGTCCCAGAGTTCCACGGCGTGCCTGTGGACGGAGCGGGTGTTCAGCAGGATGCATTTCAGGTGGTTGCTGCTGGTGCTCGACTTGGCGGAGGTGGTGCACGTCTGGGGGCAGGTGAATCGGCAGGTTTGGCAGGTGAAGGGTCCGTGGGTGCGTCTCGGTGAGGCTCGGTAGCAGGCAGGGTTCCGGCCGGCATTGAGTGCGGTGAGTGTGGCGGCGTCGTAGGTCCGTCGAGTGGTGTTGCATCGGTGGGATCCAGGGGTTCTGGCGCTGGGCGCGGTCCAGTCGCGGACGGGCGCAGACGGGCTCGCCTTTGGCGCGCCTTTGGCGCGCCAGCGGCGCGATCGCGCAGCGGCCGCCATTTATGGGGAGGTGGGAGGGAGGAGCAGCTGGGAGGCGGGAGGCAGGGGCAGCGAATGGGCAGTCAGGGGGCGGGGCCGCAGGGACGCAGCGGCGGGAATGGCGAGAGGCAGCGGGGGCACAGAAAGGAAATGGGGGAAAGGCAGACAAAATCACGGGCACAACGACAATGGGGCAGCGAGGGGCACAGAAGGCAAAAGGGGAGAAAGGCAGACAAAATCACGGGCACAACGACAATGGGGCAGCGAGGGGCACAGAAGGAAAAAGGGGAGAAAGGCAGACAAAATCACGGGCACAACGACAATGGGGCAGCGAGGGGCACAGAAGGAAAAAGGGGAGAAAGGCAGACAAAATCACGGGCACAACGACAATGGGGCAGCGAGGGGCACAGAAGGCAAAAGGGGAGAAAGGCAGACAAAATCACGGGCACAACGACAATGGGGCAGCGAGGGGCACAGAAGGAAAAAGGGGAGAAAGGCAGACAAAATCACGGGCACAACGACAATGGGGCAGCGAGGGGCACAGAAGGAAAAAGGGGAGAAAGGCAGACAAAATCACGGGCACAACGACAATGGGGCAGCGAGGGGCACAGAAGGAAAAAGGGGAGAGAGGCAGACAAAATCACGGGCACAACGACAATGGGGCAGCGAGGGGCACAGAAGGAAAAAGGGGAGAAAGGCAGACAAAATCACGGGCACAACGACAATGGGGCAGCGAGGGGCACAGAAGGAAAAAGGGGAGAAAGGCAGACAAAATCACGGGCACAACGACAATGGGGCAGCGAGGGGCACAGAAGAAAAAAGGGGAGAAAGGCAGACAAAATCACGGGCACAACGACAATGGGGCAGAGAGGGGCACAGAAGAAAAAAGGGGAGAAAGGCAGACAAAATCACGGGCACAACGACAATGGGGCAGCGAGGGGCACAGAAGGAAAAAGGGGAGAAAGGCAGACAAAATCACGGGCACAACGACAATGGGGCAGCGAGGGGCACAGAAGGAAAAAGGGGAGAAAGGCAGACAAAATCACGGGCACAACGACAATGGGGCAGCGAGGGGCACAGAAAGGAAAATGGGGAGACAAGCAGACAAAATCACGGGCACAATGACAATGGGGCAGCGAGGGGCACAGAAAGGAAAATGGGGAGACAAGCAGAAAATACGGGCACCGGGGCCACAAGCGGAGGGCGATCTTACCTGCAGAAGCAGCGGGCAGACAACACAGGCGGAGCTGTGTGGTGGGGGAGCGACCTACCTGGCAAGGTCAAGGGTCGCTACTCGAGTTTCCAGTAACTGGCTTTCTCAGGGGAACCTGTGATTGACAGTAGGGGTTGCTGGACCCCGGTCTGAGATTATTTTGCCCTCACATTTGGTTCTTAAACTCACCTGTGTTGTGCTGAGTAGTGCTCACTTCATGCCTCCTGAGACGCCCCCGGAAGCTGAGCTTGAAAGCTGTTGCAACAGTGTGTCCATGCCACTGTCACGCCAAAGGCAAGCCCGTCTGCACCTGTCCATGCCGGGACTGTGCTCAGCGCCAGCCTCCCTGCCAGTTCTACTCCCCAACCAGCAGCATTGATATGTTACGTATGAGAAGAGCTGCTCAACCTTAAGACACTAGATAACAAATGTTCTGGCCCCACGTTACACCCCGTGATGAATGCGCGATCCTGCACACACTGCGATCTATCACTGTCCGAGGATAAAATTTAGGCATTGAACTCGCCCAGTCCCCACAATGCCCATTCATGAAAACCCCGGCTCTACATCCGCTGCACACTTAATAATGCCAGATCCTCGATCAAAAATGCCTCGGGGTTTGATGACTTCTTAGGCACTCATTTTATTGATAAAGCTTTCGTCACTGAGACATGGGCAAACGCTGCTTCTGGTTCTGATCTCAGTACTGCAACAGCTCCTGGCCAATCCATCTTTAGGCTGGACCGCGTCGGAAAAAGGGGTGGAGGACTAGCGATTATCTTCCGCAAACACCTCAAGGCATCTTTTTTACCGCTTCCTATAACTCCAGACTGTGAAGCGCTCTCCTTTAAAATAGAACTAATCAATCACTACACCTTTAATGGAGCTCTTATATATTGTCCCCCCGGCCCTAGGTCGACTTTCACTCATAGCTTTGGTCAGTTACTAGAAATCAAAACTAGCTCTTCTGACTTTACCATTCTTGGTGACTTAAAATTTACATCTAGAAAACCACATGGACAACAACTCAGCTCATCTTTGTGATTTCTTGGTGAGCCTGGATTTAGCCCTACTGGTTAAGGGACCCACGCATTTAGCAAGCCATCTACTAGATGGTATTTTTTCAGACAACTCTCATCTTTCTGTATCAACCTACATTCCTCTTGTTTGGTATGAACAGTTCGTGGTCATGTTTCACCTAAAGCTAGAGGCAAAAAACTCAAGCACCTGCCATCAGCCTTCTCGTTTTTTATCCCGACCCTGGCATAAAATTAACTCTGACACTCTAAATACAACTTTAGCCCAGTATATGCCTGGGACCTGTATGGAGCTCAACACCGCTTCTTGCAACTGCAATTTGTGGATTAATTCCACTAGAATAGATTGTGCTTCCTCTTTCTGTTTCCTGGAACTTCAGCGCCCGGACACCCCAGGGTAGTAGAGCGCTTGGTAAATGTAATTTTCATTTAATTTCATTTCACTGATTGATAGGTCACAGGTGGAGTGGCACGTATCAGGTAGACAAACACACAAACAGGAAATGCCAGATCAATCCCACAGGTAAGCACAGCAACAACACAATGGTCCAGGGAGATTTTCCCCAATAAAGCATACATGGCCGAAGCAGTATGCATGCTCCCAAAAACATCATAAAGTCAGAGGCCACATGAGTTAGGAACAAATGGCCAGTCAGGACAAGGCACACACAGTGATCACGAGCTCCCCATGCCGGACATCTAGACACGTTACCCACTGGCTGCATTGTGTCCATGCAAGGTTGAGGCCCACCTGTACTTTCCATTAGAAGATTAATTTATGACTCTAAAGGCAGGATTTGCATTCCTTACCTTACATGGACCTCCGGACATACTTTATTTCATACAATGAACTGTATAAAAAGAGACCACAGACTGACAGTCTTCAGACCACATGCCTGTAACTGATCTCCCGGCCGCAATGTTTTATTAAACAAACAGTTCCTGTTTTGCCAAACGCCTCCTGTCTCTTGTTTTTTCCAAAGTATTTCATGTTCAAGGAACACTGTGTTGTTTTTTGCATTTATCTAAGTAAGCCTTTTGGTAGTTTGTGCTCTCCTGTGTCTTACCATATGTGATTCAGCCATTGTTATCAAATAATAGCCACTTCCAAGCATTGTGTTTCATAATGTATTTTATTGGCTGTTGCGAATATTAAAGCATGAAGGAAAATAGAAATGCGTTTAGTCGAGATACTCATTTCATTCCTTACTTTGTCACTGTATTCATTGAGTATTATGCTGTGCATTATGCTTCTTTGTGCTGCTTCACGTCGCTCGGCGTCAGTTCCATTGGAGCTCTCAGCTGGGTGTCAAAGCTTTGCTCCGCTCTGCTGTGGAATGTGTGCAGCTGTCAGACGGGACATACGTGACGGGGCCCTGCGAGGCTCTGTGTCTCTCGCCGTCTGTTCTGGTGAAGCCTTCAGTTTGGAACTGCACAACTTTGTGGGGCCCTGTGTTGCTTTGCTCCAGGTCTGATGAACCCTTCAGTTTAGCAGGGAGGAGGGCTCTCTGATACCAGCCAATGGTCTAGGACCTTGGGGCACCTCTTGGGATTCAGGATTCACTCCAACATTGGCCAGCGGCAGGGCTTAGGCAGGTCCAGATGCAGCTGGTTAGCTGGGCAGTTGTAGGGCATGTCTATGGAATCTTTTTGTGTCCCTGTAGCTCAAACAGGAGGCCAGCCAACTGACCCTTGGAGTCACTCTGGATAGTCTGGGATCAAGGCAAGCAGGCCCAATCTTCCTTGTTCAGACAGAAAAGCAGTCCTTCAAGCAGCAGGGCAGTCTTCTGGCAGCTGGACAGTCCTTCTTCTGAATCTTCCACAGGTCCAGGACTGTTCTGATGAGTGGTCCTGGAAGTCCAGTAGTTATACCTGATGCTATACTTTCTGTTGGGGGAACTCCCTGTCCTACCTCCAAAACTGGTTCTGGAAAGTTCTTCCCCTTCCCCTGGTCAAGGCTCTAAATTGTTGGGGGAAACAAAAGAAAGAGCAGGGCAGGGCTGATGTCAGGTTCCTTTGTGTGTGCAGTAGGCAAAGCCCTTTGAAGTGTAAGTAGACCTAGGGACGAACCCTCCAGAGCAATCTTGTCAGGGTAGCTCGTCATGTACAAACCTAAGCCCCCTTTGTCTCATTCTCTGGAAGAAATGTTCAGAACCCAACAGCAGAGTCATTTGCAATCATGTGACCCAGGACACTGGCAGAAAGGCACAGTTGGTTGGGACAAGAAAATGACAACTTTCTAAATACACAGGTATTTCTGGCAACTCTTGTCCCAAAATTTTGCTCTTGTATCAGATTAGGGAACTAGGCAGTTCCCTCAACCTGTATGGCACGCTCTCAGTGATTACATCTCAAAACAGAGTAGAAAAGGAAAAATTGATGTGCACCACCCATCACATATTGATTTCTAACCCTGTTCTGCCTATTGGAGTTGGGAGAACCCACTGGCTGAAATATGTCTTTTGAAAGCATCGCTAATTTAACGGACAATCGAGCCGATACCAAGGGATATACCACAGAGGAAGCCACGGAAATATATGCACTTATTCAGGAAACTAAGACTTTTAATGCACAAGAGGGATCAACAGCACAGCACAGCAACTTAAACATTTTGAATTCATTTTAAGAAGAGAACTTAACCAGCGATTACACGCTTTGACTTTGATTCAATACCATAAAACCAAAAGAATACAACAAGGATTAAGATTAGCTATTAAACCAATACTTTTCCGTTTCCAACATAACAAAAGTTTCATGGAGAAATGGTATGCGGTATTGAACAACTGTTCCTTGGATTTAATCTTATTGATCATTGAGAGCTATCCAGAACCATCAAAGTATTAGAAGATGAGATTTACAACATTAAAAGGGATCTGTCCATTAAAGTAGAATCAGAGACATGGACCAACACTTTGGAACAAATCAATATACGACTGGATAAATACGGCAAGGAACTTGAAGAAAAGAAACTGCACAAGTTTAAAAGGGACACCATTGACTATAAGCTCAATGAGGTATATACCTGGGCAGACGTTTATGCCCAGAAGAGACCATGGCATAAACCCAATACTTCTTCTGAGGAAAGTATTGTATCAGACCGTGAACTTGAGTCCACTAGACCTCCTATCACGAAAGATTAATCAACCAGAGAAATTTCTGCTGCAAGGAGCACAGATTCAGATCATGGTGGACCCTTGTTGCCTTCCTCTTCTTTTTTAGCCAAAGGTCCAGACTCAGGGAAATCTCCGGATTTAATGGGATCAAAATCAATCTCAGTAAGACAAAAACCCACAGAGGAAAAAGAAAGGGACAAAGGGTGCAAAAACTTGAGGAGCCAGAAACCCTAGTTATTAACATCTCATCACACAGCCTTACAGAGAAACAACTTAAGATTTTAAAGAAAGGCACTTCATTTGTTCCTACGTACCACACCAACTTGTTTGAAACTGAAAGTGCTTTATACAAATTCATGAGAACACTAAGACTCCGACACTTTTTTGAGAACATAATACCTGACAGGGATATTGGCGAAGAACCAAGACACGCTTAATTCAAAGGTAAAAGTACTTTTCTGCCTCCTACTTCACATAAAATGTTGGACACGTTCGAAGTACTGGTAAAAAAGGATCTGCTGAATATTAACTTCAAAGCACATAAAGGTACTAATCTGTCCATATCGGAGCAACAAACATTGAAACATTTAGCAAATAACTCAAGCTTGAGGTTCCAAATGGCAGATAAGGGTGGTGCTCTAGTGATTATGGACAGGTCATATTACAACAGAAAAGTATGTGATCACATGTCAGACGAATCTGTGTACGTCAAACTCAATTAGGATCCGACTAACGAAATTTGGGAGACTTTGAATACGATTTTGAATAAAGCAATCGACATGGATTCAATAAATGACAAAACCAAGACCTTTTTGACTACACCATTCCCAAGACGTCCAAAATTATATATGCTGCCAAAAATACACAAAGATTTTAAGGATCCCCATTCAGACTGATAGTGTCAGGCTGTGGATCTTTATTTGAGCCTTTGGGCAAGAATGTGGATCATTTCCTACAACCTATTTTACAATCTTGGCGATCATATATTCAAGACACCACAGATTTTCTGACACAGTTGATGGAATATGGAGGATTGGATACTGTGTACCATAGATGTAACTTCCTTATATACATCGATTCCGCTGTTGGAAGGCATGGAAGCAGTGGAATGGGTACTATTGAATCAAACTACATTGAAAGCAAACAAAGTGTTTTACTGGAAATATTGCAGTTCTGCCTACAACACAGCTATTTTGGATGGCTAAATGATTTTTATCTGCAAATGAGTGGGACATCCATGGGCTTTGGGGGTGCTCCGGTTTGCGCGAACATCTTCATGGCATAGTTTGAATCAGAACACATTTTTTTCTGCTAAAGATTGGAGCAAACACCTTGTTTGCTATTACAGATACATCGATGATGTTTTCCTAATTTGGAGCCATACCGAGCATTCTCTACTGGAAATCGTAGCTATATTGAACATAAAAAATGAGAGAATTAAATTCACCCATACCATCAATAAAACTAGCATCTCATTTTTGGATGTAAAGATTGTAAAAGGTAAGAATGAAATCATGACAAGTGTTTTCACGAACCCCACAGACCGGAATAACGCCCTGCACTTCCAAAGTTTCCATCCTCCGTTATTATTGGAGAATTTTCTCACAGATGATGAGAGTCAAAAGGATATCTTCAAAGAAAGAAGCATGTGATGAAGCCATTACTAAAATCAAGTTAAGGTATCTACACCAAGGTTACCCGGAACTAACAATGAAGAAAGCTGAAGAACGGATTGGACTAAAAGAACGCCAGGAGTTACTAAAAAAAACAGTTTAAACCTGAAAAACAAAAAATGGTTTTTGTATCCAAATTTTCCACACAATCAAGCCTGAAAATTACATTATCCCTTATTGTCATCTGTCCAGTGTCCATCAGAGCACAGTCACACACCAACAACTGTTTCTGCCCAGTGTCTATCAGGGCACAGTAACACACCAACAACTGTTCTTCAAAGGGGGTATACCGGAGTGCACGCACATTTGGGTGACCTACTCTTGCTCAGTGCCCCTTCACCGGGTTGCCGCGCTCGCTTCGGGGCCGATGCCCATGCTGGAGAGAGCTTGTACTACGTGTGTTGCCAGAGTTCACTGCTGCTTTGGCCTGCTTGCGGGAGTCGCCTGGTCCTGCTGATCTGCAGATCGGATTGCGCTCAACTTGCAAACCCGATCTGGGCTTTGACTCTTGCTGGGCCTGTTTGGTTGTTGGGATGTTTCCCTGGCTCAGATGCCTACATTGAGGGACGCCCATTTTGTTTTTCTTTATTGTTGCTCTCGGACATCCATTTTGTCCTCTAATCATGGAAATTGAACCTGATGCCCTCCTCCCTGGTCTCTATGCTATGCTGGGCATTGAAAGTGAAATGGACTGATCCCACACGCTGCTTTTGGTGGCCATCTTGGAGTGGGCATGTTGACATTATCCCACACACCTGGGTTGGGCATAGAATGAGAAAAGGGCTAGTTCTACCCACTGTTTGTGGTGGCCATCTTGGAGTGGGCATGCTGACATTATTCCACACTCCTGGTTCAGGAATTCTCCTCTTAACACCATCCATGTTCCTCTGAGAAGACATTACCACCGGCCAATAGACACACTTTTATAATGGAGTTAAGTCCTGATCCCTCAGGATCTAACGCATTCATTATCAACTCCCCACCCAACCTTTCGAAAAATGCCGCCAAAAAACACAAGCATCACATACTCAGGGCTACGCCTGAAACTTTAATCTCGGATGTCTACTTTTGTACAAAATAGGTAGTAGAGTTAATGATCTTATTTTCTACACCAGGAAAAGAGCATGTTGGTGAAAAGTCTTCCACTCTATGCTCCGAATTTCAGGTACCAGAAAAACACCTCATGGTCTCAAACTAACAGCAACGCCCTCGTCCACGCTCAACGCCAATGCCATCATCACCCTCTATAACAATGGTATCATCCTAATCCAAGCTGCAAATGTCAATCTAGTTAAGATAGCCAATATCTTCCCGCTACTCAAAAACGCGGTCTCGGTGAAACCCAATGACACCTACACTCACCCTACCATCACTCAGGACACTACCAGTCCTCCCCCCACCACTTCGGGGAGATCCTCACTCTAGCCAAAGCACTCTTCGCCTTTAGATGAACACAGAGCGGCCCTGTTCCCTGCTGACGTCCTCCAACCCTCTAGACCCCCGACTCTGAAGGTGAGCGATTTTTCGTGATCACTCGGAACACAGCTAGCCAGATCGATTCTATCCGTTCCTCGATCGGAGAGATCCCCGTATGACCTACTGTCAGGGCCTTCAATGAATGATCCTGCTTCCCTCATCCCCCCCCCCATGCCTCATACTATGCTGGAGTCAGGGCAAATGCCCTCCACCGACTATGATCGGTCAAACCCACTCAATCCTGTTTGGACCGTACCTGACCCTCAGCTAAATGGCCGTACCACCCTCGCTAATGCTCCAACTTCGATATCCAAAGGCCATGGAGCTCCGCTAGTACCAAATTAACAACTCCCTCCCCAGGAACTGCCCACCATCACCTTGGACCCCACGGGCTTACACCAAGGCCCCCCCTCTCCGCTTGCTTTCCCAACACACCCGCTACCCCTTTCAGACCTGGTCGCGCGCCTGGATGATATATCTCTCCAGTTGCACCGTCTCACTAATGAACTACATGACCTGAAAGCCCTCTCAAATGATCGTTTCCCCGTGATCAGCTCCTTCCTCACCTCTGCGAATCTGCCCAGAGCCTCCCCTAGGGTTAGTGATTGCATGGGGCTGCCTTCAGCCCCCTCCGTCATAAAAACTATACCCCTACCTAACGCTTCCTCCCGCCCCAGAAGATTCGAGACCTACTTGGCGTCCAATGATCTCAATGACCTTCACAACTCTTACTCTACTAGGTCCAACTCCAACACGATCCCGCCGAGACAAATACAAGCCATCCGTTTAAATCCGAACAGAGAAACCCCTCACAATCTTAGAGTAATCAATAAAGACAACCTCACGAGAGTGAACATCCAGACTCCTTCACCCATAAATCCGTTACGACTTAAATGTGTACTACTCAATTGCAGGTCAGCCAGTAAACACGCCTCCGATATCTTCGACCTCATCCAACACAAGGACTTAGACATTATCATTCTCACTGAAACGTGGCTAAATCCCACCTCCACTCCTATCCTAGACCTCCTAGTACCTCCTACTCACGACATAATCAGGCTAGACAGTGCTCGGAAACTGGGTGGTGGCCTAGCCTGTATTCCATAGGTATACACTCTCGATTTCTCACATTGAGTCCTCTTCGCCTTCCTCCTGTGAAAACCTCTGTCTCAGCATCTCAAGTAATAACCTGCCGGTTTGCAAACTTCACACTTTTTATCACCCCCCGGGAGACAATGTCCCCTTCATCGAGCAACTGATGGAAATCATCTCTGGCAATGTTGACTCAGCCGTGTCCCAAATCTTCCTGGGTGATTTCAACCTTCACTGGTCTAACCCCAATGACCATGCGGTAACTTGCCTTAAATCATTCTTAAACGATCAAGATCTGACTCAGCACTGTGACCAACCATAATAAAGGAGAAACTCTAGACCTCATTATCTTGAAAGGGCAGACCATCACCTTGGATACCAGTACCCCTTGCGATTGGTCCGACCACCACTGCATCCTCTTTTATATTAACAGGGAGGTGTCGATGAGGAAAGGTCAATCAACGAAATCAAAGATCTGGAAAAGGGACCTCAGATCAATAAACTCAGATGAACTAGCAGCCCACTGTAAATCTGCCCTCTCCTCCCAAGCTGACTTGGTTGAGGTTCAGTTGCTCCTACAATTCGACCATCTCCAACATCATGGATGACATTGCACCACTCCAACAGAAAAATGCCTCAACAAAAATATCCAAACCGTGGTACAACGACAATTTAAACACGGAATGCCGCAACCTCAGGGCAGTGGAACGTACCTGGAAATCCAAACCCTCCTTGGACCAACTAAAACTCCTTAGAGAGGTTAGGAGCTTCTACAACAAACAAATCAAGAGCGCTAAAGCTGACTACTTCAGACACCAACTTGATCAAGCTGCTAACCGCCCCAAGAAACATTTCGAATTGGACAAACAGCAATCAGTGGTAGGTCCAAAACACTCTGACTCTGGAGGCAGCCCACCCTCATGCGATGAACTTGCTGCTTTCTTCTCTGAGAAATCAAGACTCATCACCATTGAGATAGCCTCTAAGAAGGCTCTCCTGCCAATCTCTGGGTCCCCACCACCCCTAGACGCCTTAGAAAAGTGTAAAGCTATCAGCCTGAACACTAAGAACAATGCGTCATGGGACACCTTTACCCCATTCAGTGAAAAAGACATCAACAAGATTCTTCAGAATATCAACCCATCTAACCACTTCAGTGACCCGCTGCCCCCGGCCATCTTCAAAGAAATCAAGAATGTACTCATCCCCACCTGGACAAGGATTGTAAATGCTTCTCTATCACAAGGCACGATCCCTGACTGCCTAAAAGCAGCTCATGTGTCACCTATTCTAAAAAAAACTAACGCAAATAAAGCCGACCTCAGTAACTTCCGCCCTATCTCCAACATCCCTACCCTAGCCAAACTCCTAGAAAAATGCGTACAATCCCAACTTTGCGCTCACATTGAGAACTTCCAACTCCTAGACCAGCATCAATCCGGCTTTCGGAAGGGGCAGAGTACTGAATCGGCCCTCACTCACGTTATGGATGACATTTTAAAAATGCTTGACCAAAATGATTCCTGCCTCCTAATCCTCCTTGACCTTTCCTCCGCATTCGACACGGTTAATCATGACAACCTCTTATCCATTCTGAAGAACAGGATGGGTTTCTCGGGTCGGGTTCTACAATGGTTCTCGTCCTTCCTCCACCACAGATCACAAAGAGTCAAGGCAAACCACTCCCTCTCCCAGCCCTCTCCAGTACTCATGGGTGTCCCCCAAGGATCAGCCCTATCTCCTATCCTCTTCAACCTTTTCCTGGAACCATTAGCTAATTCACAAAATTCCACGAACATTCTCTTCCATATGTATGCGGACGATACGCAACTTTATTTGAAAATCTCATCTCAGGATAACATCATCTCACTCAACACTACCCTAACGTTTACTCAAAATTGGTTAACTGAGAACCATTTCCTGCTCAATACCTCCAAAACTGAGGGGCATATTATCAAGAACGGCGTTAAAATTATCGCCGGTTTAGCGGCAGAAAACTGCCGCTAAAGCGGCGATAATGGGCTTGATAATATGCCCTGGAGAATTCCAATAGAAGCCCATGTTCACACCAGAACATGGGCTTCTATTGGAATTCTCCAGGGCATATTATCAAGCCCATTATCGCCGCTTTAGCGGCAGTTTTCTGCCGCTAAACCGGCGATAATTTTTAACGCCGTTCTTGATAATATGCCCCTAAATTCCTTCTCATCTCGCCTCCGAACCACATCCCCAAGCCAGACCTCTGGCTGAATCACCTCATTGCTTTCAACTGCACCCCTCTCATCATAGACTCAGCCAAATCTCTCGGAATCACCCTGGACAAGCACCTGAATATGAAAAACCACATCAGCAATGTGTGTAAGGGAGCTAATCACTTGATGAGGACACTTAGAAATATCAAACCATTCCTTCCACAATCTGACTTCAAGCAGGTGGTCCAAGCGCTTGTCTTGCCGAGGCTAGACTACGGCAGTGCTACGCTCTGTGGCCTTCCCTAATATACCCTGGCTCCATAAAGGGCATCACTGAACGCGGCAGCTAGACTGGTTACAGGTACCAAACGAAATGAGCAAATTTCCCCAGTACTAAAATCTCTTAAATGGTTGCCCTACGAAGCTCGAATTCAGTTAAAGATTGCCATTCTGACGCACAAAGCCCTGCATTTCAAAACTCCCAGGTACCTAGCGCAAAAGCTTGAATTATCCTGTGGTGGTAGAGCCTCAAGAAGCGCTAACACTTTCCTCTTGAAACCACTCATCCTTAGCAAAAAGAGAACTTGTCACCGAGCCTTCTCCGGCGCTGCCCCAAAGATATGGAACTCTCTTCCACCGGAAGTACGCAGAATCTCCTCAACTACTGCTTTCAAACTGGAAGCTAAAAGATTCCTTATGAATAAATTCTTACCTTAATTGGACTAGGCTCACTTGCTCGAAGTCATTTATCCCACAACCATTGTACCATCATTTTGACGCTGCCCTTCTTTACCACATAGTGTGCCCCCTTGTAACCCGCTATATACCTGTTTATTGTATTACTCTCCTTGACTCATTTGTCTTCTAATTATGTGTTTATTCCTGTTTTGTATTCTTACTTGATGTCGACATTGCATTTATGTCCTTCCTTCCATCCTTTTGTAAAGCGCTCTGATATCCTTCGGGATCTTGTTCGCGCTATATAAAAACTTTATAAATAAAATAAATAAATAAATAAATAAAATACCACTTTCCAGCATCAGGCAATGTTTTAGTCTAACAGCCCAGGATCACCCTCTTCTTTCCTTGTTTTTACCACATAGTCCAATTGGCATACTGCCCCTGGACTGTCACATGTAACTTAATGTCTCCTTCCTGTAGTGGCCACACATCTAAAGCAAATTGTATAGCCTATTTTGTCAACTCAAAAACACATTGCTGCTGCTTTCCTCATTCAGTATCATGTTTAAAAATAACATTTTTCATACTTTCTTCCTTAAGTCTCTGCATAGCATTCCTCAATGTAAACCAAGGTTTATCATTCACTGGACAGTCTGACTCTATAGGATACTTGAGATTGCACCCAGCAACCACTAACTGTAGCATGCTAATTAGATTATCTTCTCCATTATTCCTAAAATGTTCCTGTACATTGGAGTCAGCGCTAAGTGCACAAAACTTTGCAGATTTTTCTCGGTTTAACATCACTTCAGAGGCTCCTAAATCAAACAAATGCACTATCCATGTTAGCACAACCTCGAACCAGTTCGCTCCGAGAAATAGTGCGAGCCAGTGCCAGCCCATCTCTTTGCACCACAGCATTGACTTCTCGCAGGGGGCTACCAACGGGGAGCTCCATCCGCCCATCCGTGATGCCTGGCCTGCTCTCCATGCAATGCAAACAGCCTCCTGAGATGCTCTCCTTGCTCCTCCGGCCCGCTCCAATGCATACAGCACTCTTGGCACAAAACCTGAGAAGATAAAAGCAGGTCAAATCTGTCACTGTAGCCAACCTGCGCTCAATCGTGTCAGCCTGAACTTTTGACTTTAATCCAGTCCAGTGTAACCAAATAACTGTGGTTGGTGCTTTGTGCTTTTAGATGCTATTTTGCACTTTATTCTTAATTCATAACTCCGGCACTACTGATTAGATTTTTGTCATTTTTATCCTGTTTTAATTATTAAAGTTTACTCTTTTTTTCTAACCTGGTGTGGGATACTTTTTATGTGGTGTTTTTACTGGTTTACTGTTTGAAGTGCTGCACAAATACTTTACACATTGTCTCTGAGGTAATCCTGTCTGCTCTGTGCGAAGCTACTCAGGGGTTGAGCACAGGTTAATTTGGGGTTTGTTTGTGCCTTACCCTGACAAAGAGAGTGGTTGCTGCTTGACCAGGGCTCACACTCCAGTCGACCAGTAACACAAATTCTTACAAAGACAAACAGGTTTAGGGAAATACCACGCCAAGGCTGTCAGGTTTAACACCCACCTTGACACTATGCTTCCGGTTTGTGTTACAATAGTAACGTAAACCCAACACAAAGTGTTAGTAAATCTTGGCCTTTGTTTCTGAAGTGGAAGTCAAATTCTTCCTGTGGTGTAGGGTTCAAGTTGTGGCTGACAAGGGTCCCTTGAAATGAAATACAAAGTTGTTGAACTGTTTCCAAAAGCTCAGAGCTAGACAAAGGTAGATTTCATGGGTGTTGAGGACGCTTTGATGATCGTTTAGATTTGCCACCTCACCCCCAGTACAAGGTTATATCTTTGGACTTAGCTTCTTTTTTGTATGTCTGAATCAATTAGTGAGATATTGCTGAAAGCTCTAAATTGGCAGGGCTCCAGGAGACTGTACACATTTACTGCGTGGTCCTGCTGAAGCTACTATTACGCTTTCAAATCTGGTTTTCTTGCCTGCCTGAGTGCGACTTTACTGGGCAATCGTCAGTACTTTGTCCCAGTCCTCTGGAGGTGGGAACAATAACCAAGTCCCAGTTTTCTCCAACATATGAGATAGTTAATTATGGTCAGTCTTGCAGTCACTAGCTCCTATGGACAGGCTTGTAGGTACCAGGTCTCCTGGATGATCCTGTCCTCTGTGGCCAGCTGGGCTCTCATGAGTCAGGAATCCTTTTGCTTTTTGGTCACTGAAGCAGGCAAGTCACTTGACAAATGAAGAGCAGTTTCAGTACCTGGGTGCTGGCTTTGAGGGAGTCCACTTCTTTCAGTAGGAGTCAGAGGTCTTTGTCTCATAGAGACTTCTTCTTCAGGTGGGGTTTTTGGCAAAGTACACTCTCTCACCTCCTTTTTATCACTTCTTCTTTACCTCACTGTAAACATACCCGGGACCCCCTGATACAAGATGACAGAACCCTTCAGCCATGAGCCAGGCCTGTCTTCAGCTCCTTGGCGACTCCATTATTTAGATGTGCTCTCTTCCTGTCTGACAGGCTTCAAACCAGTTCTGTCCCCCACTGTGACTAAAGCCTGGCTGTCCCGGAGGGTCAGTGAAAGAATAGTAGAATCCCTCCTTGGCATCTCCAAGTCAAAAGAGGTAGTGTTAAGGCTGTCCTTTGAACTGTCATCTATTCCAGTCCATTCCCAGATACCTCACATCTGCAGATACCTCACATCTGCTAAGTAGTCAGCAGTTAACATCATGCTGTACTTCCTGGGTTCAGAGTCAGGCCATTGCCTTCTGAGCCAGGGTCGTTGACTCTCCCACCTAAAGATGTGTATTCTAGCCCTAGAAGCATGAAGAGTGACAGATGTGGATTTAAGCCAGTTCTAGTTCAGGTAGACTAAAGTATATTTTCTAAAGTTACTTTTCCACTCAATTTATAAGAAATCTGATTTTACCATGAAATAATTTTTTGATTATTAGAAAAAACCTTTGAGGGACTCTCCTAGCATTGTTTCAGGTAAAGATATGCCATTATTGTATCTTAAACACACTGAGGCATGTTAATGTAAAATGTAGCTGGACCTACATAAGAGCACAGTTTTTAAATATGGAGTTTGTATATATTACGCACCCTGCTGTGTGGGTTTAAAAGGTACACTTCAGGTGTGATTTACTAATATATGAAAATAGTTTTTCCTAAATAGCGGAGGCATTATTCCTTCGCAGGTGTTACTAGGGTGCCATTGAACTGTAGCCCAGCTAGAGCACTGTGGTGCTCCGGTCATACATATATTTTGCCACATGTATGTTTGATGTAAATACAAACTGCAGTCCACTTAGGATATTTGACCTTCCATGCTATTTTTATATTTAAGCCCCAACGACAATGGACTTATAGGTCAAACCGGGAATTTCAATGCACAGCATATTTATTTCTGTTTGGGCAGCAGTAAAGGTGAATATATTTAAAGCCAGCAAACTGAGACCGGAAAAAATATCACACAAAAATTATATTATTAGTTCCTATATCTACCCTCTACAAAGAACAACCATTTAATGTGGGCTACAATGCTGAATACCGACATAGCCGGAGCAGTAAGGCACAGCAGGAAGTAACAACAAGCATTTGCAATGCAATAGGTCTCGCATTTGCGAGAGATTGAGCTATTGGCATTGTAAATGACAATGCCTTTTATCTATGGGGCATATTCTCAAGGACTTATCGCCGAGTTAAGGCACTTTATCGCAGCCAAAGTTGCGATAAATTCATCGCCCCATTCACAAGCTGGTGTCAACAGCCCATAACACCAGTTTACCCGCGATAGCAGCCTCAAAAAACATCGACACAGATGACCCTGGCAACTATCGCTAATGAGATGCAGAGTAGGCGTTCCCGTGCAAAAAGCCGCGACAACACCACTCCTCAACATTCACAACAACCAGCCAGATCCGGGATAAGATCACAAAACATGCGATAAGGCGCGTTAGCAGCAGGAAACTAACACCTACTCCGACCTGGTGCAAAGTCGGACGACAGCCTTCACCACAAAAGAGAGCCCAGCCCTGAGCCACACCTGAAGAACAACAGATGCCATGGAGCCACTGAACATGCATGCCGGACACCCAAGAGGGCCACAACACCCACCGCCACCACCCCCAGTACCACACCCCCCCCTCCCCGGGCCCCACCCTGGGCACCACCCACCTCCCCCGGACCAAGACACAGCACATCAACTGCACGGAAACATGAACACAAGCACCCGCCTGATGTCGCACAATTGCAACAATCAACATACATGTGAGCACTGAAATCCTGATTCATACATACACCATTGAAAGACCAAACAAAATGTCACATTCTAATTCGTCACCAAACAACTATTCTGAGGAGTCATGGCGGGGCATCCCTGGACAATCTGTGACTCACATCCTGCAAGACAATATCCAAGATAAGAAGGTGTGTCAGGCACCCATCAAAGGACAGGGAGAGAGAGAAAAAGAGAGAGAGAGAAAGAAACAGAGAGAAAGAGAGAGACTGAACAAGGAGCGCAAGGCCCTTGGCTCATGCAAACATGCCAACAGCTGCGTGTGTCTCGAAATCTGCGCACCCCAAATCACAGGCCTGGCATCAAAGTCAGCGCGAACTCCACATCACAATTAAGACATGCAAGCAGCAGTCAGACAAAAATCAGGAATGAAAGCTCCTTTGTCTCAACACACAAGGCCGAAGGCCAACCAAACCCCCGACCTTGGTCCTGAATGCGGCAACACACCCTGCGTGAGATACCATACCAGCCTCTGACGACTCCCACACCACGAACTGCGCTAATGAAACACCAACGTGCCCACACCCCACACACACTTGTCCCTGCACGACCTACACCTGCAAGGGATGCCCTTGACACATTGGTCAAGAACTACCCATACGTCCAAACGTTGCACACACATACGACTCATTGCCCAGAGCTGTGGCATATCGTCCACCGAACACCCGCCGGTCAGACGAGTGCTGGTACCACGAGACCAACAAACGCAATGGCCGGCATTCCCGGGCACATGCACAACCCCTGTCACGTGGAACTGTACCGTGCACGAATGCTGCATCTGTTGGGATCCCTGCCAATGGCAGTGTTGCGAATTAGTTTCCGTCTGAGTTTCCGTCTTGCCTACGTCACCTGCGTCCAGCCCTGGTTCCACTGTGGATCATGCACATTCGAGTGGCCCGAGGAGTTCTGCCTATCCAATGCAACGGTAGCTGTATTGGATTATGATCTGACAGTGCGCCCCCTGTTGGCCCACGAACAGGAGTGTCACCTGGATAGCCGTGCATGGGATGCACTGATCCTTGGCATATGTGCTGGCAGTTGCGCATGGGAGATTGCACAACTCCTTGTGTGCAGTGACCACATCCAGGCGTTTCCCTATTGGGCTGTGTTGCGGATTGGGGAAACAGCGTGGACTGAGCACATCTGCCCGGACCAGTTAATGCATTGGCTCACCCTGGTGTTCCTTGAACCCGACAACGACGTACTACTGGAACACATTGCCCATGAGGCTGCGCTGGCATTCATGGACGAGTAACTACGTCCCTGCAGCCACATCGGATTGTCACCCACAGCACTGGTCCCAACACCTTGTAGCATCGTGGGGAATGCTCACATATCCCACCACAACAGAGGACATGTCTGCCTTCGTCTGGACTCTGAATGCATGTGCGTGGAACTACGCGTGTGTACACACACCTGTGCAAGGTGATGCAGTTCCATGGTCAGAGCAGCACAGCGTCGTTTGGCAACGTTACCAAATCGGACACACTGCTGGGGGGAGAGTACACACATGGCAATGTAGCACGACATGTGAACTTGTCGGACCCTTTCACCTGATCACTGTCAGCAGAGCAGACAGTCGGCGCAGTCTGGTGGCAGAGCACTATGCAGACCCCATGTGCTGTGAGTCGTGCCCCCACACACGGGGCAATGGGCAGATGCCAAACAACACATCAATCAATCAATCAATCAATCAGTACATTTGTAGAGCGCACTACTCACCCGTGAGGGTCTCAAGGTGCTGGGGGGGGAGCGGGGGTGCTGCTACTGCTCGAACAGCCAGGTCTTGAGGAGTCTCCTGAGGGCCAGCAGGTCCTGGGTCTGTCGCAGGCGGATGGGGAGGGTGTTCCAGGTCCAGCAAGGCAAGGTGGGCTGAGACTGTTGCCATCCATGATGATTGGTGTTAATTTTTGCCTCCCCATTCTCTGCACCTCGACATGTTCCCATGCTGCATGTAAGTGTCTTAAGCATGTCCCTGCCTGTTGTGGCCATTGCCTTGTCCATACTGACACGCATATGCCAATAAAGTCTACGCAACACCACTGGTGTCTAACTGTGATGAGTGTTGATTAGATTGACCACAATGAGCATCGTCCCTACACAGGGAGGAACTGACTGACGCATGTACAATGGGGGTGGGTCCCTTTTGACAGCTCCACCTCTGTGAGCCAGACATTGTTTTGGGATAGTTGCTGGTAGATCTGTGCTCTTACGTGTCTTCAGCAATGTGAGTATGGTGTCCAACCTCTGACCATGTTGAGCAATGTTATGAATCATTACAGAATGTGTCCACACAGATGTGTGTGAGTAGGTATGCGACGTGAAGTTCTGTTGTCACATGTGATGTAGGACACCACTTCTGGCCTGCTACCGATTTGGTCATTCCTACACACAGCCCTATTCAATACATGGACTTGTGCCTACGTTGGGGGGTTGTGAGATTGTTGCTAATGTGCAATGGGGACCCCACTAGTACCCACCTTCACAGTCATCCAATTGGCCATGTGTCTCGGGGATGAACATGCGCATTGATGTCATTTACCAGGGTGTACCTTCTTGTGCAATCATTGTCCCTACATCCAGCCATACTTCCATACGTGAGTGAACATAGTCATGACACATCTGTATGATTTCAAATGTTTTATTCACATTCTGGTGAATGACAGAGAGGGAGCTGTACATGGCCATCCAAGCCCACATAACATGGAAGCCCAGTGGTGGGCCAACCAGAGTCCTTTGGGGATTGAAAAGTGATTTGGAAGAGGGGGAGTGCAGTCCGCAGCAGGATTGCTGTGTAATTGTCAAGCAGTGGAGATATGGCAGTCCGTGTCGGGGTCCGGGTGAATGTCGCAGAGTGTTCCGGGGGTCAGTGGAAGGTGTTGCCCCAGGGCATGATGCATGGGGCAGAGCCAGGCAGGGCAAGCCATATGGAGGTGATGGATGCTACTGCCTCCTTCCTCACACAGTAATTACCATCCACATCTTACTCCTCTGATACTTCTTCTGTGTTGGGTGTGTCCGGTGTGTGTGGCGGTGTAATGGCTGCATCACTGTGTGCCACTGACACATCAGGGTGCAAAGGTGATGGGGCTGCATCACTGTGTGCCACTGACACATCAGGGGTCGGAGATTTGTTTGTCGAGGTTCCTGCAGCAGTCATCTGGAACAGGCTCAGTGGCAGCAGTGGCAAGATGAGGATCTGCAAGGCATGGAAGATCGCAGCTACATCTCGCTGGTGTTCAGCAGTGACAGCCATACTTCCAGCCTGCATCAGCTCCATGGTCTCCATTGTCATCCGCATCTGTGCCAACTCTGTGCTGTCATCACTGGAGCCTGTCTGCCTAGACAGTTCTTGTATCCGAGTAATGGAACCAGCGATGTCAGCCAAGGATTGTTGTTGGGCATGGTGCGGACAGTGGGTATCCGTTAGGGACTGTAGGTGCTCCCTGATGGGACTCAGGCACCCACGTATGGCATCGAGTTTGGCTGCCATGAGCTCGAAACCCAGCCGCAGCTGATCTGCCATCTTCTACTGGCACCCTAACACACGGCGTTTGAAATCCATGTGTTGGTCGTGGGGGTCCTGGGAGGCAGCCGTGGTGGTGTGTGCTTCCTGCTGTGTGGTCTGTGCAGGGTGTGGGCTCACCGCGATGCTGCTGGGCTGCCCTGCTCCTGGAGGTGGGGTGAGGAGGCTGTGCACGAGCCGTTTGAGTGTGTCTGGGCAAATGGGCAGGGTGTCCTCTTCATCATCACTGAAGAGATGTGTGGTCTGCTCTGCAGGAGGTGTTGATTGACCCTCTGCAATGTAAGGGGAGATGCAGGTTAACAGTGTGTTCCATGTATGTTGATGCATTGTAGATGTTTACATTCAGACTGCATGACGGTGTACATTGTGACTGTTTTGGTGAAGCTGGCTATTTGATGGGAGTCAGTGGACATTTCGACTACATGACGGATGTGTGGTTGTACTCGTACATTATCATCTCACAGTGTCATGCATTGCCAGATGTGATTGGCCAGTTTCTACGCACGAGAGGCACCAGTTGTGTCCTCTGTCCTGTGGTGTAGGGGTTGCACTCTATCCCACATTGTCGTCAATGTTGATGTACTGTGATTGCTATGTGTGTGTGCTGCATTGTTGGCGATTCGCCCCTGCAGCTCTGCATTGGCGGACCCTTATCCCTTTGAGTGGGTGTGCATTTGACTTGTGTGCTTTTCGGGTGCTGGGATGTTTGCGACTTGGGTCATTTGTGCTACTGGAGATATTTGGTACTCTTGTGCATTGTTTGTCTGCAGATGTGTTCTTGACGTCATGGGTCGTAGGTGCACGTGTATGTGTCAGAGTGTGACCAGCTCCTTTACGGATGTGGTCCACACTCAGCCACCTCAGTGTCGTCTTGTGCACCATGTCATGTATTGTGACTTCAGCCATGCTATCTGTCATGCAGTGTCACTTGCATTGTCAGTGTGGCTCACAGAGCCGCTGCTTTTCTGGGTTCAGCACATGTGCATGGGTAGGTTGTGGCATTGGTGATATGGAGGGGGGCCCATTTGTGCACATTGTGGACAGGGGCCTACTTGGTGTTTCTATGTGTGCTGCAGTGTGCCAAGGGTATCAGGGACATGTTCCACACTCATTGCGGGTGTGCAGTGTGCTGCACATGATTGTGCATGTGTGCCATTGTGCCCATCTGCCCCGTCCCCCCAGTCCCTGGTCGTTACTCACCCTGTTGCTGTTGGGTCAGGTCATCTCGGGCTGTGTCCAGACCCCCAACTCCTTGCACCGTCTCCACACTGATGACTGTGGCCACCATTTCATCCAGCTCATCCAGCTCCTCCTGTGGCGCAGGACTCCCACCTCCAGTCGCCTTTGCTGCCTTCATGTTGGCAGCCAGTTTCAGTTTGGTTTGACTGTGCACTTCATGCCAGCGCCTCTTGACATCCTCCATTGACCTCCTCGACACTCCGACTGCATTCACTTTGGTGACGATGGACTGCCATATTTCCGTTTGTGTTGCCAATGACGCAGTGGAGGTGACGAACAGTTGTTGGTAGTGTTCTATCACCTCCGTGGCGGTGATCTGGTCTTCCTGCGGACTGAACCGCGTCTTCCTCTTCCTCTTCCCCTTGCCCTCCTCCGAACAGGGGGTTCCATGCTGGTCCTCCGTGGGGCTTGTGGAGTTCGGCTTGTCCTCTGCACTCGGTCCGGGTGCATCCATGGTGCTACGCAGTTTGGATTGGTTTTGGGGTTTGTTTTTTTTATTGCTTTTATAGTGCATTTTCACGCATGACACGTGGGTATTGCAGGCCTGTCGCTGGTTTTTGCTGATTTTGGTATCATGCTTTGTGGCATCGCAACTTTTTGGGCGATCGTGTTTCGCATTTTTTGTTTATCGCGTTGGTTTTTACGTGGTCATTTGATGGGTTATCATGCTGCTATCGCATGGTGCAGAGGGGTTGGGAATTGGACGTTAAGATGGTGTTATTTTCTCGTGATGGACTGCGATATGCAAAGTTGCGTTAAGCTAAATTTGCGATGATTATCACACGTTCTTGAGAATATGCTCCAAAGTGTTTTGAGAACCTGCAAGCAGTGCGTAAACATGCACTTTGCACTTATAGCCCTTGCTTACGAGAAGCAAGGCTAGCAGTAAAAGAGGTGCAGTTACTGCCAGCCTTGCTTCTTGTAAGCAACAGCTATAAGTACATAGGGGCATATCAGCAAGGGCTGGCGATAATTATCGCTCAGTGCTCTTAGTGTGAGGATAATTATCGCCGGCCAACTCTGAATTTTATCGCGGAGATAACGTGCTATCAGCAACGCTTATCTCCAAAGCGATAAAATTCAGAGTGCAAGCTGCCAACTGTGCGATTATCGCTGGAAATCCAGCGATAATCGCACAACTTTTGGCGATAGCTTGCTGATAGGGCTACACATACTTAGCCATGATATCCACCTTCCATAGGATATCATGGCTAAGTCAGTTTCAAAGCAGGCGTAAGGAAAGTAGCGATAACAGAGGTTATCGTTACTTTTCTTGTCGCTATGCTTCTTTGCGTGAGGCTTGATAATAGGAGAAATGTCGCTTAGCGACATTTCTCCCGTTATTCTGGGGAGGAACGCCCACTTTGCATCTCATTAGAGATGCAAAGCTGGGCGATAAGAGAAAGGGCGAAGAAGCATGAATTCACGCGTTAGCGTGTCCTTGCTAATAGGGCGTTAAAATTATCGCCGCTTTTCGTCCGAAAACGGACGCTAAAGCGGCGATAATTTTAACTCCGGCCCTTGCTGATATGCCCCATAGTGCGTGTTTACGCACCGCTTGCAGGTTTGCAAAACACATAAATAATAGGCATTGTTATTTACAATGCCAATAGCTTAAAGTCTCGCAAATGCGAGACCTATTGCATTGCAAATGCTTGTTAGATTCTGCCCCTGAGCCATCCCCACCTTCACCTCCAGGCTCCTGTCCTGCCCCAAACCGAGCGTGTTTTATTGAAAAGGATTGTCCCTTGTATGCTACTTGTTTCTTCCTTTTTGGGCATGCACTAATCTCATATAATACCTAGAGTTTGGGTGACATGAAAGCAAGGCAACCATAAGCTCAAAAGCAGAGTCAGTTCGCTTGGCTTGTGAAATTTGAATACACTGCTGTTTGTTCATCAGCAATAACCAAACACGAATGGTGATTATTCATGTGCTAATGCAACAACCTGTACTTTTTCAAACACTATTGTGCAAATACAGCAACCTATACTTTTTAAACACAAATGGTGGCTATTTATGTGCAACCAGTTATTCTTGAAGTCAGAACATCCACTGTACATCTGAAGACACCACCTGGTCTGCAGCTGATGCATGCACATTGCTCACCTCACACTGAACATGGATACTCATGGACCAGCACAAACGGGCCTCCCACAGGTGCAGCACATGGGCCTGGCTTGCACAGCAGAGCATGTATATGGCGTCCCTCAATGTATCCCCATCTCATGTGGGTCACCTTTGTCGGGTCCGGACTTCCTAGCCACCAGCAACTGCATTATGGAACTTAAGAAACTTACCTTCCTAGTTATGTCTACCTGTGGGGCTGACAGGCCCAAACATGCAGAGAGATGTTGACTAAAAAGCTTAGAATTCCTGCAGATGTTGCACAAATAGCTCCCAAGTGACTCCATGTCATGGCCAGTCATTTCTATAGCACGTATCCTGATTTTTAGCTCTTTTGCAAACACCTCCGATTTAACCAGGTAGGGATCTGTAGAACAGGAAAAGTGTTTTGTCCAAGATCACACAGCATTGCTCAAGTGGGAAGGCATTATTAGAAGGGCCGTCTCCTTGAGCCACAATCGTCAAGCTAATACAAGTCGGAATTTCTGTAAATGAAATCTCTGTTCAGGAATTCAGTCATAGGCTACACATTTATAACAACTTCCGGTGAATTTAAGATGCAGGATACTTAAAACTGAAAGTACCAGGATATATCGAGAAAAACAGACGTGGACAAACTATGCATATCTGACATGGGGCAGCTGTCAGTGCTCGAGGCTCATTTGTAAATACCGTCTCGGGCACACAGAGAGGCGCAAATCGGAACAGCTCGCATAATTCCCGTTCAATGTGAAGCACCTGCAACAGTGACGCCTCACCCCGTGCGTGGCTAGATGTGTGAGTGAAAGAAAGGTAGAGGTGAAAGTTTGTCAGCAGCTCAGCTGGATACTGGTAGACGAGCTGGCTTCAGTGCAGATGTAGGGTCTAATATACAGAGCACTAAAGCACGCTTCAAACACTGTAAATAACAGGTGCTTCGTTGAATGCCAGTTGAATGTACTCATTTAATTGCTCTTGAAAGGATTAAAAGTAGCACAAGGATAATTAATTTCACTTGTGACCTAGGATTTTAATTTAAGAGCCTCAGACATGCTACTCGACTGCTTGATGCATCTTGGCCACCTTTACTAAAGGCCAGCCCTCCTCCTCGGAAGGATGAAAGGCTGAGTCGCCGCAGGGGCATTAAAAATAAATGACTTGCACAAGGATCTGAGCAATGAGCGGTTAACCCAGGCTGCTATGTTAGAGGCGCCACCTTACCTCCTCCATGCTGAGCGGCATGCAGATCCGATATTCCTTCTGCAGCATCTCCGCCCGCTGTCCTGCTGTTCATCCGGCGGCACTGGTTCCAAAAAAGAACAACGTTTATCCCAAACAATCCCTGACGCTTGGCTCACCTCGCAGGCAGGGGCTGTGCCCAGCACACCTTTTGCACTGGAAGTGGAAAACTCCTCTTACTGTACTCAAACACACTGGAAAGTTAACCCCCTCACTGGCCAGAAACCTGCATTCAAGGCGGAAGGCAAGGAACCAGCCCGAAGTGCACATTCTGGAACATGCGAGGCGGTGTTTATTTGTAAATTTAAATTAAAAAAAGAAAGAGTTTATTGGGCCGCACGCAAAGAGACGCGCAGCCGCCATTATTAAGAATGTAAATGAAAAAATAAAAGAAAGAGTTGGATGAGCTGCGCGCGCCTGCCAGTATTAAGTATTTTATATAATTGAGACCTGATTTTTTAAATTAAGACAGCACCTGCCTTGCGGGCTTTGGTGCAGCCGGGGGGGTAGGGGGTGAGCATATTTACAAAGTTATGCCGCGACAACAAAGCCACACGAAGCGTAAAGAGGGAGGGGAAACAAAGATTCCCCCCGAGGCTGCTGTGAATCTGTGAGGTAAGCAACACAAAAAGCACTGGCAAGGCCAATAGGTGTAGTTTGCACATTTAAACAAGTAGTCCCTAAATAAACACATATACAACTACAGCGTAAGAAAACTGTAGTTGGCCGGTGCGCCCGCACTATGAAACCGAAAGTGAAGTATTGGGAGCACCACCAATAAGGACCCAGGAAATATAAGTGACACAGGAGTGAGCGAATTGAAGCAAAAGGCGGGATTACACACCGTATAGAGAGAATACAGCAGGTCTAGCAACAGCGCATGCGCGCTGTAGGCTCGATCTAAAAAGGAAAGCAGATGAACAGGGCATACACAAGTGCAGTTAGGTACTTACATGCACTGAGAGGAAAAAGACAACCATCAGAAACAGAGAAGCAGCATCTGCCAGTGTGGCAGTGGGACAGTTCTGACAGGGTGCTGGACTAGAGGAAAGTGCAAAACCCGGAGAGACATCACCACCTGCAAGATGTGGCATCGTGAGAAAGCTGCAAGGTTCTTGTATTCCAAATGAGGAGGTATGGGGAAGTCCGTCTTCCATTTCCATTCCTCCTTTACTAATCTGTGTTTGCCAAGTCCTTCCTTTGTACCCTACAGTGAGCATACTTTGAATTTACACAAATGGAGGCAGTAATGATATGCTTGGTAGTGATGTAATTTGGAACCACATATCCACACATACTGAAGCCTAGGCCATTAAGCCATCACAAGCAAACCCTTAAGTAATAGTAAAAGGGATTCTGATGTGGTTGACCACATGTATGCTGTTACTAATTTCCAACCTTCTACACAAGGATCTGCCTTCTTGACACAACATCAATCACAATGTAATAGTTGTATAGTCATACAGGTATAAACATGCTGTTTTGATCTACTTTAAGTATCAGAACTGTATCCAGAGTAACATTGAGGGTTCTGTAGAATGAATCAAGAATTGGCGTCACTGCTTTCACTGGTTCCTGTTGGTGATTACTGCCAAATATTGCATAACAAAGTAGCAAAGCAGGAGCTCGGGGTATACTTTTCAGACACAAAGAGTCACCTGGCTCAGGCTAAAAGGGGGTCCCTACAAGTCTGCTAGAACTCTGCTGCTCAAAATGACAATGTTCTAGAGTAGATTGAGTCAAATGGGCAGAGGGTGAAAAAGTGTTGGTCTGTATCTCCTGGCCTACTACCTGCCACTCACTCCAGTGCACTGCAGGGCATGCTTTTTACAAAATAGAATGCATGGATTGAACATACAGGAACATCTGACTGGGGTGGAAGAGAATGAATAATGTCCACTGCTAAGCTTGTCTTCCTCATTCTCACTCAGTCTGTCACTCTCGCTCTGTCTCCTTCACTGAGTTATTCTCAGTCTCCGACTGATGTCATTCATTCTAAGCATGTTACCTGTGGGACTTGGCCCTTTTGGCTAAAGTTCCCTAAACTTTTTGCTTTTCCCCTAGACCTCTTTTCTGACATAGTGTTGCCAACTTAGATGCTTTGGGCCTTTGCCACTGCTAATCAGTGTCAAAGTGCAAGTGCTCCCTGTATAAAGTATAATGGTAATTGGTTGTCCATGATTGGTATGTTTACCTTACTAGTAAAGTCCCTAGTAAAGTGCACTATGTGTACCAGGGCTGGTAATGCAAATGCTACTAGTGGGCCTGCAGCACTAATTGTGCCACCCACACCAGTAGCCTTGAAAAGGTAACTCAGGCCTGCCATTGCAGTGCCTGTGCGCAGTTTGGTAAACTGCCATGTTATTCTGACAAGTGCACCCACTTGCCAGACCTTACCCTTCCCTTTCTATGCACATCAGACACCCCTGTGGTAGGTCCAGGGTACCCCCTGGGCAGGGTGCAGTGCATGTGAAAGGTAGGACATGTACTAAGGTGTGTACAATGTCCTGACAGTGAAATAATCTCCATTTCGTTTTTCACTGTTGAAAGGCCATCTTGCCCATAGGACAGAATGGGGAGGATGTGTAATATGTTTTCCAGCCTATCTTCCCAAAGGCTTAAGATGGAGAGGTGAAGTTTAGTATGCCTGAACTCACAATGTAATAACACATCTTTTTATGAAGGTGGTTTTTGCATTGTGTTTAGAAGCCACTCTTTTAGAAGTGGCTGGGTTTTTGTGCTCTAACATTTCTGTGTGTCTCTGCCTGGTTGTGGATTGACTGTCTGGATTTGAAAGTGATAGGATCTGGGGAATGTCTTGACCCAGGGGAGGAGGTGAGACAGCAACAGGCTGACCTGCATCTGGAGTGTAGGGGGAGGAGTAGCCCCTAGAGGTGAAGAGGCCTGGGCTGCAGCCATAAACCAATGGCTCCGGCCCCTGCTGAGTGATTGAGGATCCAGACCCCCACTATCAAAGGAATAAAGGTGTCACTGGCAGGGAGGCACCCAGAACTGGTTTGAACAGGGGTCAATGCCCCCTGAACACAAAGACTTCAAAGCCATTGAGGGGTATAACTATGAGAGCTGAAGCCCCTGAACTTTGGAGAATGGCTTGATCAAGATTGAACAAGACTGGAGCTACTTCGTGGTCGAGAGGAACCTTTGTCAAGGAAGAAACAACTGAAGAGACTGAAGGAAAGGACTGACCCTTGCTGTGTGTTCTGGGGCTGGCCTGCAGTTTGCTGTTTTAACCAAGGAAAGGCTAAAGGGACTTTGCTGTGTCCCCCTGCTTGAAAGGACTTTGCTGTGCTGTGTCCTGAAGTAACTTATCCCCAAGGGCCCGAGGTGAGCTGGCTCCCTGTTGCGGAAACTCAGGAACACAAAGGTTTCCAGGAGAGTCTCAGCGACACTGTGTGCATGTGCTTGTTGCAGCATGAGACCCTCGTAAGAAGTGCCCTGTGATCGTGGGCACCTGGAGTCCAAGCGAGAATCAGCGACGCTGTGTGCGTGTGCTTTTTGCAGCCTGAGCCCTTCGTGAGGATCGTCCTGTTGTTATCGTGCACCGGAATCCAAGTGAGTCTCAACGACGCTGTGTGCGTGTGCTTTGTGCAGCGTGAGACCTTCGTGAGAATTGCCTTGTTACCGTGCACCGGAATCGAAGTGAGTCTCAGTGACGCTGTGTGTGTGTGCTTTGTGCAGCGTGAGACCTTCGTGAGGATTGCCTTGTTATCGTGCACTGGAATCCAAGTGAGTCTCAGCGACGCTGTGTGCGTGTGCTTTGTGCAGCGTGAGACCTTCGTGAGGATTGTCTTGTTATCGTGCACTGGAATCCAAGTGAGTCTCAGCGACGCTGTGTGAGTGTGCTTTGTGCAGCCTGAGACCTTTGTGAGGATTGCCTTGTTATCGTGCACCGGCGTCCAAGTGAGTCTCAATGACGCTGTGTGCGTGTGCTTTGTGCAGCCTGAAACGTTCGTGAGGAGTGCCCGGTGATCGTGCACCCGAAGCTCCAGGGAGTCTCAGCGACGCTGTGTGCGTGTGCCCTGTGGCAGCCTGAGACCTTCGTAGCAGTAGCGGCCCGGACCGGCAGCCCCGGAAGAGCTGAGCCGCCGACCCGAGACCGCCGTTGCCAATTCACAAAGATTGCATCTGAGGCCCAAGTCGCTGGAAGAGGAGAGGAGAGTGAGTTTGCGCCCCCCAGGTAACGTGTGTCGATGCCTGGGGCGGGGTGCGGGCTCGGAGGGAGACGATCTCAGCCTCTCTCTTATTTCGGCAGTGCGAGCCTCTGCTTTGGCTCGTATCGTGGCCCGTACTGGCCAAGGGAGTGGCAGTACCGGGGCCGGCGCGCGGAGCTGCACTTTTTGTTATTCCATACCCGTGTTGGGGCAACTGTTGACGGAGTACCTGATTGTCGTATTACACATTGCATCATTTCTGCATAACGAACTGCCTGACTAGTGTATTACGCATTGCATTATTCCTGCATAACGAACTACCTGATTAGTGTATTACGCATTGCATTATTCCTGCATAACAAACTACCTGATTAGTGTATTACGCATTGCATTATTCCTGCATAACGAATTACCTGATTGTCGTATGACGTATTGCATTGTTTCTGCATAACGAATTACCTGATTGTTGCGTTACGCATTGCACTATTTTTCCATTGCAGGGTGCCTGATTGTTGCGTTACGCATTGCATTATTTTTCCATTGCAGGGTGCCTGATTGTTGCGTTACGCAGTGCATTGTTTTTCCATTGCAAAGTGCCTGATTCTAGCATTACGAACTGCATAATATTGTTTTAGGACTACAGTGGAATGTTTGGAAGTGCTCATTAATATCGTCAGAACTTACAAGGGCTGGCTGGCCTGACAACCAGCCAGGAGGAATATTACCCATACTCATATGTTGGATTTATATTGTGTGTCCTTATCGTATATCTTTCTATATAAAATTTATACTTGTTTGTATAAAACTCGTGTGGAGTCCATTTATGGTGTTATCATTGGGTTGCTGTGAGCGTGGTTGCAAATACTTTACACATTTGCCTTGAAAATAAGCCTGGCTGCGCGTGCCAAGCTACCAAGGGGGTGAGCGGGGGCTATCTCAGAAGGTGTCCTTCCTTTCCCTGACGTGGAAACGCGGGTCCTTATTTGGCCTACGGTACCTACCTCTGCCAACCAGGGATCCCGGGTCTAACATTTGGTGGTCAGCGGTGTGGGATTGAAACGTGTATTTGCAAATTCACTCACAGTAATTGGTGTACATCATAAGTTTAGCGCAGACCACGAAGCAACCACATATTGTGTTCTTGATTTGTTGGTTCTAATTGGTTTTATTTTTGAGCAACCTATAAGCCACACATTATGTCTCAGAGGAGTCAAATAGCCAATGAGGCTGCAGAATTAGAGTTCGACATTGAGGCATTGCTTACCTACAAAGTTGATCAATTGAGGCAATTCTGCAGAGCTTTGGGATGTCCCATGAAAAGTATCGCCAAGAAGGAGGAGCTGCAAGTGGCCTTGAGGGCCTGGTGGGAAACCAAAGGGGCTCAGGAGGTGGGTGATGTTGAGGTGGATGAGGATGACCCAGGGAATGGATTTTGTCCACAGGATTTGCCAGTGGAGGGACCAGCCTTAGGGGCTGGTAGTAGCCAGTCAGGGAGGAGTTTTTCACCTGAGGAGCTGGAGGAAAACCAAAGGGTCGGAGAGCATGAGTTGGAGGTTTTAAAACTTAAAGCTCAAGCAGAAGAGAAGAAGCTGCTCATTGAAAGTGAAAAGCGAGCAGAGGAGAGCAGGAACGGTCTCGCCTTGGAAGAGAAGACGATTCTCTTAGCTCATGAGTTAAGCATGAGGGAACTGGACATTAAGGTTAAACAGGCAGAGTCCAGTTTGAATGGTGGCAGCGTACAGCCAGTGCCAAGTGTGGATGAGTACAAGCGTGCACTGGATGATTGGGTGTTGGTGAGCATGGCAAATGATTTGAAGGGGTTGCTCAACTTTACCCCTAGGGAGCCTAGGCTCAGTAATTGTTTTCCAGGATTGCGCCAACCCGTGTTAGGGTGTGAGCTCTTTGATTCCCGGGAGCTGGCACAAGAGCCGGACCCCTGGTCATGGGTCCAAGGGCCTGAAAAGGCCCTAGAGAGGGAAGAGAGGCGAAGTAGAACCGTTAGGTCCCATAGTAGTGGGGGGGCATGCGGGCTAGCGCCCTGTCTCAAAAGAGAGGGAGGGAGTGTGAGCAGCGTCCCCAGGGGTTCACCACCCCACCCCAGAGACTGGAGGGTTCCTTAGAGGAGCACCCGGTTGGAGGCCTAGCACCTACTTGCCAGCTGTGTGAGGAAGAACACCTCGCGTCAGGAGGGCGTGGGGCATCTGTCACCAGAGCTGCCGCGGTCCTGCAGTTTGTGGGTGCCATTCCTAAATGGCAGGCACAGACATCTAAATGGAAGGTTAAGGGAGGAAGGTGTCCCCCCTTGGGAAAACCCGTGGGACCGTGTCCAGCCAGTAGAGCTAGGTCCCCTAGGAGTGACCAGGGTAAACCCACTTCTAACCTGGAGGACAGGATAACTGGGAACAGTATCCTGACTGATGGGTCTTCCAGGGATACCGCTCTAGGTGGGGGTTGACAAGGGACCAGCACCCCTAGAGAGGCCCCAACCGCCAGGAAGTATCCATTGAGCGGCATAGTTGGCCCAGGGAGTAGTGACCAAGAGAATCCCCTGGGGTCAGGAAAGCATAGAACAGGAGGGTGTCCCTGTGGTAGCGGGCCTGCGTCCGTGTTCTATCACCCTAAGCAGGGAAGTCCATCAAGGTAGTTGATTGGTCTACCCTGGCTTTTGGCTGGGAGGGGGTTGTGTGGGACTTGGCCCTTTTGGCTAAAGTTCCCTAAACTTTTTGCTTTTCCCCTAGACCTCTTTTCTGACATAGTGTTGCCAACTTAGATGCTTTGGGCCTTTGCCACTGCTAATCAGTGTCAAAGTGCAAGTGCTCCCTGTATAAAATATAATGATAATTGGTTGTCCATGATTGGTATGTTTGCCTTACTAGTAAAGTCCCTAGTAAAGTGCACTATGTGTGCCAGGGCTGGTAATGCAAATGCTACTAGTGGGCCTGCAGCACTAATTGTGCCACCCACACCAGTAGCCTTGAAAAGGGAACTCAGGCCTGCCATTGCAGTGCCTGCGCGCAGTTTGGTAAACTGCCATGTTATTCTGACAAGTGCACCCACTTGCCAGACCTTACCCTTCCCTTTCTATGCATATCAGACACCTCTATGGTAGGTCCAGGGTACCCCCCTGGGCAGGGTGCAGTGCATGTGAAAGGTAGGACATGTACTAAGGTGTGTACCATGTCCTGAAAGTGAAATAATCTCCATTTCGTTTTTCACTGTTGAAAGGCCATCTTGCCCATAGGATAGAATGGGGAGGCTGTGTAATATGTTTTCCAGCCTATCCCCCCAAAGGCTTAAGATGGAGAGGTGAAGTTTAGTATGCCTGAACTCACAATGTAATAACACATCTTTTTTTGAAGGTGGTTTTTGCATTGTGTGTTTAGAAGCCACTCTTTTAGAAGTGGCTGGGTTTTTGTGCTCTAACATTTCTGTGTGTCTCTGCCTGGTTGTGGATTTACTGTCTGGATTTGAAAGTGATAGGATCTGGGGAATGTCTTGACCCAGGGGAAGAGGTGAGACAGCAACAGGCTGACCTGCATCTGGAGTGTAGGGGGAGGAGTAGCCCCTAGAGGTGAAGAGGCCTGGGCTGCAGCCATAAACCAATGGCTCCGGCCCCTGCTGAGTGATTGAGGATCCAGACCCCCACTATCAAAGGAATAAAGGTGTCACTGGCAGGGAGGCACCCAGAACTGGTTTGAACAGGGGTCAGTGCCCCCTGAACACAAAGACTTCAAAGCCATTGAGGGGTATAACTATGAGAGCTGAAGCCCCTGAACTTTGGAGAATGGCTTGATCAAGATTGAACAAGACTGGAGCTACTTCGTGGTCGAGAGGAACCTTTGCCAAGGAAGAAACAACTGAAGAGACTGAAGGAAAGGACTGACCCTTGCTGTGTGTTCTGGGGCTGGCCTGCAGTTTGCTGTTTTAACCAAGGAAAGGCTAAAGGGACTTTGCTGTGTGCTGTGTCCCCCTGCTTGAAAGGACTTTGCTGTGCTGTGTCGTGAAGTAACTTATCCCCAAGGGCCCGAGGTGAGCTGGCTCCCTGTTGTGGAAACTTAGGAACACAAAAGTTTCCAGGAGAGTCTCAGCGACGCTGTGTGCGTGTGCTTGTTGCAGCCTGAGACCCTCGTAAGAAGTGCCCTGTGATCGTTGGCACCTGGAGTCCAAGTGAGGATCAGCGACGCTGTGTGCGTGTGCTTTTTGCAGCCTGAGCCCTTCGTGAGGATCGTCCTGTTGTTATCGTGCACCGGAATCCAAGTGAGTCTCAACGATGCTGTGTGCGTGTGCTTTGTGCAGCGTGAGACCTTCGTGAGGATTGCCTTGTTATCGTGCACCGGAATCCAAGTGAGTCTCAGCAACGCTGTGTGCGTGTGATGTGTGCAGCGTGAGACCTTCGTGAGGATTGCCTTGTTATCGCGCACCGGAATCCAAGTGAGTCTCAGCGACACTGTGTGCGTGTGCTTTGTGCAGCCTGAGACCTTCATGAGGATTGACTTGTTATCGTCCACCGGAGTCCAAGTGAGTCTCAACGACGCTGTGTGCGTGTGCTTTGTGCAGAGTGAGACCTTCGTGAGGATTGCCTTGTTATCGTGCACCCGGAGTTAAAGTGAGTCTCAGCGACGCTGTGTGCGTGTTCTTTGTGCAGCCTGAGACCTTCGTGAGGAGTGCCCGGTGATCGTGCACCCGAAGCTCCAGGGAGTCTCAGCGACGCTGTGTGCGTGTGCCCTGTGGCAGCCTGAGACCTTCGTAGCAGTAGCGGCCCGGTCCGGCAGCCCCGGAAGAGCTGAGCCGCCGGCCCAAGCCTGCCGTTGCCAATTCACAAAGATTGCATCTGAGGCCCAAGTCGCTGGAAGAGGAGAGGAGAGTGAGTTTGCGCCCCCCAGGTAACGTGTGTCGACGCCTGGGGCGGGGTGCGGGCTCGGAGGGAGACGCTCTCGGCCTCTCTCTCATTTCGGCAGCGCGAGCCTCTGCTTCGGCTCGTATCGCGGCCCGTACTGGCCAAGGGACTGGCAGTACCGTGGCCGGAGCGCAGAGCTGCACTTTTTGTTATTCCATACCCGTGTTGGGGGCAACCTGATTGTCGTATTACACATTGCATCATTTCTGCATAACGAACTACCTGACTAGTGTATTACGCATTGCATTATTCCTGCATAACGAACTACCTGATTAGTGTATTACGCATTGCATTATTCCTGCATAACAAACTACCTGATTAGTGTATTACGCATTGCATTATTCCTGCATAACGAACTCCCTGATTGTCGTATGATGTATTGCATTGTTTCTGCATAACGAATTACCTGATTGTCGTATGACATATTGCATTGTTTCTGCATAGCAAATTACCTGATTGTTGCGTTACGCATTGCACTATTTTTCCATTGCAGAGTGCCTGATTGTTGCGTTATGCATTGCATTATTTTTCCATTGCAGGGTGCCTGATTGTTGCGTTACGCAGTGCATTGTTTTTACATTGCAAAGTGCCTGATTCTAGCATTACGAACTGCATAATATTGTATTAGGACTACAGTGGAATGTTTGGAAGTGCTCATTAATATCGTCAGAACTTACAAGGGCTGGCTGGCCTAACAACCAGCCTTGAGGAATATTACCAATAATCATATGTTGGATTTATATCGTATATCTTTCTATATAAAATTTATACTCGTTTTTATAAAACTCGTGTGGAGTCCATTTGTGCTGTCATCATTGGGTTGCTGTGAGCGTGGTTGCAAATACTTTGCACATTTGCCTTGAAAATAAGCCTGGCAGCTCGTGCCAAGCTACCAAGGGGGTGAGCGGGGGCTATCTCAGAAGGTGTCCTTCCTTTCCCTGACGTGGAAACGAGGGTCCCTATTTGGCCTACGGTACCTACCTCAGCCGACCAGGGATCCCGGGTCTAAGATTACCTCATTTTGAATAGGCTCCGATAAAATGACAAAACATTTAATTATACAGATTTTATGTATTTATTTTTTAATCCAAGCTCTAATCCAACGCTGACGTGTAATCCACAACACAAGCAGGACATGCACTGCAATTCCAAGCCAATTCTTGAAGCAGCCTGATCAAGCTCCAGATAAACCTTATTGGCCCCATGTACATATGCATTTTCTTGTCAGTAAATCGTGGAGTTTTTGACAAGAAAATGTGTTTTTTTAACGTACTACACGCATTTGGCAATTATCTAACGTTACTGAATCACTAAAAGGATTTAGGAGACCGTTAGGAATCGGTATTTGGAAAGGGCATGTTTAGGGCATGCCTTCCAAATAACGATTCCTTATGGTTTGAATTAATGTTTTGCGACTGAAATTTGGTCACAAAACATACATATTTTACTGACTACTGAAAGGTATTGGTACGGCATTTGCAAGGGACCCCTTCCCCTTTGTAAATAGTAAGACAAACATGTTTTTCCGAATAGGCACTTAAAAAATAGTTGTAAAAATTTTTTTTTCTTTTTTTAACACATCCTGGTTTCCTTTAAAGAAACACACTGCTTTTTTTTTTAAAGCAATGTCAGACATGGTAGTCTGCTGACATCAGCAGACCCCCATCCCTGTGAGGGCAGTAAATCGGAATGGGTCACAATTTGTCACCTACCTCATTAATAACAAGGAGGTTGCATGAATTGTGATTCAGTATTTAGTTGACCAACCTATTAGTCAGGGGCGGCCAGCATGGCTCGCGGGTGGCGGGCGGGCGGGTTGCACGGATGAGGGGTCGCGCATATTTAAAAAAAAAATGTATTACGAAAATATAAAATAAACTTAACTTTGCGCCGGGTCTCACGCCTCTGCTCCTGCTCTTCTCCGTCTCGGACAGAATCACAGCCAGGCCCCACTGACCAATCACAAGGCTGCAATGTAGGGTTGTGATTGCTAGGCACCCAGGCTCCCCTGACCAATCACAACACTGCAATGCAGCATTGTGATTAGTTTTGAGCATCCTGGTTGGACAGTTAACCAGGGAATGGGAGCCTCGACTTGTTCTCCATGCAGGCTGTAATGCAGCCTGCATGGAGAACAGGGAAAGTGCGCATGACTGGTTTGGGTGGCCTGAGAGGGCCGACCAAACAGTCTTTGCACACTTAAGAGTGGGCAAACCACTCCTCCCCTGCCCTGCTGCGAGAGCAGAGCAGCCCCGCCCACCCGCCTGCCCACAAAAGCAGCAGGAAGCATTAAAGTATAATAACTTAAAGTCATTATCATTTAATGCTTCTTCTTCGCACTGCTTAAAAGCAGTGGTGTGACGCTCCTGCTCCATAGGGGAGGAGTCGCCACTGCTATTAGTACATAGGTCGGATGGCAAAATACCATAGGATTCACAAAAAATTGATGTGCAATTTGCAACCACATTCTGCAGATCCTATCTTAGCACATCTGGCCCTGAGATCCATAAAGTCTTGTAATGTGTGGTTGTTAAAGTAAGGATGCATCACAGGATGCATCACACTTCCTTTTCTCAAACACTAATGGAGCAAGTTGTACTTGTGCCAGCATTGGGATTTAAAACATGTCCTCTGGAGAGTATAGAGCTTAATTCCAGGGCTTTGGGCGAAGCTACCTCCTCCCCTCCTTCATGAATCTGCTTACTTAGAAAAGGTTCTGCTCCAACATCTCTGTTTCACTTTTAATGTGGATTGCTGAGGTTAGATAGTGTTGACTTTTCTCTGTCTCCCTAAGTGTTGTAGTAGTTTGACAAAACCAGGCATCCTCTTGAGGATCTGGGCTTAAGCCAGTGGGTGCTCTGATTATTCAAAGAATATACAAAAATAGTTCGAGTTGGAAGAGCAGGGAAGCTGAATGGTGTTCTGAACGAGAAATGAGAAACTCGGTGACATAGCTCCAAGACAGATGCTTTCGCCAATTGAATATGAGAAAAACATTTGATGCAAGTAATGTTGAAATGGGTTGACCAAAACATGTCAAATGCTTTGGGCGCTCACCCAAAGAACTAGTGACATGAAGCCAGGCAATCAGCTAATACTTTGTTTAGCCAGGCCTAAGAAGTAATGGAAACACCATCTCATTTGTCAGAGACACTATTGTCTATTATGTGTTTGTGGCGGCAGCTCAATTGTACTTTGCCATGTAAGTGATTCCAAGAACCCTTCCAGGTACCACCAATTACCTACTATAGTTCTTATTTTTTAGATCATTTAGCTCATTATAGCATGAAGAGCCTTATAGCATCCTCTTGACAAACAGCCTTCAAAGCGTGATTCACTTTGGCTCACTAGGACACATCTCCTCTCATCTTCTCAGCTGCCAAGATGTCACGATCCAGGCTTCCCCTGTCTATTAAGTCAATATCTTCTTCTGAAGCTTATGACAGACCAGAAGAAGCTGGCGTCTCCTGAAATCTTTCTTTTGATTCTACCAGCAAACATCGTATTTCACATGCAGTTTGGGATCAGAACCATGATGGGGTATGCAAGTGAAAATAGGATTCATTGATAGCCAATTCAGGCTTATAATGCCTCGGCAGCACACATGCACATTATGTACAAAGGAAAATGCATGTTGCACCTTGACCCATACTGAGACCATTTCAACATTAACTACCCCATTGACGGGATCGTATTTTGTTCTTATTTCATTTTGAAAAATAGCCCACCTGATCTTTTAAGGCATATTTAAATTTTTTAAATGATAAAATGTAATTAATAAGCATTCTGCAATCCATATATACCCGTGTCTCTGCCTTTACATATGCTCAAGTTAGTAGTCCTAGAAAACTATATTCCTCCCCATAGAGGTTTGCTATTGATTATATATTTACGTTTCATATCCATATGAGTTCTGTTCTCTATATAGCAAATCTTTTTTCCTTTACAATCTTTTGCCATCTCTATATTGACAAAGTATTTTACAGGGGTAATTGCACAATCTTTGTTTTAATAATGAATAGTTACATGTTTTTGTTTTTAAAAAGAAGTCCTTCTACAAAATTAAAATAATCATTTAAAAAAATGACGTTTTGCAGCTTCTATGTGTGCGGCATTGAGCAGCACACATAGAAGTTACAAAACGCCATTTAAAGATTGTTTATGTGCAGGAAGGGACATCTTCCTGCACATAAAAGATATTCCCCTGCAACGCAGACACCTTGCAGTATGGTGCAAGGGTGCCTGCGTTGGCGCTAGGCACCTAAATTTAGCGATAGCGCAGGGGGAAAAGCAGGGCTGCACCATATTATTGTAAAAATGGTGCAGCCCTGCATTCCTGAAATGGCAGAGCACGGCGTTAAGTCAAGAAGGCTAACGTCACATTCAGTCACTTCTTAGTAAATATGCCCCCATGTTTTTTATTCCTGGGGCGATTTACCACCAGATTAGAGTATTTCAGATTGAAATAAGGGATTACGAACCTGATGTACAAACCCTTATTGTGGTACAAAGCCCTGCAGAGTCGCAGGGGTCACGAACACAAAGGTGTGTAGCAGTGGTTTGTGATAGCAACTGAAGTCTCAAACATTGATCAGTTACTGACCCCCGAGCTGACCCCCGAGCTTGGCTGAGAAGTATTTTGCAAAGGGGAAGCTGTCCATGTGGGGAAGCTTCCATTTTGAAAAGCATATCAGTGGCCTCAGGGGAGGGGGATGGAGGGCTATGGGGTGCATAATGGTCAAGACGACCACTGCCACTACTCCCTCAATGCTGTCCCAAACAGTAAACATTTTTTCAAAACCAGCACCTGTCTTTCAGTAAAAAATACAATTGCAGGGACTATGGAATACTGCTCCATACTGACACACCCCTAGCTTTACATAGAATGCAAATCTATCATTTCTCGTTGCATTTTAGTCCGAAATGCATCCTTGCATCAGTGTTAGGCGGAGGAACATTTAAACAAAAGCAGCGTGAACAGCAGGTCGCATTCCGTTGTTCATGTGTGTTTGTGGTAAACTTTTACCATGAATTCGCAGTCCATTTTTACTGTGGATGGCACGTAATTTCCTTAACTGATATAATGCTTTAATTTAAGGAATTTTATGTAACACGGGCAACATGAAATTCCCGAATTTATGCAAATTATGCCACCATAATTTAATTCCTACCAGGTTTAGTTATACATTCTGACCTGCATAATTAAGATTCATCAGGCAGACAGGTTTGCCACCCGCCGTGAATGAACAATTTTCAATGCAACCTGTTGCTACTTAGGTGATACTACAAATTGCACCCTCATTCACAAACCAGTCGGGCGAAAATTGTGAAAGGTTATTAATACTTTTAGAGAGTGGGTTCCAAGTCACTACTAAAAAATTCCACATAATTTTCTCCTTTAGACCTGCTTTACTCATGCACAGTTTTTCAGGTATTCCCTGCAGAACTGTGCATTATTTAAAAAAAGCAGATGTGAAAAAGTACTGCACTACTCAAGTGGAATCGGACATAAATACTCTTGTACCTGATCGAAGTATTTAATAAGCTCATCAGTAATGATCAGATAAGGTCTCAACATTATTTCTGACAGACACTATCCCATATTCCAAGAAGTGCTGTTAATTTCACAAACCCCTACATTTTCACCTTGCACATTTCGCCAGGTAATACCGCGCAAAAGTTGCAAGAGGTCACACTGTTTGAAAATGAGTGAAACTCAGATGCAATGCTTGATTAAAACACTTCAAATGAAGGGTTAGGTGTTTGTTTGAATCTTCTAATGTAAGATTAGAGCCAAATAATGGGGATAGATTGAGAGAGTTTGAAAGAGACACCATGCCAAGACGTGCGAACTTTACCACACTATCACCTGGTAAACTAGTTGGTGTGGTAGTGCCACAATATTAATGCTTAAGATCGGATTCACTATGCTCAGGATGAATAAAAGAAGATATATGTGACTCAAGGATTACTCCTGTATGAGGAGCTGCTCAAGCTGTGCCAATAGCTTGCACATGTTAAGGGGAGGCAGGGCGCTCCTTAGGCTGTCAGGAGGCAAGTTGCTGGATACCAGGGTTGAGCATCCTCACTGCCTGGAAAACTCTGTTATCTCCATGTTCACGGTAACCCAGAGGATTGTTCCACAAGTCGCTTGGAGCATCGAACATAAAAGGTGGCAGTAGTGTTGGGGAAAAGATGTCAAACTAGGGCTTCTTCTTTATGTCATTGTCAAAAAATGCCATGAGTTTCAGAAAAGGGGTGTGGACAAGCCTTAAAAATCTGCCCTTTTCATGATGGTGCTCTATACAGGCAGGGCTTAATTTGAGCTGGTGGTTGCCTTTGGGCCCACCAGCACTCATTGTTGGGACCCACCAGCAGATATTCCTTATCAGACATTCCCCAAGAGCTACAGAGGGGAAAACACACAAACGGAAAAGAAGAAGGGAGAGAAGACAGAAATACCGTCAACAAGGATGACAGCAGGAGCCTGCATGTTGCAAAGTCATCCTGTGTGCCCTGTGCACCCCCATGTTTTGCTGTAGGATTTTGTTGGGAAATGATTCTGACTGTGCCCCGGGCCTCTGTTAACAGGGCCAGTGCAGTCCTATGTTGAAAACACAAGTGAAAACACACACACATGCATTAGGGTACACTAGGTGTTAGGGTACACCTATAATTGGCATGACCTACCCTATAAGTCCCTAGTAGATAATTGGGCAAGGGGGATTAAAACTGCCTTTAAGTCTCTAGTATATAATAGGGCATAGAAGTTTAGAGGACAGCAGCCTTTGTTGAACTTGCAAGTGTGCACTGCTGAGTGCCTGAGGTCATTTTAAAAGCAGTCCTGCTCTGCAGCACTACTTGTAATTATAAATTGTACCTACACTCGACATTGGTGGTAGGAGCACTTAAAAGGTGATAATCTACATTGTATTGACATATTAGGTACCCCCAGGGTCTCCCCTAGGTCTCCCAGGGGTGGGGGGGTGGGTCCTGTAATTATTAAGCAGGGTCCTTGTAAAAGATGTTGTAGATGCCCTGGGGATAGAGAAATCACACATTTCACTTCCCCCATTCTAGTAAAGTCCCTCCCAAAATCGAAATTTGTTGCTATGAGCACTGTGGGGTGAGGATCCACATTACTTATACATATTCATGACACCCAAGGTCTCTCTTAGGTGCCCCAGGGGTGGGGGGTCAGTAAATCTCAAGCAAGGCCTTTATAAAAGATGTTTTATGTGGCCTGATGATGGAGAAACTGCACATTTCATTATCCCCATTGTAAATACCCAGCCCCATAGGATAACATTACAATAGTTTATGGACACATACATATTGCTAAGAATTGAATAAATATCATTCAAAGACCCAGAAGAATAGTATTGATAAATCCAGCAATATGCCCATGCTGAATTAATCCTAAATTGTACAGAAAATAAGTTATAAGACTTTCTTGTCTGAAAGTCAAAATGTAGTCTTCCTGCAGTGTTCCCTGATTGGTCAGAGTTAACAGGATTAGCAAGGCTGCTTTGAAGAAGTGATAAGTGGTTCACCAGGGGAGAGGCTATCTGCTAGAGAGGGTTCTGCCACATAGGAATGCCAAAGCGGGAGGAAGGAGGGGAGTCATAAAGCATGAGGCTTCAAAGAAGGAACAGGGTATGCCAGGTCTACTTACCCCTATCCCTTCTGACCTAGCCAGATGGTAGGCTTAAGGAAGGAACCTGCAGATGTTAGGAGGAGTAGAGCTATGGAAATAAGCCACACTGGAAGTTTTCCGAATTCGGACTGGTGAAGAGCTTCGAGGGACCTCAGAAAAAATAACTCCAGAAAAGTTTGTAAGTCAGAAGGTAAAATTTTGAATTGTGCCTCCCACTTGGTGTAGCCACACAGGGCTCCATCGCGGGCAGCCTCAAAGTTTGACTTTGGCCAGGGCAAATGTGACCAGATGTCCCAGAGTTACACTATAGGCTTTTAAGCACTATAAGTGGTAATTCTTTAAAAATTCATGTCTCCGGTTCCCTTCATTGTTGTTTGGCATTTTGTTATCATTTTAAAGATAAAAATACTTCCTATTTTTATACATTGGTGTGGGGTTCGTATTGTCATTTGTGTCTTCATTATTTACTGAACTGGTGTTTTAAATGCTTTACATACCAGTCTCCTAAGTTAAGCCTGCCTACTTGCAGCCCAGCTCCCAAGGGTTGAGCATGCAAATAATTTATTGAGACCTTTACCAAGCCCTAGAGCATGTTAGTGGCCTTATTGCCAAATGGAAGATGCATATTTACCACTGCTATAACCCACTTTCCAACACTGAACGAGTGAGATAAAGGGACAGGGAGTGTCTGGCAGTGGATTAAAGAGGCCTGAGGTGGATTCAGGATTACGCAGCCTTAGTATTCAGCGCTGGGAGATTTAATATCACCGCCTGCTACCTTTTGAGCAGTGCTTCGGGCACCAGTACTCATAATGTTATAAATTAAGCACTGTGTGTAGGAAGTATTATATAAGGATCCCATTCAAAGTTGATGCTTTTGTCTGTCATGTCAGCTCCTTCCTTTTGTGATCATATATAAAGAGGGTTTTTCAAGTGAAGGATGCATTGCAACACAATGGTCCTCATATTCTTTAGCACATTCTTAGCCCACTTGCTAGCATTTTTGTCCCTGATGTTTGCTGCTAGCAGTTATTTTTTTTCTGAAGTCTACTACTGGATATTCTTGCTTGGTTCTTTTTTCCTCCCTGATGTACAGGGATCTATCACTTAGGTTTTAATCTTAAGACCGTCTTAAGTAGACATGTTATACCTTTCACATGTACTTCTATGCAGGGTGACACCATGGCTACCAGGATAAGTTACCCTTTCCTCCAACAGTCATGAAGGAGACTCAGTAGATCTTCTCAGGATTCAGTTCTTGATATGAGCATACATCCGATAATCTTGTATTCAAAAAGAACCCTAGGAATACCTCTGGAAAGCTTGGACATCTAGGTATACATAAGAGTACTTGCATGCCTAAAATCTGTGCTGGCGGAAATTCTACCAAGTGCAAATTCTAATCAGTATTTGCATATTTAACTGTTTAAAGTTTATCCACCATATAAGTGTCCAATCACGGGAGAATCCCTTTAAACTAAACTTAAACTGAATCGGGAGAGAGGGAACAGATCTTCCACAGTACCAAACAGGAAATACATTTGTTCTTGCTCATGAATGGAGTTAATTATCATGGACTTCAAGCATAGTGCACTACCTGCAAGAAGTAGGTTTGTCAGTATTCATGTACATTTGCGGGTAAACCCATTCAGGAAAATCCCTGAACCTACCCTAACCCTGAGCTTGTGATTGGTAAATGTCATCATATGTAGTGGAATTTACAGAGGCTATTTCTGAGGTTTAAACAATTGTGATCCAGAGTTTGAGAATCAGGACTAGAAGTGCAGCTATATGATTGCATTTCTCTGTGCACCTCGATTGAATTTAGGTGCATAAGATCTATTGACAATCAGGCACTTAATGATTATTGCTGACTTTATTCTAGTGGTAAGGTTGCCAAAATCACAGGTAAATGGGAAAGAACATCACGCACACTTTACCCTCCATTGGCGGCATCACAGGAAGTCAGCTCACATGACAATTTATCCTCATCATGGAATTAAATAATTGTACAATCATAATTGAAAAAGAATTCCACAATAAACTATGCTAATAAAGAGTTGTTGATACTTGGCACAATGGCCTAGCTGCTACAACTGCCAAATGCTGAAAGCATAAATCAGTAAGTGGGGTGTTTACATCAATGGAGAAGTAATATACAATTAAACGTTACTAGCAGTAGCTATCCAATAGCTCTGATCTTCTGGCCAATCACAGATAAAAACTCTCACAGCAAAACTGAGTGATCTATTGCATTACTTTTATTTTATTTGTATATAATATGGAGTTGGTAGATCTCTTCAGTGCACTCAACAAAATATGTTTTGAAGAAAAATAACAGAGGTTGAGATTAAGAATCCTCAGCATCTGAGGAAATATACATTATTTGACATTTATCAGTCACCTCTCTTGTTGCAGGTTCTTAGTCCAAAGCAAATTTAAACAGCGCAGTTGTCAAGAGCCCTTGTAAAGAAAATAGTTGGTTTCCACCCATAGCATGAGTCAATGGCACAGACTAAGCTACAGTTGAAAATTTTGCCATGCCCATGACTCGTGTCATTTCTGTCTGATAACAGGTTTCAAGAGGTGGGATGAATGGGAGGCAGTTTTTATATGTGAACATGAAGTGTGAGTCAATTATGATGGGCAATGAATTTTGCTGTTTGAGAACAAGGAACATGCTATATTTTGTAGCGATAGGATAGGATGGGATGAGGATTTATAAAGCGCACTAATACCCGTAGGTGCCAAGGCGCTGGGCAGTCGAGGAGAGAAAGGAGAATGCAGAGCTGCTGACTATGTTGAGAAGAGCCAAGTCCTGCAGCAGCTTTCTGAACACCAGGAGCGATTCCACATGAGAGATAGAGGAGGGCAGGGTATTCCAGAGTTTTGCGGCCGCCACAGGGAACTCAACTATCGCCCTATCTCTCTGCTCTTGTTTCCCACAAAGGTCCTTGAAAGGTCCATCAACTGACAGCTCACTGAACACATGGAGAACAACAACCTGCTGGATACCTCCAAAGACCAGCTTTCATCGAAACCACAGCATTGAGACCGCCCTGATCACTGCTACTACATCAGAACACTCCTAGGCAACACAGCAGCCTTGATCCTCCACGACCTCTCAGCAGCATTCATCACTGTAGCCCACCACACCCTCATCAAGAGACTCTGATACATCGGGATTCAGGGAGATGCCCTCAGCTGGATCACATTCTGTCTCACAAGATGAACACAGAGAATCCGCCCACCTCCTGCCACATCCGAACCCAAGAGCATCATCGGCTGCATCCCACAGGGTTCATCCCTCGGCCCACTGTGAGAAAGCCATCCTTTTTGCCCTCATCACCGTCATTTTTGACTGATACTGGTGGCAACTGACTCTGATTGTGCCCTGGGCTCTGCTAACCAGACCCAGGGCCAGTGCTCTGTGTAAAAGGTATATGGTAATTAGGCTTAATTACACTTGGTATGAAAACCTACCTTTATATGGTAGGGCATGTAGGTTTAGAGGCCAAGCCGATTTAATACACCTAAGTGTGCACTGCTGTGTTGAATGCTGTCCTTTTACAGGCAGCCCTGCTTTGCAGGCTACTTTTAAAATTAAATTATATGCAGATTCGACTTTGAGATTAAAGGTACTTCCAAAGTCCTAAACTACTTTATATTTACATATATGTCATCCCTAAGGTCTCCGCTAAGTTGCCCTGAGGTTAAGTGCCATGTAACTATAAACAGGGTCATTTTAAAATATGTTTTACATGTCCCAGTGAGGGAAAAATGGCCAATTTCATTTTCCCCATTGTAGCACATCTGCTTCATAGGCTAACATAGGAATCGTTTAATGAAGTATAACTATTGACAGGAGTGAGCTGAAAATATACTTCAAAGTATTAAAATGATAGTTAAAACAAATACAACAACTTACCATAGTTAGATTTATTATAACTATCACAAAAAAGAAGTAATAGAACTTGCTTTTCTGATGAACAAAAATCCAGCCATCCAGCAGTCTCTCCTGATTGGCCAGCTTTGACAAGCTCAGCCAAACTGCTCTTATGAGGTTTGAAGTGACCTGCATAGAGACAAAGGACATCTGGTGGGAAGAAATCTGCAGCTGCTGAGCAAAAAGCAGGACAGGGTGGAGTAGCCAAACTGGTCTTCAAAGAGGGAATGACAGTTAGGACAGGACACAGGCACACCCCCACATCCTGCACCCCCAGCCAGACAGGAGCCACAGTAACTGAATTAGCAGAGGGACTGGAAGGGGAATGTTAGGAGAACTTAGCCACGCCAGTGGGTTGGCTTAGCCAGATCTTAACCTCCAGGAGAGAGTTTCTCCAGTTTGGATTTTAAAGTAATAGAGCTTTCTGGGACAAGCATATGCCACACTTTGGAGGAGGTTGTCATACCTGAGGGTGGCACCCTGCACCCCATTGATCAAGAGTGCCCCCCTGCTTGTCACTCAAGAACATTGGATAAATATGGAAGAGCTGCCCAGCAACTCAGATCCCTACCTGAAACTACAAGAAGAAAAAGACATGCCCTGCTAGAACCCTCGCCTGCACCAAGAAGATTACACTCGGAATGACTGCACCTGCTGCACACTTTGAAACTACAGCCCTAACGACTTTGCCTTGCTTTGAAAAGTGAAAGAATGGACTCCCTGAAAGCAACATGTTAAAAGAGCTCTACATACATCATCGCCAGCTAGATGAAACTAGCTGGAGTTTCATCTAGCTGGATTTAAAGGATTTGGCCAGGTGCATTGTGGTAGACTTAGTCCCAACATCCAAAGGAGCAACTCAGAGGAGTTTCTGGAACCTTGGATTGGTGGTGTGGACACTTTGTAGCCCCAAAAGGACCTTCTGGAAATAGATGCAGAAGTTTGAGAAGATTTGGAGAATTTTTGTCAAAAAGCTCTATGAGGCAACCAACCTGTTGGCTAGTGTAATAAACCACATTCCGACACCCAGCCTGTTCAACACCTATGTGATGCACCTGGCCAGCATCATCAGAACCCACGTCCTTAACATCATCTCCTATGCAGACGACACCCAGCTCATCCTCTCACTCACAAAAGACCCCGCCACAACCAGGACCAACTTCCAACCCTGCATGATGAGCGTCAACGAATGGATGAAGACCAACTGGCTGAAGCTCAACACAGACAAGACAGAGTTGTTGATCTTTCTAAACAAGACCTCCCCGTGGAACGCCACTTGGCAACCGGCCAAACTTAGACAGACACCCTCATTGACAGACCACGCCCGCAACCTGGGCATCATACTGGACAACAAACTTACCATGAAATGCCAGATCAACGCAGTCTCCTCCACCTGCTTCCACACCTTGGGCATGCTCCGAAAGATCGACAGATGGCTCCCCATCGACACCAGGAAAACTGTCACCCGAGCCCTAGTCACCAGCTGGCTTGATTTCGGCAACACACTCTACGCAGGAATCACCACCAAACTCCTAAATAGAGTCCAGACTATCTAGACCAGAACTCAGTCGCAAGACTCATCCTCAACCTCCCCAAACAGACCCACATCACCCCCACCTCATAAACCTCCACTGGTTCCCTGTCAAGGAAAGATGCCAATTCAAGATGCTGACAAATGCCCACAAGGCCCTCCATGACCAAGGACCAATATTCACCATCCACTGCCTGAACTACCACCAACCCACCAGGCACCTACGCTCTGCATCCCTTGCGTACATCCACTGAAGCTACAGTGGAGGGCACTCCTTCTCCTACCTTGCCGCCAAAGCCTATAACAGCCTTCCCCTCCACTTCCGAAGAGCATCCTCCCTCATGGAATTCAGAAAAGGACTCAAGATCTGGCTCTTTGACTGATTGCAGCAGAATCACAGTGCCTGGACACCCTCACAGGTGATTAGACGTGCTCTACAAATCCTGACTGATAGATGTACTAATTGTTTGATTGATTGATTTGTAGGTCTGTCACCTAAGAGAAAAATGAATTAATTGGTGCCTCCCTCTACCCGGACTAAAAATCTAATAATATATTAGTTTAAGTAGAGGAAGGCCTCTATCATTGAGTGCTGCATGTGATCAAGGCATTTATTGCTACTTCATAGCCTAGCAATCTCTTCTTTGATTTATTTGGCATTACAAACGCTCAGCACACAAAATTAGAACCAAAAGTTTTGTTTCATTGGATGCCCCTGTATGGTTACTTGTTTTTCAATAATTTCGAAACTTGCAAGACATTGAGAATAAAATAGACTATTTGAATTAAGAAAGTCTTATGGATTTTACTGACTTTGGCTGAAGGTATCTGCTACGGCTTGAAGCAGTTAATATTCAAGAATACCTGTACTATTTGAAACTGACAATAAGATAGCATCATGTATTTTAACCCTTTTACTGCAATACCATTTTTTTCTTGAAAGAATCAGTGTTAGATTATTTAACAATGTACCCCTTTAGTCTTTTTCTGCATCTTACCAATTATATGGTTTTATTGGTGCATTCAGGGGCCTGTGTATTTTCTCAATAGTTTGTGCAATTTCTGGAATGACCAAAAATACATTTTAGAATGCTAGGCTAAGAAATTTTACTCTGAATTTCTGGAGTCTTGCAATGCCAAATACATGTTGGATTTTTCCAGAAAATGTAACATTCACAATCAATTATGTAATATTTGCACTGATCACTGAATTGAGGCAGAATCACTTTTTATGGTGCACATTTGACGACTGCTATGAAAATCAGAACTATACGTAAATTATATAAACTATATATTTTCTAATTCTGTGTGTCCTAGGAAATCTATTGGCCCGGTCCAGACCTCCATTGCCCTTACAGGATGGCTGCCAGAAACACTGAACAAGACATCTGTCAGATTTTTACCAATCTTTTTTAACATACCATGCTAATTCACTCCAGTGCCACTCACCAAGGAGCATATCCCTGCCAAGGCTTGACCCCCAAATTTGTTCCTCTATGTTTCTATTGCAAGGCCTATCTCTCCCTTAAGATAACATTGGGATTGCCTTATTACATTTTATAAGTGTAATTTCCAATTGGGAAGAGATAGGGCTCCCAAGTTTGATGTCTCTGGAATCACAATTTAAAATCACAATTTATGGTGAAGTCGGATTTTCAATTGCAATTCTGAAAATGCCACTTTTAGAAGGCTGGTATTTTCTTACTTTAGCCATTTGGTGCCTGCTGCCTGTCTCTGTTCAATCTAGGTTAGGTGGCAGCTGAGCTTTGTGTATTCCCTCTAAGCAGCCCACACAAAGTGAGTTTAGGTGTGACTTGATGGGCCTTTATGGCTCATCCTTACAGGATGGGAGGGAGGAGCTGGGCACAGCCTCACACTTACACCTGATAGACTGTGTCCTATCTCCACACAAAGGGGTACATACCCCCCTGTAGTGAATTCCAGGGCAGGAAGGGAGGCCCTCTATGCACTTCAAAGCTCTTCTTTGAAGTCTCCCCCACTTCAAAGGCACAACTGGCTATAAGTACTACACCTCTGATGCAATGACTTCAGTACTGTGGCTGCTCTGCCAGGAAGAAGGACTGCTGTGCTGCTGAATGACTGTCACTCTGCTGGACTGCTGCTCTGGAAAAACTGCTGCCATGCCATGCTGAGCTGCTGCCTGCTGCCCACTGCTCTCTTGCCTGGAGAGGAAGAACTGAATCTGAAACCGATCTTGAACCCAGGACCCTAGAGTGACTCTAAGGGCTAGTCTTTTGGCCTCCTGAGTCTCAGGGACATAACAGGCTCTCTACAGTTCCTGGACCCATCTTCGTCATGCTCCTGACCCCCAAGAGGTGATTCAAAGGTCCTGGACCCTTGGAAGTGGTTTTTAGGCTCCTAAAATCAAGCTTTTGGGCTGATGAGGGGTGATGCCCCAAAACTGGTCCTAGGATGCTTGTTTCCGGTCCAGGGAGGTCCTGGACCTGGCAGTTTGGGATTGACTGTTTCCATGAGGAACAGAGTCAAGAATGATTTGCATATGGCTGGGTCCAAGCTGGTGTGGCATAGTGAGCAAAAGAATTATGGATTAAACCCAGATCTCTTGACTGGGGGTGAGTGGTTGAAAAGTTTCGGCACTCCATCCATCGACTTGTTATGTTTGCTTTGTATGTAGTTCTGGAATCGGCTTCATGGTTGGCTCTCCATTCTTTTTCCAACTGTTTGCAGTGTAGTTTGTTTTCCTGGAGCTTGTCTGTGTACTAGTTGGTTTGCTTGTTGACTGGTTGTCTATGACGTTTGATGGGTGCAAAAGAGTCTTCCATTGGTGGAAGTTAGTGCTTTACTTGTCTGGGATTGGCAGTGGTGTTGGGTGCGTCTGTTTCAAGGGTGTTGAACAAGTCAGTTTCTGTTATTCTGTTCCAGGTTTGGCAGGGCAGATTGATTATGGTGGGTGCTTTGGCTTTTGGTGTTGAGATTTGAAAATGTATGATGGAGTGGCAGGTCCATGTGAGCGGAGTGGTGAAGTCATATTTAATGGTGTAGCTGGTGACAAAGATTGGAACCAGAGTGTGTCCCTTGCTGTGTCTGGGATCGGAGACAAGTTGGGATAGTCTGATGTTGTTCAAGCTCTCAAGGAGGTCTGTAGAGCATGGTTCTGTAGGGTAGTCTAGGTGGAGATCGAGATTTCTGAGTAGTGTGAAGTCCTTGGAGTTGATGGTGAGTGGATGATCAAGTCTAAGGTGAGATTGCTGAATTTGGTTTGTGGTGCAGGTGTTCTGCATGCTAGGAAACCTTTCATGTTGCAGAAGTCATTTGTTTGGAGGCTGAAGTGTTCCATGAAGCAGGTGTTTGAGTCTGTGGTTGTGGCGCATTTGATAGTGTATTTGTCGATAATTGTGAGTCCAACTCCAGGTTTTTGAAGACGGTTTTTAAAAATGTGATTTAATGCTTTAAGTCCAATACATTTAATTTTGTTTTTAGAAGTTTAAGATTGTTGTCTAAAATCCCTTCATTATAGAAACTTAGATTTTTTACAAACAAAATATGTGTTTTATAATAAATGAACCTTGCCACACCGACAAGGCATAAACAAATTAAAGTGGATTGGGAAATATTTAATGTTTACATCCTTGTATAAATAAATACGTACACTGATATATATCTGTTATCCATTAATATGATAACATGAATTATAGTATGTAAGTTGAGGGTACCAATCAGATGCACCTTGTTGGAACAAACACTTAAATAATTCTCAACATGATTCTAATACACAGAGATGAGGGCAAAATGGTTTCAATTGGAAAAGTAAGCCAAAGCATAAATCTGAGGGGTGTAAAGTGATATCTCTACAGAAAAAGAAAATGTGCTTCAGATATGGATTGTCGTTTCCACACAACGGTAAATCTCCCGCGATTGAACAGAGCTGCAAGGGCTGTGGCAAAGCAAACAATTTTGCGACGGTTTGAAAGGCAAAGGGAAAAATAAGTGTGTCACAGCATGAAGACAAAATGGCCAACCGAGCGTTGCATCAACGACGTTCAAAGCACTCCCACAAGGCCAAGCAGTCACACCAACTGAGGCAAATCGACACCAAACGAAGGCAATCGTCATCAAAATCGTTGTCAAAGAGTTCCTCAGAGTTGGTTTTGAGTGAAAGTGACAATGATAACTGTGTACTGTCGATGTTTACAGAGAGGCTTGCACTTGTGGGACTAGCCGAATGTGAGAAAAAACACAGACGAAATAAAGATCCACATGAAAAAGCACCAACAATTACCCTCAAGATAAATGGGCGTTTAATACCTCATTATTGATAGCGGTGCATTGGTCAACATTATGCCTGAGGAGAAATATTGTGAATTGCCCCCATTACCACAACTTATGCAATTAAAAACCAAAGTACATACATGGGCGCATCAATACCTTTAAAAAGTCAAGGTTCATTTGTACCTACATTGAAACACAAGAAAACAGTGGTGCAAGCGCCTATTCATGTACTTCAAGGTACGGCTTCAAGTGCATGTCTGCTCAGTTTCAACACAGCTGATTATATGGTACTAATATCAGGGCACTACAATGTAAATGCTCATCATGAAATAGTAAGTCAATATCCTTCATTATGATAACTCAATTGAATGGTGCCAAGTTTTTCTCCCAACTTGACTTAAACAAAGGATATTACCAGTTGGAACTTGAAGAGAATTGCAGGTACATTAACCTTTTCTATAAACATTGGTCTGTTTTGCTAAAAGCGACTGAGTTTTGGTATATCCTCAGCTGCAGAAGTTTTCCAAGACGTCATTCGACTTATCATACAGCCTGTTGTAAATGCCTTCAACTATAGTGATGGCATATTAATCTTCGGAGCTACTCAGAGAGCACATGACAAAGCTCTCATGGAAGTATGTCATTTGCTAAATGATGCTGGTTTGACTTTGAATGCTGACAAATGTGAATTCCATAAAACAAAATTTAAATTATTTGGCCATATATTTTCTGTTGGGGGTATGACACCTGATCCAGAAAAACTGCAAGCATTATCTACTGCTAATTCACCACAGGATATTTCTATATTATGCTCATTCCTTGTGATGGCCTGTTACTGTTCTAGATACATACAAGACTTTGCCAAGGTCAGTGCACCACTATGAAAATTGACGAAAAATAATATGGTGTTTCTTTTTTTGTGTTGCATTTTTTTATTATTATTGAGTAAGTAAACAATAGTCATACAGCGTGGGTGGGGATCACCCTGCTTCCAATTGTAATAACATTTGTATAAATAGGAACAGGGTGGTACTATCCCTCGCACGAAAAAAGGAAGAGGGGGGATAGATGAATACACACAGAGGGAGAGGTAAGAGGTAATAAGTAGTAAATACTAAAAGACACTGAAGCCCTGTGGCAATCCTGGGAAGAGAGAAGAGGGGGAGGAGTGGAGGGGGAACGGTCCAGCTTCCTGAGTGGAAACTGGCCCTTAGAGGGCCCATGCCATGGAAGTTGTTGGGCCTGAGAGCTACAGATGAGAACACAGCTGAGTGAGAGCTTTGGGAGGGGGCATCTCATATGTTGAGGGGTGGTGAATCAGTGGGGCGGCCCACCATGAGCCAGATGGTACAAGCAGCGGGGTTGGGCGAGAGTCGGGGCATGTCAGGAGAAAGGGAGATAAGGGAAGGAAAGAGAAATCTTCCGCTGTCACTTCAGGGGAGTATTTTATGGGGTGCTAGGAGAGTAGGTAGAGGTACTGTGGAGGGTGAAGCTGGTGGATCTAGGAGTGGTAGCTGTTGTCCTTGGCAAGGAGGGGGGAGCCTGCCGTTTAGTGGGCCTGCGTGTCCGGTGTTAGGGAGGGGAAGGAGGTAATAGGCCGGGGTGGGTTAAGGGAACAGGAGAGGCAGAGAGGAAGAGGGTAAAAAAGGGGGGGTTGAGACAGGGGGAGAGGAGGGCAAGGTGGAGGATGAGAGGAGGTGGGGTTTGGGGCTCGTAGAAGGGGGAGGAAGGGGGAGGGGGATGGAGGAAGGGAGGGTATAGGGGGAAGGGGAGAATATGGGGGAAATGGGAGAGACCCGATGGGGCGAGGGTGGTCTGCTCTTTTGAAATGAAGGTAAGAGAGTACTTTTTTCCTCTTATGTAATGTGTAAGTCCATTAACATTCCAAGAGTGGGAATGCAGAGGGTGACAGGTGCACATAGCTAGGGTAGGTGTGGTGGACCCAGACCCGTTCTCTGCGTATTGATATCAAAAGTGTATAGCACAACCACGGGTAGGGAAGAGGGATGCATTGAGAGGCCCCTCTATGGTCAGTGTGGAGTTATAATATGCAAGAGTATAGGTGAGGTAGGTGCGGGATGAGGTCTGGTTAGAGGAGGAGGGGTGAGGGTGGGCGGGGATTGCAAAAATCCGGGCAGGGGAGGAAGGTGCAGATAGGAGAGGTAAGGGGATGTACAGGTAAGGAAAAGTAAGAGGGAAGTAGAGAGGGAAGGAGAGCTGGGGGAAAAGAAGGAAAAAGAGAGAAAAAAGGGAGGAGAGATATGGGGAGAGGGGTTGATATGTCCCCGGACATGCAGGGGAGAGGTGCTCAGGAGTAACAGCAGTGTGATAGGGAGGGTGAGTGCCCAAAGCTGATATCTAAAGAGCAGGGGGATGTATTTGTATATGTAAACAAAGGGAGGAGGAGGGGGTAGGGGCGAGGGAGGTAACATGAAGCGAGGGAATCAAGGAGAGTGCTGCTGGATAATGCAGCACTGTGATCACTGATCTGTGTACTGCTGATCTAAACTTGCTGAGGCATCACTATGAGAGGGGCCCATCGGGGCGGCAGGGCAGTGAAGAGGATGATCCGATGGGCTGGTGGGCTGGTGGAGGTGGGTCAGGGAGCTGGGGTGCAGGCAGGTAGGTTGTATGGTTGTCATGGGTGGGGGGGCAGGGGAGGACTTTATTGTCACTGAAGGGGGAGGCTAGGGTTGCCAGAGTCCAGGAGGTTTGATTGAATGAAGAGGCGAGCAACCACCCAGCCCTCCATTATAGCCCCAGCCATGCAGTAGTTGGTCAGGTGCGGAGGGTCTGAGCACTGGGGAAGAGGGCAGGGGCATGGATTTAGTGTTTGCGGGTTATTGGCTGCCGCAGACATAATACTCTTTGTCATCCGCCTCCTGGCACAACGTGCTGTGGAAGTACATGTCGCTATCCCAGGAGGGGAAGGGGGGTGAAGGGGAACTGGGATTCGAAATACACAGCATATGTCAAACAACCATAACAGTAGTAACAGCGACGACAGGCACAACAATAAACAGTGCAGGCAAATATGCAATCATTCAAGACTGGCAGTGTGATACTCCTTTTGGTCCTGTAGTGACAGACCTGGTGGTTCCAGCTGCAAAGCAGTAGCGTAGGTCCCATGTCGTTCACTCCGTTACAGGAGCGTGTTTCGGGGGGAACAAGATTTTTCTCTATCCTGGTCTTGGTTAGGACAGCTACTGCTTAGAGGGCTTGCACTCTTTCACCATGGGTGTGAGCTGCCCTGTCAGGGTTTGAACCCCAATGGCAGGACCCACTGTCAGTTCACCATCGCCCGCCAGTAATGGAGAGGGGAGGCAATGGGGTGGAGATCGCCTTGGGTGGTGAGCTGGAGGTGTCCATGCCTTATATTTGGGTGTTGTCCAGGAAAAGATGCAGGTCCTCCGGGTCGTAGAATTCTTTGGAGATGCCGTCCTCAGTTATCCGGAATCGCGCAGGTTCGAAGAATCCATATTTGACGTCCAGCTGGTGCATACAGGGCGGGAAGGAAAGAAAAGCCTTATGGCGGTCATTGGTCTCTTTGGAAAAGTCTGCTGCTATGAGTATTTCATGACCCTTGTATGTGACCGGACTTTGGGAGCGAGCCATGGAAAGTAGTTGTCAAGCCTTCTCATGTCGCAGAAAGCAGGCAATTAGAGGCCATGGATGAGCCGCTAGGTCTTTGCGTGGAGGGCTGATGCAGTGAGAGCATTGCATTTCCAGCGGAGGGTCGAAGGAGATACCTGTGAGCTTGGGGAGGGCATCTCTGAGAAAGGTCTTGACGTCATGGTCCTCTGTTGATTCAGGAAATCCGAACAAGTCAACATTATCTCTTCTGCTGCGGTTTTCCAGGTCAATCACCTCACTACAAAGGGAGAGAAGCTCTCAGTTTCTGTCAAGGTATAGTGTCCAGGCAGCTCTCCATCGCGTCACCCTCTGTTCAAGCCAGTCAACTCGTGTCTGAAATACCGCAATGTCCAGCCGGATCGATTTCGTCTCCTCCGTTAGAGCTGATATGTTGGTATTGATGCCTTCCAGGCGACAGCCCACCGCAGAAATTTCTTGAAGAATTTGCTCCATGGTGCTCTCCTGAGTGCTGTTCGCAGGGCGCTGGGACAAAGCAGCTGTAGGGGCGGTAGGTCCCTTTGGTGCAGCCATGGTACGAGGTAGGTTAAGAGCTTCCGTGAACAGAAGCTGTCTTGCAGATTTACCCGTGGTCCTGCCATATGACATTCGTCTATGGACGTTGCGGAGCACTCAGCTCTCCCTGGATATTGGGCCGGCTGTGTCTGATGTTGATAATCAGGGTGGGAGTTGTCGACCCGCACCACTTGGAGCTAGGTTGTGGGTCGGTGATGTATTTGGGCCTTGCGATGGCTGTGGGGTGTGCGGGATGGAGACTGGGCACTTCTGCACATACAGTCTGGTGTGGTGGGTTGTGGAACTGCAGGGCACTTACCGATGGAAGAGCATGGTCACCCCTTGTGGGAGTGGTGGGGAGCGAAGCCCGGTGGGATGTCATAGTTCAAGAGACAAATGCTTCTGGGACCAGCTGCGATGTCACTGGTCCCAAAGTAGCCAGAAGGGGGGCCATGGAGGCAGTGTCAAGACCTTTGGAGCGAGCGGGTAGTGACAGTATTAGAGGGCCACTCTGTTCTGGCTGTGCCCCCGTCTCTCGTCTGGTCTGTGAGGAGGACCCACTGTTGTCTGTTATCCTCGAGCAGAAGTCTCCTGGACCGATGAGTCAGGCAGCCCATTCCTGCTGAGTGGCTAGCCGAAGAGGCAGGTTATGCAGTTGACCTCCGCATCGCCAGGTCTGAAGCATTGCCCTCCTTGCAGGCAGGCCATGGGGCGTGGGGTCACGGGCAGGACGGAGGTTGATGGAGGCCCAAGAAGGTGGTTTGAGAGGCCTCCTGTAGCAGTTAGAGTAAGAGGGCCGGATAAGGTGCTGGTACAGCTGCCCCGCGTAAGCTGAGCGTGAAAGGGTGCCACAGTTCTGTGTCACCGTACTGCAGTTATGCGGTGATCCGGTAATCCATCAGCAGCTGGAAAATAAAGGGCCCCAGTGGGTATGTTTCCTGGGTGCTAGGGCAGGAGTGATTTGTAACCCTGTAGGTCCTGGTCTGGGTGGGTCTGCATCCGGTCAGTCTTCCCTCGAGGTGCGGTGGGCTGGAGGACTCTGCCCCACCATGAGCACACCACCACTAGACAGGATGGTGTTGTACTGGGGTCATGGGATGGGGGAGTGCCAGTGTGCCACTGTGGCTCTTGGAAGCAGGACCAGACACTCCCTCCGCTGTATAGGGGCTCTTATCTGCAGAGCTTCTATAAGGAGATGAGGAGGTGGAGGGGGGGTTGAGTGTAAAGCCCCTCCTACCTTTAGTTGGTGGACCATACCAGATCAACTCCAGGTCGCAGCTCCAGTGCCAGTGGTGCGCGGCTCACTGCCTTCGAGGATTTATTCAGGCACCCCCGTTCGGGCGTAGGAGTCCAAGGGGCCAGCCGGGAGGACGATGTTGGTGTGGTTGCGGCATTATGAGGCTGTGGTCTGATGGTGATCTCTGTGCTGGGTCCTTCAGCACTTTCCTGGTGCCTTTCAGAGTCGCAGCAGTTGCCGAGTCATTTGCAGCCTCGGGCAGCTTCCAGTGGAAGGGGCGAGGCTGTGAGCTGGAGGCCGAGGTTGCGCTTTCGCCTCTAGGCCCAGCAGTCCTGCAAAGCAGGACAGAACTCAAGTTCTGCAGGCAGTCGGGGCAGTCACGCGGGTGCCGAGCCGTGCATCAGGAAGTGTGGGCAGGGTAAGGGGTAGATTGGTGGTCCCCCGCCTCACCGTGGAAGCAGCTTTCTTCGTCCGGGGCCCATCTTGCGGCAGAGCTCTGTGATCAAGCAGCCATTTTCTTCTGTGGCCAGACCACTACACCCCTCCACGTCCCCCCAAGAATGTGGTGTTTCAATGGTCACGTTAGTGCGAGGAAAATTTCAAGAGAATCAAGCAACCCATCGAAAATGTCACCGAAATGGCCTACTTTGATTCCAAGCTTCATACAGAGTTTGCGGTTGATGCTAATCCTGTTGAGCGCAATTCTTGCACAGCACAAAAGAGAGCCAAATGTCCAAAGGCATATCGTGGCTTACACCAGTAAAAGCTTGTCACCAACTAAACGTGCTTTTTCACAACCTGAGAAAGAAAGCTTTGCAGTGGTGTGGGTTTGTGAATATTTCCATGTGTTCTTATATGGAAAGCCTTTCACAGTAGTGACTGATCATCAAGCACTATTGACAACATTTGGGAATCCTAAAGCTAATATGCCTCCTCATATTAAGTGATGGGGTCTGAGATTACAAGAATAAAATGACACAATTCATCACCGTCCAGGAAAAGATAAAAATCCTGCTGAAGATTATTCAAGAGTGCCATTACAATGCCTTGGAACCTCATCTGAGACAGCTGAAGCCTACATACATTTCATTGTAAAATCAAGCACACCAGCTGCCATGTCATTAAAACAAATTGCTACTGCTACGAGCCAAGTCAGTGACATGCTGAAATTGAAAGCCATTATTGCTCACCAATCTTGGAACCCGCCCTCTTGACTGTTAACCAGCGACATTGAGTACTTAAATTCCAAAATGTCAGAGATGAAATGTCTAACTCAGAAAGGCCTCATCTTGCGAGGTACATGAATTGTAGTTTCGGCGAGTCTACGACAACAAGTAATTGAAGTAGTCCATGAGAGACACAGAGGAATAGTTGCCACAAAGAAAGCTCTTCGAGACACAGTCTGGGTTCCTCAGCAACCCAGACTGTGGAAAGAGAGGGTGGAAAGAGAGTTTAAAGGTCTGCCACTTATGCAACTGTCTCTCATCACATCTTACTCAGCATTCATTAAACATGTCAGAATTGCCTAACTATGCTTGAGAGAGAACTGCTATTGATTTCTTTGGTCCTCTTGAGAATGAACATCATCTAATGGTCATTGTTGATGAATAATCCCATTTTCCACTGGTAGAAGATCATTCATCCATCACTCATGAAAAGGTTATTGAAAGATTAGATGACATCTTTGCAACCTGGCCCGCCCTTTAACAGTCGAGAGTTCAGTGACTTTCTCAGCCATCGCAACATAAAGCATCAGAAAAGTACTCCTCTTTGGCCCCAGACCAATGACCTGCTAGAACGATTCATGAGTACTCTAAAGAAATCTGAGATCATTTCAAGGCTGAACCCTTTACTGCCACAATCACCAAAGGGCACATGGTGACTGCCCAACGTCATCTCACTTCAGACATGTGGCTCATCATTCACCAAACATTGATGTCACTGTAGAGACTGGGTCCATACAGACAGTTAATGATCCTGCAACTGCTGTTGTTTCCACTTCACCTATATAGATCACTGGCAGTTCGAATGCCAGCTCCCGGTTTGCGATGACCTGATCAGGATTGGTGATCCAAGCGCCACCAAGGCTCATTAATAAGTTATAAGTGCATATCTATTTGTATTTCCTGATCTATTCATTTATTCATTCATTCATTTATTTATTTATTGTAAAAAATTGTAAATTTGTATTTTACTAAGGGGGAGGTGTAGTTTCATTTAAATAGAAAATGATGGAACTCTTTTGGTTCCTGATGGATTCTTTAGATCTGTGACATAAGCGTTGGAGGGTAATGAAGTGAAGGCAGGTTTAGAACATTGAGTTCTTGCTTACATGCTGAAGAATAAAGATGTGAATAGCTACTCCTCGTGTGTGGCGTAGCACGGCAGGATGCTACAGGGCCGTGGGTGTTTGCCCTCTATCAAAGACTGGTTATTTAATCTGGCAGACTGTCAGGAGCAATTAGATTTATTCAATGCTACCCCCATCTAGCAGATCTAGGAATATATGTGGTCCCTTGCAAGACTAGCCATTGATACAAACGCTTGAACCGACACCATGAATTTAAGGTCTTTTATGCTGCGCTTATCCATTGACCCCTTATCATGTATAGTGTATTTCCTCCCCTTTTCTTTTCTTCTTTTTCAGTTATGCCAGTGTTGAAATGAATTGTTTATGATCATCACACTGCTGGAACGAATTCCATTTATTGTACATTGCCAATGGACGATGAACTACGTATAAATTACTGTCTAATTATCATCTATATTCATGCAGCACCTAATTGATTCTGTGCTACTGATTATATTTTACATGGAGGCACAGCTGTTTCTGTTGTTTTAACGGCTCAATTTTGAAAACAATAAACAAAAAATAAAAAAATGCATTTAATTAAATAACAATGTATACTTACTAAAGTACAATATATGATGAATGGAATATTTACATGAGCATTCATTTAGCACCATTAAAAAAAAAATAGATTCAGATTTTTGGAATAGGTGTTAATATATAATGCTTTTTATAATGCTGAAATATGTTGTAAAACCCAACATATTCAATTAAAACCTGCTTTAAATGACACTTCCAACAAATAAATACCTGACCCCTATCCCCATTAACTGTGGTGCTGTATCAGACCTGCAATGCTTCGAGCTCGGCCTAAAGGTATGCCTATGTGGCGAAATAAAAAGCCAATCTTTACAAGTTTAAAGACAACAATGACCTTCGATTTTGATTTTGATTGTCTTGTTCCTCCTTTTTTGGAGTAGGTTCACTCCGATTACTAAAAAAGCAACATGTTGGCAAATTAATAAGGGTGAATTTTAAGGGAACGTTTTTGCCTTTTTATAGATCCTTTGCACCATCTCAGGTGTGAAGTTGTCACAACTACCGAAAGGGAACTCTAAATACGACATGCAGAGTTATGGCTGATGTAAGTCCACTCACTGTATTTGCTTGATTAGTCTATCGATGAAGGAAGAAAACGCTGTCTGATGCGATGGAGGTTTGACAGAGTTTCATCCGCCAGACCCCCAAACTCTATATTGGGCAAATGGACCTCAATGACGATTTCTGGTGGGGCCACATCATCCACCAAACTCTGAATCAGGCCCTTAGTATTGCTGTGGTCACTCAATTTTCTTTTTAGGTCGAGCCTAGAGTCAGTGCACTGACGCTGCTCTGTGAGTCATGCAGTAATCGCTATGGGGAGTTCTGTGGAGTTTGAACACACCTAGCACATGTTTATTGGTTGATTGGTCAGCCTTTCCAAATTGCATTGCTGTCATTGGTGAACAGTGTGCATTTCTCTCACCTTGTGGCTGGTTTGTTACGGCCCTGGCGACTGACCCTACTACATGGATCATTTCACTAGTGCCCATATGTTTTGTTTCAGTGCACTACTTTTTCTTTCCACACTCTCCTCGCAGCTCGCTTGTGTGTTTTATTTTTAAGCACGGGTTTCTCTCAAGGCGTGTGGATACTTTCACAGTGCTTACTTTAGAAACAGATGGCATGTTTCATATGCTTTCCGTCTCCAGCTCATGGTTTAGGACTTTATTTCATAAGGCTTTTTACACATAAACGTGCTGCTGCAACACCCCCTCTGGATTTAAAGCTTGACCCATCCTCCCCCACCCTCGTGCTCCTTGTTTCAGTGGCTATATGCATTTATATTAACTTTGTTTCCTCCCTCCGGGTCTGGCTGGGGCCCGAGGAGGGGGGGGTGTGGTACTGACGGGGATGCTCTGCAGACTTGTTTTTCACAGCAGAGTTCATCATATAACACGGGCATAACTGCTGCCTCCCCCTTCACCTCAGTCCCCACCAGCCTCAGCTAACTAGATGCATAACATCCCATGCTGCGTGAGATTGTATCTATTTCTGAAAGGAAAGCCGTGTTTGTCTTTTACATAAATAATTAAACCTTACAGACGCGGTTTCGGGGATGGCTTGTTAAAGAAAGAATCACTTTTTGATGACAGATGCCGGGTTCATATTTTGCATTACACCTTACAGATGCTGTGTTTACATTTTGCATTGAGCCTTTTTTAAATTATTTGAATTTCAACGTGCACAAGTGTTATTTATTTCTTCATTGGGTGATGTTTTCTGTGGAAGACGCTGTGTTTATACTTTGCACTAGGCTTCTCCGCATCTTATATTTTTTTTGGGGGGAGTTTACAATTGTTTTGCCTTACCATTACCATTAGTGGAAACAGCAGGCACATTAATCATCAAAGTTACCTTTATATTTTTGTTATCCTAAAAACCTCTGGACACACAAGGTCATGTTCTTTGCAGCAGGCATCTTAATCCTCTGCATTACTTTAGCTTGAGTAGAAACAGCCACTAGATAAAACTCTGATCTCTCTTCAACAGGAACAATAATCGCCAAAGTTACCCTTATATTTTTATTGTTGCCTGAGAACCTCTGGACACACAAGGACATGTTCTTTGCAGCAGGCATCTGAATCCTCTGCGCTACTTTGGCATGAGTGGAAACAGCCACTAGATAAAACTCTGATCTCTCTCCTGCAGGAACATTAATCACCAAAGTGACCTTTACATTTTTATTGTTGCCTGAAAAACTACTGAAGGGTGACCTCTCCCCAACTCAGCTAATATTTTTAAACCCTGGATCGCCAACAATCTTATTGTACTACAAACTTCCTTCCCTCCCCTTCGCCTATGTATCGTTAAAGGTGCACACCATAATTGTCCTTAGTAATGAACAGGTCTAAGGAAAGGTGAAGCCACCGAACATATCCAAAGTCTTGATATGCTGCAATCTGCTAGGAGTTTACGCTTCCTCCTCTGGCCTTCTCCCCCTGCTAGTTAGAGACATACACAATAGGCGTTGTTACAGGGCTACAGCACTGCTGTAAGTTGATCTTTCCCGAGCTCATGTTATGTGTTTAATTTGATGCAATGCAAAACATTGTAAATGCACTTTAAGTTTCTCCCTTTTTTGCAAAAAATAAACCTGGCCAGTCACAAGATCTCCTGTTCTTTTTTTAATCTGAGGACCTTTTTCAATTCAATAGTGTGCACAACTGCTTTCTGCACTAACAGCTGTACAGTTGGTGGCGTATTTGAATTTATTGTTATTGTTATTAACAGAGGTATTGCTTTATTATCTCAGTCGCATTGATGACATTTTCCACCGAGGTATGTTTAGTTATGCCTCTTAGGATGTTGCGTTTTTCCTCTTTACCAGTGCAGAATCACCTCAGCACAGCACAGCACCAACTCAGCATCACTCAGCACCACCTGAGCATCAGTACAAACCACCAACTAAACATCACTCAGCACAACCTCAGCATCACTATGCACCACCTCAGTATCACTCTGCATCACATAACTATCATTCAGCATCACCACTGCGCCAACACACCACCACCTCAGCATCACTAAGTATCACCTCAATAAGCCCTTGAAATGTGGTATCTGTAGATTTGCCCCTTTTACCCGTCCGCAGCTTATGTTGTAATTCAGGTACTATTTCCCAACATCCACCCTCCCATTGTTTATGTCCGCCCCATAACAAAAGAAAATATGTAACAAACAAACATTTGAACAAGCGGAAAGTAGTTGCATGCATTTTAAGGGCCAGAAAACTATTAGACATTTTTTATGTTAATTAATTTTTTAATACAGTCGTTCAGTTGTACATAATTTCTTCTTGGTTATATAAAAGTAAAAAAAATGCTTAGAAAACTAATTTATTGTGACTTTTCTTCATATTACACAGCAGACACACTGCTCTACAACATAGCTTGAAAACTTTAGCAAAGCCAATAGCTCTGGCAAAATACTTATAAGGGCACAAAGGCGAAACCTAATGACTATACAAATGCTTGTTTATTCAATTTATGCAACAATCTGATAATGTTTTACAAAGTATAAGAAAGTAAATTATTAGGTGGGGTGGAAGAGAGTTTGCCACAAGTCGTAATTTCCCCAACTTAGCGTTCATTCAACGGTTTCAGTAATTTGCATATAAGCTCAACCACTGGTAGCTATGGCATAGAGCATACAGGCTTAACTTAAAGAAAAAGTGTGCAGCATTTAGAAATACCAAAACAGTAACAAATTCAAAGACACAATGTTAGAGCCTGATACACTAAGGGAAACAACTTTGCTGGATGATTCAGAACAGGCCATCAGTGAGTGTAAATCTGGCTCACCAGATGATCCACCCACACCCCCTGAAATTCAAAAGCTAATTTGAAAGTCATCAACCCCTTTCTAAACTGTCATTTTAATAGTTCAATCCAAGTGGCTACTGTACCTAACTGCTGGAAACAGGCCAGACTGATGCCCCTATTAAAAAAAAACCTTGGCGGATAGATCCATACTGAGCAATTTCAGGCCCATCACAATGCTACCAGCTTTATCTAAGATGCTGGAGAAGCTCATAAATGGACAATTACTTAAAAACTTAGAACAAGGCCAGCTGCTGCACCAGTCCCAGTCAGGTGTCCATCCTCACTTTAGTACAGAAATAGCTTTAGTCAAAGTTACAGATTCCATCAAGCTGGCTGCTTGCTTACTCATCTCATCCACGCCCTTTGACACAGTGTCTCATTCCATTCTTCAAAAGTCAGCGGCTCCACGTTGGGCTGGATTAGCTCTTTTCTTGCTGACAGAAGCCAGTCTGGATGCCACCATTTTCATCTCATTGATGGAGTCCTTTGGTGTCCAGATAGTGTCACATGCTGATGACACACAGCTCCTTCTTGCATTGGACAGTAGCTCTCCGGGCACTTTAAGCAGGTTTAAGAACTGCCTGACTGGTTGTCTAGCCATTTACAATGCAATGTTAGTAAAACAGAAATTTTGCTCTTTGCCTCTTCACCCCCTATTTGGGATGGGAATTGCTGGCCTAGCTATATTCCTCCCCCCACCATCCCACTACAGTAGTCCGTAACCTAGGGGTTAAGATTGATGGTCAACTATTCTATGGACCACAGGTGGTGGCCATGGTGGGCTCCTGCTTTTGATTGCTTAAGTTGATAACATTTTTAGTACGTAGACCCTGCGGAGACTCAAAGAATGGTCATCCATGCCCTTATTACCTCTTGTCTTGACTATACCAACGCTTGCTATATGAGACTTCCTGCCTACCTTTGAGGAGGCTCCAGCTGGTCCAAAATGCAGCTGCAAAGCTTCTATTAAAATTGCCTAGGCAGTCCCACATTCGCCCGTATTTACAAGAATTCCACTAGCTGCCCATTAAGGAGAGCATTTTGTTTAGAGGTCTAACACTAGCTCATCAAGCTTTCTACCAGATTGGTCCTAAGTATTTGTCTGCTAGTTTCACACATTATCACTCTACAAAAACTCGCCGCTCCTCTAAAGAAGAGTTGGCTTCTGTACCAAGAATTAGGAGAAAGAGATGTAGTGGTATGTCTTTCTCCTACTTTGCGACCCGGGCCTGGAATCTGCCCTTCCTCTGTATCTGTGGGTGCTGAGGGATGAAAATTGCTTTAAGCGCAGCCCTAAAACCTGGCGGTTCCAATACGCTTTTCAGTAATTTAGTTATGATCTAAGTTGTCTAACCTGTCCTAGCACTGGTACACTCTTTGAGTAGCCACGCTCTCTATAAATCTTGATCGATTTGAATCCTAGTAGTGAAAAACTTCTAGATTAATTTTTTCCTACTGTGAGGCCTACCTCTCCCATAGGAAGGATAACATTAGATTGCCTTATTACATTTAATCAGTGCTTATATTTAAGTTGGGATAAACTAAATACTTTATGTTTGTAGTCTTTGAGTTTGTAATTTTAAACCCTCTTTAATGGTAAAGTCGGATTTTAAGTTACAATTTTGAACATGCCACTTTTAGAAAGTTCTGAACACAAACAGGATCTAGCTGTCATTTTTTAAACCTCTTCTTTTTGGAATCAAGGACAAGAACATTGATTCATCTTGGACCGTGAATTTATTCATATCTTTCATTAACATTTCAAAACTGTAGGACTTGGCCTTTTTGGTTAAAGTTCCCTAAACGTTTTGCTTTCCCCTAGACTGTTTTCCTGACCTAGAGATGCCAATTTAGATGCTTTGGGTACTTTGCCACTGCTGATCAGTGTCAAAGTACAGGAGTTCCCTATGTAAAATGTAATGGTGATTGGTTGGCCATGATTGTAATGGTGATTTTGGCTGGGAGGGGTTTGAGTAGGACTTGGCCTTTTTGGTTAAAGTTCCCTAAACATTTTGCTTTCCCCCTAGACTGTTTTCCTGACCTAGAGATGCCAATTTAGATGCTTTGGGTACTTTGCCACTGCTGATCAGTGTCAAAGTACAGGAGTTCCCTATGTAAAATGTAATGGTGATTGGTTGGCCATGATTGGTATGTTTGCCTTACTAGTAAAAGTCCCTAGTGATGTGCACTGTGTGTGAAAGGGCTAGTAATGCAAGGGCGTGCAGAGAAGGGAACTCAGGCCTTCAGTGTAGGGCCTGCGTGCAGAATGCTAAGTTAGAATGTTGTCCTGACAAGTGCAACCACTTGCCAGGCCTAACCTTCCCTTTTACATACACATGGGCACCCCTGTTGTAGGTCCCAGGTAACCCCTGGGCAGGCTGCAGTGTAAGTAAAAGGCAGGACATATACTGAGGTGTGTGTTATGTTCTGACAGTGAAAAACTCTCCATTTCGTTTTTCACTGCTGAAAGGCCATTCTGCCCATAGGACAGAATGGGGGAGGCTGGGTGTCGTGTTTGTTAGCCTAGTTTCCTGTCAGTTTATAATGGAGAGGTGAAGTTTGGTATGTATGAACTCACAGTCTCATAATGCATCTTTCTGTGAAGGTGGATTTGTCACTGTGTGTTTATAAGCCACTCTTTTAGAAAGTGGCTGAGTTTTGAGCTCTGAGCATTTCTGTGTGTCTCTGAAATGTGGATTGTCTGTCTGGAACTGAAAGGTGAGAGGAGCTGGGAGAGGTCTTGACCCAGTGAGGGGTTGAGATGGCACCAGGCTGCCCTGCATCTGGAGAGTATTTGGGAGGAGAACCCCTGAAGGTGAAAAGGCCTGGGCTGGTGCTATAAACCAATTGACCCATCTCCTGCTGAGTGATTAAGGATCCAGACCCCCAGTATCAAAGGGAGAGAGGTGACACTGGGAGGGAGACACCCAGAATTGATTTAGGGAGGGGTCAGGGACCCCTGAGTACATACAAACTTCAAAGACATTAAGGGGTATAACTATGAGAGCTGAAGCCCCTGAACGTTGGAATGAAACAGATATGGATTGAGACTGAACAAGAGGAACCTCTGCTAAAGAAGGAACAACTGAAGAGACTGCTGTGGATAGATCAATCCTTGCTTCGGGATCTGGGGCTGGTCTGCAGTTTGCTGTTCTAACTAAGGAAGAGGCTGTTGGGACTGTGCTTGGAGGCGCTGGGTCCCCCTGCTCGAAGAAGACTGTGCTTTGTGCTGTGTCTTGTAACCCCAAGGGCCTGAGGTGAGCTGGCTCCCTGTTTGGAAATACAGGATCATAAAAGTTTCCGGAGAAGTCCCAAGCAACGCGGTGTGCACGTGCTTTTTGGCCGCTTGAGACCCTCAGACGTTGTGCCTTGTGATCATGGGCACGCAGGAGTAAGCTAAGTCTTAGACGCGCAGAGTGCGCGTCGTGGTGCAGGCCAAGGTGTTGGTGAGGAGCGCCCGGTCGTGGTGTGCACGGGGAGATGAGGCGAAGCTCGGATGCGCAAGGGTGCGTGTCGTGGTGCAGCCTGGGTGTTGGTGAAGAGCGCCTGGGCCTCGTGTGCACCAAAGGAAGAAGCGAGACTCAGACGCGCAGTGTGCGTGTCGTGGTGCAGTCAGGGCGTTGGTGAGGAGCGCCTGGACATCGTGTGCACCAACGGAAGAAGTGAGTCTCGGACGCGCAAGGGTGCGTGTCGTGGTGCAGCCCGGGTGTTGGTGAAGAGCGCCTGGGCCTCAAAGGCACCAAAAGAAGAAGTGAGTCTCTGACATGCAAGAGTGCGTGTCGTGGTGCTGCCAGGGCATTAGGGAAGAGCGCCTGGACATCGTGTGCACCGGGAGAAGAGGTGAGACTCTGACGCGCAAGAGTGCGTGTCGTGGTGCAGCCAGGGCGTTGGTGAAGAGCGCCTGGACATCTTGTGCACCGGGAGAAGAGGCGAGGCTCAAACGCGCAGGGTGCGTGTTGAGGTGCAAGCGGAGCGTTGGTGAACAGCACCAGATCATCGTGAGCACCGGAGAAGAGGCGAGTCTCAGACGCACGGTGTGCGTGTCGAAGTGCAACCTGAGGTGCTGGTGAGGAGTGCCTGGTGAGGGTGTGCACCGAATTGAAGTGAAGTCTCCACAGTGCTGAGGGCGGGTCTCGGTGTGGACTGAGACCGCCGGAGTGAGGGCCAAGTCATTGGGGCCCTCGGAGTCAATGAGCAGCGGCCCAGACCGGCAGCCACAGAAGAGCTGAGCCGCCGGCCCGAGTCCGCCGCAACCCGTGACGGAGTTCTGGATCAAGGCTCAAGTCGCTGATGTCGGGGAGGAGAGTGGGATCGTGCCCCCACAGGTAACGTGGATCAACACCTGGGGTGGGGTGCAGGCCCGGAGGGACACTCTCTCTGCCTCCCGCTTCCGTCAGCTCCGCGAGCCGTTGCTTCGGCTCGGATCCCGGCCCGTGCTGACCCAAGACGGGGCAGTACTGGGTCAGAGTGGGAAGCAGTACTTTTTGTGTCATCAATTGATCCATAATGGGGGCACTGTTAACAGAGGACGTAAAACTGTCGTATTACACTTCGCATTATTGCTGCTAACGAACTCTCGAACTGTCGTATGACGCCTGACCTCATTTGTGTCTGATGAATTTTATGCTTGGTGCGCTACGCACTGCGTTATTTCTCCCTTGCATATTACCTGATTGTAACGTGGCGCATTGCATGATTTCTTCAGTGCACAGTATCTGAGTATAACGTGGCACAGTGTATTATTTCTTCATTGCACTGCACAGGATTGTAGCGTGACGCATTGCTTTGTTTCTTCCTGGTACAGGGCATGCTGGTGGTGATACGCATTGCATTATTCCTTCAATTGCAAAGTACATGATTGTGGCGCTACGTATGGCATTGTTTCTCTGTTGCACAGTATAAGAGAATATCGTTACGCATTGCAGTATTGTTTCCTTTTGCAACGTGTGTTATTCTAGCAATACGACTTGCCTAACCTTTTGGGAAACGGTTAGAAAAGAAAGAGCTTAACTGTTGGTTAGAAGCGGTGGTTGGGATTAGAACCTACCAACCCACCGGAAAGAATACTACCCATTCTTATATATGTTGATTTTGTATTGTGTGGTCGTATCGTATAATTTCTTATATAAAGATTATACTCATTTTATCAATACTCGTGTGGAGTCTATTTGTGATGACATCATGGGGTTACTGTGAGCGTGGTTGCACATACTGAACACTCGTGCCTCAGAGATAAGCCTGGCTGCTCGTGCCAAGCTACTAAGGGGGTGAGCAGGGCTATCTCAGACAGTGTCCTTACTTAGCCTAACGTTGAAGCGAGGGGTCGGGGACGCACACCTCCAGCATTTTGTGGCGGCAGTAAGCGATAAGGACCTCCACTTCCAACATTTGGCAGCAGAGCGGTGGGATTCGATCCTAATAGAAAGTTAACGCGTATGTGCAAAATCACTCACAGTAATTGGTGTTCATCATAAATGGATTGTAGACCGCGACACAACAACATATTGTTTTTGATTTGGTGGTTCTAGTGTTGAGTAACCTTTAATCCACGCATCATGTCTCAGGGGGAAAGCCAGATAGCCGGTGAGGCTGAGATTGCAGAATTGGAGTTTGACATTGAGGCACTGTTTACCTACAAGGTTGATCAGTTGAGGAAATTCTGCAGGGCTTTGGGATGTCCCATGAAGAGTAGCGCCAAGAAGGAGGAGCTGCAGGTGGCCTTGAGGGCCTGGTGGGAAGCCAAAGAGGCTCAGGAGACAGGTGATGGTGAGGTGGATGAGGATGACCCAGGGAATGGATTCGGTCCACAGGATTTGCCAGTGGAGGGACCAGCCGGAGGGGCTGGTAGTAGTCATTCACGGAGGAGTTTTTCACCAGAGGAGTTGGAGGAAAACCAAAGGGTCAGGCTGCATGAGTTGGAGGTGTTAAAACTTAAAACTCAAGCAGAGGAGAGCAGGAACGCTCTCGCATTGGAAGAGAAACGGCTTCTCTTCGCTCATGAGTTAAGCATGAGGGAACTGGACATTAAGGGTAGACAAGCAGAGTCCAGTGTGATTGGTGGCAGTGCACAGCCAGTGCCAAGTGTGGATGAGTACAAGGGTGCACTGGAAGATTGGGTAGTGGTCAGCATGGTAAATGATTTGGAGGGGTTATCAGATTTGGCCCCAGGGGAGCCTAGGCTCAGAAATTATTTCCAGGATTGCACCACTCCGGGTTAGGGTGTGGGCTCCTTGATTCCCGGGAGCCTGCATGAGAACCGGACCCCTGGTCATGGGTCCAGGGGCCTGAAGGGGCCCCATAGAGGGAAGAAGGGCGAGGTGGCGTGAGGAGATCCCAGAGTAGGGAGGAGGGGTTGCTGGCTAGCCCCTTGTCTCCAAAGAAGGGGAAGCAGAGTGAACAGCACCCCCAGGGATCAGCAGCACCACCCAGGAAACTGGGGAGGGCCGCAGGAGAGCCCCCGGGTGGAGGCCTCGTGCCTGGTTGCCAGCAGTGTAGGGAAGAACACCTAGCGTCAGGAGGGCGTGGGGAGTCTGTAGCCAGGGCTCCTGCCGTTCTGAAGTTTGTGGGTGCCATTCCTAAGTGGCAAGGAACGTAGAACAGGAGTAAACCCGTTGACCCAGCTGAGACCGGGTAAAGTTATGTAGCATAAACAACAACGTCTCAACTGGTAATCATTAAAAAAGAGAGACTATTACAGAGAGTGCATTAATCACTAAAGGAAGGAAACGGGAGACCAAGGGCGGGCGTAAAGGTTGTTATTTAGCAGGTAGTTATATCAGCACTACATTACAATTAGATTGAGGTAACCATAACAACCAAATGTGCACTAAACGTGCTTGTGTAAGTGATAGGTGCAGTGACACAAGTGATATAGGAACAGCGTGAGACGGCGAAATACAATAAAAACAAACAATAATTCAAGGTCAAAAGGTATAACTTAGATAAATGCAAAAATAGTTCGTTTTTTGTTAGTTTCTAAATGACCCCGTTGAAGCCGTGGATGACACTGCAAAGTCGACGGCGTTTCGACCTATTCGGATTAAGGTCATCATCAGGATGATGGTTACAAATTTCTTAGGTAGTGCTATGTAAGAAGGGAGGGGAAAGAGAAATGAAGTAAGAACAGAGGGGCCAGAGTAAGGTAAAAGGAGGCAGTAATGGCAACAGGTAAGAGAGTTTCTCCTGGTGGCACAAGGATTCTCAATCAAGATATGGTAATTGCAGCGAGGGGAATCAATCACGGTAGGGAAAAGCAGCGACGGGCAAAGTCGATCGCTGGAGAAGGAAGAGGATAACAAGTAACTATCCATAGATTGTTAGAGCTGAAATGGATGGGAGGTGGGGTAATCCGAGTGGTACCTGTAAAGCTTGACGGAGGGTCCGCAATACTGCAGTAGATGAGTAGAGAGTCTGAAAAAGGGAGGGGGGAAAAAAACAAGGGCGGGTAAATAGAGAAGTATGGTTGTCTGCGAAAATCAGGAAGGGAACCAGAAATGAGAGTCCTTACCTGGGCGCTGTAGGATTGCAGCCCGTAATGGAGGGGGATCCCAGTAAGAAGGTAAATCTTGGGTGTCACGTGGCGAAAATGCCGTGTACGGGTCCCGGTAAATCGATGGGGCAAGTGAAAGGAATAAATCCACAGGGACGAGTGAAGCGTCCACACTGGCTGCACAGCGGTGAAGGATTAAATGCCGGAGCCGAGGACTTCCTGAACGTGTGATTCGGAAGACACTAGCGAGAGTCTAATGTAAAGGGCGAGTGCCCCAGGGGGACTATGGAAGGAAAGAATGCCTCAAGAAAGATGGCGGCAGTGAAGAACAGCGGTGAAAAGGATATAAGTGATCTAGACAGTCAATGCACAAAGATCAAACATTTGAGAACAATGAATGGTAATCAAGTTAAATGGTGAAAAATATGTACACACAAACATGAAGGCATTTGCATGTGCCAAGAACAAGTATGTACATTGATCCAATGTGATTGATAGCTAAGGGCACTGTGAATATTAGATTAAATTAAATTACAGCCAAAGAGCATGGCAACAAATTAAATTATAATCATAACACAGCATATTGAGCAATTTAGACAGGTAGAATTTATGCTTAAACAACATAGGACATGAAGCATGCACAGTTGTGACTAGGTGGAGTGAACGGTGTAAGCAAGCCTCCAACATAATCTAAATACAAATGATAAAGGCAGACTCATAGTCAAAACTGAAAGAGACCAAATATCTCAACATAAAGATAATATTCAGTACATATAAACAACTATATATACAACTATATACATATGATGGACGAGAGAGAAGAGGGCATGTATTCTAGGATGTTGTGATAACTGTATTCCATTCGTCAAGAGAATTTAGCCCATGGGTCACAGAGTTGCAACGTGCGATCCAGCGACATTCGCATTTGTTCAATAGGAGTTGCAGATTGCTGCCCCGAGTGGGTAATTGGGGGCGGTCAATGACCTGCCATGTCAAGTCAATTTCAGAATGGTTATATTCTTTGAAGTGTGCCACTAGTGGTGCAGTCTCAACGTTGCATCTAATGCGGCTCTTGTGCTGGGCAATGCGCTGTTTAATCATTTGGGTTGTCTGGCCAATGTATAACATATTGCAGGGGCAGCGTATCGCATAAATGACGTTGGTAGTCCGGCAATTGGAAAAATGTTTCAAATGGTAAGTATGATCAGTGGTGACAAAAACTTTAGTATTACTGGTCAAGTCACAAACGCTACACGTCTGGCATTTGAAGTGGCCTATGATGGGGGGCAAGCCCCACATGGATGTGACTGACAAATTATTTTTCTCTTTCTGGGGCCATGTAATGGCATGGACCAGCTTATCCGAGAGGTTGTTGCCTCTTTTATAAGAGAACAAAGGTGGTTGTCTAAAGGATCCAAAAGTACGGAGTACTGTCCAGTTCTTTTGATTATGTTGCTTACCCTGTTACTAGAGGGGCAGTAAGTGGATACAAAAGGGATGCGTTGGTTAATGGGTTTGGTGGATGGTGTCAAGAGTATTTCCCTATGGCTGTACCAAGCTCGCTTAGAGGCCCTTCTGACTAGGTGTTTGGGGTAGCCTCTATTGGTCAATTTTTCTGATAAAATGGCTGCCTCTCGAAAATAATCTTTGCGCCATTTACAGTTCCTCCTGATACGGAGGAACTGTCCGTAGGGTAGGCCATCTCGCAAACCACGGGGATGGTAACTGGAGTACAATAACAAGGTGTTGCGCTCGGTGGGTTTACGGTAGAGTGTGGTACCAATGAGGCCATCTTCTGCGTGTAGTGTGAGGTCTAGAAATGGTAGATCATTTTTTCTTATGTCTGAAGTAAAGGTAAGATGGCATTGACAAGTGTTAAGCCAAGAGATAAACAAGGTAAGTTCATCTTCTTCGCCATGCCAGAGGAGAAGAATATCGTCAATGTAACGACGCCATAATATGATGTTATTCAAAAAAGGGTTCACAATGGATAAGATTTGTGTGGTCTCAAGATGGTGGACATATAGGACAGCAAAATTTGGGGCAAAACAAGCTCCCATTGAGACTCCCTTCACTTGGAGATAGAAGGTATCATTGTAAAGGAAATAGTTGTTGGTAAGGGCAATGTGGAGTAGGTCTATAATGAATTTACTGGGGATGCGAAAAGGTCTCGGTCTGGTGTCTAATAGATGTTTGATGACTAAGAGACCATCAGTGTGAGGAAAGTTGGTGTATAAAGATTCAATGTCGAGACCAACCATAAGGTCTGTCTCAGCATTGAATGGGAAGTCCTCTATGATATTAATCAAGTGGGTGCTGTCACGGACAAAGGTGTTGGTGTGTGGAACAAACTCTTTCAAAATAGAGTCAATGTACTTGCCGAGAGGTTCCAAAATCGAGCCGCATCCAGATACTATCGGGCGGCCGGGTGGCTCAGAGGGATTTTTGTGGATTTTAGGCAGTATATAAATTACTGGTGTTCTGGGGTGAGGATTGTTAAGAAACGCATGTTCTTTTTTGGAGATAATGGCTGAATGAAGGGCCTGATTAGTAGCCGTCAATATTTTCTCACGGATGTTAGCGAGTGGGTCTGAGGTCAAGGCCTGGTAGTGTGCGGGGTTACTAAGTTGCCGTATGATTTCGGCATCATATTTATCATGATCCATGATAACTATGCCACCACCTTTGTCCGCGGGTTTTATAACTATTTTTTGGTTGTCGCCTAAGCTGTTAATGGCATGTTTTTCTGAGAGTCGCAGGTTATAAGGAACAAACTCAGATTGTTGCTGTAGTTCCTTGACCTCATGCATAACAAGTCTCTCGAACGTAAGGATTTCGGGTGGCATCATGGATGAAGAAGGCAAAAAAGAAGAAGGCAAGTGAAATAGTTTTTCATAGGGTTTATCGACGTTCGGTTTGTCAGAAAAAAATTGCTTCAAACGGATGCGCCTGAAGAACAGAAGTAAATCTTCTTGTAATTTGAAAAAGTTACTACGGTCTGCCGGTACAAAGGAGAGGCCTTTAGAAAGGAGTGAGATTTCGTCAGTAGATAACAAATGTTTGGATAAGTTGAAAATAGGCATAGTAGTGTTAGGGCTTCTCTCCCTCCGACCCATCCAACACCGACGACGCTGCCTGCAACCTCAGACGATGGATAGACGACTGTGCCAACACCCTCGCCCCGCTGAAAAACTCACCTACAGCGACACCACCAAAAGAGCCAGCTGGTTCACCCCGGAACTCCTAGCTTCCAAGCGTACCTGCCGGAAACTTGAGAAGAAATGGCACAGTGATAAGACACCGGACAGCCACGCAGCCCATAAAGACGCCATCCGTAACCACCACCACCTCATCAGGTCCGCCAAGAGAATCTCCTTCAAAGACCGCCTCGACAACAACGCACACAACAGCAAGGAGCTCTTCAACATCGTGAAGGAACTCTCCAACCCCAGCTCCAACACCAACGACATCCCGCCGTCGCAAGCCCTGTGCGATTCCCTCGCCACCTTCTTCCACCGCAAGATCGCCGACATCCACGACAGCTTCAACACCCAGACAGCCCCCACCAAGATAGATACTCCAGACCCGCCGCACACCATCGACCATGACCCCTTGCCAGCCTGGGCCAGCGTGAACATCGATGACACCATCAAGACCATGGGCACAATACACTCCGGCTCCCCGTCAGACCCTTTCCCGCACCACATCTTCAACAAAGCCAGCAGCTCCATCGCACCCCACCTGTGCAACGTTATCAATCTCTCCTTCGAGAACGCAACCTTCCCAGAGAGCTGGAAACACGCAGAGATCAACGCCCTACTCAAAAAACCCAAGGCGGACCCAAGAGACCTCAAGAACTTCCGGCCCATCTCCCTGCTTCCGTTCCCAGCCAAGGTCATCGAGAAGATCGTCAACAAACAGCTAACCCGATACCTAGAAGAAAACAGCATCCTGGACCCATCCCAATCGGGGTTCCGCAGCAACCACAGCACTGAGACTGCCCTCATCGCCGCCACCGACGACATCAGGACCCTGCAGGACAACGGTGAGACCGCAGCCCTCATCCTGCTGGACCTCTCCGCCGCCTTCGACACTGTCTGCCACCGCACTCTACGCGCACGCCTCCACGACGCAGGGATCCCAGACAAGGCCCTGGAATGGACCACCTCCTTCCTCGACGGCAGAACCCAGAGAGTCCGCCTCCCACCTTTCCGATCCGAAGCCTCCGAGATCATCTGCGGCGTACCCCAGGGATCTTCCCTCAGCCCAACACTGTTCAACATCTACATGGCCCCGCTCGCACGCATCGACAGACAGCACGACCTCAACATTATCTCCTACGCCGACGACACTCAAGTGATCCTCTCCTCACCAAGGACCCCTCGCCGCCAAAGCCAATCTCCATGAAGGAATGAAGGCCGTCGCCGATTGGATGAAGATCAGCCGACTAAAGCTGAACACGGACAAGACGGAGGTCCTCATCCTCGGCTCCAACCCCTCAGCCTGGGACGACTCCTGGTGGCCAACGACGCTGGGAGCAGCCCCGACACCCACCGACCACGCACGCAACCTGGGAGTCATCCTCGACTCAACGCTCTCCATGGCCAAGCAAGTCAACGCAGTCTCCTCCTCCTGCTTCAACACCCTCCGCATGCTTCGCAAGATCTACAGGTGGATCCCGACAGACACAAGAAGAACAGTCACCCAGGCCCTCGTCAGTAGCAGACTTGACTATGGGAACGCCCTATACGCGGGAGCCCCGGCCAAGCTCATCAAGCGACTGCAACGCATACAAAACGCCTCCGCACGCCTGATCCTCGACGTACCACGCCACAGCCACATCACCCCCCACCTGAGGAACCTGCACTGGCTCCCCGTCGACAGGAGGATCACCTTCAAACTCCTCATCCACGCACACAAGGCACTCCACAAAACTGGCCCAGCCTACCTCAACAGACGACTCTTCTTCTACTTCCCCAACCGCCAGCTCCGCTCCGCCGACCTCTCCCTCGCCACCGTCCCTCGCATTCGAAGAACAACCACCGGCGGCAGATCCTTCTCACACCTCGCTGCCAAGACCTGGAACACCCTTCCACTAAGCCTACGACAGACCCAAGACCTGATGAGCTTCAGGAGGCTACTCAAGACCTGGCTGTTCGACCAGTAGCAGCACCCCCCCCTTCCCTCTCCCCAGCGCCTTGAGACCCTCGCGGGTAAGTAGTGCGCTCTACAAATTCTGTGATTGATTGATTGATTGATTGGTGGTGAGTGGTAATCTGCACTATTCAAGGTGGGCGGAGAAGGTACAATGGGTAACAATTGTGTCAGGGGAAGAGTACCAAATACGTTCTGAGTAGTATTAAAGGTGTCATCATTGTCTTCTGAGGTGTTTAAGCTTGGTAGAAAGTGGTGAACTACACTTAGCGTGATATGATGAGGAAGTGCCTCGATGTGTTCCGAGGGTAGACTTTCAACCAATGGGGGATCGTTAGATGGATGGAGGTCAGTATATGAGATGTCCTCAACGTCCTCTATATTGGGTATGATAGGAGTCCTAGGGGCATCCGTCATAGATATTTGTAATGACTGAACGAATGGTAATTCGATTCTCACTGTTGGGGACCCCATTGGTAAAACTTTCGGCGAGTTTGTCGTTCGCCTGCGTACTGATATTGGTAGTTCTGTCTTTGTCGACCACGCCCGCATCTGAGGTTCACTCCTAAAAAACCAGTCGGTAGGAGTGGTGGTGGGTGAGCTCGGCTCTGTTGGCGTTCAGAGCTAGGGCCTTCACCAGAATCTGAGTCTTCAATGGATGTATTAGATGAATCAGAGAAGGTAATGATCTGATTGTTCCTGTATCGGCCCCAATTCCTACTTCTAGGAGGCTGATAGGGAGTATTGTAGAATGTGTCGTGTAAATAAGGGTAAGTCTGGTCTTTTTTGTAATTTTTTATATCTTTCTGTATTTTATTTATTTTTTTGTTTTGTTCAAATGTGTAAAAGGTTGCGATAGTTGCGTTAACCTTATCAAGGAGACCTTTAGCGTCAGAGATGGTTGTGTCAGCTAGAATGATTTTTTCAAGTTCTGCTATTTCTTAAAGTTCTTTCCTACTGTGTTCTATTGCTGTGTCGATGCCCAGCACCATCCAGTGCCTGGAACACGTAGTGGCTAGATGACTAAAGCTGTGGCGGAATTTAGGGTCCTGTGTAAAGATAGCTGGAATGTTACGTATTTGAAGTCCTAATGGAATAGTATCTGACTTGAGATATTCCGTAAGCATGCGAGCATGCAGGTCAGTACGGATCTGTTTTTTCTTGAGATTCTCAAACTTTTCTAGTAGAGCCCTGGAAGAGTTGGGGGCTGAAGGTAAGGGAGTGGAAGCATGTGAAAGTAGAGAGGGGCCACTTAGAATGCGTTGGATGTAATCATCTGTATAGATGGGGGTCTCCCTAGAGGACATAGTGTGCCAATTAATTGCACATAATGTAACACACTTAATGTGTAAAGTATAACCAAAAGTATACTCTCGCAACTCAGCAGTTGCTCAATATCAAGGAACGTAGAACAGGAGTAAACCCGTTGACCCAGCTGAGACCGGGTAAAGTTATGTAGCATAAACAACAACGTCTCAACTGGTAATCATTAAAAAAGAGAGACTATTACAGAGAGTGCATTAATCACTAAAGGAAGGAAACGGGAGACCAAGGGCGGGCGTAAAGGTTGTTATTTAGCAGGTAGTTATATCAGCACTACATTACAATTAGATTGAGGTAACCATAACAACCAAATGTGCACTAAACGTGCTTGTGTAAGTGATAGGTGCAGAGACACAAGTGATATAGGAACAGCGTGAGACGGCGAAATACAATAAAAACAAACAATAATTCAAGGTCAAAAGGTATAACTTAGATAAATGCAAAAATAGTTCGTTTTTTGTTAGTTTCTAAATGACCCCGTTGAAGCCGTGGATGACGCTGCAAAGGCGACGGCGTTTCGACCTATTCAGATTAAGGTCATCATCAGGACGATGGTTACAAATTTCTTAGGTAGTGCTGTGTAAGAAGGAAGGGGAAAGAGAAATGAAGTAAGAACAGAGGGGCCAGAGTAAGGTAAAAGGAGGCAGTAATGGCAACAGGTAAGAGAGTTTCACCTGGTGGCACAAGGAGTCTCAATCAAGATATGGTAATTGCAGCGAGGGGAATCAATCACGGTAGGGAAAAGCAGCGACGGGCAAAGTCGATCGCTGGGGAAGGAAGAGGATAACAAGTAACTATCCATAGATTGTAGAGCTGAAACGGATGGGCGGTGGGGTAATCCGAGTGGTACCTGTAAAGCTTGACGGAGGGTCCGCAATACTGCAGTAGATGAGTAGAGAGTCTGAAAAAGGTAGGGGGGAAAAAAACAAGGGCGGGTAAATAGAGAAGTATGGTTGTCTGCGAAAATCAGGAAGGGAACCAGAAATGAGAGTCCTTACCTGGGCGCAGTAGGATTGCAGCCCGTAATGGAGGGGGATCCCAGTAAGAAGGTAAATCTTGGGCGTCACGTGGCAAAAATGCTGTGTACGGGTCCCAGTAAATCGATGGGGCAAGTGAAAGGAATAAATTCACAGGGACGAGTGAAGCGTCCACACTGGCTGCACGGCGGCGAAGGATTAAATGCCGGAGCCGAGGACTTCCTGAACGTGTGATTCGGAAGACACTAGCGTGAGTCTAATGTAAAGGGCGAGTGCCCCAGGGGGACTATGGAAGGAAAGAATGCCTCAAGAAAGATGGCGGCAGTGAAGAACAGCGGTGAAAAGGATATAAGTGATCTAGACAGTCAATGCACAAAGATCAAACATTTGAGAACAATGAATGGTAATCAAGTTAAATGGTGAAAAATATGTACACACAAACATGAAGGCATTTGCATGTGCCAAGAACAAGTATGTACATTGATCCAATGTGATTGATAGCTAAGGGCACTGTGAATATTAGATTAAATTAAATTACAGCCAAAGAGCATGGCAACAAATTAAATTATAATCATAACACAGCATATTGAGCAATTTAGACAGGTAGAATTTATGCTTAAACAACATAGGACATGAAGCATGCACAGTTGTGACTAGGTGGAGTGAACGGTGTAAGCAAGCCTCCAACATAATCTAAATACAAATGATAAAGGCAGACTCATAGTCAAAACTGAAAGAGACCAAATATCTCTACATAAAGATAATATTCAGTACATATAAACAACTATATATACAACTATATACATATGATGGACGAGAGAGAAGAGGGCATGTATTCTAGGATGTTGTGATAACTGTATTCCATTCGTCAAGAGAATTTAGCCCATGGGTCACAGAGTTGCAACGTGCGATCCAGCGGCATTCGCATTTGTTCAATAGGAGTTGCAGATTGCCGCCCCGAGTGGGTAATTGGGGGCGGTCAATGACCTGCCATGTCAAGTCAATTTCAGAATGGTTATATTCTTTGAAGTGTGCCACTAGTGGTGCAGTCTCAACGTTGCATCTAATGCGGCTCTTGTGCTGGGCAATGCGCTGTTTAATCATTTGGGTTGTCTGGCCAATGTATAACATATTGCAGGGGCAGCGTATCGCATAAATGACGTTGGTAGTCCGGCAATTGGAAAAAAAATTCAAATGATAAGTATGATCAGTGGTGACAAAAACTTTAGTGTTACTGGTCGAGTCACAAACGCTACACGTCTGGCATTTGAAGTGGCCTATGATGGGGGGCAAGCCCCACATGGATGTGACTGACAAATTATTTTTCTCTTTCTGGGGCCATGTAATGGCATGGACAAGCTTATCCGAGAGGTTGTTGCCTCTTTTATAAGAGAACAAAGGTGGTTGTCTAAAGGATCCAAAAGTACGGAGTACTGTCCAGTTCTTTTTGATTATGTTGCTTACCCTGTTACTAGAGGGGCAGTAAGTGGATACAAAAGGGATGCGTTGGTTAATGGGTTTGGTGGATGGTGTCAAGAGTCTAACACTAGCCCATCAAGCTTTCTACCAGATTGGTCCTAAGTATTTGTCTGCTAGTTTCACACACTATCACTCTACAAAAACTCGCCGCTCCTCTAGAGAAGAGTTGGCTTCTGTACCAAGAATTAGGAGAAAGAGATGTAGTGGTATGTCTTTCTCCTACTTTGCGACCCGGGCCTGGAATGCCCTTCCTCTGGATCTGTGGGTGCTGAGGGACGAAAATTGCTTTAAGCGCAGCCCTAAAACCTGGCTATTCCAATCCGCTTTTCAGTAATTTAGTTATGATCTAAGTTGTCTAACCTGTCCTAGCACTGGTACACTCTTTGAGTAGCCACGCTCTCTATAAATCTTGATAGATTTGAATCCTAGTAGTGAAAAACTTCTAGATTAATTTTTTCCTACTGTGAGGCCTACCTCTCCCATAGGAAGGATAACATTAGATTGCCTTATTACATTTAATCAGTGCTTATATTTAAGTTGGGATAAACTAAATACTTTATGTTTGTGGTCTTTGAGTTTGTAATTTTAAACCCTCTTTAATGGTAAAGTCGGATTTTAAGTTACAATTTTGAACATGCCACTTTTAGAAAGTTCTGAACACAAACAGGATCTAGCTGTCATTTTTTAAACCTCTTCTTTTTGGAATCAAGGACAAGAACATTGATTCATCTTGGACCGTGAATTTATTCATATCTTTCATTAACATTTCAAAACTGTAGGACTTGGCCTTTTTGGTTAAAGTTCCCTAAACGTTTTGCTTTCCCCCTAGACTGTTTTCCTGACCTAGAGATGCCAATTTAGATGCTTTGGGTACTTTGCCACTGCTGATCAGTGTCAAAGTACAGGAGTTCCCTATGTAAAATGTAATGGTGATTGGTTGGCCATGATTGGTATGTTTGCCTTACTAGTAAAAGTCCCTAGTGATGTGCACTGTGTGTGAAAGGGCTAGTAATGCAAGGGCGTGCAGAGAAGGGAACTCAGGCCTTCAGTGTAGGGCCTGCGCGCAGAATGCTAAGTTAGAATGTTGTCCTGACAAGTGCAACCACTTGCCAGGCCTAACCTTCCCTTTTACATACACATGGGCACCCCTGTTGTAGGTCCCAGGTAACCCCTGGGCAGGGTGCAGTGTAAGTAAAAGGCAGGACATATACTGAGGTGTGTGTTATGTTCTGACAGTGAAAAACTCTCCATTTCGTTTTTCACTGCTGAAAGGCCATTCTGCCCATAGGACAGAATGGGGGAGGCTGGGTGTTGTGTTTGTTAGCCTAGTTTCCTGTCAGTTTATAATGGAGATGTGAAGTTTGGTATGTATGAACTCACAGTCTCATAATGAATCTTTCTGTGAAGGTGGTTTTGTCACTGTGTGTTTATAAGCCACTCTTTTAGAAAGTGGCTGAGTTTTGTGCTCTGAGCATTTCTGTGTGTCTCTGAAATGTGGATTGTCTGTCTGGAACTGAAAGGTGAGAGGAGCTGGGAGAGGTCTTGACCCAGTGAGGGGTTGAGATGGCACCAGGCTGCCCTGCATCTGGAGAGTATTTGGGAGGAGAAGCCCTGAAGGTGAAAAGGCCTGGGCTGGTGCTATAAACCAATTGACCCATCTCCTGCTGAGTGATTAAGGATCCAGACCCCCAGTATCAAAGGGAGAGAGGTGACACTGGGAGGGAGACACCCAGAATTGATTTAGGGAGGGGTCAGGGACCCCTGAGCACATACAAACTTCAAAGACATTAAGGGGTATAACTATGAGAGCTGAAGCCCTGAACGTTGGAATGAAACAGATATGGATTGAGACTGAAAAGGCTTGGACCCATTCTGTGGTCAAGAGGAATCTCTGCTAAAGAAGGAACAACTGAAGAGACTGCTGTGGATAGATCAATCCTTGCCTCGGGATCTGGGGCTGGTCTGCAGTTTGCTGTTCTAACTAAGGAAGAGCCTGTTGGGACTGTGCTTGGAGGCGCTGGGTCCCCCTGCTCGAAGAAGACTGTGCTTTGTGCCGTGTCTTGTAACCCCAAGGGCCCGAGGTGAGCTGGCTCCCTGTTTGGAAATACAGGATCATAAAAGTTTCCGGAGAAGTCCCAAGCAACGCGGTGTGCACGTGCTTTTTGGCCGCTTGAGACCCTCAGAAGTTGTGCCTTGTGATCGTGGGCACGCAGGAGTAAGCTAAGTCTCAGACACGCAGAGTGCGCGTCATGGTGCAGGCCAAGGTGTTGGTGAGGAGCGCCCGGTCGTGGTGTGCACGGGGAGATGAGGCGAAGCTCGGATGCGGAAGGGTGCGTGTCGTGGTGCAGCCCGGATGTTGGTGAAGAGCGCCTGGGCCTCAAAGGCACCAAAAGAAGAAGTGAGTCTCTGACGTGCAAGAGTGCGTGTCGTGGTGCAGCCAGGGCGTTAGGGAAGAGCGCCTGGACATCGTGTGCACCGGGAGAAGAGGTGAGACTCTGACGCGCAAGAGTGCGTGTCGTGGTGCAGCCAGGGCGTTGGTGAAGAGCGCCTAGACATCGTGTGCACCGGGAGAAGAGGCGAGGCTCAAACGCGCAGGGTGCGTGTTGAGGTGCAAGCGGAGCGTTGGTGAAGAGCACCAGATCATCGTGAGCACCGGAGAAGAGGCGAGTCTCGGACGTGCGGTGTGCGTGTCGAAGTGCAACCTGAGGTGCTGGTGAGGAGTGCCTGGTGAGGGTGTGCACCGAATTGAAGTGAAGTCTCCACAGTGCTGAGGGCGGGTCTCGGTGTGGACTGAGACTGCCGGTGTGAGGGCCAAGTCATTGGGGCCCTCGGAGTCAATGAGCAGCGGCCCAGACCGGCAGCCACAGAAGAGCTGAGCCGCAGGCCCGAGTCCGCCGCAACCTGTGCCGGAGTTCTGGATCAAGGCTCAAGTTGCTGACGTCGGGGAGGAGAGTGGGATCGCGCCCCCCCAGGTAACGTGGATCAACACCTGGGGTGGGGTGCAGGCCTGGAGGGACACTCTCTCGGCCTCCCGCTTCCGTCAGCTCAGCGAGCCGTTGCTTCGGCTCGGATCCCGGCCCGTGCTGACCCAAGACGGGGCAGTAATGGGGCCGGAGTGGGAAGCAGTACTTTTTGTGTCATCATTTGATCCATAATGGGCGCACTGTTAACGGAGCACGTAAAACTGTCGTATTACACTTCGCATTATTGCTGCTAACGAACTCTCGAACTGTCGTATGATGCCTGACCTCATTTGTGCCTGATGAATTTTATGCTTGGTGCGCTACGCACTGCGTTATTTCTCCTTTGCATATTACCTGATTGTAACGTTGCGCATTGCATGATTTCTTCAGTGCACAGTATCTGAGTATAACGTGGCACAGTGTATTATTTCTTCATTGCACTGCACAGGATTGTAGCGTGACGCATTGCTTTGTTTCTTCCTGGTACAGGGCATGCTGGTGGTGATACGCATTGCATTATTCCTTCAATTGCAAAGTACATGATTGTGGCGCTACGTATGGCATTGTTTCTCTGTTGCACAGTATAAGAGAATATCGTTACGCATTGCAGTATTGTTTCCTTTTGCAACGTGTGTTATTCTAGCAATACGACTTGCCTAACCTTTTGGGAAACGGTTAGAAAAGAGCTTAACTGTTGGTTAAAAGCGGTGGTTGGGATTAGAACCTACCAACCCACCGGAAAGAATACTACCCATTGTTATATATGTTGATTTTTTATCGTGTGGTCGAATCGTATAATTTCTTATATAAAGATTATACTCATTTTATCAATACTCGTGTGGAGTCTATTTGTGATGACATCATGGGGTTACTGTGAGCGTGGTTGCACATACTGAACACTCGTGCCTTAGAGTTAAGCCTGGCTGCTCGTGCCAAGCTACTAAGGGGGTGAGCAGGGCTATCTCAGACGGTGTCCTTACTTAGCCTAACATTGAAGCGAGGGGTCGGGGACGCACACCTCCAGCATTTTGTGGCAGCAGTAAGCGATAAGGACCTCCACTTCCAACATTTGGCAGCAGAGCGGTGGGATTCGATCCTAATAGAAAGTAAACGCGTATGTGCAAAATCACTCACAGTAATTGGTGTTCATCATAAATTGATTGTAGACCGCGACACATCAACATATTGTTTTTGATTTGGTGGTTCTAGTGTTGAGTAACCTTTAATCCACGCATCATGTCTCAGGGGGAAAGCCAGATAGCTGGTGAGGCTGAGATTGCAGAATTGGAGTTTGACATTGAGGCACTGTTTGCCTACAAGGTTGATCAGTTGAGGAAATTCTGCAGGGCTTTGGGATGTCCCATTAAGAGTAGCGCCAAGAAGGAGGAGCTGCAGGTGGCCTTGAGGGCCTGGTGGGAAGCCAAAGAGGCTCAGGAGACAGGTGATGGTGAGGTGGATGAGGATGACCAGGGAATGGATTTGGTCCACAGGATTTGCCAGTGGAGGGACCAGCCGGAGGGGCTGGTAGTAGCCATTCACGGAGGAGTTTTTCACCAGAGGAGTTGGAGGAAAACCAAAGGGTCAGGCTGCATGAGTTGGAGGTGTTAAAACTTAAAACTCGAGGAGAGCAGGAACGCTCTCGCGTTGGAAGAGAAACGGCTTCTCTTCGCTCATGAGTTAAGCATGAGGGAACTGGACATTAAGGGTAGACAAGCAGAGTCCAGTGTGATTGGTGGCAGCGCACAGCCAGTGCCAAGTGTGGATCAGTACAAGAGTGCACTGGAAGATTGGGTAGTGGTCAGCTTGGTAAATGATTTGGAGGGGTTATCAGATTTGGCCCCAGGGGAGCCTAGGCTCAGAAATTATTTCCAGGATTGCACCACTCCGGGTTAGGGTGTGGGCTCCTTGATTCCCGGGAGCCTGCATGAGAACCGGACCCCTGGTCATGGGTCAAGGGGCCTGAAGGGGCCCCATAGAGGGAAGAAGGGCCAGGTGGCGCGAGGAGATCCCAGAGTAGGGAGGAGGGGTTGCTGGCTAGCCCCTTGTCTCCAAAGAAGGGGAGGCAGAGTGAACAGCACCCCCAGGGATCAGCAGCACCACCCAGGAAACTGGGGAGGGCCGCAGGAGAGCCCCCGGGTGGAGGCCTCGTGCCTGGTTGCCAGCAGTGTAGAGAAGAACACCTAGCGTCAGGAGGGCGTGGAGAGTCTGTAGCCAGGGCTCCTGCCGTTCTGAAGTTTGTGGGTGCCATTCCTAAGTGGCATGCCCAGAAAACGAAATGGAAGATTAAGAAAGGGTTGTGGTCCCCGGTGGGGACACCAAGGGGACATGGTCCAGCCAGTAGGGCTGGGTCCCCTAGGAGTGACCAAGGTAGACCAACTCTTAAGCTAGAGGACAGGATAATTGGAGGTAGTATCCTGACCGATGGGTCGCCCCAGGATACCACTCCAGGGAGGGGTTGGCATGGGTCCAGCACCCCTGGAGGGGTCCCCCTAGCAGGGAGGGATCCATGGAACAGCATTGTTGGCTCAGGGGGTGGTGATCAAGAAGTCCCCCTGGCGGTAGGAAGGCGAGGAACAGGAGGGTGTCCCTGTGGTAGAGGGCCAGCGTCCTGGTTCTATCGCCCGAAGCTGGGAAGTCCATCAAAGTAATGATTGGTCTCCCCTGGCTTTTGGCTGGGAGGGGTTTGAGTAGGACTTGGCCTTTTTGGTTAAAGTTCCCTAAACGTTTTGCTTTCCCCCTAGACTGTTTTCCTGACCTAGAGATGCCAATTTAGATGCTTTGGGTACTTTGCCACTGCTGATCAGTGTCAAAGTACAGGAGTTCCCTAAGTAAAATTTAATGGTGATTGGTTGGCCATGATTGGTATGTTTGCCTTACTAGTAAAAGTCCTAGATGTGCACTGTGTGTGAAAGGGCTAGTAATACAAGGGCGCGCAGAGAAGGGAACTCAGGCCTTCAGTGTAGGGCCTGCGCGCAGAATGCTAAGTTAGCATGTTGTCCTGACAAGTGCAACCACTTGCCAGGCCTAACCTTCCCTTTTACATACACATGGGCACCCCTGTGGTAGGTCCCAGGTAACCCCTGGGCAGGGTGCCGTGTAGGTAAAAGGCAGAACATTAACTGAGGTGTGTGTTATGTTCTGACAGTGGAAAACTCTCCATTTCGTTTTTCATTGCTGAAAGGCCATTCTGCCCATAGGACAGAATGGGGGAGGCTGGGTGTTGTGTTTGTTAGCCTAGTTTCCTGTCAGTTTATAATGGAGAGGTGAAGTTTGGTATGTATGAACTCACAGTCTCATAATGCATCTTTCTGTGAAGGTGGTTTTGTCACTGTGTGTTTATAAGCCACTCTTTTAGAAAGTGGCTGAGTTTTGTGCTCTGAGCATTTCTGTGTGTCTCTGAAATGTGGATTGTCTGTCTGGAACTGAAAGGTGAGAGGAGCTGGGAGAGGTCTTGACCCAGTGAGGGGTTGAGATGGCACCAGGCTGCCCTGCATCTGGAGAGTATTTGGGAGGAGAAGCCCTGAAGGTGAAAAGGCCTGGGCTGGTGCTATAAACCAATTGACCCATCTCCTGCTGAGTGATTAAGGATCCAGACCCCCAGTATAAAAGGGAGAGAGGTGACACTGGGAGGGAGACACCCAGAATTGATTTAGGGAGGGGTCAGGGACCCCTGAGTACATACAAACTTCATAGACATTAAGGGGTATAACTATGAGAGCTGAAGCCCCTGAACGTTGGAATGAAACAGATATGTATTGAGACTGAACAAGAGGAACCTCTGCTAAAGAAGGAACAACTGAAGAGACTGCTGTGGATAGATCAATCCTTGCTTCGGGATCTGGGGCTGGTCTGCAGTTTGCTGTTCTAATTAAGGAAGAGGCTGTTGGGACTGTGCTTGGAGGCGCTGGGTCCCCCTGCTTGAAGAAGACTGTGCTTTGTGCTGTGTCTTGTAACCCCAAGGGCCCGAGGTGAGCTGGCTCCCTGTTTGGAAATACAGGATCATAAAGGTTTCCGGAGAAGTCCCAAGCAACGCGGTGTGCGCGTGCTTTTTGGCCGCTTGAGACCCTCAGAAGTTGTGCCTTGTGATCGTGGGCACGCAGGAGTAAGCTAAGTCTCAGACGTGCAGAGTGCGTGTCGTGGTGCAGGTCAAAGCATTGGTGAGGATCGTCTGGTAGTGGTGTGCACAGGGAGACGAGGCGAAGCTCGGACGCGCAAGGGTGCGTGTCGTGGTGCAGCCCGGGTGTTGCTGAGGAGCGCCTGGGCCTCGTGTGCACCAATGGAAGAAGTGAGTCTCGGACGCGCAAGGGTGCGTGTCGTGGTGCAGCCCGGGTGTTGGTGAAGAGCGCCTGGGCCTCGTAGGCACCAAAAGAAGAAGTGAGTCTCCGACGTGCAAGAGTGCGTGTTGTGGTGCAGCCAGGGTGTTAGGGAAGAGCGCCTGGACATCGTGTGCACCGGGAGAAGAGGCAAGGCTCGAACGCGCAGGGTGCGTTTTGAGGTGCAAGCGGAGCGTTGGTGAAGAGCGCCCGATCGTCGTGAGCACCGGAGAAGAGGCAAGTCTCGGACGCGCGGTGTGCGTGTCGAAGTGCAACCTGAGGTGCTGGTGAGGAGTGCCTGGTGAGGGTGTGCACCGATTTGAAGTGAAGTCTCCACAGTGCTGAGGGCGGGTCTCGGTGTGGACTGAGACCGCCGGAGTGAGGACCAAGTCATTGGGGCCCTCGGAGTCAGTCAGCAGCGGCCCGGACGACACAGAAGAGCTGAGCCGTCCGCCCGAGTCCGCCGCAACCCGTGACGGAGTTCTGGATCAAGGTCCAAGTCGCTGACGTCGGGGAGGAGAGTGGGATCGCGCCCCCCCAGGTAACGTGGATCAACACCTGGGGTGGGTTGCGGGCCTGGAGGGACACTCTCTCGGCCTCCCACTTCCGTCAGCTGCGTGAGCCATTGCTTTGGCTCGGATCCCGGCCCGTGCCGACCCAAGACGGGGCAGTACTGGGGCCGGAGTCGGAAGCAGTACTTTTTGTGCCATCATTTGATCCATAAGGGGGGCACTGTTAACGGAGCATGTAAAACTGTCGTATTACACTTTGCATTATTTCTGCTAACGAACTCTCGAACTGTCATATGACGCCTGACCTCATTTGTGCCTGACGAACTTTATGCTTGTTATTTCTCCCTTGCATATTACCTGATTGTAACATGGCGCATTGCATGATTTCTTCAGTGCACAGTATCTGAGTATAACGTGGCACAGTGTATTATTTCTTCATTGCACTGCGCAGGATTGTAGTGTGACGCATTGCTTTGTTTCTTCCTGGTACAGGGCATGCTGGTGGTGATATGCATTGCATTATTCCTTCAATTGCAAAGTACATGATTGTGGCGCTACGTATGGCATTGTTTCTCTGTTGCACAGTATAAGAGAATATCGTTACTCATTGCAGTATTGTTTCCTTTTGTAACGTGTGTTATTCTAGCATTTCGACTTGCCTAACCTTTTGGGAAATGGTTAGAAAAGAGCTTAACTGTTGGTTAAAAGCGGTGGTTGGGATTAGAACCTACCAACCCATCGGAAAGAATACTACCCATTCTTATATATGTTGATTTTGTATCGTGTGGTCGTATCGTATAATTTCTTATATAAAGATTATACTCATTTTATCAATACTCGTGTGGAGTCTATTTGTGATGACATCATGGGGTTACTGTGAGCGTGGTTGCACATACTGAACACTCGTGCCTTGGAGATAAGCCTGCCTGCTCGTGCCAAGCTACTAAGGGGGTGAGCAGGGCTATCTCAGACTGTGTCCTTACTTAGCCTAACGTTGAAGCGAGGGGTCGGGGACTTACACCTCCAGCATTTTGTGACGGCGGTAAGCGATAAGGACCTCCACTTCCAACAAAAACTTATGATAGATTTTCAACATGTCATGAAGTGGGACCATTTAAACATTTTCCAAATACATAATTTACCCCACAGCCCTAGACAAGGCTGCTCGGAAGTGAATCGTGACACAAATAAAAAAATCAATATACATGAAACGCCAAACGTGATTGTGCTTTAAAGGAACATATTTGTGGATTAAAGAATTCCAGTGAACACATTTAGACATTGAACAGAGGTAACAATCACTGTCATTCTCTATAATGTTAACCTCTATTTACTAATGTCTCTTGGGGGTTCCAAAGCTGATTGGTGATAGTGAGATCAGTGAAAGTTCATTGAGATTGCCCACTAGCCTTGAAGCTGTGCACCTGAGGGACAATTGAATTAATTTCACAACAGCACGCAAGTTCAAGAGTTATCAGATCCCAACTAGTCAGGGTTCTGAGGAGAACCCTAAAACCCACAAGAGGTTTGAAACACATTGACGGATACCCTTGGGTAGTGCCTTTGAGTTGTATCAGCTGGCCAGTGGGCAATCTCAATGAACTTTCACTGATCCCACTATAACCAAGTTAAAAGAGTTCACATTATAGAGAATGCAAAGGCATGGCAACAAAATAAAAAAAATTATGAGCACATATGTCAAGTATGACATTAAAACTGACATAGTTTTGTTTTTTTAACAAAAATCAACAGTGTAAGTGACAAAGAGTTACATTGTCATCCATTGTACTCTGCTTTGCCTTGCAACGGATATTTATACATTCCACATTTAAAAGTGGCCGTTTAAAGGGCAAAATTGGTAACCACATCAGACCTGGATAAAAACATTCAAACTAGACCAACACAGGATATTTTATTAAGGGTATTCCATCAAAATAGCGAGTTTGAAATGTTGACTTACACTAATATCGAGTTTGAAATATTGTGACATAGAAATATCGTCAGCAAGAATATCGTGGTCAAGAATATCTACTTTAAGGTAAGAAATATCGATTTTAAAAATATAGAAGTCATTAACATCATTTGCAAAAATATAGTTGTTTAAAATATCGATTTTTTAATTAGTGTTATGTATTTTAGTATATATTTTAAATGTATGTGATGAATTTTTTTGTATTAGTATTGTTTATGTTTTTTAATACGTGTTAATTATTTAGTAGTTATTAATTTTATTTTAATTCAATTTAGCATTTTTTTGTTCTGTAGCGGGTTGTGGGTTTATAGGGGAATAGGGTGGGAAGTAATGTAATTATAATAAATGAAGGAATATATTTATTTATTAATATTTTTTTAATTGAGATTTTATAATGTTAATTGTGTTTTTACTTTTTTGGGCAAATTTTACGTGCGGTTTGTGGGGTTTATAGGGGCAAAGGGTGGGAAGTAATTTATTTTTAATTAATTAATAATTAGTTGTTAATATTGATTAATTAATTGACAATTATTATGGCAATTGTGTAAGTAATTTTAGTTGCGGGTTGTGGGGTTTATAGAGGTAAAAGGTGAGAAGTAATTAATTTTTAATTAATTAATAATTAGTTGTTAATTAATATTAATTAATTGGCAATTAATTGTGGTAATTGTGAGATTAATTTTAGGTGCGAGTTGTGGGGTTTATAGGTGTAAAGGGTGGGAAGTGATTTATTTTTAATTAATTAATAATTAGTTGTTAATTAATATTAATGAATCAATTGACAATTAATTATGATAATTGTGTAATTAGTTTTAGGTGCGGGTTGTGGGATTTTTAGGGATAAAGGGTGGGAAGTAATTCTTTTTTAATAATTAATATTTAATTGAGAAATAATTAGTGTAATTGCTTCATTATTTTTTGCGTGTGGGTTTTGGGTTTATAGGGGTGAATGGTGGGGAGTAAATACATTTTACTTACTTTATAGTTAGATGTTAAAAACTATTAGTTATTTAATTGAAAATGTTTTTAATTATGTAATTAATTGTTTTACAGTTTAATTTTAGGTGTGGGTTGTGGGGATTATAGGTATAAAGGATGGGAAGTTAATAAAATGTTATGTGTTTTAATTTGTTTTTTAATTATGAATAATTATTTAATTGATAATTAATTATGTTAATTATGCAAGCATATATAAATAAATATATGTATATATATATATATATATATATATATATATATATATATGTATATATATATATATATATATATATATATCATCCACCAATGCTCCGCAAGAAGTACCACGAAGCACTCACGGGTGTCTCAAACATCTTTATTAACCACAGACGGGTTTCGGCATCCTTTGCCTTTCTCAATGTGGGTTATGCAAAACGATGTCACATTACAGATTTTAAATGCATCATGTGTTGTTTTCATTGGATGGCAGTTTAGAGTAATAGAAAACGGACCATTCAATGTCTCTGAGTCTCTTTGCCAGCACGTCGCCATCATTGCATGATAGATATTTACCATACAGAGATATACGGGCTTGTTCTGTCTTTAGTAGATGTCTGTCTTTGATTTAGCTACAAGGCCAATTACCATAATAATGCAAAAATGTACGTGCTGGCTAGTTCGACAGTATTTGACACCATCCATTTCGTCACCAGAGGTAATTATTCATTTGCATCTTCATTTGCGCCCTCGTTCAGCCGCTTATTGCTTTCTTTGCATGCGCCACATACCTTCAAGCGCTTGTCATAGTGATTGACGCCTGGGCATTTAGTAATGTCCTGATATAGCATCAGCAGGTATGACGCTCTGCTCCTGGCTTTGCGACGGTTCTGGCATATCTTAAAAATTGCTTTTCACCAAATGCCACGCATATCATGCCGAACTCCTTTAGGTGAACGGGTGCTCCTTTCATGGACGGGGCCCCATGCTATTAATCATCCACCAATGCTCCTCAAGAAGCTTCACGAAGCACTCACGTGTGTCTCAAACATCTTTATTAACCACAGACGCGTTTCGGCATCCTTTGCCTTTCTCAATGTGGGTTATGCAAAACGATGTCACATTACAGATTTTAAATGCATCGTGCGTTGTTTTCATTGGATGGCAGTTCAGAGTAATAGAAAACGGACCATTCAATGTCTCTGAGTCTCTTTGCCAGCACGTCGCCATCATTGCATGATAGATATTTACCCTCCCCTATCCAACACTTTCCCTACTGTTGCATTCACTGGAGTGGGAATAGTACATTTTATCCCTCCGCTATTCAACACTTTCCCTACTGTTGCACTCACTGGAGTGTGAATAGTAATTGTTACCCCTCCGCTATCCAACACTTTCCCTTCTGTTGCACTCACTGGAGTGGGAATAGTAAATGTTATCCCTCTGCTATCCAACACTTTCCTTACTGTTGGACTCACTGGAGTGGGAATAGTAATTTTTACCCCTTCGCTATCCAACACTTTCCCCACTGTTGTACTCACTGGAGTGGAAATAGTAATTTTTACCCCTCCCCTATCCAACACTTTCCTACTGTTTCACTCACTGGAGTGTGAATAGTAATTGTTACCACTCCGCTATCCAACACGTTTCCTACTGTTGCACTCACTGGAGTGCAAATAGTAAATGTTATCCCTCGTGGTGCGTTTTAAGATGGGGAATTAAATCCTCTTCAATCCTGAGGGTCTCTGGGGCCAACTAGCCCAACAGGTACGTCCAGAAAGCGCCACAGAGCTGCGTTGCAGAGAGGTGTAAAAAGGGGTGTGGCCTCTGTACATGTCTCTGCAACGCAGCCCCTGGCGCATACTGGAGGTTCCTGGTGGGCTAGTTGGCCCGTAGGGACCCTCATGATTCAAGGGGACTTAATCCCCAACTTAAAACGCACCACGGGGCGCGTTTGCACAGATGTCACCTCAGGCCCCGTCCCCTCCCTTCACCATTGTGCAAATATTCCTCTAAAATCAGCCGAAATCCGAATTCCGATTTACTCACCTGTTATCAGGAGAGACCTCAGTGCTGCATCTTTCAGCCCAGTACTGATCCTCAAAAGTAATTTTAACCGTACTTACCGGTAACTTGAATTTCCTTCATAGGCTAACATTGACTGGTTTCACTTGGAAATTCTTCTAAGTGTGGAGTTTTGGAACTTTAAAATATTCCTCTAAAATCAGCCGAAATACGAATTCCGATTTACTCACCTGTTATCAGGAGAGACCTCAGTGCTGCATCTTTCAGCCCAGTACTGATCCTCAAAAGTAATTTTAACCGTACTTACCGGTAACTTGAATTTCCTTCATAGGCTAACATTGACTGGTTTCACTTGGAAATTCTTCTAAGTGTGGAGTTTTGGAACTTTAAAATATTCTTCTAAAATCAGCCGAAATACGAATTCCGATTTACTCACCTGTTATCAGGAGAGACCTCAGTGCTGCATCTTTCAGCCCAGTACTGATCCTCAAAAGTAATTTTAACCGTACTTACCGGTAACTTGAATTTCCTTCCTAGGCTAACATTGACTGGTTTCACTTGGAAATTCTTCTAAGTGTGGAGTTTTGGAACTTTAAAATATTCTTCTAAAATCAGCCGAAATACGAATTCCGATTTACTCACCTGTTATCAGGAGAGACCTCAGTGCTGCATCTTTCAGCCCAGTACTGATCCTCAAAAGTAATTTTAACCGTACTTACCGGTAACTTGAATTTCCTTCCTAGGCTAACATTGACTGGTTTCACTTGGAAATTCTTCTAAGTGTGGAGTTTTGGAACTTTAAAATATTCCTCTAAAATCAGCCGAAATACGAATTCCGATTTACTCACCTGTTATCAGGAGAGACCTCAGTGCTGCATCTTTCAGCCCAGTACTGATCCTGAAAAGTAATTTTAACCGTACTTACCGGTAACTTGAATTTCCTTCATAGGCTAACATTGACTGGTTTCACTTGGAAATTCTTCTAAGTGTGGAGTTTTGGAACTTTAAAATATTCATCTAAAATCAGCCGAAATACGAATTCCGATTTACTCATCTGTTATCAGGAGAGACCTCAGTGCTGCATCTTTCAGCCCAGTACTGATCCTCAAAAGTAATTTTAACCGTACTTACCAGTAACTTGAATTTCCTTCCATAGGATATCATTGCCTGCTTTTTGCTGAAAAAGTTTCTAAGTGTTGATTTTTGAAACATACAAATATTCCTCTAAAATCAGCCGAAATACGAATTCCGATTTACTCACCTGTTATAAGGAGAGACCTCAGTGCTGTATCTTTCAGCCCAGTAATGGTCCTGAAAAGTAATTTTAACCGTACTTACCAGTAACTTATATTTTCTTCCATAGGAATCCATTGTCTGGTTTTCAGCAGAAAAGTTTCAAAGTGTCGATTTTCACAAACTACAAATATTCCTTAAAAATCGCCTGTGTGACTTAAACGCATTCTTTCAACTGTTTACAGGAGATGCACCAGTGCTGGATCCAGGATCCAACACTGAGTAAGAAAAAGTAACGATAACAGTTTTTACCTGCTAAGTGAATTTCCTTCCATAGGATAACATTGGTGATTCTATGAGAAAAAGTTTCTGTCAACTTTTAAAATACAATAATATTCCTTAAAAATCACGACTGTAACCAAAACGCTTTTACTCAACTGTTTACAGGAGATGTACCAGGACTGAATCTAGGATCCAGTCCTGTGGTTAGAAAAGTAATCCATAAAGTAACTAATTGCATTTAACTAGAAATTCACATTGAGCTGAATGTTGCATTGTGTTTGAAAATGTGTTGCCCATTGCAACAACTGTAACTACTGTACTTAAAAGTCTATTGCCTATGTGCAAAGTATTTAAACTAAAGTAATTCATTCTGAGAAAGTATTTTTTGTAATGTAATGTATAATGTAATTACAATGTAATTTAAAAAATAAAATATGTAAAAGAAATTGTTTCTAAAAATGTAGTAAATCAGTATGAAAAAAATTAATATAAAAATTAATACATTTAAAAATTGTCATTTAAAAAACCTTTGAAATTCACTGAAAAAACCGTAGGTTTCAGGCACGTTATAGTTACAAATTAGCATTTTAAAAACCTTTGAAATTCACTGAAAAAACCATAGGTTTCAGACACGTTATAGTTAGAAATTAGCATTTAAAAACCTTTGAAATTCACTGAAAAAACCATAGGTTTTAGGGACAGTTATAGTTAGTTGGACATTGCACTCATACAAAACCCGTGAAATTCCCCTGTTATAGTTAGTTCAGCTAACTATAACTCGCGCCCCCGCAATGCACTGCTGATGACGTCACATATTACATCACTCATGACATGGTCAGTGACATCACTGATGACATCACTGATGACATCTCTGACATCATCCACGTGATAATCTGATGCAGCTCCTCATACCCTAATATAACCTTTGATACACCCAATCTAAATTACAGAGTGCCATTCGCAAAACCATAGACACTCCAACACCAATAACTACATACCCACTCACTGATTCTTAGGTCTACACACACACATCCACTCACTCACCCGTACAGTCACTCATACTTATGGTCACTCAGTACAGGACTATCATATGCACTCTTACTCCTATATAGACACTCAAACACCGCCACTCATCCATTGAGGTGCTCACACACCTAGTCAGTCATGCAAATAATTAAACACACTGCCATTTACTCACCTATACAGTTATACACACACCAGCTCACTTAATCATACAAATACTAGCACATTGTTACGCTCTTATACAATCACTGATACAAGCACACACTCATCCATACAGCCACTATCACAATCACTCACTCTCGCTTATAGCTATTTATATACTCCAATACACATATATACTGCCTTTCACATATTTAGTTACTCACACATGTACCACTGGGACATACATTCACTCACTAACACACTCTTACACACACTTACCCACCCATACAGTCTATCACAGATGTACTCTTGAAACCATCCACCCAGTGAATCACCCACTCACACATCTATGCACAGTCGCACACACCCCATCCACACAAACACTCAGGCACCCATACAGATACTCATAGAAACAATCAATAACCCATATAGACACTCATGTAGCTATTCGCAAATCCATGCATCCACTTACACACCAACAGACGGATACAGACATTCACACAGTTTAGTCACTAACCCATGCATTCAGTAAGATACGTTTAATCACTCACTTGTAGAGTCAGTCACGCACGTACTAAATCATCCATTCAGACACTTATACACCCACTCATTCTTCAATACGCCTTTCCCTATATATAATAAACATATTTAAACTTTACAGAAACACACAGTCACTAGATGATGTCATCAGTGATGTCATTTGAGATGTCATCAGTGATGTCATCAGTGATGTCACTGACCATGTCATGAGTGATGTAATATGTGACGTCATCAGCAGTGCATTGCGGGGGCGCGAGTTATAGTTAGCTGAACTAACTATAACGGGGGAATTTCACGGGTTTTGTACGAGTGCAATGTCCAACTAACTATAACTGTCCCTAAAACCTATGGTTTTTTCAGTGAATTTCAAAGGTTTTTTAAATGCTAATTTCTAACTATAACGTGTCTGAAACCTATGGTTTTTTCAGTGAATTTCAAAGGTTTTTAAAATGCTAATTTGTAACTATAACGTGCCTGAAACCTACGGTTTTTTCAGTGAATATATATATATATATGTTAAATTTTTATATAATTCTAACATATAAAATACATTAAAATTAGTTTAATAATTGTTTTAAAGTATATATATATATATATATATATATATATATATATCCACTCGTAGTTTGGCTGCACCCAAGCCTCTTCGAACGGCGGGCACACGGCGGGGTAGCCGCCCCTACAAATCCACCAAGATCCAGTGAACACAATCCTTAATGCAAGAAAACACCGGAGCCGTGGCCTCTATTCATGAACGTGTTTATTGCAACGCACAGTCCTGATGCGTTTCGGAGTTACATCACTCCTTTCTCACGGGCAAGGTTAAGTGCCTCTTTGCTTTCTTTTAAAGAAACAAGTGCTCTATTCGTGTGCTTACTTAGTGAACATAAAAAACATACTTCAGCTGGTCAGGTGTCCTGAAACAATAAAGTTGTAAAATACAAAACTAATATCGGGAAATGCAGATTATTAACCACATTACATATTGATCGTAATTATGAAAGCAATGTTATTATAATACATTATTTGTTCATATTCATTATGATACCATATAGCCACTTGGTGCTTTCTTTCATTAAATAGCCGATATCACTTGCTAACCAATTCAGCCCAAGTGGGCCCTCAAAATGCCAGAAATACTCGACAATTTAGCCCAAGTGGGCATATTTAAAATAACGGCAATACACACAGTCCTGCTCCAGTGAGCCAAAGATTACCCCGCAACACAAGTGACAGATTTCATCAGCTGGTGTGTTGAAACTTAATAAAGCTCTGCTGCATTTCCCACTGTTATATGCAATAGACCAGACGGAAATAAACATGTTAAAATGATTTCTAAAGGTGCACAAATGCCAAATGAAACAAACAAACAAAACCTTTTTTTAAAAACATCTAAAAATATCAAGATCGAGGGCAGTGGTTACCACCTTTGTATCATAGGTGAACAGACATTTCTTCGTCCAGATTTAAACCAATGGGAGATAACGTATTATATTTAATGATCATTCTGGACGAAGAAATGTCTGTTCACCTATGATACAAAGGTGGTAACCACTGCCCTCGATCGATCACTGGAGCAGGACTGTGTTTTGCCGTTATTTTAAATATGCCCACTTGGGCTAAATTGTCGAGTATTTCTGGCATTTTGAGGGCCCACTTGGGCTGAATTGGTTAGCAAGTGATATCGGCTATTTTATATGTATATATATGTATATATATATCCAAACAATCCTTTCGATAAGAAAAGAAGGCGGCACACCAATATCACACCAGGGAGGTTTTAATGTGCAACAAAAGAACAAGGCGTTTCAACCTGTCGGCCTTCGTCAAGTTTAAAGGTCATAGCTCAGCATCACGTTTAAATGCACTCTACGTCAACAATAGACATTGAAGACATACTATTCCGATTACCACATATTACAATTGTAATTCAATCAATCATTAGTGAAAAACAAGCATTTCATTATTATTTTCATTAATAACAAAAATGAAAACATTTTTAAGAAAATTTGAATTTTGAAAAAATCGGCATGTCACGTGACCATTATCGTACTCGTAAACGTCATCAGAGTTACGTAGTTTGATGGACATAATCAAAGACAATATATACAAAATATATACAAAAATCGCTCGATCATGGTAGTGTACCTGAAAGAACATCTAACCCCCGGCCGATGGCTTAAATATCGGGTTTTGTGTGCACAATATCTATCAATAAAGTAAATTGAAACCTTTCAAAATAAGCCAAATATTCAGAACAGCGCACAATTGCATGTATATATTTTTGTGTGAACTATCAATATGTAGTCCACCTGACATTACATGTGTCATCATTTGGATAAGGTCACGTATTAGTGTAGAGTGATTTCATTAAAAACAGTAAATGCAACAGTGAGCATGACCGGATATTTCATGTACATATCATAGAAGTACATATTTAAAAAACACAATTTAGTGCATAAATGGAGTGTAAAGTGTGCTTGTGCCCGATTTAAGAATAAAATTGTAACCAATTCCAGTATTGGGGGATGACCAGCCGGCCCCCCTCCTGTATAATATTGCAAATGGCATGGAAAATACTCACATCAAACCCCCAATGGGGACCATATCCTAATCCATAATGGGCCAATGCCCCAATTCCAGCCAATTGCTCATGATTATACTAGACTGGAAAGTGTATGTGATCCACCTTACCTAAATACCAAAATACCAAATTAAATAATCAACCAACTAACTAATGTATATACATTGATGCTGCTGTGGAGACTGGAATACAGCTTACAATTTGCTGAAAATAGAGGCAGTGAGGATTATACTCCTATATGTGTGGCCAATTCTTCTTCCCTATTCATACCAAAGGGTGCCCTAGTATTCAAGTCTATAATATACCTGGATTCCAGGATGCACAGTTGTTTTTCTCGGTCACCACCTCTGATATTCTTCAAAATTCGATCAAGTCCCATGTAGCTCAAGAGCTGAAAGTTGCTATTATGGACATTATAAAAATGTCTAGCAACTGGATAATTAAAATCACGATTAGTTATAGCTCTTGTATGCTCTAAAATACGTCTTTTTACAGGTAACTTCGTGCTGCCTATGTAGCGAAGGCCACATGGGCACTCCAGGCAGTAAACGACAAAATCAGTCAGGCAGGTGATGAACTTGGATATAGATCTTTCTTTACCATTGGATGTCTTGAAGGTTTTGCAACTCCGGCTATTAGTGCAAGCCTTACAGGCATTACACTTGAAAAATCCTTTACTGCTTTCAAGCCAGGTAGGTGGAACATCAGTTTGGTAATAACTGTTGACCAATTTATCCCTAAGGGAGGGTGCTCTCTTGTATGTTATCGTAGGAGAATGACCAACTGCATGACCAATTATGGGATCCGATTGTATTAGACCCCAATGTTTTCTCATGATGGATTTTAATTTGTTGGATCTAGCATTGTGCATGGTGATCATTCTCGAAATACTGGAAGATTTCCCCTTATCCATGACAACATTAGATTTGAAAAGGGCGTCTTCCTCTTTAGTATCTTTAAATTTTGAAGCTGCCTGTGTCAAAACCTTATCTGGATAACCTCTGGCCTTAAATCTGCATAGCATTAGATTTTGTCCGTTCTCAAAACTAATATCTGTGCTGCAGTTTCTGCATGCTTGCAATAACTCCCCATATGGTATGCTATTTAACAGGGACTTGGGATGATAACTACGGGCATGTACAGTACTATTGCCCGCTGTTTATTTTCTAAAAAGATTTGTGACCAGCCTGTTATTCTGGACAGCTATGTGCACATCAAGAAAATCACATTCAGTTTCACTAATCACGAGTAAAAGTTAGATTTAGATCATTGCATGATAAGCTTTCTATAAATCTTATGGCTAGCTCCTTGCCACCGTCCCAGATGATAAAAAGGTCGTCAATATAGCGTAGCCATAATGGCACATGACTAGTGAATACTTCATTGATGTCAGTCCATACCACCTGCTCCTCCCACCAGCCCAGGAACAAGTTCGCTAGGCTGGGGGCGAAGCAGGTTCCCATAGCTGTACCAGACTTCTGGTGATACAATTTCTTATCAAAGAGAAAAATATTCTCATTGAGGCAATATACCATCATAAGTTTTAGCATCACAGTATGCTCATATAGGTCGATGGACCTGCATTGTAAATAATACAGACATGCTTCCACCCCTTTGTCCTGATTAATACAAGTGTATAGTGAGCATACATCTAAAGAGATAAGTAGGAAACCCTTGTCTCATTTGATATCATGTACTCTCTTTAGAAAATCAGTGCTATCCTTACAGTACGACCTCAAATCCTTGACAAATGGGGCCAAAAAATGATCCAGATAGATTGATGTATTTTCCAAGAGTCCATCATTGGAGGAAACGATGGGCCTCCCTGGAGGTCTAGTGGCATGCTTATGTACCTTAGGTAATAAGTACAAACTGGGAATACGAGGGTTATCGTTTCTGAGAAATTTCAATTCATCGTCATCAATAAGGCCAGCTTGCCACCAAATCTGTAGCATTTCATAATATCTCTTGATAGTGTTCTCATACATGCCCCAGGAGATTTCCTCATAGCAGGTAGAGTCATTGAGTTGCCGCATAGCTTCTGCTTTGTAGGAAATGGTATCCATCACTACGACATTCCCCCCTTTGTCAGAGGGTTTTATCACTAGCGTCGAATCAGTCAATAGATCCTCCAGTGCTTTCCTTTGGTCTTGAGTTAAATTGTCTTTGATGCAATATTTTTCATCAGTCCTCATTATTCTCAGTTCATGCATCATTACTGAGTGGAAGGCTTCCACATTGTCATACGGGACGTTAGGGTTATATTTGGATTTGTTTTTTAATCCACTTTTGCCGCATGAATAACTTGTAAAACCCAGAGTATTGAGTATATCCCCACGTTTCTCTCTGTTGAGCTATCTGAGTTAGTGTCCAATTCATTTATATCCATTATGGCATCCACCTCATCCAACATGAATCTATTCGAGACGTTGAAAGGAGATTGTGCTGTTACAGATCCAGTCGCTTGTATTTGGCGTTTAGGCATCAGGTGTAATTTCATGAGTTTGAGTTTTCTAATGTAGAGAAAGAGATCGATTCTCACATCTACATAATTCCAATCGACCACGGGACAAAATGACAACCCCAATTTGAGAAGTGATTCCTCCTTCATGGTCAATGTATGTGCAGATAGATTGATAATAGATTTGTCCACAAGATCTGTATCAGTGCTTAAGCTCCTGTCTCTAGCACACCAGAACTTTATGCGACCTCCTCTCCTGTTTAATCTTTGTTTTTCTTTTTGCTTGCGCCCCTTCCCCGTGATCTTCCTCGACCCCTTCCTCTTCCTACTCCTTCTTCTTTTAAGGGTGTTCGTTCGTTTTTCTCCTTTTGCTGTTTCAGCATCTGGAATTCATGTAGGAAGGTGAGTGGGCGTAATCCTAAAGGGACCACTGGGGTTGAGGTCTCAGAATCTGTACTTACATCTGAGCTTGAGCCTGTGGAATTTGTTTCTCGCTCTTTTTGATGTTCAATGAACTGGCGATCACGTTGTGCCCAATCGAATCATGTGGCATAAGTCAGAATTCTTCCCTCTGCGTAGTCTTTTTTATCATGCAGAAATTTACGCTGTTTTATAGCTTTGATAGTATCTTCATACGACTTCAAACGAGTCTCCAAAGCTATAAGGAATTCTATCACCCCTTGATCCTCTTTATGTAGTTCAAGTTTAGATCTCACACTAACAAGATCTTCTCTTGTTTTTTCAAGGTCTATTTTGGCATATTTTACAAGAATTTCAAGCATTCCTTTGCACGTTTTTGCCATGAACAATGCCCATTCCTTGAGAAGTTCCGGGTTCGGATTTTCGTAAGTAGGTATGATAGCTATTCGTATTCCTCTTGGAACACGTCCTACCTCAATATAATTCGTGAGAGATGTAACTTCCCACCATTTATTGAGTTCTCTCCTGGCCAATTTCTCCAATAAATTCAGATTTTGTTTGACAGTCAGATCAGCTCCGCCCACCGATACTGCCGTATTGCTTGTGGCGTGACCGGTATCAATGTTTTCATTAAATAAGGATAGTGCCTCTACCTGCCTTTCTGTCTCCCAGGCATTCATATCCTAACAAGCACAACACCTCCGTGGTATGACTTCGACACAACAGTGAAATTTATCAATGCCGCATACATGAAATATCCGGTCATGCTCGCTGTTGCATTTACTGTTTTTAATGAAATCACTCTACACTAATACGTGACCTTATCCAAATGATGACACATGTAATGTCAGATGGACTACGTATTGATAGTTCACGCAAAATTATATACATGCAATTGTGCGCTGTTCTGAATATTTGGCTTATTTTGAAAGGTTTCAATTTACTTTATTGACAGATATTGTGCACACAAAACCCGATATTTAAGCCATCGGCCGGGGGTTAGATGTTCTTTCAGGTACACTTCCATGATCGAGCGATTTTTGTATATATTTTGTATATATTGTCTTTGATTATGTCCATCAAACTACGTAACTCTGATGACGTTTACGAGTACGATAATGGTCACGTGACATGCTGATTTTTTCGAAATTCGAATTTTCTTAAAAATGTTTTCATTTTTGTTATTAATGAAAATAATAATGAAATGCTTGTTTTTCACTAATGATTGATTGAATTACAATTGTAATATGTGGTAATCGGAATGGTATGTCTTCAATGTCTATTGTTGACGTAGAGTGCATTTAAATGTGATGCTGAGCTATGACCTTTGAACTTGACGAAGGCCGACAGGCTAAAACGCGTTGTTCTTTTCTTGCACATTAAAACCTCCCTGGTGTGATATTGGTGTGCCGCCTTCTTTTCTTATTGAAAGGATTGTTTGGATTTTCGTGGTTTTTGCCACCACGGCAGGCACCGGCAGTTACAGGCAGGCGTACGGCGTTGGGCAAAACTCTTTGAACACATATATATATATATATATATATATATATATATATATATATATAAATATATATATATATATATATATACATATATATATAAAACGCTATTTTGTACAACTATATTTAGGACATCAATATTTCTTTTGATATATATTTTTGTACTTACCATTATAAGTATAGTATGTAGATATTTTGGACATTGATATTTTGGTCACAATATGTTTGTATGGGAATATTTTGAGGGTCGATATTTTGTCAGTATACACTTTTTAAGAACTGAGCCACATTGGTATGGTTGGACATGCCAGCCAATCATGCTCGAATTCCGTCCACTTGGCTGCTGTCTGCTAGGTAAATGCCAGATTGTCAAAATGGACTGTCCATCTTTAGTTGTCTTTGATAAAAGAATATGCAACAGAAGGCTTGTTTCTTAAGTTTCTTACTATATCATGTGTGCATGTACAAGATAATAAAAGTGCACAGTTTGATAAATCTCATACCCATTGTAATTTGAACCGTGTCAATCTTACACTCACTTATGAGAGCAAACAGAAACATAGATATGAATAAATGGATAAAAAAGGCTGACTGGTATGTGGAGCATCTACAGCGACATTCTGGAAATATGACGGTGGAATAGTAAATGTGGTTAGTGATTGAACATCAATTTTAATTACCATTTTGTATGGTAAAGTATTTCAATATTGCTGAAAAGTCTTTGTCCATTTTGAAATATCTGCTTTCAACAGGATATAACGGAAACAGATCATAACAGTTCTGTGCAAATCTAACAAAAAAAAAGGTGTTATATGTGGCCCATTGGACAATTATTATCTGGATATTTTCTTATATTAGAAAATGATTTGTCACAGTATAGATCTGGTGTGCCAACACATTACTATAATATAAATAACATGTCAATTGAAAAATACATTAAAATACACACACATACATTAATTCAGCAACACATTCAGCAGGGCAACACAAAATACAGAGAACAAGGAGCTATACCAAACACAGTAATTAAGAGAAATGACAGGACAACACCTTCAAAATATATATGCTCTTTGATTTTTATGAAAAAATCAGATTTACCACTGTTCTGCTGCTCATGTGCCTCAAGCTGGTCATGGACGGTCAGTGAGGCTGTTCTAAGCATCCACCAGTGCAGTGGTGTCAGTTTGGGCTATTGCAAATGCGGCTACAAGGATACATCCAGCACATCCTGCATCTTCAGGTTTGCCTAAGGCGGGATGTCCTTCCAGCCTTTACAACACTTCTTTTATTTTCTAGTGTGGACATCCATTACTTTGCAGAGGGTGGGAGGTCCTTCTATTTCAGTGGTCATGCTGCACTATGAAGCAGGTTGTCGGCCTCCCCCAAAAAGCAGAGGGAAATGTTGAGGATTGCAAATGAGGCTTAATTACCCTTCAAAAAAGCTAGGTGCCCTCTCATCGTGACCCTCAGCAAGTGCAGGTGGAAAATTTGAAGAAGCAGTATAGAGGCCAATTCAATTGTAGTAAATTGATACCTCAGGGAGTAGACTAGGAAAATAAAATGTCAAACAATGATATGACAAAATATCATTATCACAATATTAAGGGCCAAAACATTAAAAGGTAAGTTTCTAAACATTTTTGATTTGTACCTCCACATATGCGTACCATGAATATATCTTCAAACAGCCAGGGTGTAGAGTTAAGGATAGTAATTCCTTCCCACTTTCCGCGCACTTACCTTTTGGTTTGCGTTAGCAATATTCTGTCCCACCAATATTTGGAATTTAATATTACCTGCTCCAATCTAGCTCAGGAATAGCCTAATTTCTTCTTCTGTATGTCATTTTATGTTTCTCATGGTAAGTGACAACAGGTTACAATAATCTTGCACACAGCTTCAGGGGAGTATTGAAGAACCCCACTGTACAATCTCAGCATCCAGAGCACAGCTTGAGGATGCTAAAAGTGCACATTATATTCATGTGTGCGCCATCTTATACCTCTGTATACAGTGATATACTTAAAGGTGAAAATAGCAATAGTGCAAACTTAATAGTGACTATATTTGAAATGCAACTACATAGATTTATGCATGCAGTGCAAGTGTGAGTTAATAAAACTTAACAGTGACCATCTGATGTTCAAAGGCTGTCAGACATAGCTGTCAAGTGTGCTTCCAGGAAATGCAGCATGTACATGTCTGAAGCAGACAGCTTGCTCAGTAATGGACTGCTAGCTGTGTCTATTGCAGAAATGATGTTCCTTGGGTGTGGTGGCTAAAGTGCATTTTGGGTGCAAACTATGACATTTAATACCTGAGGAACGTGGGCCTTGCCACAAAATTACCTTGCCATCTGTTGCCTTTCTGTAAGTGAGTGTGGCATGGCAATATGCTGGTACACTTGGCTGATGATGCATCTCAGTAGCCTTAACAGCAAGCAGCTGCTCCAAGTCTGCAACCATGTCTAGGATCACTTCTGGAGAGAAGAGGTATCTAGCAATGACTGATTCCCTTGACATCCCTAAGATGTTGCTCCTCTACCTGAAATTATTGTCCCTTCTACACAAATAATTGATCTTCAAAATAAGGGGCAAAGCAACATCATTATTCACTGGCACGGTGAACCAATTTGTTTGATGTGTGTATAAGTGTGTGTGTGTTTTTTTTTCTTACATGGGCAGTCTGCGCATGATTGGTTAATGAGCAGTTACTTTTGGCTGCTGGTGAATGCCAGAGTCCAGAATGTTTACTCTTTCCCCCAATTTAGCACTTGGTGAGTTATAGAAAGTCTTGTTGGATTATGCAATGGTTTACACTTGTACTTAAAATAGGAATTAGTAATAGTTCACAGTTTAAAATTATCTACAAGATGAAGTATTTACTGCCATAAATTATTCCGTGTAGAAGAATGAGGCCAAAGATTTTTCATCAGGTCATTGAATGCAGAGATGACTTTCAATATCCTTATATTGTACAGCAGGGGTCATTTTATTTCTTATAATACTTGGTCACACATAAAGTTTCCTTCAAAGTCTATTAATCCTTACTGTGTTGCTCTTTCAAATTAAAGAGGTAGGATGTTTGCAGACATGAAAAATCAAAGCAGAATCTAGGGCTGAATTAAACGCATCAAGCCAGTTCCTTTATTGCTTGTTTAAACTGAAGCTGTAATGAAGCTTATGTTTACCATTCTCTTCGGCTGCAGGCTCTGGCAGTAGGCCTTATGATGTCACAACTCGACTTATTACAGTTGAGCAGCTGAGTCATTTTATTATTACAGGTGACTAGAGATGAGACATTTCTCCTATAATAAGGAAATTAAATACAAAGGGATTTCAGTCCCCCATGTATTATAACAAAATAATACAAAATATAACATTATGACATTTTACATTTTTGACATTCCTTTTCTCCACTGACTAAGGGTTGCTGTACCAGTGATTGGCTGTGTGTGGTGCTTAACATACTCCAACGTACTCCAATACTTGGTTGCAGTAGATTTGAGCCTCTTTTGTTATTACTGTAGTACATTGAGGAATTACTTTTTGTGAATAGCAATTGCCTTACTATTTTTTGGATGTGTTTTAAAATGTGGTCCCTTTAATAATAGCTCTCATTTTCCATCTAGTCCCCCATTTCTATTTCACATTTACCACAAAAACGTATACCTCATGCACAAAATGATACATTTAATTTTGTAATGGATGTTAGTTTTCCATACCAGCCCCTGGTGATTGAAGTCCTGCTCCAGTAACCCTTTTCCACCACTTCCCTGAGTACTTCCCTCCCTCTCCCTAAAATACCTGGTCGTGCATAACAGGGGAAGACGGAGGCAGATGATGTGTGATCTTTTTAATATGTTGCAGAAAATAGCAGCTGCTCACTCCTTTTGGTCTGTGACTGTAGTGTTTCTATGCTCAAGTGATTCTCTGTCAGCATGGCTGCCCTGACATAGGATTTAAGCCACCATGTGATATCTCAGTGTTTTATCACCTTGCTCACCAGCAACAAGAAAGGCATTCGCTGGTTCTAGATGAAGAGTTTTTATGCTATCTTACAGTTCTTTAAAATGGATCTAGAAATGGCCCAATAAAAGGTGCTGTATTGAGGATTCTGCGCACTCTCCAGAATCTTAGACTGAGTTAAAACAAAGCAGATGCAGTAGCAGGGGCAGGGGCAACTGGTCAGCCCTGTGGATTGATCTGTCCAGGGGCTCTGATTTGGAGAGGAGTTAACAAAGTCTTTTACTTGGAGGGACCTATAAGCAATTTTATGAGTTCTCCTGTTACTCGCAGTCTATATGATTCTGAACTGACAACCAATTGGTGCAAGCCTATGTCCGCCGTCGGGGACCACTACAGTTTACAAGTCAGCCATTTTGGCTCAGGAGTTTGGATCTGGGTAGGATTCAATCCCTTCTCCATGGAGTTCATTCATCTCCCAGGGAAGAAAATAGGTATGTAGATTACTCAAGAAGAACTTACCCTCCTCAGAATTCCTTTGACTGTGGCCAGTACTTTGATATTTGAAAATAAAATACAAGTTCATTCACCTTTAGTTGGGATTATGGATTAGAACAGAATGTTTTTCTTTCAAAGGTTACTCCTTGATCACCTCTCGAAGGAATTGGGTGTTTGACATCTTATCACATCCTTGGCCCCCATGGCTTCTCCATGCTTTCTCTCAGATTCCATTATTGTTCTGTTTACGTAACAGGATCAGGGACGACAGGGTGAACAGACTTTTGAAAGCTTCTTGCTGAGTATTTGGTTTCCTCTTCTCCTCCAGCTATCATTTCAGCCTCCCTCCTCTCTTCTACTGGAATCATTTTTCTTCACCTTTGACCGTGGTTAAAGGTGAAAACGTTTGAGAAGTGTGTACTCAAAAGAGCATAAGCATTTCTTATTGAATTCGAACTTACATATATGATCTTCACGGCATAATTCATCTTGATTCAATTGCTCCAGCAATATGGGAAATGTTGTCACATGGGAACCCTGAATCTGAGTCTAAAGTACTACACCTATGGGATTTCCTGTTAAAGAAACTATATCATACTGAGCACAATTAGTCCATCACAGGGAGTTCTTCATTAATAAACCTGTGTTTGATCAATGAATCCAATATCGTTAGGAAGCAGGCACACTTCCACAATCTTACACATGTCAAAAACCTCCAATTTTAAAATCTGTTCAAGTGTTTATGAATTGGTAGGTATAGTGATCCCACTTTTTCAGTGACTTAAAATGTATTATGAAAATTAATCTCAGGAAAACAAATGAAAACACTGATGCCTGGTAAAGAATATAGTCAGTAGTGGCTGCTATCCAACGGGGGTGATTGGGCCGTGGGACAGATAGGAAGGGGGAATAAAAAACACTTACCTTAATACCACCAGCCGCCACCTCTCCTTTGTCCTCTCTGCAGCAGGAACCAGGAAGAGAAGCACACAGCCTCCTAGAATTCCCTGACCATTCACAACTCTGCCTCACAGCAGCATTGTGATTGGTCTGAGCGCCATGGTTCGGTGCTCAGACAGGGGCTGGCAGGCTGTGCATGTTCTCCGCCCGGGCTGTAATGCAGCCTGGGTGGAGAACATGCAAAGTGCCCATGATGCTTTGGCCGGCCCAAGTCGGCCAGCCAAACCATCATGCGCACTTAAGGTGCTGCTACCACTACTCTCCCTGTGAGGCTAGGTGCCCAGCCCCACCCACCGCTTCAACTGCAAACTGAATGCAAAAAACAAAATGATAATAATGGAACGTTATTATCATTTTGTTTTTTAGTATTTAGCTTGCAGCTGAAGTAGTGGGGCAACGCTCCTCACCTTAACTGAGGAGCCACCGCTGAATATAGTAATGAGTCCTTATACTGAAGACACACACAGGATAGTCTCAGCTGATTCGCATTGATAGGATTATTGGGCAAATGGTTTCTATTGTCTACTTTTTAGTAGATAAATTACCAGTTACTTACCTCGATAGGTACTTCTGGTTACAGAAAGACTTCAACACCTTCAAGTTTGAAGAACACTTCTATAGGGAACAGGCTCTCAATCTCCCAACTACAGAGTTGTGGGACCAAGCAGTAGCATTATGCATTGGGCCTTTCTTGACATGACATTTAGCGAAAGGAAGAACACTATATATGATACACGTTTTTTTTGTGGTGAGCATCCGATTTCTAAGGATTCTTAAAGTATGTGATTTATAGATCAGAACAAATAATTCCATGGGGGAGCCAAAGTGAATAGGCTCTTTTTTTGGAAAGTTTTGTGCAGATTCTTAAAAGGCACTAAAAATATTAACAAAACAAATGGATAGATAGGATAAATAGATAGATAGCTTTCATGTGCTACAGCTAGGATGCACGGGAATTAAATATGGGGATTTTTAAGGACTACTTGTAATGGGAGTGTTATAGTCTCTTCCAGTCTATTTCATTTTGGCAGAAAAAGGAGAAAAAAACAGTAACTCGTAAACTAAAGATACGGAGATACTCAAATTTACATTTCGGATTGAATACACCTTGTTTAATAGACGATGTGAATGTCAAAACAAGAGATCTGGGAACACAAATATTTAGTAGACGCATTTCTCAGACTAACAATGATGCATTGATTCCCAATTAAATATAATGAAAACAATTTATGTGCAAAACAGATTTGTAAAATAATCTGATATAAATTATTTTGCACACTGCCAACAACGAAGTAATTTGCTTGAAAAGCTGTCAAAAATATTATCCTAGTTTGATGTAATTCCTTGACTTCAACTTGGAAAATGTTTGCACATTTTGCTTGCTTCATAATAAACAATTTCAAACTTTTTGGTTTAAACAAAGAGAAACAGGTCATTATTTCTCAGAGTTTGACATAATTGTGTGCACATTGTGCTCCTGAAACAAAAAAGGCATTGCTGCTAAGAAAGATCACGAAAGAAATAAACAATTCCATTCAAGCATTCTTATGGTGAAGGTATGCTTAGTTCAACATTCCCTACCAAAATGATTAAGGAACCGTTTGCACCATGCCATTGCAGATAGAACATGCTGTTTTCAAGATGTGTCTTTACAGAGTTCCCAGCTATGAAAATATGCTCAGTTCCTGTTTGTTGACATCCCATGGAGTGAAAATTAATGAAGGAAAGGGGCCATGGTGAAGCTGCCATGTGGCAGCAGCAATTTGTGTAAGGCTTTAATTGGTCAAACTGGATGCAAAAGTTAAGGAGACCAGCTATATGTTACTTAGCTGCTTCTAGCAAGGCACTTCTTGCTCTGTTGATCTTCAGACAGATGCTCCAGGCGCTAGGTAATTGTTGATTTCATTAATGAGTTTGCATGGTTCTGTGGCTTGAGGGGCGGAGATGTGCGTTTGTCTTGTCCCTGTGAGATAAAACATGCGAGAAGCGCCTTTGAAGAATGCCAGGGAGCAAAACCAATCCTCCGTAATTACATTGCTCACCACGGAAAAGCTTTGCATTAGGGCAATTATTTCACATTGCGTGTGGGATGCTGGGTTCTCATCCGGCATAGTTACTTTTAATGAATATGCCTTCAGTGCTGAGGCTCTAACGCTATGTGCAAACCTTATTATGTCACAAATTCTGTAAGTCGGGATTTCTCGTTATATTTTAACACATGTTCATTAGAATGTAAACTTTTAACTAGTCTAACTTGAATCAGGATATGGAATATCAATTTTGCCGCCCACAAATGTGCTAAAGGTTTCAAAAGACTGCATGTCTTTAATTGTTCTTTTTAACAGGTTGCAGGAGACCAAAGGGCCACCAGGACTTGGTTTTTAGAAAGTACCCTGTGTGTGCAACAGGCATGTATACCCCTGTTTGCACCCTCAAGGCAATTTGATATTACAGAAGTAGTCACAGACACTTACTTGTATGCCGCCTTCTGTCATGGCACTAAATATGTCCCAGCGTAAACTCAAGAGGCCTTGCCTCCTCGTGGGGCCTGGCCCCATAAAAGTGAGGAAATCATTTGCATTTGTGCACGTGCCATTCTGTAGTCTAGGAGCAGAGGCAAACAGGGCGACAGAAAGCACACTGTCGGGGATGCATATAGAGGTGGTTCACAGTCAGTTTGCTCACAAAGGCGCTCCTTTGGAGGGGGGAGGGTCATAAGGACACAAAGAATCCCCTTTATTGCTGGTTAAATCACTCACCTTTTGTGAGTCATGGCTGCCCCCCACACTCAACAATGGTATCGCACACCAATTGAAATGCTTATGACCTCACAATATTTATACTAATACATACCAACACCCAATTTAACTTTTAATGCTGAAGGTGTCCATTTTGGATCCACACTGGGGCTTGGGTAGGCTCACTCTGGTCCTTAGTCAATAATTTGTTAATCAGACTTGCATATCCTCTGTGGATTCGCAAATCAGCAGAGCATCCACAGATTAAAAGTAAAGATCTCTCTAAAATTGAACCCATCCAAGCCCAGACCAGAAAACCTTTTAAATACTAAAAAAACTATTGAACACATTTACACCAAAACATGTAAAGGCACTTCCTTGAATAACGTTGTACTTTCATGACCGTTTGGTGTAAATCCGTTCCATCTTTTTTGTTTTTGTTTCGAAAAGCATAGAATCTTACAGGATTTAAAATGTGTAAAGTCAATTTTGGGACACAATGGCTGGGTGGGTGCATTGCCTCGCCTTTGTACAGGTGCAGTGGGGATTCACCACCTATGGACGCAGAGGCAGAGTTAATGCAGGATCCTGGCAGCAGGGAGATGCCTAAAGAGGATAATGTTGAATATAATCAAAAAATTCAAGAAAGCCAGTGAAGAAAACAAAGGTTAAGGTTGCATTTATGGGTAGGTTTGCTTATAAGAACTTAACATATATTTTTAAAAACTTTGTGAAATTCACAGAAAAGTACAGAGTTAAAATGCAGTTATGGTTACATAACAACACATAAATATTACTAAAATTCACCACTTATGGTTATATGAGAAAGTGCCCATTTTGAAATAATCCCCATCATTTTGGACTGATGTTAATCAGTCCTTAGTGCATGTCCTTTGACCCCTAAATTGAGGTAAAATGTGCTAACTCCTAATTGCCTTATTCCACTTTCCTTTATGGCTGTAGTATATGGTACAGAAATACACCCATGGTATGGAAAGTGAAAAGTCACTTGTGGACTGCAGCACTTATTGAGCCATCCGCTAGTGTGAAAGAGAAGCTATAACTTCAGGCCTACCTCTTAAGCCTGACTGCTGCAGTTAAGTCTGCAGTTCAACTTGGCAAAATAACCCTTTTAGCAAAGAAAAACCTTCTTTCTAAATATTAATAAGTCACAACAATGCAGGCCTTCCATTCCACAAGGTGGGGTTGGTAAGCCCAGAAGTGGGTCCCCTGCACAGTGTGCCACTGGAACCAAGCTATTCTCAACTGATGAGCCTTAATAAGAGCAAACTAGGACTTGGGTTGCTTGTGCTCCAGTTCAGGGAGGACCTAGCATGGCAGTTCGAGTTAGACTGTTCCCACTGGAGCAGGGTTAATACTCATTTGCATACAGCTGGGTCCATACTGAGATGCCATGGTGTGCAAAATAATGATAGACTGGGATGTGGCCCCAAGTAATTTCCAGTGGCTGATTTTAATTCACACATTCCATCCATCATTTTGTCTTCTCTTTGACACCTGACGTGGGAAGTGTATGGTCATACATGGATCCTGTGCACACTGTGCCACTGGAACCAAGCTATACCTGACTGATTAGCACTCAAAAGGGTGAAATCAGTAGTGGGTTGGTTGTGTTCCACTTCAGGGAGGACTTGGCCTGGCCTTCAGGCTGAACTGTTCCCATTGGAGGAGGGTCAAGACTGATTTGCATATTACTGAGTCCAAACTGAGGTGGCATGGTGGACTACCAATGGACTGGTATGCAGCCAGAGCGATAACCAGTGGCTGTGATTAATTCAAGCTTTCCATCCATCACTTTTTTGTATACATCAGTGTGATGCCCTACGTGGGTCAGGTATGCCCAGACGTAGGTCCTGTGCACACTGTGCCACTGGAACCAATATTACCTGAATGATGAGCCCTAATAAGGGCAAAACCAGTCTTAGATTGCTTGTGTTCCAGTTCAAGGAGGACCTGGTCTGGCAGCTTGGCTGGACTGTTTTAATTTGAGCAGTGTCAAGACTTATTTGCATATGGTTGAGTTCAAACTGAGCTGGCATGGTCTGCAAAACAACAATGGACTGGTATGTGGCCCAAGTAATTACCAGTGGCTGAGATTAATTCCAGCATTCCATCCATCACTTTATTGTACACAACAGTGTCCTAGGTGGAACGATAATGCCCAGGCATTGGTCCAGTGCACACTGTATCACTGCAACCAAACTATTCCTGACTGGTTAGCCCTAATATGGGTGGAATTTGTCTAGAGTTGCTTCTGTTCCGGTTTAGGGAAGACTTGGCATGTCATTTCGGGCTGGGCTGTTCCAACTGGAGCAGGGTTTAGACTATTTTGCATATGGCTGGGGCCAAACTAAGTTTGCATAGTGTGCAGAATGACGATAGACTGGGATGTGGCCCAAGTAATTACCAGTGGCTGAGATTATTTCAAGCATTCCATCCATCACTTTTTTGTATACTTCAGTGTGACGCCCTAAGTGGGACAGATATGCCCAGTAATGGGTGCTGTGCCTAGTATGCCATTGGAACTAATCTAAACCCGATGGATGAGCCCTAATAAGGGCAAAGCTGGTCTTGGGCTGCTTTAGTTTTGGTTCAGAGAGGACCTAGCCTGGCAGTTCGGGCTGGACTGTTCCCACTGGAGCAAGGTCAAGACTGATTTGTATATGGCTGGATCCAAACTGAGGTGGCATGGTGTGCAAAATAACGATGGACTGGATGCTGGCCCAAGTAATTACCAGAGGCTGAGGCAAATTCAAGTATTCCATCTATCACTTTTTTGTACACTTCAGTGTGAGTCTCTAAGTCTTAGACTATTGTTCTTTCTAAATAGCAAGACTTCTTTAGCAAGCTTTCTCTAGCAAAACAGCTGTGTGTATCAAAGAACAAACACAGACCCTCTGGCAGATGGTGAAGGCTATTTTCTACACTCAGCATTAAAATGGTACTGAAATTGTGCCCATCCTGTCTTGATAGCACTGGTGGAAAGATGTGCTCTTTGACTTTTACACCTTTATGCTCACGTATATATTACTTAATCAGAGGCCTGTTATCTACTGTTAAAATAAACTATCAATAAGAGTCAGTGAAATGCCCTTTAGTCTCTTTCAAATTATTAAACAATGTTCTCCACTAGAAAACAAAGAAGAAAAATAACATACAATACTCTTCCAGAAGCAGCGTTTGTTTATAATGGATAACAATGAAATGATTCAGTAGAAATGATAAAATATCTATTCGCATAAGCTTGATTATCATTTGTATGAAATAACTGAAATATCAAATAACATGTTACGACTATTCAGTCAATAAAACCGTCATTGTGTATTTAATAAGAGGTTTATGACACTCAAATCACAGGTTTACAACACTCACATTATAAAGCCTGCCCCAGGTTTAATACCAATTCTTGAATGTCCCTTCTACAACAGGCTACTTGTGCACAGATACCAGGCTACACAAGATGGCAGCCTGTATACACACGCAGCCTGTATACACACGCAGCCTGTATACACACGCTTGCACTCGTTTTCATGTGGAACTGCCCAGAGCCTCTTACCTTAGCTGCGCAGTTCATGCCTTATATTTCATATTTCGAAGCAAACCATTGGTGGTTAGCACTCTCAGTCCATTTCCACATAATTTACCATGAGCAGGACATATGAGCAGGTAGTGAGTAAAAATCCATAAACTGGACTGCCAGAACGTGAACAATTCAGAGAGATTAAATCAGCAGAACCCATTTGCTACACTGAGGTTCTTGGACCCTTGTGTGTGTGTTAATGGGCTTCATATAACATCTCTGAAAAGCTGTGACTTAGAAATTTTTTGAACTTGCAGACCTCCAGACGACCAGGACCAACCTCCAAAGGCAATCCGTCTAAGACTGAAAATACAGGATTCTTGCACTTGGAGCTTCTCCACAGCAGCTGTCCTTTTCATCGGGCCCTTGGAAAGAAGTTGTCCAACTTTGTGGAGCTCATCATTAAATACAGCCTGCAAGCTTGTCCCGCTGGAGGATTCTGAACTCCAAAAAAGAAACTAAGTCAGAACATAGAAATCTTGACTGGGTGAAGGTGCAGAAAGAATCTAGCTGACGCACAGAGTTCCCTGTGACACAGTGCTGAAAGCTAGAACACCGCTCTGCCTTCAGAGACTGCTGGACCAGATTTCAAGGTTTATAGGCAATCTAGATCTGTCCTTAAATCAGTCAAAAATGCATATTATGGAGAACGACCAGAAGAAGCGGAAAACCAAGTCAATCACTCTAAGAATCAGTTACTACTTTTTCTTACCTGGGGATCTTTTAGATGCTGCATCCAATTGAAGACCATTGGAATGTGTAAAATGTGCTGAATTTGCAAGGAGTATTGAGAAATTATTCAGTTTTGCCTCTAAACTGGGGATAAAACCCCCCAAAGAATTAGTGTCAGTATACAAATCCAAATGCCTGTCAATTGCAACCAATGGTGCGGGGCTCTGGAGGACTCAGGATTACCCGGTTCTACAGAAAATAGAGACCGGGTTCCTAGGGAGGTTGTGAGCAGCGCCTCACTGCACCAACGAAGAGGCTCTGACTTCCGCATGTAAGGGCATTGAAAGGGCGTGTCTCTATGCATTGTGCAGTATTATTAGAGAATGGAAGGAATTTTATCAACACAAGGTGACTGATTATCTATTGATTAAGACTACGCCAGGTATTGAACTTTATTTAATCCGGGTTTCAATGTGTTTCAGGCTTAATAGATTATCTGCTCGCCTTCTGAGAACCTGCCCACTTTTTTTTTACCAACCTACCATTATACCTATGTGACTTTTGTTCCCTTCAGACAACTTTACATTTTACGTTTTTTTGTAAATTCTATACATCTTTTAGGAAACGTTACATGATGCCTACTCTGAGACAAACTCACTTTAAGCAGTGTAGGTAGGCCTGCTATGTTATTTATCCAATCGCTGTCCTCATTTCTTATATGTGTGGCGGTGTCTATATATATTCAGTGTTCAATTAAAATGAGGAAAACTCTGAGGACCTGATGCCAGACGATTTTGTTCACACTGTTATAAATTGTGCCGCCTGTATTATCCTTATTTTGTATTTTTGGAAGTCATTATTTAAAACAGTTTTCAACTGTGCTTTTAGAGAAGTCTGATAGAACTATGTAACGATGAGATGCTTTTCACTATATCAAGTTTTAAATATTGTAACTTTTATGATTATTTTTTAATCGAATAAAGGAATTGATGATGATGATGAGCGATAAAAGGCAGTTGGGAGATCATCTATGAACGATGAGGCGAGGTGACAGAGGGAAAGGCACTATACTGAAAATTTATAAAAACAATTTTACCTTTAGCTTTCGCTGCAATATCCGAAGCTTCATGAATGACCTTCGAATACTGCAGCTGCCATTTTGGTTTTTCCCAAAAAGATCCATCTGAAGCTTGGCTCATGATTGCTGAACTGGATTAATGCAGCTTATAAAATTTAAGATCATCGGGCAGCCTGCGATACCCTTGCGCCACCATGGATGCGCCGTATTTACAATACGACGCATCATGGCGCAAGGATTGACAGATGCGTCAGAAATTCTGACGCATCTGTTGGCCCAAAAGTCACGGATTGCTGGAGTCGTGTCGCAAGCACGACGCAACTCCAGCAATGCATGTTGAGGCCTGCACTTATTGGACTGCGTCACCCCTTATGCCCACTTCAAGCAGGCGTAAGGTTTTGACGCAGTGGTGTCCTAGAAGTGGCGCTGTGAAATCTTGTAGATTTCACTGCGTCACTTTTACAAGACTTTCCTGCGTGGGAACGCCCACCCTGCATACATTATACCTGATGCAGGTATAATGTGACGCAGGGCTTTACAACGTGACGCATCTCCCTAGATGTGTCACGTTGTAAATTGACCGCATTGTTTACGCCACCACTTGACGCAACGACTGAGCAAAAGTGTTGAAGGGGCTTGTAAATCTGCCCTATAGTGTTGCTTTGTCAGGCTGAAGTTAGTGCAGACTTGTGGGCTGCTGTAGGTCCTGGGTGAGTGCAGGCCTTTGATCGATTTCATAATTAGGTCAGTCACTGATGATATAAATGCTGAAATATATGCGGTCATCATTGAAGTTGTTTGTGCTGTCAGCTAAGATGTCTTCAGTGATGTCATGTATGAGATCACGAGGAGCTCATGACAGTTATAATGTATGCATCTCTTCACAGCTGGCATATTTTTGGGGTTGTTTCAGTTTTGTAACAAAGCTTCTGGCCATCTTAAATGATGTTTATTTAGCTGAATTTGAGTAGTGGTTGTAAGCTGTGCCTTAGCCATAAACTACCATAATAACGAAAATGATATATTTGAACTATAATGTAAGGTGCTTTGTTTTTTTACTGGCGTAAAAGGGGCAAAATGACATCTTGCACTGGTTAAAATGTCCTTTTTTTAAATAAAAATATACATTAGCTCTATGTCTCTGTTATTTTTCAGTGTTGAAAGTACATGAGCTATCTTTTTCAAATGAAATACGCCGAATAAATACATGAATGTGTAATTAACGTATCTGGCTTCCTTCTTCCCCTTTTCAGAACACAGGTTCATGCAATTTAAAAACGGGTTCTCCCTTCACAAATTTTGTGCTCCATATAATGTGGAGTGTTGCTTTCACATTTTACTTTCTGTTTATATTTCTATGCAACAAAATTGTAAATCGTTCTTACATTGGTACTGCCCATACTATTATGTGTGCTAGCTGCTGGGTTTATCCCTCTGACGCATCCAGTCGTCCAAGAGAGAAAAGAAAGTGCTTCTCATGCCACAGTTTTAACGAACCAGGACCTGAGTCACAAAAGGCCTCCACAGTCTCCGCAATAAGAATCTCATTGTGGCGATTCCGCCTGAGTGCAAAATATCTCCCACAACTGCGTGGCTCGCCACAAGTGCGGACACTTCCCCCACGACTGCGGGGCCTCCGCCATGAGTGCGGAGACTCCCCCCACGACTGCAGGGACTCCACCATGAGTGCGGTGACTTCCCCGTGACTGCGGGTCCTCCGTCACGAGTATGGAGACTCCCCCCACGACTGCAGGGACTCCACTATGAGTGCGGTGACTTCCCCCTGACTGCGGGGCCTCCGTCACGAGTGGAGAGGCCCTTTGTGAATCAGGCCCTGAGGGTTTCTGAGGAACCTGGCGAGAAATGTATGCATGTTAAGGATTCTTGGAATTACCTTCAAGATATTACATGTAGTAGAGGCAGATTTGCAAAGTTATCATAACATGCAGCACAGCAACAATAGTTACTCGATGGCATTGTGTGTGAGAGAGAGAGAGCAGAACAGCAGCATAGCCATTCGGGAGCTCTGGTGCACAGTCAGGCTGCCTAGTCCCACACATTCACACTTTACACCGCAGCGCTGATGTGTCTGCGCGATGTTTAGCAGACTTTTTCCTTTAATGAATGGGAAATAAAAGGAATAGCTGCGAGTTTGGAGTACCTATTCTTAGTACAAATTTGCATGATTTGTCCAAAAAAACTAAATAATTTATTTAATAAACTCAAAAATAGGTAACTTGTAAAAGCTTATCACATCTTTTAATCTACTGACTTTACCAGTGATATAAGGGTAAGGATTATAAGTGTCCGATAATGACAGTATGAAGATATATGATAAGAATTTAGTCAACGTTTTCACTTATTTTAGTGCTTTCACACAGCAAGCTAAGCTTTATATACCTACTTTTAGAGAGATCTTGGTGTGCTGTAATCACAAATTTAAAATCACCAGCTTTCACATGCCTGCAAGAACCACAAAGCATATGTTTCCAGAACACCCTGGAGCAACATCTATCTGTAATACTTCCTGTTTTTTCATGTCATCGTCATTTACCATATGGCGTAACATATGTTACCATACACCTGTCTTCTTCAACTGTGAGTTGATTCATTAATATTAATAATCTCTAAAAATGCAATTTTAAATGCAGTGCACGCATTTATAAAACACCCTATTGTCTGATGAATATAAAATGCAACTCCCTATGCATTCATACAAAATGAACAACTATTAATAATGCTCTATGCAAGCTATCAATTAAAAATGCTACAAGTACTGCAAATATGTCAAACGGAGAACTAATCTGTCACAAAGTCCTATTGATTGTTAACATTATATATTAACAGACTTCCATTGTAAACAAAAAAGGCGATATTTGCCTGTTGCCCATTTCAAATCAGCAGAGGTGCGAGCTGCAAACACGCTACATTTTTTACACATGCATAGTAGAAGCCTCATTATGGTTCAATAATAATTCACAGACAGGCTTCTTAGTGATACTTTGACTTTAGGTTTAATGCTGGATAACTGTTCTTGAACGTCCCACTCACATATAACTTCTAAACACGTTTCTGCTCCCAAAGTTGTCACATGTTTCATGGTTGCACCCCATATGTTGTAATTATCACTAAGAAGATTGTCTGTGAATTGTGAGAATGTCATCCTTCTTGGCCTGATCATCCCCATTTTTTTGACTGATACTGGTGGTAACTGACTCTGACTATGCTCTGGGCCTGGCTAACCTCAATGCCTCTGCTGGCTAACCTCAATGCCCCCGCTGGTGTTAGCAGTTTTCCTGCTCCCGCTTGCTGAGAGCGGAGTTAATGTGTGCTCTCACTTGGCAGGATCTGTCGAAGCTCCCACAAAGCAAACTGCTAACTCCCAGAGGGTGGGCACCTCGGGAGACAGCAGGAGCTAGCCCAAGGGAGTGGCGGACCCCAGGGCCATTAGTGGCTCCAGGAGGCCCCCCTCCTCTACTTTTCATGAGCCGGCCCAGGTTAGGTGGTGGTTGCAAATGGCCTGGGAGGGAGCCCGCGCAGAGCCTCTCCCACTTCTATTTTGAACTCTGGCCCTGGGGAGGTGGTGGTCCCCAGGACCTGGGGGTCCACGTGCGACCCCTCTAATTTCTGGAATTAAGACCCGGGGAGATGGTAGTCCCAGGGGCTCAAAAGATCTTTAGGAGGGGGGGCCCCATGCATCCCCCTCCTTTTCATTTATATTGCCAGATGGCCGAAAGACCTGCCCCACTTGGGGGCTCTATTATAAACACGCGCGGGAGACCGTGCTTGTTTTTAAAAAAGCATTTTGTTGCAAATTCACATATCCATTACAAATTGCACCAGGCCCAGGGGGTCAGGGTATTCCTACCCTGCACCTATCTATTTATTATTACGTTTTTGTTTAACTCGGCTGAGTCCGAGTCCCAAGATGGCTGCCAACACTTCTTGGTTAAAGTGTTGGCAGCAAATCAGATCTCTGCACGAGACAGGGAGTATTCGTTGAGGGGTTGCGTTTCTTTGTTCTTCTTTTAAGAACTACTGAACTGATTTACACTACATAACAAAAAAGTTGTTTTCTGGACCAACATCTAGCTTTCTGCCAAATTTGGTGTAATTCCCTTCAGTGGTTCAGGCTGTAGTCATGTCTAAAATTCCTATGGGAATTGACATTTTTTAGCCTGCCCATTTTTTTCGGCACCCGCTTGATAGTTCACCCTGAAACCTTCCATACACAACTAGAATCAGTGGCAAACTTTTTGGGGAAAATTTCGTGAAGATTCATCAAAAGGTGCCAAAGTTCTAGGCAAGGCAACAAATGCTTTTCCTATGGAAACTAGGTCCTGACTATAACTACCTACTGGTTGCCACTGCGTAGGTATAGTTAGGATTGTGTTTACATAGGAAATGCATTTTGTGTGTTGCTGATAACAAACACAAAGCCTGCTCCCAGCCAGCGGGAGCTGTGAAAAAGCAGACTTTTGATCTGGTTCCCTGCCGGGAGTGATGTGGGTAGGAAACAGATCAAAATATTGCTTTCACTCAGAGGGAGCAGCATTAGTGGCTACTCCCTGCAGGTGGGAGTAATGCTAGCTCCCATTGCATGTGCGAATTATAGTTCCCTTTGGGGCACGAGTTATAGTTACCTGAGATAACTATAACTGGTGAATGTCAGTGGTTTATATATATATATAAGTTTGCAGCAGCTTTATGTCCGGTGTGTACCCCGGGACATAGCGAGAGGTGGCCCTGTGTGATCGGGGTCCCAAGGCCATTAATGGCTCCTGGCAGTGAAGCCCCCCTCTTCTTTGCTATTCCTGCCGGGCTCTTAGCGATGGGGTCCACGGGGCCATAATCGGGCTGGGGAAAGGGCAAAAGAAACCAAGCGTGGGAAACCATGCTTGTTTTTTAAACTTTTTTTCGCTTCAGATCCTCCGTGAATACACAGCAATTTTTTTAAAAATGGTTTTTGGCCCCTAGCAGGGTCCCCACCACTTGGCCTTGGGAATCAGGATATTCAGGGTATTCCTACCCTGCCACTTGTGTTTTTCATGGGACTCGGGCCAACTCCTGAGTTTCAGGATGGCTGCCTACACTTCCTGGTTGAGGTGGTGGCAGCCAATCAGATCTCAGCATGAGATCTGTTGGATCCGCAGACCCTTCGCATTTCTAGACATACATTCATTTTTTATTTTTAATTACTTAAAAACTATTTAAAGGATTTATACCAATTATAAAAGAGATATTTCTGTATCACGATCTAGCTTTCTAACAAATTTAGTGTAATTCTGTTCAACTATTTAGGCTGTAGTCGTGTCTAAAATCCATATGCGAAATTGCATGAGGAAAAACATTTTGGAACCCCCCATTTTTCTCGGCTCAAGCTTGGTGAATCACCCTGACATTTTCTAGACCGCAGCTGAAGTAAGTGGCAAACTTGTTTTGAAAATTTTGTGAAGATTTGTCAAATGGCGTGAAAGTGATTACATAAACAAAAACTGCATTTCCTATGGAAACAAAGGGCCAGATGTACAAAGCTTTTTTTTCATTCACAAACAGCCTGATTCATAGAATTGGGCCATTGCGAAGACAAAAAGGCATTTTTTAATGTACAAAGGCCCAATTTTGTGATTCAGTAACCTATTACCGAAGTGCAAATTGGGATTAGCGATTCGGTATTAGGAAGGGGGGTGTTGTGGGCGGCCCTTCCTTAACTGAATCGCAGTGGTATGTGTGAATGTTTTGCGACCGAAATGTGGTTGCAAAACATTTGCATTTTACTGCCTACTTCAAGTAGGTGGTAGCCAATATCGCAAATGGAGGATCCCCAAGTGACCCCTTCCCCTTTGTGAATGTTTGTAAAATCATTTTTAAGAGCAGTCAGTGGTCCCACAGACCACTGCCTATTCTCAAAAAATGAAAAGAAAACCTATCCTTTTTCCTTTTGAAACGCATTACATTTTGCTTTAGAGAAAACGGGTGGCATTTTAAAAAAAATGTGCTTTATTGAAAAGTAAACACAGACATGGTAGTCTGACCCCAGCAGGCCACCATCCCAGTGATTTTTAGGTCTCGCCTGAGCCAGCGCGCATGCGTTGCTCTGCGAGACATTTAGTAAGCGGGTTTTTAAAGTGCTGCTTTTGCCGGCCACCAGCTTGCGGTTACGCGCACAAGCGCGCGCGCCTCACAGCTGCCATCTGTCTTTCTCGCTTGCGACGTGCATTCATCTTCATTTTCCACTAGCGTGCTTGCCGTCGCGCGCGCGTACCCCTGCTTTCACTTTTCCCTTCGCACCACTCGTGTCCTTTTTTTTTTCTTCTTCTCGCGTGCTTGTTCCAGCTTGCTGCCTGCAGATAACATGGCTGCCGATGTCAGCCCTGTGCATGCTCCGGCTCCCTCGGCACTCGGTACCGTAACCCAGCTCCTCTGTCTCGCTCTACAGTCCGTGACTAAAAGACTTTAACCTTTGCTCTGCAGCACACGCCATCACGTGATCGGAGAGCCCCGCAAGCAATTGGTTGGCACAGCTCCCATTGACTTGCCTTGACCATCGAGCTTGCATGCAGTCTCAGAACCGAGTCGTGTTCGCTTCTTAATTCTGAGACGCTTGAAGCTCTCTCGTGCATGTCACCATGGCTACCCGAGGCGGCGATGCGGACGACTCTTGCAGACCCTACCAGGAGGCAGTGCTTGGCGCCTCTGGTTTCACTGGTCATACATTCTCAGCGGCACTTGTGCAGCAGCTCATTGCTTTGTACCACCAGTGTCTGCTGGGAGATGTAGTTTCCTCCATGGTCTCTTACCTATTTGACTTGTGTTGCTTCCTTTACAAAATTGGTTTTGTAGTCCAGAATCATTTTTTACGCTTATGTTGATTATCTTTGTGGTATGTCTAAGGATGTCGCTTGCCAATTTTATATTCTTGTGGATTCATGTCCTTCCTCCGAATCAACGATCGGGGTAGATTTTACACAGTGAATTTACCGGCAAACAGAGGATTTGTACCAGGAGATCCCTGCATCATGCTTTTCTCTCTCTCTCTCTCTCTCTCTCTCTCTCTCTCTCTCACATCTCTCTCATCTCTCTCAACTCTTTTATTCTCCCTTTCATCTCTTTTACTCTCCCTCTCTCATCTTTTACTCTCTCTCATCTCTTTTACTCTCTCTTCCATATCTCTTCTACTCTCTCTCTCATCTCTTTTACTCTCTCTCATCTCTTTTACTCTCTTTAATCTATCTTTCTTCCCTCACAACCCCCGCCCGCCTCCCTCGCTCTCAGGGACAAAGAGACACTGAAACCTATTGTTTTCACATGTTGAAGCTGCAGTAATACGTGGTTACGTGTTGCATTTGCATGCCATCCCTTTGTGTTTTTGCCGTGGGTAGAATTCCCCAGCCCCTCTTCTTGGCGTGTCATCCCAGCCACACCCCCTCTCCTCACTCCGCACCAGGGCCTTCACACATCACTATTTGCTGAATCACTCGGATGCTGTAATGTCCTACAGCACAATTCTGTTAGCGTTATCTTTCCTCCAGATGGCTTGACCGTAAACATCCCACACATATCCTGTCTGTAGCCAGCAGGTGTATAACATCTGCATTTGGTGGACTATCATTGGACTAAGCATTGGCATTGCCAATAGGTCTCGCTTTTGGGACCTTATAAGTATTTAGTTATGCAACACAATATCGTTGGTGCAACAACATCAACTGTTGCATGGCTAAACACTTATAAGGTACAAGGTTTAGGCATGCAACAGCTGATGTTGTTGCACCAAGGATATTGTGCTGCAAAACTAAATACTTATAAAGTCCCAAAAGCGAGACCTATTGGCTATGCCAATGCTTGTTTGTGATTTCCAATAAGTAGCAAATTGAGACCTACCTCATTAATATTCATGATATAGGTCTATTTGTGACCCACAAAATGTGTTAAACACACATTTCTACATTGCTGTTTGCAATTACCAAATCAAATAGCGAATCAGAAAAATGTGCTATTTGGTAATCGCAAACACTTACCTTCGTACATCTGGTAACACGTGGATGTTATATCGCTCTGAGTTGAATTAAACCGCAGTGATTGAACCACAGGAGTGCCGATGTCATCTTTTACAATCCAAGGTGAAATTGTATATATATATATATATATATATATATATATATATATATATATATACAATTTCACCTTGTATATATATATACATATATTGTATATATATATATATATACATATTGTATATATATATATATATATACAATATATATATATATACAATTTCACCTTGGATTGTAAAAGATGACATCGGCACTCCTGTGGTTCAATCACTGCGGTTTAATGCAACTCAGAGCGATATAACATCCACGTGTTCCTGCTGCCAGACGCAGCCTTGTTCACGATGGTGAGCATTTTACTTTTTTTCATTTATGTATTCTTACAAAAACAGACATAGAAAGTGGACTTCTACAATCCATTGCACTGGTACCATTCATTAACAATATCAAAAGATATGCTTTTGATATATAGTCTCAATTGAAATTGATTACTAATTCGCACATAAAAGCTTTATAAAACTTTACATTTATCAATTTGATTGCAGTACATATCATGTATATATATTACTGTTTACATTCATGTTTTTATGGGCAAGTGCCCTATATCCCTGGCATTTCTCATTGTACTAAAGACCTCTTTAGAAAGTAAAATAACAACAATCACTTTTACTTTATGGCCTAAGGTTTCATTGTACCCTTTATATACTCCATATAGTGACTAGTGCCTAAATGTTGTTTACATGTTGTTCCTCGACAAATACCTTTGTCTTCATTAAGACCAATCATTTCATAATTTAGAGAAATCCCCAAATACTTATAACAAATTTCCTTTTTCCAGAGGTCTTACTAAAGTGCAATAGTGCAGAAAGTGACATTGTGCTAGTATAAAGTGCAAATAACCTCCTCCTAAAGTGCTGCATAAATCCAATGGGTATCCCCTCATTACTCTTCAGTATAACCAAATACATTTCGGGTGATAATTAACTTAGATCTATTTTACCCTGATAATACATTTATCTGACTCCCCCGCTACCTTTCATAGAGTTCTCCACGGATCCATGTTTTTTTTTTTTTTTTTTAAAGAGTGAAAAATACGTATAATTCCCTTGAATAAAAAGTGCTCCAAATGTGCCCTGTTGTCCACTTTCTGTCTTATAAAAAATATATTTACATTCTTTTCTTGCTCTTCTGATGAGTGCTCTATGAGGGCTGTAGGAGGCTCAAAAAAGACAGGTATACAACTCCTCATCCACGTTGAAATCATTTGGTTCTTTGCTATCCAACTCTAGGATGAGGTATGTTTCAAGTTTGCGTAACTCTTTCTCCCTATCTCCACCACTCCTCCTCTTGGGCACCTATGCTATGCTGCTATTTCTTAGTGTTGCTGGATTACTGGAATGTTCCTTTTCGAAGTGCCTAGCTAAAGGATAGTTAAGATCTTTGTTCACTATATATATATATATATATGTTCAACCAAAACATCCTCATTTTGAAAACGCACTCCACAGCAGATTAGTTAAGATCAGCCAGCTTTTTATTCGTGGATGTTTCATCTGGCCTGAGGCGTTTCGGACCATGACTCCTTGTTCACAGGCTGCCACGATGATCGCAGTGTGCTGAAAGGCATATTTCCCTGCATAAAGTTCTCCTTAAGTAGGTTCCAGGTGAGAAAACTTGTGTTGCCTGCTGGGAAAAAGAGTGCATTTCAGTAAGTAGTTCTATAGTAGAGTCTGCACAACATCATGCAATAAGCAATAGTACATTACCCTTAGTGTGCCTCCAACTAGTAAAAAGCAGTAATTACGCTACTCTGCTGTTCCACAATTAAGTTCCGGATTGTCAGGATCTTGCGGCCGCCATTCAGCATCTCGGGGTGGTGCAGTTCTTATGGCTGTGCTGCTGCCAATTTTATGTTCAACCAAAACGCCCTCATTTTGAAAACGCACTCCACAGCAGATTAGTTAAGATCAGCCAGCTTTTTATTCGTGGATGTTTCATCTGGCCTGAGGCGTTTTGGACCATGGCTCCTTGTTCACAGGCTGCCACGATGTTCGCAGTGTGCTGAAAGGCATATTTCCCTGCATAAAGTTCTCCTTAAGTAGGTTCCAGGTGAGTAAACTGGTGTTGCCTGCTGGGGAAAATAGTGCATTTCAGTAAGTAGTTCTATAGTAGAGTCTGCGCAACATCGTGCAATAAGCAATAGTACATTACCTTTAGTGGGCCTCCAACTAGTAAAAAGCAGTAATTACGCTACTCTGCTGTTTCACAATTAAGTTCCGGATTGTCAGGATCTCGTGGCCCCCATTCAGCATCTCGGGGTGGTGCAGTTCTCACGGCTGTGCTGCCGCCAATTTTCTGTCCAACCAAAACGCCCTCATTTTGAAAACGCACTCCACAGCAGATTAGTTAAGATCAGCCAGCTTTTTATTCGGGGATGTTTCATCTGGCCTGACGCGTTTCGGAGCATGGCTCCTTGTTCACAGGCTGCCACGATGTTAGGTAGTTATAGTTAGGACCTCGTTTCTAATCAAAAAGCGTTTTTTCTTTAGCCAATATCTTTGGCGCCATTTAAAGAATCTTTGCGAAATTTTTAAAACTAAAGGTTCACTCAGGTCAGCTACTGTCTTGAAAGTTTCGGGGTGATTCGTCAAGCGGGGGCTGAGAAAAAAGGGGGTCCCAAAACACGTTTTCTCCATGTTAATGTCCATAGGAAACTTTAGACAAAGCTACAGCCCGAACTGCTGAACGGAATGACACCAAATTTGGCAAAAAGGTAGGTCTTGGCTTAGAAAGCGTGCTTTTTTAAAAATGGTGTATATCCGTTCAGTAGTTCCTGAGAAATTAAAAAAATTAAAATATCGATATCTGGTGGCCGAAAGGATTCACGAACCCTCCCGAGCATTAGCTTCATTTTGATTGGCTCTCAACACTTTAAACCAAGAAGTGTTGGCAGCCTTCTTGTGACTCGGTAAAACCGAGTCACAACAAAAAAGTAAAAAAAAAGAGAAAAAACAAGAAAAGGGGGCAGGGTGGAAACACCCTGACACCCTAGGCCTGCTCAGGGGGCACACAGGGACCCCCAGGCCCAAAAAAAGCATTAAAAAAAAAAGAAAATCGGCAGAATTCGTGCTGGGTGCGCGAATCCCGCTGAAAATCTTTAAAAAACGAAGCACGGTCTCCCGCGCTTCGTTTTAATCAGCCCCCGGGTGGGCCAGGTCCTGGGGGCAATGTGACATATATATGCGCTGGCCGCGTGGGCCTCCGCAGCCCCAGGGACCACCACCTCCCCAGGGCTTTAATGATAGTGCATGGGGGGCACGAGGCCCCCCTGAAGCCCCGGGGACCACCATCCCCCTGGAGCTTTCTCATTGAAACGTGTGGAGGGGCTCCTCCCCCCACGCAGCCCCAGGGACCACCACCTCCCGGGGCTTCTAATTGAATAGGGCGGGGAGGCCTTGCGGGCCCCCCCAAGCTCCAGGGACCGCCACCTCCCCGGGGCTTCAAAACATTACTAGAAGTGTAGTGGGGCTCCTGCCCCTCCCCAAACTGCCCCGGGGACAACCACCGCCCCCTGCACGGCCCCCCTCCTGGAGCCCTCTATGGCCCTGGGGACCACCACCCCCCAGGGCCGGCTCCGGCAATGTCCCGGGGTGCCCACCAACCGGGACATTGCAGTTTGCAATGGCAGGGCGGGAGCACGGCTCCTGCCCTGTCATTACAAACTTCTGCTTTGCTTCATAGAAGCGAGAGCAGGAAACCTGCTCTCACTTCTACGAAGCAAAGCAGATTGCTTTTGGACAAGGGGAGCTGCATGTCAGCAGCTACCCTTGTCCAAAAGCAATGCCGGCTCCCCAGGAGGCAGGGAGCCGGCCCGGACCGCAGGGGCATTGGGGCCTCCCGCAGTCCCCAATGAAAGGCCAGGCCACAAGGGATGGGGTCCCCGGGCCCAGGGAAGGGGGGCCACGTGGCCCCCCCTTCCTTATATATAATTTTTTTTTTTTTTTTAAACGAGGCCAGGTCCCAGGGAATGTGGTCCCCTGGGCCAAAAGAGGCCAAGGGAAGGGGGGGCCATGCGCCCCCCATCCCATAGATATATATAATTATTTTTTTAAGTGAGGCCAGGCCTTGGGGGATGGGGTCCCCAGGGCCAAAAGAGGCCAAAGGAAGGGGGGCCGCGTGGCCCCCTTCCTGTTTTAATTTTTTTTTTTAAATGGCTCAGGCCATGGGGGATGGGGTCCACAGGGCCCACCAAATATTAAGAGAAGGAGGGCCGCACAGCCCCCCTTCTAACAAAAATAAAAAAAAGAAGAAGCCTGCATCTCGCCAGAGGCCCCGCCCCCTCCCTGCACCACTGTGCAAATGCACCTCCTGGCACGTTCTGAATTGGGGGATTAAGGTTAAGTCCCCTTCAATCCTAAGGGTCCTTGGTCCGAGGCCACACCCCTTTTCACACCACTCTGCAAACACGCCTCTTGGCGCACTGCTGGTTGGGCGATGAGGTTCTCTTGTGTCCTGAGAACCTCAGGACTAAAGTGGACTTCATCCCCCGAGCAGCAGTGCGCTAGGAGGTGCGTTTGCAGAGTGGTGTAAAAAGGAGGCATGGCCTCGGACCACTATCAGCAATCTAGCTGTGTGGGGCTTACTAGAGATAACAGGAGGGCTAGTTGGCCCCCAGGGACCCTCAGGAGGCAAGGGGACTTCATCTCCCAACCAAGAGCACGCCAGGAGGCGCGTTTGCAGAGTGGTAGAGAAAGGGGGCATGGCCTGTGTCCACCTCTCGGAAATCCCACTGGCTGGGGCTTACTGGAGGTAACAGGTAGGCTAGTTGGCCCCTAAGGACCCCCACAAGTGAAGGGGACCTCATCCCCCAACCAAGAGCATGCCAGGAGGCACGTTTGCAGAGTGGTGGGCAAATGGGGCATGGCCTGCTATGAGAACTTAGCAATCCTGTTGTGTGGGACTTACTGGAGATAATAGGAGGGGTAGTTGGCCCACAAAGATGTCCTTGGGGGCCGACTACCCCTCCTGTTACCTCCAGTAAGTCCCACACAGTGGGATTGCTGAGAGGTCTTTGCAGGCCACGCCCCCCTTTCTCCACCACTCTGCAAACGCGCCTCCTGGTACACTACAGTTTGGAGGATGAAGTCCACCTTACTACTGAGGGACTTTGGGGGCCAAGAAGCCCTCCTGGTGCCTCCTGTAAGTCCTATGCAGCAGAATTCCTGAGCGCTAGTCAGAGGCCCAGCACCCTCTCTCCACCACTCTGCAAACGCGACTACTAGTTAAAGAAGCATTTGCAATGTAATAGTTTTCGTATTTGCGAAAGTTAGAGCTATTGGCATTGTAAATGTAAAAGTTTTTTACTAATGTTTTTAGGAGTGGAGTGGATGTACGTTGTGTGTAGTGGAATTATGTGGTATGTTGTGCAGTGAAATTAGGTGGATAGAAAGTATGTGGTATTTAGTGTATAGGAATTATGTAGAGTGGGATTATGTGTTATGGAGAGTAATTATGTGATATGGTAGTCTGTGTTGTGGAGTGGTAACCTCAGGTTTAGTCTTCCTTGTTTCCATAGAAGCCAAACTATGAACTAAATGAGACAAAAAAAGAAGGAATCACTGAGGAGCACTTCTGGACCTAGTCAGAGGTATGAGAAGGGCCACTGGAATTATGCGACTGTTTGGCTGCACCGATTTTCGCACAATTATACATTTTCCGCATTAGCCACATAATCTATCATCTGCTGTCTAATCTGCAGATTTGAACAAAAATAGCCTTGTTTCTAGATCAAATGGCTCAAACATTAACAAAAATGCAGCGACAAGAATTACAGCGTGGTGCAAGGTTATTTGTAAACCTAGAATGGTCACCTGTTACTTATTGCTAAATGTGGGTGTCAAATTGGTACTAATGGTGTGCAAGCCACTCTTGCTTCTTTCTGCGCCTCTGTTGCCTCTTTCTGCACCTCTGTTGCCTCTTTCTGCACCTCACTTGCTTCTTTGTGCACCCCTTTTGCCTCTTTCCGCACCTCTTTCCACACCCCTCTTCCCTCTTTCTGCACCCCTCCTGCCTCTTTCTGCACCTCTGTTCCTTCTTTCTGCACTTATTTTGTTTCTTTCTGTACCTCTCTTGCTTCTTCCTGCACCCCTCTTGCCTCTTTCTCCACCCCTCTTCCCCCTTTCTGCATGTCTGTTGCTTCTTTCTGTACTTCTCTTGCCTCTTTCTCCACCCCTCTTACCTCATTCTGCATCTCTGTTGCTTCTTTCTGCACGTATCTTCTGTCTTTCTGTACCACTCTTGCTTCATTCTGTACCCCTGGTGCCTCTTTCTGCACCCCTCTTCTCTTTCTACACTCCTCTTGCCTCTTTCTGCACCTCTGTTCCTTCTTTCTGCACTTCTTTTGTTACTTTCTGCACCTCTCTTGCTTCTTTCTGCACCCCTGTTGCCTCTTTCTCCACCCCTCTTCCCTCTTTCTCCACCTCTGTTGCTTCTTTCTGCACCTCTTTTGTCTCTTTCTGCACCCCTTTTCCCTCTCTCTGCACCTCTGTTACTTCTTTCTGCACCTCTCTTGCTTCTTTCTGCACCCCTCGTGCCTCTTTCACACCCCTCTTCCCGCACCCCTCTTGCCTCTTTCTGCACCTGTGTTCCTTCTTACTGCACTTCTTTTGTTTCTTTCGGCACCTCTCACTTCTTTCTGCACCCCTCTTGCTACTTTTTCCACCCATGTTACCCCTTTTTACATCTCTGTTGCTTCTTTCTGCACTTCTCTTGCCTCTTTCTCCACCCCTCATCCCTCTTTCTGTACCTCTGTTGCTTCTTTCTGCACCTCTGTCCCTTCTTTCTGCAACCCTTGTGCCTCTTTCTGCACCCCTCTTCCCTATTTCTGCTACCCTCTTGTCTCTTTCTGCACCTCTGTTGCATTTTTCTGCACTTCTTTTGTTTCTTTCTGCACCTCTCTTGCTTCTTTCTGTACCCCCTTGCCTCTTTCTCCACCCCCTTCCCTCTTTCTTCACCCATGTTGCCACTTTCTGCACCTCTGTTCCTTCTTTCTGCACTTCTTTTGTTTTATTCTGCACATCTCTTGCTTCTTTCTGCACCTCTCTTGCCTCTTCCTGCACCCCTGTTTCTTCTTTCTGCTCTTCGTTTGTTTCTTTCTGCACCTCCCTTGCTTCTTTCTGCACGCCTCTTGCTTATTTCTGCACCCCTCATGCCTCTTTCCCATCCCTCTTCCCTCTTTCTGCACCCCAATTCCCCCTTTTGCATCTCTGTTGCTTCTTTCTGTACTTCTCTTGCCTCGTTTTCCAACCCTCATCCCTCTTTCTGCACCGCTGTTGCTTCTTTAAGCATTCCTCTTGCCTCTTTCTGCCCCTCTGTTGCTTCTTTCTGTACTTCTTTGGTTTCTTTCTGCACCTCTCTTGCTTCTTTCTGCACCCCTCTTGCCTCTTTCTCCACCCCTCCTCTCCCTTTCTGCATCTCTGTTGCTTCTTTCTGCACTTCTCTTGCCTCTTTCTGCACCTCAGTCCCTTCTTTCTGCAACCCTTGTGCCTCTCTGCACCCCTCTTACCTCTTTCTGCTCCCCTCTTCCCTCTCTCTGTAACTCTGTTGCTTCTTTCTGTACTTCTTTTGTTTTGTTCTGCACCTCTCTTGCTTCTTTCTGCACCCCTCGTACCTCTTTCTGCACTCCTCTTGCCTCTTTCTGCACCTCTGTTCCTTCCTTCTGCACTTCTTTTGTTTCTTTCTGCGCCTCTCTTGCTTCTTTCAGCACCCCTCTTGCTCTTTTCTGCCGCCCAGGTGCTTTTTCACACCCCTCTTCCCTCTTTCTGCTCCACTCTTGCATCTTTCTGCACCCCTGTTCCTTCTTACTGCACTTCTTTTGTTTCTTTCTGCACCTCTCTTGTTTCTTTCTGTATCCCTCTTGCCTCTTTCTCCACCCCACTTCACCCTTTCTGCATCTCTGTTGCTTTTTTTATGCACTTCTCTTGCTTCTTTCTGCACCTCTCTTGCTTCTTTCTGCACCCCTTGTGCCTCTTTCTGCACCCCTTTTGCCTCTTTCCCCACCTCTGTTGCTTCTTTCTTCACCTCTCTTGTCTCTTTCTGCACCCCTTTTCCCTCTTTATGCACCTCTGTTGCTTCTTTCTGCCCCTCTCTTGCTTCTTTCTGCACCCCTCGTGCCTCTTTCACACCCCCTCTTCCCGCACCCCTCTTGCCTCGTTCTGCACCTGTGTTCCTTCTTCCTGTACTTCTTTTGTTTCTTTCTGCACCTCTCACTTCTTTCTGCACCCCTCTTGCTACTTTTTCCACCCCTGTTACCCCTTTTTGCATCTCTGTTGCTTCTTTCTGCACTTCTCTTGCCTCTTTCTCCACCCCTCATCCCTCTTTCTGTACCTTGGTTGCTTCTTTATGCACTTCTCTTGCTTCTTTCTGCACCCCTGTCCCTTCTTTCTGCAACCCTTGTGCCTCTTTCTGCACCCCTCTTCCCTATTTCTGCTACCCTCTTGTCTCTTTCTGCACCTCTGTTGCATTTTTCTGCACTTCTTTTGTTTCTTTCTGCAACTCTCTTGCTTCTTTCTGTACCCGTCATGCTTCTTTCTGCACCCCTCCACCCTCTTTTTACAATCCTCTTGCCTCTTTATGCACTCTGTTCTTTCTTTCTGCACTTCTTTTGTTTTTCTGCACCTCTCCTGCTTCTTTCTGTACCCATCTTGCTTCTTTTTGCACCTCTCGTGCCTCTTTCACACCACTCTTCCCTCTTTCTGCACCCCTCTTGCCTCTTTCTGCACCTCTGTACCTTCTTTCTGGACTTCTTTTGTTTCTTTCTGCACCTCTCTTGTTTCTTTCTGTATCCCTCTTGCCTCTTTCTCACCACACTTCCCCCTTTCTGCATCTCTGTTGCCTCTTTATGCACTTCTCTTGCTTCTTTCTGCACCTCTCTTGGTTCTTTCTGCACCCCTCGTGCCTCTTTCTGCACCCCTCTTCCCTCTTTTTGCACTCCTCTTGTCTCTTTGTGGACCTCTGTTGCGTCTTTCTGCACTTATTTACTTTCTTTCTGCACCCCTCTTGCATCTTTGTGCACCTCTGTTCCTACTTTTTGAACTTCTTTTGTTTCTTTCTGCACCTTTCGCTTCTTTCTGCACCGCTTTTGCCTCTTTCTGCACCCCTCTTGCCTCTTTCTCAACCTCTGTTCCTTCTTTCTGCACTTCTTTAGTTTCTTTCTGCAGCTTTCTTGCTTCTTTCGGCACCCCCTTACCTCTTTCTCCACCCCTCTTCCCTCTTTCTTCACCCATGTTGCCTCTTTCTGCACCTCTGTTCCTTCTTGCTGCACTTCTTTTGTTTCATTCTGCACCTCTCTTGCCTCTTCCTGCACCCCTGTTTCTTCTTTCTGCTCTTCTTTTGTTTCTTTCTGCAATTCCATTGCTTCTTTCTGCACCCCTCATGCCTCTTTACCATCCCTCTTCCCTCTTTCTGCACCCCAATTCCCCCTTTTGCATCTCTGTTGCTTCTTTCTGTACTTCTCTTGCCTCGTTTTCCAACCCTCATCCCTCTTTCTGCACCGCTGTTGCTTCTTTAAGCACTCCTCTTGCCTCTTTCTGCACCTCTGTTGCTTCTTTTCTGTACTTCTTTGGTCTCTTTCTGCACCTCTCTTGCTTCTTTCTGCACCCCTCTTGCTTCTTTCTCCACCCCTCCTCCCCATTTCTGCATCTCTGTTGCTTCTTTCTGCACTTCTCTTGCCTCTTTCTGCACCTCTGTCCCTTCTTTCTGCATCCCTTGTGCCTCTTGCTGCACCCCTCTTCCCTCTTTCTGCTCCCCTCTTGTCTCTTTCTGCACCTCTCTTGCTTCTTTCTGTACTTCTTTTGTTTCGTTCTGCACCTCTCTTGCTTCTTTCTGCACCCCTCTTCCCTCTTTTGCTCCCCTCTTGTCTCTTTCTGCACCTCTGTTGCTTCTTTATGCACTTCTCTTGCTTCTTTCTGCAGCTCTCTTGTTTCTTTCTGTATCCCTCTTGCCTCTTTCTCCACCCCACTTCACCCTTTCTGCATCTCTGTTGCTTTTTTATGCACTTCTCTTGCTTCTTTCTGCACCTCACTTGCTTCTTTCTGCATCCCTTGTGCCTCTTTCTGCACCCCTTTTGCCTCTTTCTCCACCTCTGTTGCTTCTTTCTGTACCTCTCTTGTCTCTTTCTGCACCCCTTTTCCCTCTTTCTGCACCTCTGTTGCTTCTTTCTGCACCTCTCTTGTCTCTTTCTGCACCCCTTTTCCCCCTTTCTGCACCTCTGTTGCTTCTTTCTGCACCCCTCTTGCTACTTTTTCCACCCCTGTTCCCCCTTTTTGCATCTCTGTTGCTTCTTTCTGCACTTCTCTTGCCTCTTTCTCCACCCCTCATCCCTCTTTCTGTACCTCTGTTGCTTCTTTCTGCACTTCTCTTGCTTCTTTCTGCACCTCTGTCCCTTCTTTCTGCAACCCTTGTGCCTCTTTCTGCACCCCTCTTCCCTATTTCTTCTACCCTCTTGTTTCTTTCTGCAGCTCTATTGCATTTTTCTGCTCTTCTTTTGTTTCTTTCTGCACCTCTCTTGCTTCTTTCTGCACCCATCATGCCTCTTTCTGCACCTCTCTTCCCTCTTTTTACACTCTTCTTGCCTCTTTCTTCACCTCTGTTATTTCTATCTGCACTTCTTTTGTTTCTTTCTGCACCTCTCCTGCTTCTTTCTGCACCCCTCTTGCTTCTCTTTGCACCCCTCGTGCCTCTTTCACACCCCTCTTCCCTCTTTCTGCACCCCTCTTGCCTCTTTCTGCACCTCTTTTCCTTCTTGCTGCACTTCTTTTGTTTCATTCTGCACATCTCTTGCTTCTTTCTGCACCTCTCTTGCCTCTTCCTGCACCCCTGTTTCTTCTTTCTGCTCTTCTTTTGTTTCTTTCTGCACCTCCCTTGCTTCTTTCTGCACCCCTCTTGCTTCTTTCTGCACCCCTCATGCCTCTTTCCCATCCCTCTTCCCTCTTTCTGCACCCCAATTCCCCCTTTTGCATCTCTGTTGCTTCTTTCTGTACTTCTCTTGCCTCATTTTCCAACCCTCATCCCTCTTTCTGCACCGCTGTTGCTTCTTTAAGCACTCCTCTTGCCTCTTTCTGCATCTCTGTTGCTTCTTTCTGTACTTCTTTGGTTTCTTTCTGCACCTCTCTTGCTTCTTTCTGCACCCCTCGTGCCTCTTTCTCCACCCCTCCTCCCCCTTTCTGCATCTCTGTTGCTTCTTTCTGCACTTCTCTTGCCTCTTTCTGCACCTCTGTCCCTTCTTTCTGCAACCCTTGTGCCTCTTTCTGCACCCCTCTTCCCTATTTCTTCTACCCTCTTGTTTCTTTCTGCAGCTCTATTGCATTTTTCTGCTCTTCTTTTGTTTCTTTCTGCACCTCTCTTGCTTCTTTCTGCACCCATCATGCCTCTTTCTGCACCTCTCTTCCCTCTTTTTACACTCTTCTTGCCTCTTTCTTCACCTCTGTTATTTCTATCTGCACTTCTTTTGTTTCTTTCTGCACCTCTCCTGCTTCTTTCTGCACCCCTCTTGCTTCTCTTTGCACCCTCGTGCCTCATTCACACCCCTCTTCCCTCTTTCTGCACCCCTCTTGCCTCTTTCTGCACCTCTTTTCCTTCTTTCTGGACTTCTTTTGTTTCTTTCTGCACCTCTCTTGTTTCTTTCTGTATCCCTCTTTCCTCTTTCTCCAGCCCACTTCCCCCTTTCTGCATCTCTGTTGCTTCTTTATGCACTTCTCTTGCTTCTTTCTGCACCTCTCTTGGTTCTTTCTGCACCCCTCGTGCCTCTTTCTGCACCCCTGTTGCTTCTTTCTGCACTTCTTTTGTTTCTTTCTGCACCTCTGTTCCTACTTTCTGCACTTCTTTTGTTTCTTTCTGCACCTTTCGCTTCTTTCTGCACCACTTTTGCCTCTTTCTGCACCCCTTTTGCCTCTTTCTGCACCTCTGTTCCTTCTTTCTGCACTTCTTTAGTTTCTTTCTGCAGCTCTCTTGCTTTTTTCTGCACCCCCTTGCCTCTTTCTCCACCCCTCTTCCCTCTTTCTGCATCGCTATTGCTTCTTTAAGCACTCCTCTTGCCTCTTTCTGCACCTCTGTTGCTTCTTTGGTTTCTTTCTGCACCCCTCTTGCTTCTTTCTGCACCCCTCACGCCTCTTTTCCATCCCTCTTCCCTCTTTCTGCACCCCAATTCCCCCTTTTGCATCTCTGTTGCTTCTTTCTGTACTTCTCTTGCCTCGTTTTCCAACCCTCATCCCTCTTTCTGCACTGCTGTTGCTTCTATAAGCACTCCTCTTGCCTCTTTCTGCACCTCTGTTCCTTCTTGCTGCACTTCTTTTGTTTCATTCTGCACATCTCTTGCTTCTTTCTGCACCTCTCTTGCCTCTTCCTGCACCCCTGTTTCTTCTTTCTGCTCTTCTTTTGTTTCTTTCTGTACCTCCCTTGCTTCTTTCTGCACCCCTCTTGCTTCTTTCTGCACCCCTCATGCCTCTTTCCGATCCCTCTTCCCTCTTTCTGCACCCCAATTCCCTCTTTTGCATCTCTGTTGCTTCTTTCTGTATTACTCTTGCCTCGTTTTCCAACCCTCATCTCTCTTTCTGCACCGCTGTTGCTTCTTTAAGCAGTACTCTTGCCTCTTTCTGCACCTCTGTTGCTTCTTTCTGTATTCTTTGCTCTCTTTCTGCACCTCTCTTGCTTCTTTCTGCACCCCTCTTGCCTCTTTCTCCACCCCTCCTCCCCCTTTCTGCATCTCTGTTGCTTCTTTCTGCACTTCTCTTGCCTCTTTCTGCACCGCTGTCCCTTCTTTCTGCAACCCTTGCGCCTCTTTCTGCACCCCTCTTCCTGCTCCCCTCTTGTCTCTTTCTGCACCTCTGTTGCTTCTTTCTCTACTTCTTTTGTTTCGTTCTGCACCTCTCTTGCTTCTTTCTGCACCCCTCTTCCCTCTTTCTGCTCCCCTCTTGTCTCTTTCTGCACCTCTGTTGCTTCTTTATGCACTTCTCTTGCTTCTTTCTGCACCTCTCTTGTTTCTTTCTGTATCCCTCTTGCCTCTTTCTCCACCCCACTTCACCCTTTCTGCATCTCTGTTGCTTTTTATGCACTTCTCTTGCTTCTTTCTGCACCTCTCTTGCTTCTTTCTGCATCCCTTGTGCCTCTTTCTGCACCCCTTTTGCCTCTTTCTCCACCTCTGTTGCTTCTTTCTGTACCTCTCTTGTCTCTTTCTGCACCCCTTTTCCCTCTTTCTGTACCTCTGTTGCTTCTTTCTGCACCTCTCTTGCTTCTTTCTGCACCCCTCGTGCCTCTTTCACACCCCTCTTCCCGCACCCCTCTTGCCTCTTTCTGCACCTGTGTTCCTTCTTTCTGCATTTCTTTTGTTTCTTTCTGCACCTCTCACTTCTTTCTGCACCCCTCTTGCTACTTTTTCCATCCCTGTTCCCCCTTTTTGCATCTCTGTTGCTTCTTTCTGCACTTCTCTTGCCTCTTTCCCCACCCTCATCCCTCTTTCTGTACCTCTGTTGCTTCTTTCTGCACTTCTCTTGCTTCTTTCTGCACCTCTGTCCCTTTTTTTTGCAACCCTTGTGCCTCTTTCTGCACCCCTCTTCCCTATTTCTGCTACCCTCTTGTCTCTTTCTGCACCTCTGTTGCATTTTTATGCACTCCTTTTGTTTCTTTCTGCACCTCTCTTGCTTCTTTCTGCACCCATCATGCCTCTTTCTGCACCCCTCTTCTCTCTTTTTACACTCCTCTTGCCTCTTTCTGCACCTCTGTTCTTTCTTTCTGCACTTCTTTTGTTTCTTTCTGTACCTCTCCTGCTTCTTTCTGCACCCCTCTTGCTTCTTTTTGCACCCCTCGTGCCTCTTTCACACCCCTCTTCCCTCTTTCTGCTCCCCTCTTGCCTCTTTCTGCACCTCTGTTCCTTCTTTCTGGACTTCTTTTTTTTCTTTCTGCACCTCTCTTGTTTCTTTCTGTATCCCTCCTGCCTCTTTCTCCACCCCACTTCCCCCTTTCTGCATCTCTGTTGCTTCTTTATGCACTTCTCTTGCTTCTTTCTGCACCTCTCTTGGTTCTTTCTGAACCCCTCGTGCCTCTTTCTGCACCCCTCTTCCTTCTTTCTGCACCCCTCTTCCCTCTTTCTGCACTCCTCTTGCCTCTTTGTGCACCTCTGTTGCTTCTTTCTGCACTTCTTTTGTTTCTTTCTGCACCCCTCTTGCATCTTTGTGCACCTCTGTTCCTACTTTCTGTACTTCTTTTGTTTCTTTCTGCACCTTTCGCTTCTTTCTGCACCCCTCTTGCCTCTTTCTGCACCTCTGTTCCTTCTTTCTGCACTTCTTTAGTTTCTTTCTGCAGCTCTCTTGCTTCTTTCTGTACCCCCTTGCCTCTTTCTCCACCCCTCTTTCTACACCCATGTTGTCTCTTTCTGCACCTCTGTTCCTTCTTGCTGCACTTTTGTTTCATTCTGCACATCTCTTGCTTCTTTCTGCACCTCTCTTGCCTCTTCCTGCACCCCTGTTTCTTCTTTCTGCTCTTCTTTTGTTTCTTTCTGTACCTCCCTTGATTCTTTCTGCACCCCTCTTGCTTCTTTCTGCACCCCTTATGCCTCTTTCCCATCCCTCTTCCCTCTTTCTGCACCCCAATTCCCCCTTTTGCATCTCTGTTGCTTCTTTCTGTACTTCTCTTGCCTCGTTTTCCAACCCTCATCCCTCTTTCTGCACCGCTGTTGCTTCTTTAAGCACTCCTCTTGCCTCTTTCTGCACCTCTGTTGCTTCTTTCTGTACTTCTTTGGTTTCTTTCTGCACCTCTCTTGCTTCTTTCTGCACCCCTCTTGCCTCTTTCTCCACACCTCCTCCCCCTTTCTGCATCTCTGTTGATTCTTCCTGCACTTCTCTTGCATCTTTCTGCACCTCTGTCCCTTCTTTCTGCAACCCTTGTGCCTCTTTCTGCACCCCTCTTCCCTCATTCTGCTCCCCTCTTTTCTCTTTCTGCACCTCTGTTGCTTCTTTCTGTACTTCTTTTGTTTCGTTCTGAACCTCTCTTGCTTCTTTCTGCACCCCTCTGAACTCTTTATGCACTCCTCTTGCCTCTTTCTGCACATCTGTTCCTTCTTTCTGCACTTCTTTTGTTTCATTCTGTACCTCTCTTGCTTCTTTCTGCACCCCTCTTGCTCCTTTCTGCACCCCTTTGTGCCTTTTTCACACCCCTCTTCCCTCTTTCTGCTCCCCTCTTGCATCTTTCTGCACCCCTGTTCCTTCTTACTGCACTTCTTTTGTTTCTTTCTGCACCTCTCTTGTTTCTTTCTGTATCCCTCTTGCCTCTTTCTCCACACCACTTCACCCTTTCTGCATCTCTGTTGCTTTTTTATGCACTTCTCTTGCTTCTTTCTGCACCTCTCTTGCTTCTTTCTGCACCCCTTGTGCCTCTTTCTGCACCCCTTTTGCCTCTTTCTCCACCTCTGTTGCTTCTTTATGCACCTCTCTTGTCTCTTTCTGCACCCCTTTTCCCTCTTTCTGCACCTCTGTTGCTTCTTTCTGCACCTCTCTTGCTTCTTTCTGCACCCCTCATGCCTCTTTCACACCCCTCTTTCCGCACCCCTCTTGCCTCTTTCTGCACCTGTGTTCCTTCTTTCTGCACTTCTTTTGTTTCTTTCTGCACCTCTCACTTCTTTCTGCAACCCTCTTGCTACTTTTTCCACCCCTGTTACCCCTTTTTGCATCTCTGTTGCTTCTTTCTGCACTTCTCTTGCCTCTTTCTCCACCCCTCATCCCTCTTTCTGTACCTCTGTTGCTTCTTTCTGCACCCCTGTCCCTTCTTTCTGCAACCCTTGTGCCTCTTTCTGCACCCCTCTTCCCTATTTCTGCTACCCTCTTGTCTCTTTCTGCACCTCTGTTGCATTTTTCTGCACTTCTTTTGTTTCTTTCTGCACCTCTCTTGCTTCTTTCTGCACCCGTCATGCCTCTTTCTGCACCCCTCTTCCCTCTTTTTATACTCCTCTTGCCTCTTTCTGCACTCTGTTCTTTCTTTCTGCACTTCTTTTGTTTCTTTCTGTACCTATCCTGCTTCTTTCTGCACCCCTCTTGCTTCTTTTTGGACCCCTCGTGCCTCTTTCACACCCCTCTTCCCTCTTTCTGCACCCCTCTTGCCTCTTTCTGCATCTCTGTTGCTTCTTTATGCACTTCTCTTGCTTCTTTCTGCACCTCTCTTGGTTCTTTCTGCACCCCTCGTGCCTCTTTCTGCACTCCTCTTGCCTCTTTGTGCACCTCTGTTGCTTCTTTGTGCACTTCTTTTGTTTCTTTCTGCACCCCTCTTGGTTCTTTCTGCACCCCTCGTGCCTCTTTCTGCACTCCTCTTGCCTCTTTGTGCACCTCTGTTCCTACTTTCTGCACTTCTTTAGTTTCTTTCTGCACCTTTCGCTTCTTTCTGCATCCCTTCTGCCTCTTTCTGCACCCCTCTTGCCTCTTTCTGCACCTATGTTCCTTCTTTCTGCACTTCTTTAGTTTCTTTCTGCAGCTTTCTTGCTTCTTTCGACACCCCCTTGCCTCTTTCTCCACCCCTCTTCCCTCTTTCTTCACCCATGTTGCCTCTTTCTGCACCTCTGTTCCTTCTTGCTGCACTTCTTTTGTTTCATTCTGCACATCTCTTGCTTCTTTCTGCACCTCTCTTGCCTCTTCCTGCACCCCTGTTTCTTCTTTCTGCTCTTCTTTTGTTTCTTTCTGCACCTCCCTTGCTTCTTTCTGCACCCCTCTTGCTTCTTTCTGCACCCCTCATGCCTCTTTCCCATCCCTCTTCCCTCTTTCTGCACCCCAATTCCCCCTTTTGCATCTCTGTTGCTTCTTTCTGTACTTCTCTTGCCTCATTTTCCAACCCTCATCCCTCTTTCTGCACCGCTGTTGCTTCTTTAAGCACTCCTCTTGCCTCTTTCTGCATCTCTGTTGCTTCTTTCTGTACTTCTTTGGTTTCTTTCTGCACCTCTCTTGCTTCTTTCTGCACCCCTCTTGCCTCTTTCTCCACCCCTCCTCCCCCTTTCTGCATCTCTGTTGCTTCTTTCTGCACTTCTCTTGCCTCTTTCTGCACCTCTGTCCCTTCTTTCTGCAACCCTTGTGTCTCTTTCTGCACCCCTCTTCCCTCTTTCTGCTCCCCCCTTGTCTCTTTCTGCACCTCTGTTGCTTCTTTCTGTACTTCTTTTGTTTCGTTCTGTACCTCTCTTGCTTCTTTCTGCACCCCTCTTACCTCTTTCTGCACTCCTCTTGCCTCTTTCTGCACCTCTTTTCTGCACTTCTTTTGTTTCTTTCTGTACCTCTCTTGCTTCTTTCTGCACCCCTCTTGCTCCTTTCTGCACCCTTTGTGCCTTTTTCACACCCCTCTTCCCTCTTTCTGCTCCCCTCTTGCATCTTTCTGCACCCCTGTTCCTTCTTAATGCACTTCTTTTGTTTCTTTCTACACTTCTCTTGTTTCTTTCTGTATCCCTCTTGCCTCTTTCTCCACCCCACTTCACCCTTTCTGCATCTCTGTTGCTTTTTTATGCACTTCTCTTGCTTCTGCACCCCTTGTGCCTCCTTCTGCACCCCTTTTGCCTCTTTCTGCATCCCTCTTGCCTCTTTCTGCACCTTTGTTCCTTCTTTCTGCACTTCTTTGTTTCTTTCTGCAGCTCTATTGCTTCTTTCTGCACCCCTTGCCTCTTTCTCCACCCCTCTTCCCTCTTTCTTCACACCTGTTGCCTCTTTCTGCACCTCTTTTCATTCTTTCTGCACTTCTTTTGTTTCTTTCTGCACATCTCTTGCTTCTTTCTGCAACCCCTTGCCTCTTTCTCCACCCCTCTTCCCTCTTTCTTCACCCCTGTTGCCTCTTTCTTCACCTCTGTTCCTTCTTTCTGCACTTCTTTTGTTTCTTTCTGCACATCTCTTGCTTCTTTCTGCACCCCTCGTGCCTCTTTCTGTGTCTCTCTTTCCTCTTTTTGTACCCCTCTTGGCTCTTTCTGCACCTCTGTTGCTTCTTTCTGCACTACTCTTGCTTCTTTCTGCATCTCTCTTGCTTCTTTCTGCACCTCTTGTGCTTCTTTCTGCATCCCTCTTCCCTCTTTCTGCACCCCTCCTGCCTCTTTCTGCACCTCTGTTCTTTCTTTCTGGTCTTCTTTTGTTTCTTTCTGCACCTCTCGTGCTTCTTTCTGCAGCCCCTTGCTTCTTTCGCCACCCCTCTTCCCTTTTTCTGCACCCCTCGTGCCTCTTTCTGTGTCTCTCTTTCCTCTTTTTGTACCCCTCTTGGCTCTTTCTGCACCTCTGTTGCTTCTTTCTGCACTACTCTTGCTTCTTTCTGCATCTCTCTTGCTTCTTTCTGCACCTCTTGTGCTTCTTTCTGCATCCCTCTTCCCTCTTTCTGCACCCATCCTGCCTCTTTCTGCACCTCTGTTCCTTCTTTCTGTACTTCTTTTTTTTCTTTCTGCACATCTCTTGCTTCTTTCGGTACTTCTCTCGCCTCTCTCAAATGGGAAGTACAAGTTGTCAAGTTTAAAGGTCTGTGTTCTCTTGTGACTGAGGTATATGTCTACTTGTATATGTATTTTCACATGTGTTATGCATCTGAAGATGGTAGCTTAAAAAGTGGGTAGCTTCTTCTATAGGTCGTTAAATGTTCTCAGGTCTGCTCTGTCATTCAGTTGCACAGGCAGACATGTCTTATGTATACAGGTGTTATAGAGCCCCTCAAATATACTATTGAGTACCCATGTGCCCCGTATTATGAGCAGAAAGAAATACATACACCTTTTTGTTCACATATTTACAGAGTATGCTGTTTGAAACACAGGTATTCAAGTATGTAACATGTCACTCGGTAAAAGCAGAGACACGCATGCATACCTTCACAAACATGGTCAGACTTACAACAGTGATATGTTTAGGATTGCTGTTTTATGTTTGGTAGGTAGGCCTAACATTCTGAGCAGTCGATTAATAGTGAACCTTCAAGAGAAAAGTGAGGTTTAAGACATCTTGGGAGAAGTATTAGTGATTAGGCTACTTTTTATGAGTCTGTTGTAAGGTACAGTCAAACTAGGCCTCTTTCTGCACCTCTGTTGGTTCTTTCTGCACTTCTCTTGCTTCTTTCTGCACCTTTCTTCCTCTTTCTGGACTTCTGTTGCTTCTTTCTACACTTCTCTTGCTTCTTTCTGCGCCTCTCTTCCTCTTTCTGCACATGTCCTACCTATGTAGGCATATTTAGAAATTATCATTTAAAAAACCTTAGAAATTCACTGAAAAAACCAGAGGTTTCAGGGACGTTATAGTTAGAAATTAGCATTTAAAAAACCTTAGAAATTCACTAAAAAAAACACAGGTTTCAGGGACGTTATAGTTAGAAATTAGCATTTAAAAAACCTTAAAAATTCACTGAAAAAACCACAGGTTTCATGGCCGTTATAGTTAGTTGGACATTTCACTCGTACAAAACCAGAGAAATTCGGCCGTTAGAGTTAGTTGAGCTAACTATAACTCGCGCCCCAGTAATGTGTTGCTTATGACGTTACATATTACATCACTCATGACATGGTCAGTGAAATCACTGATGACATCACTAATGATATATATATATATATATATTACCTACTGGCAGTCGCCAGTAGGTAGTTATAGTTAGAACCTAGTTTCCACAGGAAAAGTATTTTTTGATTTGCTAATAACTTTGGCGTTGTGTGACGAATCTTCCTGAAATTCTCCAAATAAAAAGTCTATGCAGGTGATTCGTCAAGCGGGGGCTGAGAAAAAAGGGAGGTCCCAAAACTCATTTTCTCCACGTTAATTTCGATAGGAAATTTTGCGACAAGCTACAGCCCGAACTGCTGAACGGAATTACCCCAAATTTGGCAAAAAGGTAGAGCTTGGTTCAGAAAGCGATCTTTTTTTTAAATGGTGTAAATCCGTTCAGTAGTTTTTGAGAAATTCAAAAAATAAGAGTCAAAAAATCAATTTCCCAAACAAAACTTTGTGCAAGGCTACAGCCGAAACTACTGAATGGAATTACTCCAAATTTGGCAGAAAGGTAGTGCTTGGGTCAAGAAGCGACCTTTTTAAAAATGGTGTAAATCCGTTCAGTAGTTGCTGAGAAATTAGAAAAATAAAAGTTTCGATATCTGGGCGGAGCCTAAGTCGCTTGCGCGAGCTTCACTGTGATTGGCTGCTAGTAGTCCAAACCAGGAAGCGTTGGCAGCCATCTTGTGGCTCGGTAGAAGAGAGTTACCCAAAAATGGAGAAACAAAGGTATAAAACAAGAGAAGGGGGCAGGGTAGAAAAACCCTGACCCCCTAGGCCTGCTCAGGGGGTCCCAGAAGGAGCCCCAGGGCCCGAAAAATCATTAAAAAAAAATAATTAAAAATCGGAAAAAATTCGCGCTGGGGTCACGGGTTCTCATGTTTCATTTTAATGAGGCTCTTGGGTGGGCTAGGTTCCGGGGGTATTTCTTAAAAAATAATAGCAGGGGCTCGCAGGGGTTGCGGGGGTGCGCTGGGGTCCGCGCAGCCCCGGGGCTTCACTCATGTTGGGAGGGGGGTTGCGCGGCCCCCCTTCTGGAGCCTTCTACGTGCTTGTAACTTTGGCGTCGTTTGACGAATCTTTATGAAATTATCCAAAAAGTTTCTCTTTTTTTTGATTAGCTCTTATATTGAAAGTTTGGCGGTGAATGGTGTAGGAGGGGCTGAGAAAAAAGAGGGTCCTAAAACGTGTTTTCTGCATGCAATTTCCATACGAAACTTTACAGAAGACTACAGGTGAAACTGCTGAACGTAATTACGCCAAATTTGGCAGGGAGAAAGGTGATGGTCCAGAAAGCACGCTTTTGTTTAAATGGTGTAAATCCGTTCAGTAGTTTTTGAGAAATATCAAATTTTACAGATATCGATATTTGAGAATTCTGACATGTGATTGGCTGAGGGGTTACAAGCACCAGCTTGCGGCTTATTGGCTGTGAATGGTTGAAACCAGGAAGTGTTGGCAGCTATTTTGTGATTTACTCCGTCAGCTCGCATCTCTCCATGTAGAAGCCATCGGGTTCGTAGTTTTACCTCTGTGAGGCAACACTGGCATCTGTGTCTGTGTGAGATATACCTTTCACGCTGCCTCTCTTCATATCACCAGGTCGCGGCTATGCCTTTAGAAGCCCGTCCGTCGGCTCGGAGCTCTGTGAGTCAGTCTGTCGGTACGATCCCCTACACTACCCAAAGACTACCCAAACACCACTGCACTGTCGTAAACTCTAAAACACTACCCCCAGCACGATCCCCTATACTACCCAAACACCACTGCACTACCCTAAACCCTAAATCTACTCCCAGCACGACCCCTACCCAAACACAACTGCACTACCCTAAACCCTAAAATACTACCCCCAGCACAACCCCCTACACTACCCAAACACCACTGCATTGTCGTAAACCCTAAAACACTACCCCTAGCAGGACCCCCTACACTCCGCAAACACCACTGCAGTACCCTAAATCCTAAAACACTATCCCTAGCACGACCCCTACACTACCCAAACACACTGCACTACCCTAAACCCTAAAACACTACCCCCAGCATGACCCCCTACACTACCCAAACACCACTGTTCTACCATAAACCCTAAAAGACTACCCCAGCATGACCCCCTATAGTACACAAACACCACTGCAGTACCGTAAACACTAAAACACTACTCCGAGGACGACCCCCTACACTACACAAACACCACTGCACTACCCTAATCCCTAAAACACTACTGCCAGCATGACCCCTTACACTACCCAAACACCACTGCATTTTCGTAAACTCTAAAACACTACCTCCAGCACGATTCTTACACTACCCAAACACCACTGCACTACCTTAAACCCTAAAACGCTACCCCCAGCATGAACCCCCAAACAGTACACAAACACCACTGCACTACTCTAAATCCTAAAACAGTACTCGCTGCATGACTTCCCACACTACAGAAACACCACTGTGCTACCCTAAATCCTAAAACACTACTCTCAGCACGACCCCTACACTACACAAACACCACTGCACTGATGTAAACCCTAAAACACTACTCCCAGCATGACCCCCTACACTACCCAAACACCACTGCACTGCCGTAAACCCTAAAACACTACTCCCAGCATGACCCCCTACACTACACAAACACCACTGCACTACCCTACACCCCAAAACAGTACTCCCAGCATGACCCCTTACACTACCCAAACATTACTGCATTGTCATAAACTCTAAAACACTACCTCCAGCACGATTCTTACACTACCCAAACAGCAGTGCACTACCTTAAACCCTAAAACGCTACCTCCAGCACGAACACCCTACAGTACACAAACACCACTGTACTACCCTAAAGCATAAAACAGTACCAGTCCGTCGGTTCGCAGGTCTGCGTCTGCGAGTCATCGTGTCCCTAGCTGTACATGTGCGAGCCAGTCCGTTAGGTGATAGGTGTGTCTCTGCTAGCAGGGCCGTTGGCCCATTGGTGTCCCCTTGCGAGTTAGACCCGAGCTCTCCCTCTGCGAGCCAGCACGCTGGTGTGCATTTGCGAGCTGACGGCCCGTAGCTCTCCCTGTGCGAGCCGAGCTGACGGGCCGCAGCTGTCCCTCTGCGAGCCTGCCGGACGGCCCGCAGGTCTCCCTGTGCTAGCCGGATCACAGCTGTCACTCTGCGAACCGATATTGGAAATATAAGGCGGCTCTAAAAAGAGCCCTTGTGTTTATTAGTTGGAGCTACATATAAGTGCGGATGCACAGCTTCAGGTTATTCAGAAAAACTCGATTTCCCTGATGTGTGAAGTGTACTCCATCACTTCTGTAGATATCAGCCATATCAAAACGTATGTTGTTGTTGTAGATCAACCCCATTCTATGGTCTCTGAGGTATGCAGACACAGCTTTGTTGACATTCTTCCTAGATTTTTCAATCTGAGGACAAAATTGGTTTGACCATTTCCACTTCTGTCTTTGGCATATATTGGAATATACAAAGACAGTTTGAGGTAAAAGCAACATCAATTGTCGAAAGGTGTCTTTCATTAGCATTTCCAAACCTACACCAGTCAATGTGCCTAGGTCGTTTCCACCACAGTGTACAATCATGAGGTCAGGGTGTTGGAGATGCAAACAGGTTTTAACCAAAGGCAACAATTGGTGCCACTTCAATCCTCTCTGTCCAAACCATTTAATGTCCACATTTTGTAAACCTAGGTCTAAGTCAATACGTCTCTGTTCTGCATACCTCTTGCACCAGTAAACATAGCTATGTCCTACGATCCACACTAGCATTTTGAAGGTATGGCTGGGAAGTATGGATAGATGTCTGTAGCTCATGCAGTCCGTTCGTAGAATAAGAGATATGTTTAAAGGTGGGGAACTACTTTTTTTCTCATTCAAAACGATAACTGATTGGGAGATGAAAAGCATTGTTTTTTAAAAGAAGGGTGCACATTCTTTTTGTGGAAAAGCATCTTTGTGATTGGTTAAGAAAAAGCAGTTTAAACGTGGAGTACATATGATAGGATACAATTTGGTCAACTCAACCACACCTGCTACTTGCATTTGGAAGGCACTGTTCGAACTTAAAACAATTGTGAACTTTTAACCTGCAGGTGCTGTTAAATGTTCGAGAAAATGTTGCAAAAAAATAACGTTAGGTTTAAAAAAATTGATGAACTTTTAACCTGCACGTGTTGTAGAATGTTCTAGAAAGTGTGTTGATAGAATACGTTGCACTTCTGACTTCTATGTGTCATTGAATATTAAAAAAACTGTTTATATGGAAAATTCTAAAATAACCAATAGAGAGAAGTTTTGCAATCTAAAAGAATCAAGGAACTATTCTAATTTGTTCTTTACATGTATTTATGTGTGGAGTAACAACATTACAGACACAACAGCACCAGGAAGAGGAACAAGCAGGGAGTGGGGGGATGGGGAGAGATGGGCACAATGGCACACATGCACAATTAAGTACAGCACAACTACAGACAAACCATGGCTAAAATGAAACACACCAACAAGGAGCACAAGTCACACAACCCGCCACCATCACACCACTGAACAAGCACAGAAGTGAAAACCACACTGCCTGAAAGGGGGAAGGGTGAACAATACCTCACATGAAGGGATATCTCACACAGAATGCAGCACACACACATAGGAAGCAGAGCACACCAACATCCAACACAATGTTGTCCAAACACAAACATTCTCACAATCGAACACAGGACACAAATACACTCGCCTGTGGCGGATAAACGTCCAAAAGCGTCAGTACGAAACAGGCACATGAGAATGCATAAGTACAAACCCACAGTCCGGATGGGGTAGCAATTCACGTATGGCAGGCAGCCAGAGAGTCCGTGACACACACATTGGCATACAAATGAAGACACAACACATTTGGAGACAAGTGAAAATGTGGAAACTTTATAAAAAAAAGAGCGTGTCAGTACGGCCAAGAGTAGTGCCACGATATGCAGACAAATGCAGCAGCGTGCCTGAATAAGGAATGTAGGAAAACGTCCATGTTCACCTCGGGGTAATCCATCACCAACACACGTCAGTGTCAATCAGCATTGGTTGTCCGCGCCTCGGACATGAGTCGACACCAATGCAGCCATGTCCACTGTCGTCTTGGGACATGTGACCAGATGCACAACGTGCAGTGATGCGGCGGGACACGTGCAATGTGGCACATCGAGTCGTGGTTGCAGGTACCTTGTCACTCGTCCATGAACGCGAGTGCAGCTGCGTAAGCCACTATCTCTAATGAGTGATGGTTGGCCACAATATTTGACATGTCGTCGATGTAATCCAGCAGCTGACCGGGACAGATGTGCTGATTCCAACCACTGTACCCAATGTGCACCAAAGCAGAATCAGGAAGTGGGTCAATTTGCTCACTGCATACTACGACACGTGCAATGTCCCAGGCCCAGTTCCCAACATGCATGCCAAACATCCATGCATGCCATAAACGGGCATCACCATGACACTCCTGGTCGTGGGCCAACAGGGGGCGCACACACCCGTCGTAATCCATGTCAGCTACGCACACGTTGGAGAGGCACACGTCCATGCACCACTTGGATAGGCACGTGCAACTTTGAAATACAGGTTGAACGCAGGTGACGTCCGCAATGCGGAAGCTCAGCCAGTAAGTGATCCGCAGCACTGCCAAAGGCAGTGCACCCAGGACATGCAGCAGATGTGCAAGGTATAGGTGGACGTGAATGGAGTCGACCATGTGTTCGGGATGCCCTGCCATTGCGTCAGTGGCTCTGCTTGTAGCTGCACTGGCTTGCTGTGTGCCAGTCTTGTGGATGAAATGGCACAGCTTGGTGCAATGAGCCGGATCTGTGTACAATGGGTGCAGGGCAGGGGTGTGGTGGGAGTACGTGTGAAGGCCATTTCACGCACGCTAACTACGACAAAGGACTTTTGAGTGTGGGATGTGTACTCGTTGTTCTTAAATCGGGCACTGCGTAGTGTGGGAGACGGATGCAAATATTATCGTATCTGTCAGGGGGGGCTGGCCACTTGCAAGTTCCTTCTCGGAGCAGCAGATGTGTTAGCGCAAGATAGCTCAGACAAAGAACCTTTCATCCCTACAGTAACTTCTCCAGCTGCATTCATACAGGATGTGTACAAAGGCCGGTCGTGGGTGTTGTGGGATGTCTGCGACCCTGGTCATCATGGATGAGATGCCCAGCACGTGGCACATGGGCGGGTTCACTGTGTGTTACGTTGCCAAACAGCTGCTCCTCCCTCCCACGAGCCCCCACACTTTTGTGCGCTTCGCTGTTGTATCCCGTGCACTCCTACGGCTCACCATTGTAATGCCTATTTGCGCATGTCCTGCGGCATTCCAATCACACCGTGACACTGCCGTTTGGAGGTGGTGCATGCCACTTTACAACATCGACTGCTGCGGCCCTTGTGGCGGCCACACCAGAACACAGAGACACACTTACAGCACTTCTTGCACACGGACATGTCCGAGACACCCCGTTCCCCTTGCGGGATAGGCACACCCCTGCGCTGACCTGTGTACGCCGGACCAGCACACGCCGCTTGTGCATGCAGGAGGATGCGTGCGTAGCTACATGTCCAGGCTCACTGCCAACGCAGAGGTGACATGGTAACGTCCGCTGAAGACAGCACACTGTGATGTTGCAGGGCCCGTGCCCATCATGCTAACACAATGACCACAAAGACACACTTGCTCAGATGCGGGTTTGGGGGGCGTTGGCGGTCCTGGGGTTGTTGCGATGAGTGTTGTGGCCCTCATGGGTATCCGTGTATCATGCTCATTGACTCTATGGCACCTGTGGGTGTTCCAGTGTGGCTCTTGGCTATGTTCCCTTTCATGCTGCAGGTAGTCGTCCTGCTTAACACCAGCAGAAAGCAGGTGTAAAATCCCTGGTGCTAACGCGGCTTATCACCGGAATTTGTTTCGCATCGCAGTTTTTGCCTTTCGTTGTGAAAGTTGTGATGTGGTTTTTTCGTGTACAGAAAAATAAACGAACTGGGCAGTGTATCCCGTCAAGATTCAGCACCTGACCCACTATTCCCAATCAATATAAATACAATGAGATTTCTTCATTGATTTTGTGTGTACACTGTAAATGCACTCACTACCACAGTGCAATTCAATACAGGATTTTAGTGTTTAGAATAAATCGCAAAGGTGCACCTCGTGTGTTTTTGCACGGAACGCCTACTCTGCATCTCATTATCAGCACTTTAATGCAACTAAAGTTGAGATAAATCTAACACACTATTCAGAAGCTGGTGCAAACTGCAGACATCACCAGTATACCCGCGATAACTGCCCCAAAATTTAACACCATGGTGGACACCACTAAATAACAGTAATAAGAACGAGAAAGAGTCACACAGCACTTAAGTAACAACCAAAAACTTTATTGACATTTTTTTTTTCAAAACTTTATTTTTCCGTACATATAGAGGATAAACTAAATTTAACAAACTGAACACAAAACAACAAGGCGGAAGACTCCTATCGGGTCCATTAATGTCGACGACACAGCCTGGAAAATAAAGCACAAAATAAGGATGTGTGTGATGCGCATATCAAAGGAGTGAGACACAGAGAAAGAGAGAAGGAAAAAAAAGCCAGAGAGAAAAAGAGAGGGAAGGAAAGAAAGGGAGTGAGTAAGGGAGAAGGGAGAGAGAGTGAGAGAGATAGAAGGAAAGGAAGGAAGAGAGTGAGAGAGAGAGTGAAGAGAGGGAAGTGAGAGAGAGAGAGAGAGAGAGACACTGCCGCCCCTGCGCATCCATGACCAAATAATTACCTGCTGCCACCGGAGTGTCTACCAGTGGGCACTCCACATGCCCGTGAAAGCTCCAGGGCCCGGTCCCGCCACCATGGCTTGGTGGACATTATGTGGACCCGCTCCGCGGCCCAGCAGATCCCACACATGTCGCTGAGTCATCAATGGCAGAGACCACACCAGCTTTTGGTGCCGCTAACCCTGTGCAACGCAAGTCAGCACCACGTGGTGGTAGGCCGCTGATGGCAATACAACTTAGGGTGCGACTAACCCTGTGCAACTCAAGTCCGTGCCACGTGGTGGTAGGCCCCTGATGGCCACATCAGCTTCGGGTGGCACTAACCCTGTGCAACTCAAGTCCGCGCCACGTGGTGGTAGGCCCCTGACGGCTACATCATCTTCGGGTGGCACTAACCCTGTGCAACTCAAGTCCGCGCCATGTGGTAGTAGGCCCCTGACGGACATACAGCTCAGGGTGCGAATAACCCTCTGCGCAAGTTTTCATGGACTCTTTATGATTGAGACCCGTGGAGCGTCCGCCATCCAGTCACCAGCGGCAATAAAGGATGTGACGTTGTCGATCCATTATATTTGTGTGGTCACATGGCCTGTGACGCATGTGCCGGATGGGTGTGGTGTGTGTGCAAACCTGCCCTCAGGGAGTGGCCATGACATGTTGACAACTAGCCCACTGACCTGCACACCAACAGCGAGTACGCCTGCGACAGGTAGCTATGTGGGGGGGGTGAAAACGTGTTTTCTCAATGGATTTTCCATAGGAAACTTTTGACAAGGCTAAAGGTCAAACTGCTGAATGGAATTACGCCAAATTTGGGAGGGAGAAAGGTCTTGGTCCAGAAAGCGCGCTTTCTTGCATCGAGTGAAAATATAAAAGAAAGGTCCCGGGGGCAATTTAATATACCGGAGCTCTGTCTGTGCGAGATAACCCTTTCACGCTCCCTCTGCCCAACATCACCACTTCGCAGCTATGCCATTAGAAGCCAGTCCGTCGGCTCGCAGCTGTCTACCTTTGCGAGCTAGTACGCTGCTGTGCCTGTACCTCTGCGAGCTACTATGCTGTTGTTCCTTTGGGAGCGGACGGCTCGTAGTACTGCGTCTGTGAGTCGAGCGGACAGGCCGCAGTTGTCCCTCTGCGAGCCTGGGTGCGAACTGTTCATAAGTCACACTACATAAGCATTGAAAAGCAATTTTGTGATTCAGTCCGTCAGCTGGCATCTGTCCGAGGCATTTCTGAAAACATACCGGAGTTCTTTCTGTGACAGATACCCCTTTCACGCTGCCTCTCCCCACATCAGCATGTAACGCACCCACTTCCCACATTAGCAACATTCCCCAACAACCTTCTTGGGCCCGGAATTGTCCGTGTGCGGTTGGACAAACAAGAATCTTAGTCATGTATAGATTTACATATAAAACATTTTATTTAAACAAAACAACAACAAATAAAACTGAAGGGAGTCTGGTGCTGTGGTCGCTGCCACGAAGTTGGGGTCACTGCAATTCAGGGCTCAGGACACAGTTCCACATGTGGGATCGGCTTCTATTGAACAGGGTTAGTGGCACCACGTGTCGCGCCTTGTGTTGTACAGGGTTAGTGGCACCACGTGTCGCCGGCCTTGCATATGGAAATATGCCTTACTGATCGAAGGGAGTCTGGTGCTGTGGTCGCTGCCACGGACTTGGGGTCACTGCCATTCAGGACTCAGGACACAGTTCCACATGTGGGATCGGCTTGTATTGAACAGGGTTAGTGGCACCACGTGTCGCGCCTTGTGTTGTACAGGGTTAGTGGCACCACGTGTTGCTGGCCTTGCATAAGGAAATATGCCTCACTGATCGAAGGGAGTCTGGTGCTGTGGTCGCTGCCACGGACTTGGGGTCACTGCCATTCAGGACTCAGGACACAGTTCCACATGTGGGATCGGCTTGTGTTGAACAAGGTTAGTGGCACCACGTGTGGCCGGCTTGTGTTGAACAGGGTTAGTGGCACCACGTGTCGCGGCTTGTGTTGAACAGGGTTAGTGGCACCACTTGTCGCCGGCCTTGCATATGGAAATATGCCTCACTGATCGAAGGGAGTCTGGTGCTGTGGTCGCTGCCACGGACTTGGGGTCACTGCCATTCAGGACTCAGGACACAGTTCCACATGTGGGGTCGGCTTGTGTTGAACAGGGTTAGTGGCACCACATGTAGCCTGCTTGTGTGGAACAGGGTCAGTGGCACCACGTGTCGCGGCTTGTGTTGAACAGGGTTAGTGGCACCATGTGTCCAAAATTCGAATTGCGAGCTCTGCTGCCCGCAGTGTAGACTGCTAATGAGTGTTCGTTTGCACTTGAAGATGAATTTGGTGATTGTACTAAAGCTATAACTGATGTAAAAAAAGTTCTTGAAGCAAGGATACTAAAAGGATATTATGTAGGTTTTAGGCCTGTGATAGTTACTTGCCTACTGGACTCTGTAATTAATGAATCAAGACTTAATTTTAATTGTGAGCCCTGATGACCGCAGTGTAGGCCAGAGGTAGCGGTCAGCAAGGGCCCATAGCCACGTGGCGTTGAGTTGAGGTGCACAGTTAGTGGCACCAGAAGCATTGAGAATGTATGAGCCTTTGATGCTGCTTGGTGCGGACGGGCCGCACTGGGAGCAACGTCTCTTGCCTACTGGACTGCGTCATCTGCAATCGCGACTGTATCTGAATTGTGAGCCTTGCTGACCACAGTGTAGGCCAGAGGTAGCGGTGAGCAAGGGCCCACAGCCACGTGCATAGGTTGGTGGCCCCACCGGCCTGCGTAGTTCAGGTTCAGTGGCACCACGTGTATAACTGATATAAAAAAAGTTCTTGAAGCAAGGATACTAAAAGGATATTATGTAGATTTTAGGCCTGTGATAGTTACTTGCCTACTGGACTCTGTAATTAATGAATCAAGACTTAATTTTAATTGTGAGCCCTGATGACCGCAGTGTAGGCCAGAGGTAGCGATCAGCAAGGGCCCACAGCCACGTGACGTTGACTTGAGCTGCACAGATTGGGAGCATACAGTCTTCTTAACCGATTATACTGTCTTACAGAATTTGCATTGGCACTAATCTTGAATTGTTAGCCCTGCTAACCGCATTGTAGGCCGGAGGCAGCGGTTATCAAGGGCCCACAGCCACGTGGCGTTGACTTGAGCTGCACAGAGTTAGTGGTACTTGAAGCACTTAGCGTGTGCGCAGTCAGCGATGATGCGTGGTCCGGGCTGGCCGCACTGGTAGCAATATCTGTTGCCTACTGGACTGCGTCATCTGCAATCGCGAGTCACTCTGAATTGTGAGCCCTACTCACCGCAGTGGAGGCAGGAGGCAGCAGTGAGGAAGGGTCCACAGGCACGTGTTGTTGACTTGAGCAATGTCTCTTGCCTGCTGGACTGCATCATCTGCAATCGCGACTCGATCTGAATTGTGAGCCTTGCTGTCCGCAGTGTATATCGAAGGCAGTAGTTTGTACAGACATAGGTGATGTCACTGACCGTGATGTCATCAGTGATGTCACTGACCATGTCATGAATGATGTAATATGTGACATCATCAGCAGTGCATTGCGGGGGCGCGAGTTATAGTTAGCTGAACTAACTATAAAGGTGGAATTTCTATGGTTCTGTATGAGTGAAATGTCCAACTAACTATAACGTCCCTGAAACCTATGGTTTTTTCAGTGAATTTCTAAGGTTTTGAAATGCTAATTTCTAGCTATAACGTGCCTGAAACCTATGGTTTTTTCAGTGAATATATATATATATATATATATATATATATATATATATATATATATATATATATCAAGACCAAAGGTTGCCCCATTGGAAGGCCTCACTCGAGGGGGTTTGCACACTCGTTTGCCGCCGGTAGTGGCACCGCAGTTCGCCATGCTTTACTCCATCTCGTGCCAAACGCGTTTCGGGCGTATCTCCCGCCCTTGATCACTGGCTGAAACAACAGGAGACATAGGCTGATTACTTGCACATGATTTATTTAGAAAATTAAGTCCCGCCCATCTAGGCGTCATCAGTGAGCATTATGGTATTTGCAGTTCCTTGTTGGACAAAGTGCAAAATCCCCAGTGGTTGCCAGTATTCCCCGTTGTTGAAAATGTCAAGCCCCAGTGGGCAGAGTACAACGTGGTAAGAGCCGCAATGACACCAATATTTACCCGCGGCTCAGGCCCCCTCGTTCAGTTCACTGCTCAAAGTCCCGGGCAATGTAGATCCGCTATTATCAAAGCGGCGGGGCCTTCCGCGACCGGACCAGCCGCATAACATCAAGACCAAAGGTTGCCCCATTGGAAGGCCTCACTCGAGGGGTTTGCACACTCGTTTGCCGCCGGTAGTGGCACCGCAGTTCGCCATGCTTTACTCCATCTCGTGCCAAACGCGTTTCGGGCGTATCTCCCGCCCTTGATCACTGGCTGAAACAACAGGAGACATAGGCTGATTACTTGCACATGATTTATTTAGAAAATTAAGTCCCGCCCATCTAGGCGTCATCAGGGAGCATTATGGTATTTGCAGTTCCTTGTTGGACAAAGTGCAAAATCCCCAGTGGTTGCCAGTATTCCCCGTTGTTGAAAATGTCAAGCCCCAGTGGGCAGAGTACAACGTGGTAAGAGCCGCAATGACACCAATATTTACCCGCGGCTCAGGCCCCCCTCGTTCAGTTCACTGCTCAAAGTCCCGGGCATTGTAGATCCGCTATTATCAAAGCGGCGGGGCCTTCCGCGACCAGACCAGCTGCATAACATCAAGACCAAAGGTTGCCCCATTGGAAGGCCTCACTCGAGGGGGTTTGCACACTCGTTTGCCGCCGGTAGTGGCACCGCAGTTCGCCATGCTTTACTCCATCTCGTGCCAAACGCATTTCAGGCGTATCTCCCGCCCTTCATCACTGGCTGAAACAACAGGAGACATAGGCTGATTACTTGCACATGATTTATTTAGAAAATTAAGTCCCGCCCATCTAGGCGTCATCAGGGAGCATTATGGTATTTGCAGTTCCTTGTTGGACAAAGTGCAAAATCCCCAGTGGTTGCCAGAATTCCCCGTTGTTGAAAATGTCAAGCCCCAGTGGGCAGAGTACAACGTGGTAAGAGCCGCAATGACACCAATATTTACCCGCGACTCAGGCCCCCCTCGTTCAGTTCACTGCTCAAAGTCCCGGGCAATGTAGATCCGCTATTATCAAAGCGGCGGGGCCTTCCGCGACCGGACCAGCCGCATAACATCAAGACCAAAGGTTGCCCCATTGGAAGGCCTCACTCGAGGGGGTTTGCACACTCGTTTGCCGCCGGTAGTGGCACCGCAGTTCGCCATGCTTTACTCCATCTCGTGCCAAACGCGTTTCGGGCGTATCTCCCGCCCTTGATCACTGGCTGAAACAACAGGAGACATAGGCTGATTACTTGCACATGATTTATTTAGAAAATTAAGTCCCGCCCATCTAGGCGTCATCAGGGAGCATTATGGTATTTGCAGTTCCTTGTTGGACAAAGTGCAAAATCCCCAGTGGTTGCCAGTATTCCCCGTTGTTGAAAATGTCAAGCCCCAGTGGGCAGAGTACAACGTGGTAAGAGCCGCAATGACACCAATATTTACCCGCGGCTCAGGCCCCCTCGTTCAGTTCACTGCTCAAAGTCCCGGGCAATGTAGATCCACTATTATCAAAGCGGCGGGGCCTTCCGCGACCGGACCAGCCGCATAACATCAAGACCAAAGGTTGCCCCATTGGAAGGCCTCACTCGAGGGGGTTTGCACACTCGTTTGCCGCCGGTAGTGGCACCGCAGTTCGCCATGCTTTACTCCATCTCGTGCCAAACGCGTTTCGGGCGTATCTCCCGCCCTTGATCACTGGCTGAAACAACAGGAGACATAGGCTGATTACTTGCACATGATTTATTTAGAAAATTAAGTCCCGCCCATCTAGGCGTCATCAGGGAGCATTATGGTATTTGCAGTTCCTTGTTGGACAAAGTGCAAAATCCCCAGTGGTTGCCAGTATTCCCCGTTGTTGAAAATGTCAAGCCCCAGTGGGCAGAGTACAATGTTTTAAGGTTTTAGGGGCGTTATAGTTAGAAATTAGCATTTAAAAAACCTTTGAAATTCACTGAAAAAACCATAGGTTTCAGGCACGTTATAGTTAGAAATTAGCATTTAAAAAACCTTTGAAATTCACTGAAAAAACCATAGGTTTTAGGGACAGTTATAGTTAGTTGGACATTTCACTCGTACAAAACCCGTGAAATTCCCCCGTTATAGTTAGTTCAGCTAACTATAACTCGCGCCCCCGCAATGCACTGCTGATGACGTCACATATTACATCACTCATGACATGGTCAGTGACATCACTGATGACATCACTGATGACATCTCAAATGACATCACTGATGACATCATGCAGTGACTGTGTTTCTGTAAAGTTTAAATATTTTTAATATATATAGGAAAAGACGTATTGAAGAATACTGTTAGCCATCTGTTGTTTTTTGTCTTAATTTGTTAAGAAATATGACATGATCTACTAATTTTCGACCTTAAATTTTTCATCCATAATGAAATTGTCATTTGTAAAAATATGTGTTGTAGTTTTGTATGTCATAATATATATGTATATTTTTGTATCTATTTATGAAGAATGATGTGAGCAAATATGAATGACATAAAGAAAGTATATCAGATCATTAAAATTAATAAAAAACATATTTTGGAATAATAACTATCTTTCTGGCCACATTTTGTCATTATATAGCATAGGTCCACATTTTTTAACTGTTTCGTAATAAATCATTTGCAAATACAGTGACATCACTGATGACATCACTGATGACATCTCAAATGACATCACTGATGACATCACTGATGACATAATCCACATGATAATCTGATGCACCTCCTCACACCCTAATATAACCTTTGATACACCCACTCTAAATTACAGACTGCCATTCGCAAAACCATAGACACTCCAACACCAATAACTACATACCCACTCACTGATTCTTAGGTCTACACACACACATCCACTCACTCACCCGTACAGTCACTCATACTTATGGTCACTCAGTACAGGACTATCATATGCACTCTTACTCCTATATAGACACTCAAACACCGCCACTCATCCATAGAGGTACTCACACACCTAGTCAGTCATGCAAATAATTAAACACACTGCCATTTACTCACCTATACAGTTATACACACATCAGCTCACTTAATCATACAAATACTAGCACATTGTTACGCTCTTATACAATCACTGATACAAGCACACACTCATCCATACAGCCACTATCACAATCACTCACTCTCGCTTATAGCTATTTATATACTCCAACACACATATATACTGCCTTTCACATATGTAGTTAGTCACACATGTACCACTGGGACATACATTCACTCACTAACACACTCTTACACACACTTACCCACCCATACAGTCTATCACAGATGCACTCTTGAAACCATCCACCCAGTGAATCACCCACTCACACATCTATGCACAGAGTCGCACACACCCCTCCCACACAAACACTCAGGCACCCATACAGATACTCAGACAACCATTCAATAACTCATATAGACACTCATGTAGCTATTCACAAACACATGCAGCCACTTACACAGCAACAGACAGACGGATACAGACATTCACCCAGTTTAGTCACTAACCCATGCATTCAGTAAGATACGTTAAATCACTCACTTATAGAGTCAGTCACGCACCTACTAAATCATCCATACAGACACTTATACACCCACTCATTCTTCAATACGTCTTTTCCTATATATATTAAAAATATTTAAACTTTACAGAAACACAGTCACTGCATGATGTCATCAGTGATGTCATTTGAGATGTCATCAGTGATGTCACTGACCATGTCATGAGTGATGTAATATGTGACGTCATCAGCAGTGCATTGCGGGGCGCGAGTTATAGTTAGCTGAACTAACTATAACGGGGGAATTTCACGGGTTTTGTACGAGTGAAATGTCCAACTAACTATAACTGTCCCTAAAACCTATGGTTTTTTCAGTGAATTTCAAAGGTTTTTTAAATGCTAATTTCTAACTATAACGTGCCTGAAACCTATGGTTTTTTCAGTGAATATATATATATATATATAGATATATAGATATATATTATTCAACAAAAGCCCGAAAGCTTGAGAATGCACTCGACAGCCAATGAACACCTTCCGGTATTAATTCAAATTTGGAAACCAGCATCTGTGTTCCAGGTTATAAGTCTTTATTTGCCAACGCGTTTCGAGGCTCCAGCCTCTTCTTCACAGGCAGCTTTGATCTACGGCACAAAGGTTCCTATTAGTTGCATGCTTTGTTTATATATACGCCCCCAGTGGGCTACGCTTAGTGCGATTAATTTTTAAAGCATGCTGGGACATGTGGTCCACATTGGATCAGTTATTACTCTCAGTGAGTTCTGTGCCACAGTCTTCTCTTTATAGCTTTTCACAAACCCCCAGTGGGCCCCAGGATACAGCACAGGTTCATTGTTCCACATTAGCTGTGCTGCTAGATCGGTTTCGACACAGTTCCAAACCACGCAGCCTCTCGTCTTCAGGGATGGTGCACTTCTCCACGCAGGGCAGCCGTGTGGTAAATTATTCAACAAACGCCCGAAAGCTTGAGAATGCACTCGACAGCCAGTGAACACCTTCCGGTATTAATTCAAATTTGGAAACCACCATCTGTGTTCCAGGTTATAAGTCTTTATTTGCCAACGCGTTTCGAGGCTCCAGCCTCTTCTTCACAGGCAGCTTTGATCTACGGCACAAAGGTTCCATTTAGTTGCATGCTTTGTTTATATATACGCCCCCAGTGGGCTACGCTTAGTGCGATTAATTTTTAAAGCATGCTGGGACATGTGGTCCACATTGGATCAGTTATTACTCTCAGTGAGTTCTGTGCCACAGTCTTCTCTTTATAGCTTTTCACATACTCCCAGTGGGCCCCAGGATACAGCGCAGGTTCATTGTTCCACATTAGCTGTGCTGCTAGATCGGTTTCGACACAGTTCCAAACCACGCAGCCTCTCGTCTTCAGGGATGGTGCAATTCTCCACGACAGGGCAGCCGTGTGGTAAATTATTCAACAAACGCCCGAAAGCTTGAGAATGCACTCAACAGCCAGTGAACACCTTCCGGTATTAATTCAAATTTGGAAACCAGCATCTGTGTACCAGGTTATAAGTCTTTATTTGCCAACGCGTTTCGAGGCTCCAGCCTCTTCTTAACAGGCAGCTTTGATCTACGGCACAAAGGTTCCAATTAGTTGCATGCTTTGTTTATATATACGCCCCCAGTGGGCTACGCTTAGTGCGATTACTTTTTAAAGCATGCTGGGACATGTGGTCCACATTGGATCAGTTATTACTCTCAGTGAGTTCTGTGCCACAGTCTTCTCTTTATAGCTTTTCACATACCCCCAGTGGGCCCCAGGATACAGCGCAGGTTCATTGTTCCACATTGCCTGTGCTGCTAGATCGGTTTCCACACAGTTCCAAAGCACGCAGCCTCTCGTCTTCAGGGATGGTGTAATTCTCCACGGCAGGGAAGCCGTGTGGTAAATTATTCAACAAACGCCCGAAAGCTTGAGAATGCACTTGACAGCCAATGAACACATTCCGGTATTAATTCAAATTTGGAAACCAACATCTGTGTTCCAGGTTATACGTCTTTATTTGCCAACGCATTTCGAGGCTCCAGCCTCTTCTTCACAGGCAGCTTTGATCTACGGCACAAAGGTTCCAATTAGTTGCATGCTTTGTTTATATATACGCCCCCAGTGGGCTACGCTTAGTGCGATTAATTTTTAAAGCATGCTGGGACATGTGGTCCACATTGGATCAGTTATTACTCTCAGTGTGTTCTGTGCCACAGTCTTCTCTTTATAGCTTTTCACATACCCCCAGTGGGCCCCAGGATACAGCGCAGGTTCATTGTTCCACATTAGCTGTGCTGCTAGATCGGTTTCGACACAGTTCCAAACCACGAGCCTCTCGTCTTCAGGGATGGTGCAATTCTCCACGGCATGGCAGCCGTGTGGTAAATTATTCAACAAACACCCAAAAGCTTGAGAATGTACTCGACAGCCAATGAACACCTTCCGGTATTAATTCAAATTTGGAAACCAGCATCTGTGTTCCAGGTTATAAGTCTTTATTTGCCAACGCGTGTCGAGGCTCCAGCCTCTTCTCCACAGGCAGCTGTGATCTACGGCACAAAGGTACCAATTAGTTGCATGCTTTGTTTATATATACGCCCCCAGTGGGCTACGCTTAGTGCGATTCATTTTTAAAGCATGCTGGGACATGTGGTCCACATTAGATCAGTTATTACTCTCAGTGAGTTCTGTGCCACAGTCTTCTCTTTATAGCTTTTCACATACCCGCAGTGGGCCCCAGGATACAGCGCAGGTTCATTGTTCCACATTAGCTGTGCCGCTAGAACTGTTTCAACACAGTTCCAAACCACGCAGCCGCTCGTCTTCAGGGATGGTGCAATTCTCCACGGCAGGGCAGCCGTGTGGTAAATTATTCAACAAACGCCCGAAAGCTTGAGAATGCACTCGACAGCCAATGAACACCTTCGGGTATTAATTCAAATTTGGAAACCAGCATCTGTGTTCCAGGTTATACGCCTTTATTTGCCAACGCGTTTCGAGGCTCCAGCCTCTTCTTCACAGACAGCTTTGATCTACGGCACAAAGGTTCCAATTAGTTGCATGCTTTGTTTATATATACGCCCCCAGTGGGCTACGCTTAGTGCGATTAATTTTTAAAGCATGCTGGGACATGTGGTCCACATTGGATCAGTTATTACTCTCAGTGTGTTCTGTGCCACAGTCTTCTCTTTATAGCTTTTCACATACCCCCAGTGGGCCCCAGGATACAGCGCAGGTTCATTGTTCCACATTAGCTGTGCTGCTAGATCGGTTACGACACAGTTCCAAACCACGCAGCCTCTCGTCTTCAGGGATGGTGCAATTCTCCACGGCAGGGCAGGCGTGTGGTAAATTATTCAACAAACGCCCGAAAGCTTGAGAAAGTACTCGACAGCCAATGAACACCTTCCGGTATTAATTCAAATTTGGAAACCAGCATCTGTGTTCCAGGTTATATGTCTTTATTTGCCAACGCGTTTCGAGGCTCCAGCCTCTTCTTCACAGGCAGCTGTGATCTGCGGCACAAAGGTACCAATTAGTTGCATGCTTTGTTTATATATACGCCCCCAGTGGGCTACGCTTAGTGCGATTAATTTTTAAAGCATGCTGGGACATGTGGTCCACATTGGATCAGTTATTACTCTAAGTGAGTTCTGTGCCACAGTCTTCTCTTTAAGCTTTTCACATACCCGCAGTGGGCCCCAGGATAGAGCGCAGGTTCATTGTTCCACATTAGCTGTGCCGCTAGAACTGTTTCGACACAGTTCCAAACCACACAGCCGCTCGTCTTCAGGGATGGTGCAATTCTCCACGGCAGGGCAGCCGTGTGGTAAATTATTCAACAAACGCCCGAAAGCTTGAGAATGCACTCGACAGCCAATGAACACATTCCGGTATTAATACAAATTTGGAAACCAGCATCTGTGTTCCAGGTTATACGCCTTTATTTGCCAACGCGTTTCGAGGCTCCAGCCTCTTCTTCACAGGCAGCTTTGATCTACGGCACAAAGGTTCCAATTAGTTGCATGCTTTGTTTATATATACGCCCCCAGTGGGCTACGCTAAGTGCGATTAATTTTTAAAGCATGCTGGGACATGTGGTCCACATTGGATCAGTTATTACTCTCAGTGTGTTCTGTGCCACAGTCTTCTCTATATAGCTTTTCACATACCCCCAGTGGGCCCCAGGATACAGCGCAGGTTCATTGTTCCACATTAGCTGTGCTGCTAGATCGGTTTCGACACAGTTCCAAACCACGCAGCCTCTCGTCTTCAGGGATGGTGCAATTCTCCACGGCAGGGCAGCCGTGTGGTAAATTATTCAACAAACGCCCGAAAGCTTGAGAATGTACTCGACAGCCAATGAACACCTTCCGGTATTATTTCAAATTTGGAAACCAGCATCTGTGTTCCAAGTTATAAGTCTTTATTTGCCAACGCGTTTTGAGACTCCAGCCTCTTCTTCACAGGCAGCTTTGATCTACGGCACAAAGGTGCCAATTAGTTGCATGCTTTATTTATATATACGCCCCCAGTGGGCTACGCTTAGTGCGATTAATTTTTAAAGCATGCTGGGACATGTGGTCCACATTGGATCAGTTATTACTCTCAGTGAGTTCTGTGCCACAGTCTTCTCTTTATAGCTTTTCACACACCCGCAGTGGGCCCCAGGATACAGCGCAGGTTCATTGTTCCACATTAGCTGTGCCGCTAGAACTGTTTCGACACAGTTCCAAACCACGCAGCCGCTCGTCTTCAGGGATGGTGCAATTCTCCATGGCACGGCAGCAGTGTGGTAAATTATTCAACAAACGCCCGAAAGCTTGAGAATGCACTCGACAGCCAATGAACACCTTCCGGTATTAATTCAAATTTGGAAACCAGCATCTGTGTTCCAGGTTATAAGTCTTTATTTGCCAACGTGTTTCAAGGCTCCAGCCGCTTCTTCACAGGCAGCTTTGATCTACGGCACAAAGGTTCCAATTAGTTGCATGCTTTGTTTATATACGCCCCCAGTGGGCTACGCTTAGTGCAATTAATTTTTAAACCATGCTGGGACATGTGGTCCACATTGGATCAGTTATTACTCTCAGTGAGTTCTGTGCCACAGTCTTCTCTTTATAGCTTTCCACATACCCCCAGTGGGCCCCAGGATACAGCGCATAAGGGGGCTGGGTTGGGACACCCTTACTCCCTAGGCCTGGTGGTCGAGTAAAAAACATGTTTTTTTTTTACTTTTGCCACAAATTTGTGTAGGAGCAGCAAAGCTGTTGCAAATTTTTTTTTAAAGTGTGGGCTTCTTTAAAAAAAACCTGGGATAGCCCAGGCCTTCAGGGGCAGCACAGACTGTTTTTTGGGGGGAGGAGGGTGTGCTATCCCCCTCCCTGATCCTTAGTGACTCCCCGGGGACTCCACCCCCTGGGGCCAAGGTACAAAACAGAGGGCGGGGGGCATGCTACCCCCCTCTTGGAACCTTATTTGGCCCTGGGGTCCCCATTACCTAGGGCTGAAAAGCACAATAAAAGGGTAGGGGGCAATGTGGCCCCTTGCTAAGCCTAAAAAGGCTACAGGGACCCCATCCACAGAGGTCATATCATATTTGAAAAGGAAGGGGGACCTTAGCCTTTAAAGGCACGGGGTCCTCATCCCCCAGGGTCAGCTTAATTACTGTGTCCTGCCGAACCCACCCTCGGGACACAGTAGTTTCCCTGTCCGCACCAGCATGGGTAGGGAAACATATGTTTGCTCCCAATTGGTGGGAGAATTTTTAAATCTCCCACCAGGCAGGAGCAAAAATACATTTCCTATCTGCAGGAGGGAGCAGCCTCTTGTTTCCCTACCCATGATACTGCCGGCAGGGAAACACATTGCTCCCACCCGGACGGAGCAAGCAAAAACAGCTGTTCCCTTCAAGTGGGAGAAATGGTGGCTCCCACACCATGTGGGTGAGCCAGCTGGGACCACAGGGGCCTTGGGGCTCCCCTGCAGCCTACAAAGTGCTGCTTGGTGAGTGCCCCGGGGGGCACTGGGGCACCCACCCATAATTAAGAGGGACCCGGGGGATGGGATCTCTGGTGCCCCAATAGGCTTGGGGAGGGGACCCCCTCCCCTTTATAATGACAAGTGTCCATGGGGAACGGGATCTCAGGGCCTAATAAGACTCAGGAAGTTGGAGCACACAGCCACTCTGCTCTTTTTATTGCTATTCGGCCTCAGAGTTGGGGTATCCGGAGCCTATTAAGGCCCAGGGGTGGGGGCTGCATGCCACCTCCCCTTAATATATTTGGTTTGGACCATTGGCTCGGGGAGGGCAGTCTACTGCATTGCCCCTCCCTTCAAAGGCCCCCGAGGGATGTGATATTCAGGGCCCTTTATGGCTCTGGAGGTGGGGCACCTGCCAGCTCCTCTTTACAAATATAATTTGGCGTAGGGGATAGCATCTCCAGGGTCTGATGTGGCTCTGAAAGGGAGGCCATGCGCCCCCTTCC